>OU015753.1:97154317-97177657 GCA_907169655.1 Acomys percivali | reverse complement strand
GACTTTTAGCATATTAGAAGATAGATTTGCAATCATAGAGTTCTAAACAAAGTCCCAGAGAGATGCTACAAAATTTCATAGTCTTGGCCACAGGGAACAGAATTCTTCATTTAACCTACACAGTTCCGTGCCTCATGTTCCTATCCTATTTTATTTGAATCTTCTTGGTATTTTTAGAAGCCAACTATCTTAAGAAAAAGCATTGTTTCTCTTTCCAGAAGAAAGAAAAACTGAAAACTTTCAGAAAAGTAAATCTCATTTGTAACTTCTAAGGGATCTGTTACTTGCCTGTCTTTAAAAACAGCCATATGAGCATTGTAGATGCACAAAAGATCTGCATCTATTTACTCCGAGTAAGGCAGGGTTCCTAGAAAAAAAAAAAAAGAACACAATCTGATTAGTTTAGGAGAAATACTTTAAAAAGGATATTAAGACTATCAGAGGACAGGTGTTGGAGGCCATGCTGTCAGGAATCAGGTGTAAAACCACACCTGTGACAGGGAGATACCACAGCGCATACAA
This sequence comes from Acomys percivali, assembly GCA_907169655.1. Lineage (NCBI taxonomy): Eukaryota > Metazoa > Chordata > Mammalia > Rodentia > Muridae > Acomys > Acomys percivali. The sequence goes on along the minus strand of OU015753.1, from coordinate 97,177,135 downwards.
ATGAGGAAAAGACAAGACACCAGGAGTCAGGCTAGCCTGTGGTCATGGTCCCAAACCTCTTGCCGGTGGAGCTGCTCTTCACTGCACCTTTCTCTTATTTTCCTCGCTTCAGCTAAGGTTTGCTTATATAGAACCGACTCGGGGCCACATGCCTGCTCCCCAGCTTCCAGAGAGGCCAGAGGGATGCTTTGAGGAAGAAGAAATTACTGCAAACACTAGGTCAGAGGAGGCCAGCTGACTGCAAGCCTGAGATGGTGACATCAGTCCCCCTACGTGTTCAGCAGTCACACTCAGCTCTCTTTCCCCACTGATGTCTCCAACTCTTGACTCTCTCTGTTTTTGATTTCTAAATTAATTAAATAATTAATTTTGATACAGGATATGGCTTTGTAGCCCAGCCTGGCTTGGAACTCAAGATGTAGCCCAGGCTGGTCCTGAACTCATGACAATCCCTGTCTCAGCCTCTGATACACTGAGATCACAGGTCTATGCCACCACACTTGACTCCCGGCTCTGCATCTTAAGAGCCAGGCATCCTGTGTCCCTCGAGCTGTAGACTTCCTGTAGTGAGAATCTGGACCTGAGGACCACTTCAGCCTTTGCTCCTCACTCTATGATCCTCAGGTCTCTCCATCACTGAGACTGATCATTTCTTACGTGTGAAGCCATGACTTACTTTATTTTCTGTTACTAAGTGCAGTTGTGGAGGCTACAACACACACACACACATACACACATACACACACATACATACACAAACACAAACATACATACATACATATGCACGCACACATACACACTCACATGCACATACATACACACATACACACACACATACATACACACACATACACACACATGCATGCACGTGCATGCACACGTATACACCACACATACACCAAACACACACACACTCAACAAACACATGCATACACACACATGCATGCACGTGCACACTCGCATACACACACACGAAACACACACATATATACACACACATACACACATGCACACATGTGCACACTCGCATACACACACACACACACACACACACACACACACACACACTGAGCATCACCAGAAGGGGGCTAGGAAGATGGTGATGGTGTACGCATGCGTGTGTGTTTAATGGTGTAGTTTCTATTGCACCTAGTAGGCTAGAGAACTCCTTGGTGCTTAGAGTGGCTGGACTTTTTGCTCTATTTAGGCTCTCAGCATAGATTAGAAGAGTTGGTCCCCATTACAGAGAATTTTACTTAGACAAAATGTACTGGTTTTCAAGTTATTTTCATCCAAGTGGGCCTTTTAAGTTGGCACATATTGATCATAGGGATTGTTTGTTCATTTTTGTAAGCATATTGACAAGGATAAAAAATAATATATATTTGTATTTTATACTATTTCCAAATCACTGTAGTTATTTGTCTACATGATGTGACATGGCTGCGATCCCAGCACTTGAGAGGCAGAAGCAGGTATATCGGGAATTCAAGGCCAGTCTCAGTTGGACAGAGTTTAAGACATTCAGGGCTACATGAGATCCTGCCTCAAAATTAAAAATAAATTGTAATAACTTCTTAATAATAATCTTATTGCCCTGATATGTAAGGAAAGATATCTGGACAGCATAGGCAAAATATTAATTGAAACTTCACTCCCCCAGCCCCTGGACAAATGCCCCTTGGTTCTGAAGGCAGCAGCATTCAATGATTACAAAGCCAGAGCAAGGGAGCCCACTTTGAATCATAGCAGGACTTGATGTTCTACCACAAGTCTCACATTCTAAGTGGGGAGTGTGGCACCACACATTCTTTTTCTGCCTTCAAAATTTTAAGTTAAAATATGGCTTCCAGCCCAGGAGCTCTCTCATGGCCCAGGGGCTGTTGTCTTTAACGTGTAGTCTGGATGCTCCCCACCCAGAGTATAGTCAATCATGTGTCAATTGCTTTAATCTCCTTCAAAAATAGACAGAATATGAACAGATAGGAAAACTTAAGGTTGTGGGATAACAGACTCAAAGGAAAGATTATTGCATAAAGCATAGCATGACATTTTTATGTATATGCCAGTGGCATGCTGTAAATTTGGCTCCGGTATTTCTAGTGGTTTGTGGGAGTGAGAAGCTCAAGCAGTTAGAGGACTGGGAACTTTCCAGAAGACAAGTAGAAGGGGAAATGTTCAAGGGAAATCATTTCTCTGTGACTGTGAGTCTCCAGGGAACACAAATAGCATGGAGAATTAAGACACATGATATCTTGACTAAGTAAATATTTTTGTTTGCTAATTTGTTTGTTTGAGGAAGGGTCTTTCTTTCTTTCTTTTTTGATTTTTCGAGACAGAGTTTCTTTGTGTAGCCCTGGCTGTCCTGGACTCATTTGTAGACCAGGCTGGTCTTGAACTCACAGAGATCCACCTGCCTCTGCCTCCCAAGTGCTAGGATTAAAGGTGTGCACCACTACAGTAGGGAGAGGCAGGGTCTTTCTATGTAGCCCTGGCTGACTGAAACTCAATATATAGACCAGGCTGTCCTCACTCTCAGAGAGCCACCTGCTTCTGCCCACTACATAGTGGCATTAAAGTTATGGCATGATATTTCTAATAAAATACATACATTTGTGGCTTTTATATTCTTGTTTATAATAAGGGATTTTTTGTTTTGTTTTGTTTTTCAAGACAGGACTTCTCTGTGTAGCCTTGGTATCCTGGACTCGGTTTGTAGACTAGTAGACCAGGCTGTCCTCGAACTCACAGAGATCCACCTGCCTCTGCCTTTCTGAGTTCCAGGATTACAGGTGTGTGCCACCGCTACCAACTGTCACAAGGGATTTTTTTTGCACAAGGGATTTTAAAGTAGGTTTATTTGGCAGAAAAAAAAATTCTACAAAGTAGTAAAAATAATCTGACCTCTGTGTCACTCTTTGCAGCTTAACCCAAGGATAACATCTGGACGCTGGGATGGTAGAGAACATCTGGACACTGGGGTGGTAGAGAACATCTGGACACTGGGATGGTAGAGAACACCTGGACACTGGGATGGTAGAGAACACCTGGATACAGGGATGGTAGAGAACACCTGGACACTGGGATGGTAGAGAACATCTGGACACTGGGATGGTAGAGAACACCTGGACACTGGGATGGTAGAGAATACCTGGACACTGGGATGGTAGAGAACACCTGGACACTGGGATGGTAGAGAACACCTGGACATTGGGATGATACACTTTAGTCATACATGTCAACATACTTACATTTCACAGGTGCTTTTTGAGATAGCTGAGTTTGGAAACAGGTTTGAGTCTGAAGGACTCAGACGAGTGTCATCATCTGTTGTCCTCACAGTGGACTTTTGGACCCAAGTCTTCAAAATATGGGGGGAGGTGCTTACATCTGTGCTTTCCTTTCTGTGCAAAGCCACCATGTGGGTGATCCTTCCCTTGTAGATGTAGGATGTCATCCCCTCCTCTCCTCCTCAGAAGAGACCATATATAATTATGAGTTTTGATTTCTAGACTGTTGATAGAATTTCCCACTGGCACTATTTCATATTACTTCACTTTTTGGTAGGTAGGTTAGAATAGCCAAATAAAATGTAATATTTCAAATTAAAATTGATGCTTATATAAGCAATGGGTGGTATATAAGTATGTTTGTTTTGTGTACTATTGCAGACAAACTTATGCTTTTTTTTTTTTTTTTGTTTTTTCAAGACAGTGTTTCCCTGTGTAGCCTTGGCTGTCCTGGACTCACTTTGTAGACCATGCTGGACTTGAACTCACAACGATCCACCTGCCTCTGCCTCCCAAGTGCTGGGATTAAAGGTGTATGCTACCACTGCCCAGCTGACAAACTTATGCTTAAGTAATATTTATTTGAAATTAAATTTTTACTTAAGAAAACTGAAAATATGTTCATATAAAAATGTATACATGCGTGTTATCTGTAAAACCCCCAAAACATAAATGATGAATGGATTTACAATGGTCTATCTAGAACATTGGGAGTACAGTGGTCCATGTGTACTAGGTAGGATTCTCCAGAGAAACAGAACGATAAGATTTGACAAAAATTGTATTATAAAGAGTGCCTTACATGACTGTGGAAACTGATGCCCCATCATTTGCAATATAGAGACATAGAAATGCTGATGATCTAAGTCAACCCATGTCTTAGCACCCAGGAACCTCATGCTGTGGGTTCTGTTCTGAGTGTAGGAAAAGGTGAAGTGGGGGTGAGGGTAGGGTGGGGGAGTGGGGGTGAGTGGTGGTGCCCCACCTCTGCAGAAAGGCAGGAAAGGCAGCAAATCTCTTCCCCTTCTCCCATTCTGTTTTTAAAACCCTCACTTTATTAGGTGATATGTACTCCCACTGGGAAAGGAACTCTGCTTCATTGAGGTGAGCAGCTCACATGTGCATCTCTTCAGGAAATAGCCACACAGACATACTCGAAAAGAATATTTAACGAGAGAGCTCAGCTTTCCCCATTCCAGTCAAACAGACACAAGAAAACTAATGATGCCATCATACAATGGAATATTGTCAATCCCAAAAGGAATGATATGGTGGTTTATACTATAATATGAGTGACTCTATAAAATATGCTGTGTGAAAGAGGTTATACACACATTGTTACATATTTTATAGGGTCACTCATATTATAGTATAAACCACCACATCATTCATGCAAGAGAAAACAGATTAATGTTGCCAGGGACTGGAGGAACAGAAAAATGAAGAATGATTAGTGCACATAGGTTTCTTTTGGAAGAGTTAAGAACATTCCAGAATTAGAGAGTAGTGGTGGTCACAGAGCTCTATGCTTATATTGAAAATCACTGTTCTGTGTGCTTTCAAAGGATAACTTGTAAATGTGAGCTATATTTGAATAAAAATCATACAATAAAAATTAGCTGAATATTTAGAATTATTTGCTAAATCTGGGTGCGTTTGACTGGTGAAATCCAAGTAGCAGCTCTGGATATTATAGCTGCAAGGGATCCATGGACGTGTTTCTCTGTGGCTCATTGTCCTAGTCACTGTGCTGTTGCTGTGAAGAGACATGATGACCAAGGCAACGCTTATAAAAGAAAGTATTTAGTTGGAGGCTTGCTTTCAGTTTCAGAGATTTAGTCCATTATCATTATGGTGGGATCTGGCATAGGCTTTTGAAACCTCAAAGCTCACTCCCAGGGGTACACATCCTCCAACCAAGGCCACACTTTCTAGTCCTTTTAATCCTTTCAAACAGCTCCACTCCCTGGGAACCATTCTTTTCTTTTTAAAAAAGATTTTATTTTATGTATATGAGTGCTCTATCTGCATGTGCACCTGCATCCCAGAAGAGGGCACTGGAGGGTGTAGATGGCTGTGAGCCACCATGTGGTTGCTGGGGGATTGAACTCGGGACCTCTGGAAGAGCAGACAGTGCTCTTAACCGCTGAGCCATCTCTTCAAGCCCCAGGGAACCATTCTTATTTAAACCACTCTACTCATGATGTGGAAGCCTATCACTCTGTTGATCATCTGAAGATGGGAGATATTACGATAGGTTCTGAAATTGGCTGCACTGGATTAAAACGTTACCTCTCAAACCTACCAGCCACAAAGCTGTTTAACCCCCTGCCTTTGGCTTTTGTGTATAGTTTGTCAGTGTCTTGCAGTCACTTACTGCCCAGTGTCCTTACTTCCCTTGTCTTCTCTCTTGCAGTCTTTGTTCAACAGAGCAGACACCACAGGACTTTCAAGTAAGACATTAGACAGTGTCACTTCTCTGCTGAAAATTCCCTGTGGATTTCTCAGCTCGCTTGGTGTAAAGCGGGGGAGAGATGTACACTGAGCAGAAACTTCTGAGCATGGAATCAAAGTAGAGGCAATGCAAATAAAGTGACACAGATACAAACGGCAGAGGGGAATAAAGCGAGGCGCTCCCAGGAAACAAACCATCATGTATCCCGAGCACTGAGTGAAAAGCAAGCAAATGGAGCTGGGCTGTGGTTCAGAAGGCAAAGGGCTTGCGAGGACCCAGGCTCAGATTCACAGAGCCCATATGGAAGCCCAGTGGATATCCTCACTCGCTGCCTGGAACCTGTGGCCACAGTAGGCAAGGACAGAAGATATCTGCAGCAAGCTGGTTAGCCAGGTTCAGTGAGATGAACTGGCTGAGTCTGAAAGACATCTGAACTCGTGCTTACAGCAGTCTGGGAGAGAACTCTTTCACCTGGAAGCTCATGAGGAAGAGGAGAAAGGCGTAAGGACCAGAGACCCAGAGACCGCAACTATTCCTCTTGCAGGAAGCAGTGTTTGTAACTGTGATTGCCTGATCCCCCCGGGGTGACCACAAGTGGCCCGCAGCCGACATCTGCTGAGAACTGTCACAGCTGTGTCAAAGTCTCCCAATATCTTCCCAAGGCCAGCTTTGGTAAAAAGGTTGGAGCAGTGCTTCAGGGGGGCCCCGCCCCGCCTGTGAATGAGCTGTTTGCTGTTGAAAATTTAGAGGAAGACTCAGCTGGGGATGAACATCTGGAGATTCTGACACATGGCTTTGCCCTGAAATGATAGCCGCCTTGGGCCACCTCTGTGGCATCCAGGCTAGATGGTGTTTGCCTAGGTGTCTTGGGGTTAGAACCTGGGGACAAAGGGGATGAAGGAAAAGCTCAGCTTGTGCTCGGTGACCTATTCGTAGGAAAGGAGTTCTAACTGCCAACTATATGTAACAGGATGTAAAACGCACTCAGCCAGGAGAGAGGCCCGACTCCTGCCTTCTCTGGGCCTTCTCTGGGCTGCAGCTCTTTGCAGCTCCTGGCTGATGAGCGTCACTACGGAGACCAGGCATCTCTAACTCAGGAGCAGAGTGGAGATTGGCACACTGCCCTGCAGCCAGCGGCTTCACAGTCTGACCGCCTGTCTGGTGCAGATGTTAATACTCACTCGTGGGCTTACCCCACGTCCTGCACAGCACCAGCATCCTGCTCCCATGCAACCCGTGGTGGGTCTTTCTCTATTACATCAGCCAGTTCTTTTCAAGCCAATTCTCGATTAAATTCAAGGAGCACAGTCCACTCCCTGTGCATAAGGGAAGCACAATGTCTCTTCTGAATTAGAGAAAAAGAATACTGGTGAGGGAAGAGTGCATAATTGGTATTCATAACAGATCTTTCCACTGTTAACTATATCACGAGAGCTCTGAGCAGAAGGCTAGCTCCCAGTAATATTACCCAAGGCTGCTGGGGCCTCTGCTGGGCCACGCTGAGTGACTAGGTCCTGGGACAACCATTCCTACTGTGCAGAGCACCTTGCTTCACATGTCAGTTTCCATCAGACCTGAAGATGCTACAGCTAAGATAATAAAATGAAAGCACCAGATGAGCTCCGCTTGCTCCACGGAGGTATAAGATGTCTCCTTCCAGACAGAGGCAGGGGCCACTGCCTTGCCTGGAGGCTTCTGTTGCAGGCCAGGCAGTGTGTGTGTGTGTGTGTGTGTGTGTGTGTGTGGTGATATAGGCCATCTGTGACAGGGCTCAGGTATGAAGTCATAGACTAGGAAGCACACAGCATGATGGGAAAGGTCTAGCTATGAAGGGGAGGCTCCTCAAGGACTGATTCTGGAGGACAAGTGACCTAGAAGTGCTGTACTTCATCTCAGGCCAGCGAGTGCTGAGGAAGAGCACAGCCCTGATCCCCTATCATGTAAGCCTCAGATGCAAGGAACCTGACATTCAATTTTGGGGTCTCATTAGCTGACCCCAAAGAGGACAGCTACAGAGCATAAAATGCTTCCTCCAACCAGCCAACGACTATACATGCAGTAAACAGCGAACCCTGACCCAGATCTAGCCAACGGACAGGACATTCTCCACAGTTGAGTGGAGAGTGGGGACTGACTTTCACACGAACTCTGGTGCCCCATATTTGACCACGTCCCCTTGATGGGGAGGGCTGGTGGCACTCAGAGGAAGGATAGCAGGCTACCAAGAAGAGACTTGATACCCTATGAGTATATACAGGGGGAGGAGGTCCCCCTCAGTCACAATCATAGGGGAGGGGAGTAGGGGGAAAGCAGGCGGTAGGGAGGAATGGGAGGATACAAGGGATGGGAGTAAAGACTCTAAGAATTTTTAAAGAAAAAACAAACAAACAAACAAACAAACAAAAACAAAAACAAACAAACAAACAAACAAACAAAAACCCAAATGGTCCAGCCAGGGTATAAAGGAGGTGAGGGCAAGACGCAAATACATAAGCTTGTGCTTCTGCCACCACGCCTCCGGAGAGATACACACAGCCTAGAGAATCAGCATCGCGAGACCCAGAGAGCGAGGGCCTGGTATGAATGTCTAGTTCCTTGTGGCTCCAAACCATCTTCCTCCTGTCGGGCTGTTATGACTTCAGCAGGTGCATTGTAATTCCTTGTACATTGTTACGATGCACAAAGTAGCTTCAGCTGAGGAGGCTTCGGTGGATGAGTTGTTCTTTTGGTTCCCATCAGCTTGGCCAATTCTTGTTCAGAGATGTCATCAGAAGGTTTGCTGATTCCCGGAGAAGGCCCAGCTTCCCTGCCTCCCCGTCTCCAAATCTGCCCAGGGGATACTTCACACACGAGTCCAGCCTTCATGTCCAATACAACTTGTTCCAAACTGAAACTCGAATGTCTATCTTTGTCACTTGCACATTCTATGTTTTAAACTATAGGAATGGATGCATGGCTCTTCCATCTGTTCACTTGCACAAGAACACGATTTTGGAAGTCATCTTCGTTTTTTCTTTTGTCTCATCTCCTAATGTTATTCTTTACACTTGTATAATACCAATAGACAATGGTGACAGCCATTTTGAGTGCCTGCTATATCCCAGGCTTTGTTGCTATGTGGTAATAAAAATATATTATTGTAAATCTTGGTAATCCCAAGAGCCTGGAGTGCAGAAGCGGCATTTGCTCCAGGTGCACGTGCTAGACAGTGGCAATCAGGGTGAGAATTTAAACTCATACCTATAGAAATTGAGCCTGTGTTTGTCTACATATCAGAATGATTTAAAAAGCCCTGAACACTACCCATGGTGGGCCTGAAATGCGGCTCAGTGGTTAAGTACTTACCTTGCGCGTGAGAGGCCCTGGTTTCCAGCCCCCTACTGCAAAAATAAATAAAAGTGTAAACAAAAGCCAGGGAAGACCAGCATACAGGAAGTCCTGTGCTGACATCACACTTTAATAGCCCTCAGGGTGATTCTGCTTTGTAGCCTGCACTAAGAACCAAACAACTGGTTAAAACAAACAATAATTGGGTCCTTAGAGAACAAGCCCTTGGGACAGCTGCATACGTAGTGTGGTTCAGTGACAGAGCACTCGCCTAGTTGGCCCTCAGTTCTATCTGTAACATGGGGTGGGGTGGGGTGGAGAGAGAGAGGAGAGAGGAGGGGGCGGGGAGACCCTGAGCCAGCAGCTGTCATCTATAGAAGGGAACCCAAACCAAACCAAGGTTCTCTCTCTCTCTCTCTCTCTCTCTCTCTCTCTCTCTCTCTCTCTCTCCTTCCCTCCCTTTCCCTCCCCCGTTCTGTCTCTGAGAGTATTAAGAATATTAAGGACAAGGAGAAAGGATGATACGTTATGTTTGTTATGTTTGATAAATACACAGAAATAATTATCTTTTCTTCCAGTTGTAAAGTAGAAAGGCCTTCATGAATTCCTGAGCTGATCAGTGCTGTCCCTGGTCCGTTATTCTCGTAGTGTCTGTGCCCTGAGACAACATCACAACATCTGAAATTTCACCAGAAGTTTTGAAGGGCTAAATTTCATAGGGAACTAGAGTGGAAAACTGTACAAAGACCCTTACAATGTATACAGAAGCAAGTTTTGGATTCAGCCAGAGTTTGTTCATATTTTCTCTCTCTCTCTCTCTCTCTCTCTCTCTCTCTCTCTCCCTCTCTCTCTCACACACACACACATTTTGCTTTTTTTTTTGAGACAGGGTTTCTCTGTGTAGTCCTGAATGTCCTGAACTAGCTCTGTAGGCCAAACTAGCCTCAACCTCCGGGGTCCTCCTGTCACTGTCTCTGGTACTGTGCTGGCCTTAAAGGTGTGTGCCACCACACTTGGCAACAGCCAGCCATTTATTCATCCAGTTTAGATTTCAAAACAAAAATGTTTTAACTTTACTGAATAATATAAAAAATATTTGTAAGTAGATTACAGTCATGGTCAAAGCTACTGTCACCCAGACCAGCTCTGCTGAGTCATATTGATTTTATTCTTAGAATATTTATAGAGGCAATTCCAGTCATTAAGGGAGAAATAGACACATCCATGCACGGAAAAGAAAGGGCAGACTGCCTCACCCACTGCCAGGAAGTGATTTCAAAATGGTGGCTCATCCTTATTTTGACATGGTGATTGTTCATGCCTAAGAATCACAGAACTGAAAACAAAAGCAAAAACAAAAACTAGCCAAAAACCTAACAATACTGTCCCTGAGCTTGAAATATTTTGTCACTTTATGACTATGCAGTAAACTATATTCATAGCTCTTCTTGGATTCTTGTGACCTACAGGCTATGGGCTGGAACACAGTTTAGGAAACAAGCCAGGTTGCCTCATGTGCTGTGACTAGCTCTGGCATCCACGGATCTGCACCTGGACTGATACAGACATGAGGCAGGCGACAGTACAGAGTGGGTCATTTCAAGGTCAGCTCCTTCCTGGGGAAATCCAGGGATGGTAAACAGATGAACTGCGGGACATAAGCTCAGGGACGACTCAGCATTTGAACCAAACTGTTCTTTGACCCTCCTACAGAAAGATTCAAGAACCTTGGAGAAGCTGTGCTGTGGGCTAGTGGTGGACGACAGAATTCACGATGTGCCAAGTTGGTCTGCATGATGGTCGGTGTTAATTATTAACCTGAGGAAAGTCTAGAATGGCCCAAGAAAAGGGCTTCTGGACATGCCCTTGTGGGATGCCCTGATTCCTTAAGCAACGTGGGAAGACTTATTTTAATTGTGAGTGGTACATGGCTGCAGAAGTGGATAAAGTGAGCAGCACGCAAACACTTGTGTATTCGTCACTCTCCTGTGACTGGATGTGATGTGACTACACCTCTCAAGCTCCTGCCACAGCAGGAACCTGCCTGCTGGGATGGACTGTGGCCTGGACAGGTGGCCTAAACCTTTCTCCTTTAAGTTGCTTTTGCCAGGGTATTTTACCACAGCAACAAGAAAGTCACAAATCAGCCTGGTATCTAATGACTTTCCTAGACTCCAGCCCTGGCTATGGCCCACAGTGAGTGCTGCTCATTCTGCAGGCCATAGTACCTTCAGCCCATGAGGTCACATCCTTTTGTGAGAGGCTGTAAGGCAGGAGTCACAGCTTTTGAAAATCCATGCTGGTCTGTCTAGAACCAATCAAGTATCTAGGAATCTGAAAGAGAGATGAATAATTGTTCATCTGAGCAACTTTACCAGCTTCCCATTTGGTGCTGCCTGACAGCTGTCCCTAGTAGTATAAAGGTGAGTTGAATCTGTGAGTGTCAGAAGCCACAGTGGCAGAGCCTGGAAGTACTTCAAAGGACTCTGCAACTCCGAGAGGCTCTGAGTGGCTCCCATGAGGCAAGGCATACAGGACAAAGGGTCACGTTCTGCAGAGCGTTGTCATTAAGCTCTTTTGGCCAGCTATGGGAAAGACCTGTGCATACTTGCACTGGAAAACAAAATTGGGAGTGTCTTAATGCTATACCAGGCAACAATCTATCTGAGAAATAAGTTTATCCTTAGACCAAATATGCACTTCACTAAGTTGTGTCACCAATTTACATTTTCTTGGGCTTCAGGGAAAAAAAATCTGAGCTTAACAGAGATGTTCTCAAGTTTATGAAAGTTCAGAATTGCTTCAGAAGTAGCACAGTAAGAAAGCTTGTGCCCAGAGCAAGAGAAGAGTCACCTAACAGGGTGGCTACTACCATTACCTACGCTTAAGTTAGAGCTACAAAGTGCTTTAGCAGTTTCCACGTTATTCCACCCTGTTTTAGGAGTGTTCCTCACACCCACTGTATTGATTGCCTGACCCACTAATGGACTGTGACCTGTAGTAAGAAATCCTCCTGCAGGAAAAGGGAAGAGAGGCCACAAACTAAGGACTAGTTGCAAGCCAAGAAGGCTGCTCAGAAGTCTTTGGGGATGTGGTCAACTGTATACTCAGGACAGCTGGTCCATGAAGGCCTGTGGCTCTGGTCTGAGAAGCTGGGCTGTCTGGGTGAAGAGGGTGGTTTGTTGTCCGGTATGACTGTGGTGCTCCTTGGCTCCCAACCGTAAGTGTTGCAGCTCTGCTCTGACAGGTGTCCCGTCAGGAGCCTAGGAGTGGCATAAAGTCACACTAGACAAACAGAGCTCTCACAAGAGACTTATTGGGAGGGACAAACCCAGGATGGTGGGCACTTCTGCTTAGGAGAAACAGCAGGGCACTGAGCAGAAAGCAGGGTTTACATAGCATTGGGAGGGGTGGAGATTCCCAGGGTGAGGATTGGTGGGATTTCAGTTCCTGAACTTGGGTGAGCTCAGAGATTGGTGGGGTTTCCCATTCAGACACTGATGAGTTTATATGCTCAGTGATTGGGGGGTTTCTGTTTCTTGGCCCTTGTCTTGGGCTTGGGGTCAAGTCAGGGTCAGGGCTTTGTTTGTTTGTTTGTTTGTTTTTCCTTTGCCCTTTTACTCTACACTGTCTGCCAGGATACCTTTACTGTAACACATCTCTCAACCCTGATGACACTTAACCCACACCCCATTTTACATACATAATACTTCCCAAAATGTGGGTTAATTGCATTTTGGGTCTGTTTCCATTACGGACTGTAAATGTCACCAACACGATGAGGTTTCACTCACCTTTGTGTGATTTTCATATGTGTGTTTAACACAGACCCCTGTGTCTCCTCTCACACCACACTCTCTCACCAAATGCTTTTACTCCCTCAAACTTCTAAAATTCTGTCCCATCCACATGGCCGTGCTAGACTCGATGGCTGATAGCTGTGTTGTGACAATAGTCACATAATTGGGGGGGGGGGACCGCTCTCTCTACAGTGTGAAGTACAAACTATCCAAGTTGAAGGACCCCACTCCTCTGCGCCCTCCTCCCATGCTCCCCTCTGGTTAAAAATGAAGAGATCTGACCAGAGTCTAAGGCTTCTCTCTCCGCACCCAGCCCCGGGGCCCTGTACTGTCCTGCTTGCTGCTCAATTCCCTCCATCCTTTAGGCGAAAGCAAAAATAGCTCACTGCTCAGCCGCGGATCACGGCCTGATAACTCACAATCGAGGTCTTCCCCACACCTTGTGTAAAGGCAGCCGCCCACCTCAGTCTCCATCCCAGGCGGTGCCCTTTACAGCCACACCTAGCCACAAGCTTAACGATTCCATTTTACTTCCTAGATTCTGACTGGCACCGGCTGCAGGTCACCGCTCTATCCCAAGAGGTTTACAGACTCGGGCACCGAGCAGACATAAACACGGTTTTAGACAGGAAGGTTAGGGCGGCTCCAGGAAGGAGCGACCAGGGAAGCCCCTCTTTCTTCAAGGAGCCAGACCTAGGCGGAGGCAGCGGTGGAACAACAGCGACCCCAGGCGGTAAATTGTCATTTCCCAGGAAGCGCTTCTCGCCGGACTTGTCAGGCCTGCAAGGGCTCTTGTTGGCATTCTAGCATGGCTCTTAACTCACTAAACTTGGTTCTTTATTCTTTCGCTTAATTAAAAAACTCGAAATCTGCCCTCAAACATCTCCCCACAGAGAAAGACATTTGGAAACCGGCGGTGACTAGGACTGGCGTTGCTATGGTAACTCCCACCCTTCACCCCTTTTAGTGAACCATTTAGAAATCTTCAGATTTGCATTCTTTAAAAATCCTTGCTTACATCTGTGTTGCCTTTTTTTTTTTTTTTTTTTTTTTAAACAAGCTTTCCTTCCTTCGAATTGTTGTATTTAGTTCGTTTCACCTTTTAAATGGTTAAATAACAATTGTTCAAATTCCTCATCCGGGCGTGGTGAGCCTAATTCTGTCCCATGGGCCCACCAGGTAGAAGAGAGCGGCCTCCCACAGTTGTCTGGCCTCTACACCTACGCAGATAAACAAGTGTAACGGCAACTTAAAATGCCCCCCACACCCCGCCGAGGTAACCAGCAGGAAGTTGTATGGAAAGATGTTTGCGGTGTATCCAAGCATCCCCGACAAGAATTTGGAAGCCCCTTAGGTTCCCTGAGATCTACCGAGCTCAGGATTGGAAGCTGCTGGCCCTGCATTCCTGAAGGTGGTCACCACCGGACGATCTGCTCCGCAGTACTGACTGCCTGTTGCACACACAGTTTCTCATTATTAGTCACTCAGCAGTACAAGCGAGTAAGGGTGAAGGGAAACAGAGCGTTGGCACCTTAACTAGACTCGCCCCTGCACACATCCCTGAAGCCTGCCCATCCCACGGCTGACAGGAACACTGTCACAGAGCACTTCAGTAATGGCCAGGGGGTCCTTCTGGGTCTGGTAAATAAAGGTGATTTATTGATGTCGTGCGATGTAGGACACTATGACAAATGGAAATATTATAGTGGAAATACTGGGGCGGGGGAAAGCTGCAGGAAGCTTTTTAATGTTTATAGAACTATGAACCCCATCCCAGAAGACAGGCTAGGATAAAATTCCTGCATCCAGAGGAAGTTAGATACGACGCCCTCTTACAAATCGTCAAACAGGCTGTCCTGTCCTTTCTAGTAGCTTCTTCCAGCGAGGCTCAGAGCCTGGTTAGTGATGTGTTTATCACTTCGCCCACTTCAGATTTTATTTTTAAAAACAATAAGTGACAGTTGTTGATTGAAACGCTTGCTGCTAGAAAACCCATGCACAGAATTACATGATGAAAGTGTTTTCCCATTTCATACTCATCTTTCCAAAGGTTGCCTTGGTGGGTAAATACATACATGTGCACACAAAAACACATAGTGTGCATGTGGCTGCTCAGCCCCATACAGTTAGGTATGTGACTGATGCTAATGAAAGTGGCAGAGTGCACTTTATACTGTTACACTGAATTTGAGTCCATAGTCCTTTGCTCTTCTGTTTCTGGCGAGTGACTCTCGCGTCTGCCCTCTACTGGATCCTGGCCGTCCTACACTTAAGTCCTGGGTTCCTGTTGGATATCAGCCTCACCAAATCACAAGTCTGGACTTCCTCTAAGCCTTCCTGTTGCTCCCCCACCTCCTTTTTCAGGGTGGTTAATGACATAAATAATGGAGGAGGATCCTCGTACTAATTCTGTCATGGACTTCTCATTTTTTTAGTAGTGGGTATGTACATAAAAGTATATCCATAGGGAAAATGTAAAATCCAACGTGAAACCTCACATCTTCAGAATGGCTGTTCTGATTTGGGAGGGGGGGTGATGTTTATTTTATTTGCAAGTTATTTTTGTAATAAAGAAAATTTAAAGCAAAGATGTGACAGTGAACATAGACCCCACTTTATTTAAGGAAGGCGCACCCACTCCTTCAGTTATTGTTGGGTCTAAAATGTCCCCCATCCACTCTTATGCTTGAACCCGGCCAGAACCTTTGAGACTATAACAGTTGCAGGAAGTTTGGCCGATAGGGGTGGGTCCACCGACCCTGTTGGTGATACCTACTCTTGCTCTCACTAGACTCTCCACGTCCACCCAGCTCTGTGCTGTGGCCGGCCACAGGCCCCTCTGGCAGGGACCATGCTAACGCAATCACCATGCTTTCTCCACCACGATGGACTGATGTGCTCTAAAACTGAGCCAGAACCAGCTCAGCATCCCTGAAGTTGCTTTGGACAGGTATTTAGTCAGCACAGCAGGAAGAGCAATGCATGTACTTTCCTTTGTCCCACTCACAGTGTCACAGTCTTCACCGTCGCCCATCACCTCTGGATACATTATATCACCTCTGTGGGCCCTGCGCTCACCTGAGCTTTTCTCCTCAAATCTGGCTGATACCTTGCTGTCTTACCACACAGGTTTGTGTCTTTTAGCTCTAGGGTTTCCAGGATAGACAGAGAGTACAACACACACACACACACACACACACACACACACACACACACACGGTCTGTCTACTTGGTGTATGATAGCTGTTTGGCTTAAGGTGAAAATGAGAAAGCAACAAGCAATGTCTCATTGAAGCTCATGCAAACTGCTTCACTCCAAACTCACATTGTTCTTTGTATCCAAGCGGAAGTGTAAGGTCTAATGACTTGTAGATCTTCCACCCTCGTGCGCTGCCCAACATTTCCTTCACGTCCTTCATTTTTTACCCACAAGACCCTACATATCGAGAGAGAAGGGCTTTACTTAGGAGCTGACCCTCTGCTAGACACCGTGAGGGATATGAAAAAGCCATGGGGCCAACTCTTTTAAACCGGTGTTAATTGGATTTTCCCCCATATAAAACCCCCCATAGCACTTTATTTCCTGGCTTCACTTCTCACAGTCAACTTCATTTGCCCATTTAATGCAATTTGCTTCTCATGATAAGATTCTATTAAGTGATTATTAAGACATTCCGAGTTACTGCAGCCAAGTGTGCCGATCATCATTCCCTGCCTCCTGGGGGTGATGTGAGGTGTAATTAGTTAAAGCTCACTATTACCTCCCAGCATCCAGGACTACAAACAGAGACCATTCCACACAGCAGCCCTCCAGCTCCCAGCCTACTCAAGCATCAGGCCTGATGCAGCCTGCTCGCATTTGCATAAGTCCCATAGATCCGTGCTGGATGAGAGTCAAGGTTGAGTGAATTATGTGAAAATAGCATACTGGAAATTGCCTGTCTTTATTTATATCAAATTGTATCCCTGAGGGTTGATTTCTTTTAGGTTCGAAACCATATTATTTAATAGTCCTAATCTTAGTGTTAATTAAAGAAACACACACAAAAACTTCCACTGATAATTGAAATATCCTGAAGCAAATCTTCCCAGCAATACCCTTAAGCCTTTTTTTTTTTTTTCTTCCCTGAGACAGGGTTTTTCACTGTAGCCTTGGCTGTCCTGGACTCACTTTGTAGACCAGACTGGCCTCCATCTGCCTGCCTCTGTCTCCTCAACTGCTGAGGTCACAGGTGTGTTCCACGGTGCCTGGCAACCCTCAAGCATTTTATTCTCAAAGTCTCCCCAAATTCATCATGTGTGTGAAACACTGGACTGGGATCCAAAGGTATGTAATGTTGAGAAACAGCCACAGGCCTCTGCAGGAACTAAAAACCAACCAAGTACAAAATGCTAAGGGATGACTCCTCACACCCCGAGACCTACCTAGGAACTAAGATACAGAAATACAGAGAAGTAGAAATGGAGATGGAGAGAGTGAGCTAGCAACTGGGGGGGGGTGGAGAAATAGAGAGACAGGAAGGTGGAGAGGGAAGAGGGAGAGAGGGAGAGAGGGAGAGGGAGGGGGGAGAGACAGAGGGAAAGAGGGGAGAGAGAGAGAGAGAGAGAGAGAGAGAGAGAGAGAGAGAGAGAGAGAGAGAGAGAGAGAGAGAGAGAGCCTCCAAGTGGTTAAAATACTTTGCTAATGAAACTGCTCAAGTCAAACAGCACAAACCCCAGGCCCCTGGTATGTGTGCTCTCACAGTGAGCTGGTTTAAAGTCCGGGGACAATGAGAGGCATTTAATTAGGAAAGGGAGGTGAGCTGTTTCAGTAGACACACAGATAGCAGTGAGGACGGACACGGATGGCATCCTTATAATAAGGAATCAGGCAGAGAAACTGAGAAAAGAAGCAAGAATTCATGGAGCGTTGCGGTGTGGGAACATTTAGGAAGGAGGCAAATGGCTCCACAACCCTCAGCAGCTCATGAGGGTTTCTCTGCATTGCAGCGGGATGCAATAATTTATTTCCATAATGGCTCTTTCACATCAAGAAAAGTTTACAACATACCCAGTGGGTAGGGGGATAGGTCATAGAAAACTGTTTCATCAAAAGACATTTCTAGATGTTTAATCAGCACTTCAAGTAATTCTTCAGTAGTAAGATGAAGTAGGCAAATTCCAGGCTGATATAAAAGTGCTTTCCAGCAATCTAAGGTGTGTGGAATCGGTGACTTTGAAAGATAGTGAGTTTCCTACCACTTTGAGGTATTTAAGCAAAGCACTGATGGCTGACCAGGTGAAAATCTGTCTGCAGGCTGAAATCCAGCCTCATGTTTCATACAGCTTGAGAGCTTAAAATCACTTTTCCTTTCTAAAGGTAAACTGTCAGATGAGAAAAAATAAAGCCTTTTGCCGGCTCAGTTTTGCCTCAACCCATAAAGCCTAACAAGTCCCAGCCCTTGGCAGAAGAAGTTTGCTGAGCATGACTGTTTTGCTGTTTCCCAACAGGAGCACAGCTCGCTCTCCCATGGGCCTTTACCACGAGTCTGTGTGGAAATTGCCTCACAGCAGCTGGCCAGAGTACTTGGTTTCTAGGGAGACTGGCTGCCTCTGGAAGTGAACTCGGACTCAGTGTTGGGTGATCATTTTGGAGACATGTTATATCAGATTTCCTAATTTCCTCCCTCCCCCCCCCCCTCCCCCCCTCCCCACCTCCATCCCTCCTCCCTCCTCCCTCTCTCCCTTCCTCCCTCAATCTGATTGTGCTGTAGACATTCAGATTTTACTCTCTGGCTGAGAGAAAGACAATTCTATAGTCTATACTAGACAGACCAAGGGAACAGGGCATATTTGACTCCCATCCATGTCACCAGGACATTCCCAAAGCATCCTATAAGATCCTGCAGGCTCCGGAGTGTTCTCAGATGGCCACAGGAAGATGTGGAAGGAGCAGGGGATGTGCAAAGGCCAGGGGCCATCACATAAGTTTTACTCTTAAAAACAAACAACCACACACCAAACTAACAAAGACAACAACAGCAAAAACAGTAGGAAGACCAAAGTGTTTAAATTCCTATATACATATATATTCTTTGTTGTTGTTGTTTGTTTGTTAACATGTCTGGGGGAAATTCTTAGAGAAATATTATTGGTACTGCTTTACCTTTGCTGGGAGATTAGGAGCCATTAAGAGGCCTTAGACCAATGGCATGCTGGGGCCAAGAAGAAACAGCTGTTTTTGTTGTTGTTGGTTTTTGTTTTTCACAGCCAGAAGTGTGTTTACAGTTTCAGTAATGTCCTCATGATCCCAGGGTCTCTGTGAGAAGAAGGAAACAGGGGTGTGTTAGTTACTTCTCTAGATGGCTGTGACAAACCGCCTGACAAGATCTTCAGATGGAAGCTAGGATGGTTGATCTTGCCAATTTTGATAGAATTTAGTCTCACCATGGAAACAGAGCTCTAGGTGAGTCTGTGAGCAGTTACCTGGGTTTGGTTAACTGATGTGGGATAATGCACCTTCTTCCCTGACTTGCTTTTGTCAGGTGTTTTATCTCAGCGATTAGATAAGGGGTTTTCTTTGGCTCACAGTTGGAGGGTACCGTCCATCATGGCAATAGCATGAGTCATTCAGGGACAAATTCAGAGACAAATAAATGCCGTCATTCAACTCAGGAACCCAGGCCACGGAATGGCACTGCCCACATTGTGGTGCATCTCCCTGCTCTCATGAACCTAGTCTAATCTGAGAAATCTCACACATCCTCAGAGTCTAGTCTCATTGCTGACCCTAGATCCTACCAATTTGACAATCAGTTTAACCCAAGGGGCAGCTCTGATACAACCATGACTCTTAGCGTAGGGTGTTATGGTACACTGCTTGGAGCTCAAGAGGACATTAATCTTCAGTGGTCCCGTGACCTGTACAGACAAACACAAGTTCCCAATTTCTTCTTGTACGTGATACATGCTTTTACTTGGAGACTGTCAGTGAAAGGGGAGTTTACCATCCAGGACTAGGTATAAAGAACAGATACTTGAAATAGATTCATTAAATTATGCTATGATTAAACCATAAACAAATGGACACAATTTATATAATAAAGTCCGTAAAAAAGTGAAATACAGTTTACAGTGTTTACCACTGAGACTGTAAATCAACACACATTACAATGTGGCCCTAAGCACAAATTCAATCCAATACTTCATATGTTAGAATTTAGAGAATGTAGCTTGAATTCGGCGTCAACAATAGTCATCAAATAACCTTATAATAAGATTTTTAAAACCCAGATCCTACCTAGTCTTTTAAATATGCATATATGAGTGATTGGACACTTTCTGGTATCAGTGTGCCTAGACATGGACCTTTCACTCAAGTGTCATTGACATGTGACATATTTTAAGTGTTTTAATCACTTCAAAGGAATTGCAGGCATGCATGCTCACACAGCAATGCATGCAGGGGTGCACATAGCCTCCAACCCAACACTGTGTGATGTTCATCCGTGCCTCCTGTTCTGCTGTGTTTCCGATGACAGGGGCACGAGGCAAAGCTGAACACACATCAAGCGCCACACTAATGTCATGAGGCCCGAGCAGATTCTGAACATCTTTCATTCATAACTTCCAAGCAAGAGAGGGTAGAATTCCTGTCACATTTTACTAAGCATTCAGTTTGCTGCACCAATTACTCCTGGAAAACACTTTTCATACGACCCCAAGGATGATCTCACTGCTACGGCTTCCATAAGTATTTCAGGGAGTGGTAGAGGGGGGTAGAGGCTGTTGGACTACCATGAGTGATGAATCATGATCAGGAAGCCCCACACAGAACCTCATTTTGCTCCCAGTCACCCTGCCCTCTCCTCTGCCTTCTCTTCACCTCTGACTCTCACCCCCGGATTTCTGCCCAATCTCACACTTCATCCAGCAAATAGACTGGAAGTCAACATGTAAGAAATGACAGGAGAAGCCACATTTTCTCTGTGTTTCCTTGCCCTCCCTTCTCTTCCTCCACAGCCTGTTCCAAAATTAGAATTCAGCTCAGAGAGAAATAACTGACACTCAGCAGATGGCTGCAGGCGGTCCCCCCATGCAACCTGGACACCCACTCCAGTCCTCAGCTGAGGGAGTCGGGAGTGACAGCCATATGCTGGTGTGCCACTGCAGCCAGCAGAAGACAGGCTTTGTTCTTTTGATGGGTTTGTTTGGAAAGAGGAACATAAGTAATACACTGCTACTCCTTCCTCAGCAGTGTTAGCAGAGCTCGCTGGCAGAGCTCCTGGCTGCTGGGTGTGAGGGGCGGGGCTTGGCCAGCAGACAGATAAACTGCCTTCAATTGCCAACACTAAATAATAATAAATAATAAATTGCTTTCCCCCTATTTAATCAGTAAAGAGCTTTTTGCTGAAACAATCGTGTCTCTCTATAAAAAATTAAAAGCTGTTTTTCACACACTCAGAAGACTTCTTACTAAGACTGCAATGATGGGTGAACCTCCCCACCGGCTACTATGTCCGTCGACATGGAGGGGCGGGGATGACAGAGATGTGGGCAGATGGGCTAGGACCAGGATCAGCATTGCCCTTACAGCCCTGGAGGAAAAGATGTCCAGTGAAGGAGCCTTCAGGTCTGACCCTCCGTCAGCCAGATAACCTTGCTTCCTATAGCAGCTCTACATCCTCCGGAAAGGCATTCATTTCAAGTGTGAAGGGCCCTCAAGACCCCCTGAGGGGTAAGCTGCACTGACCTCTATCCACTCCTAGTGGTGCTGAGGCATGTGAGCAGGCTAAGTGCCCCCTGGTTTCTGCTGGAGAGTGTGGGGGGGGGGGCTCAGCAAATGACAGCTTCTTGGGCTAGACGAGTTCTTGACAATATGTGTTTTAGGAGTGTGTGTGTGTGTGTGTGTGTGTGTGTGTGTGTGTGTGTGTGTTAGCCATAGAGCTTGCACCACTGGAGTGAAATCCAGAGGCTGGGGAATGGCTCAGCTGGGAAGTCAGAGCCTCAGCACTCCTGTAAAGCTGGGCAGCTGGATATGGTGGTATGTGGGTGGAGCCAGTGCGGCAGGCAGAACTCAGGAGCTCACAGCCCAGCACAGCTGAGCCACTGAGCTCCAGCTTCAATGAGAGACCTTGACTGAAAAGTAAGGAAGACCGTGACTGAGGAAGACACCTGTGTCAACCTCTAGTCTCCATATGCACACATGTGTGTGTACACAGGTAAGTGCATCCAGAGACATACATATGCACACATATGTATACATATACCACATACAGAGACATTTATATAATATATATATATATATACATACATGCATATAGACAGACACACATGCATACACACACTGACTGATAGGCACATACATACATATAGACAAAAATTCATACACATACATACATACACAGACTAATAGACAGGTACATGTATACAGAAAGTCACACATGCACTCACACACACACACACACACACACACACACACACACACACACCTCTAGAGGCCAGGCTTGGTAGTTTACAAATATCATCATAGCTCTTAGAATTGCAACCCACCTTCCAGTGCACACACACATTATTCCAGGAAGACTGTTGTAAATGTGATGGCAGCCTGGGCTACACTGTGAGTCCATGTGTGCAAAAGCAAAGCAAGATGAGTGAACCAGAATGCAAGCCATGGAATCTGGGTGGTAATGGTTTCTCTAAACAGCTTCATTGACTGTAGCACAGCTCCACTCTAGTGATGATGATGATGATGGGAGCTGTGCTGTGTATATCCAGGGGGAGAGGGCCTTATGGGAGCTCTCCAGACCTACTGCTTATTCTTCCAGGAGCCTAAACATCTTCCATCTATAAAGCAAGGTCTACTGTTTTAATAAAGTATATGAAATGTGCAACTAGTTCTTAATTTTACTTACTGCCAATCTCTCTCTCTCTCTCTCTCTCTCTCTCTCTCTCTCTCTCTCTCTCT
>OU015753.1:97135547-97149794 GCA_907169655.1 Acomys percivali | reverse complement strand
GTGTGTGTGTGTGTGTGTGTGTGTGTGTGTGTGTGTGTGTGTGTGTGCTGGGGGCAGGGTATCTACAAGCAGAAGGCTCTGGTGTGTTAGGAAGAACTCTGAGCTCTTGGGGAACTGCTGCATGAAGAAGTAGAGCCCTAGCTCACAGGGCAGCTGGGCCACGCCCTCACCGAGACCCCTATCCCCATGTGTCTGCCTGGCCATCTTACCTGGCCTGTGTGGCCACTCATTTCCTCTAAGTGGCACAACAAGCTGCTATGCACTCCTCAGTGGCCAAACATCAGAAGTTCAAAACATGTCTTTGCAGATGGCAAGGTACTGGATGCTGCATGAGAGTATTACTTCCTGTCTTTTGTAGTTCCTAAAACACAACCACATCTCTTAGCCCAGGACCTCCTCCCCATCATCACAGTCAGCAAAGCTTCTGGATCTCTCTCTCTCCTCTCTGACCTTCCTTCCTCCTCTTTGCCCTCATAGGGACCCCTGTGTTTAAATCAGGCTCAGTCAGATGATCCCAGGTATCTTCCCATCCTAAAATCTTTCACTCAGATGTTTGTCATGTCAGATTCCAGCAGTGAACACAAGGCATCTATTGAGAGATACCATGGATGGCTTGTTCCCTAGACTGCAATTTCAGCTCCCAGAGTGGAAGAGCCAGCCTGTCCTTGGGTCTGGGCCTCAGCAGCCACAAAGAACCATGTGAGCCAGATAGGGACAGGGAGGCGGGTTAGTGTTTTGTTTTTTAATCTATTTAGTCAACTTGACACAAGCTAGGGTCATCTTGGAAGAGGGAACCTCAACTGTAGATTGATGATTGATGTGAGAGGACCTAGCCTATGTGGGTGCTGCCATCCCTGGGAAGGGGGTCCCGGGGTTCTATAAGCAGGCTGAACAAGCCATGAGGAACAAGCCAGTAAGCAGTGTCCTCTATGGCGTCTGCACTGGCCTTTGCCTCCAGGTTCCTGTCCCGACTCCCTTTCATAGTGGACCATAAGCTGTAGGCTGGAGTAAATGTCCCACTCTTCAGGCTGATTTTGGTCATGGTGTTTACCGAGGCAATAGAAAGCAGCCCGAAGCACCTGGCGGATATTTCTTCAGCCACTTATCCACTGAGCCCCTCGGGGGTACGCCCACTCTTCAGACACCTTCTAGCTGAAAGGTTCATTTCCTCTTTAATGCTTCCTGCTTACAGCCACGGGCCCCAGAGGCCCATGGGATTTGCTTCAGATTGGCTCCCCACCAGAGCCTCATGAAGTTTACAGGTGCTCACCTCACCCTCTCCCACACCAAGAAGCAGACCTGACATCACCATGACATAGGTCATCCGAGTCCTGGCACATTTAACTGCATCTTCCAGTAGAAGCGGCATTAGTGCTCGGGAGAGAACTCTCTAAAAGTGTGCTGCCCGCCCTTCACCTTCAACTCTCTGGCAAAAATGCTGCTGAACCACAGCTTCATCTAAGTGACAGCTTTATAGCTACTGTGCTGAATTTACCTTTTTGTGGGCATGCCATCTCTACCTCCTGTTACCCTTATGCTTGACTTAAATGGCTGCCTTCTTAGGAGTGTTACTATTTCCATGATGGCGTCACTTCCCTCACTAATGCTACTGAGACGTTGCATCTGGTGGTAATTAACTCAGGGCTCAGGATACCTGTTCCTTTTTTTTTTTTTTTCTTATGAGACCTATCACTTCCCATGACTCGACTTCCTGTTCTACAAAAAGAGAAATAATGATGTGTCAGCCAATCACTTTTCTTGTTGTTCTGGCCAAGTACCTGACAAGAACAATTTAAGGGGGGGGGGGGATTTATCTTGGCTCACAGTTTTAGAGGAAACAGTCCATAATCAGGTGTGAGAAAGCTGACCACATTGAATCCATTCTCAGCATGCAGAGAGCAGGCAGGAAAGTGGGGCTGGGCTGTAAAATCTCATGGCTGACTACCCTGTCCCAGGAGACCCACTTTCTCCAGTAAAACTCTGCCTCCTAAAGGTGTCACAACTTTTCCAGACAGTGTCAGCAGCCCAGGACCAAGTATTCCAGCGCATTAGCTGGAGGAGACATTTTACATTCAAATTACAGCAAATGGGACTCAATGGAAAGTGAATGGTTGCCTATCCAATACTCAGTTCCTTCCTGCTTGCCTCGAGTGGGACAGAGAGGCTGTGACGTCAAGTGAGTCCTGAACGGCCACACCCTGCAAACACTGCAGGAGTGTTACACAGAGGTTAACAATATCCTGAAGATGGAATGACTGAATGTCCAGATTCTGGCTTCTAGTGACTTACAATATTCTAATGAGAGCTAATGGGTATCTCGAAGGATGCCATAATAATACCCTGGGGAAAGCAGATACTTACCATGACTTGCTCTTTACCTTCCTGCTTTTCCATGTTGTTAGCACATCAGTTCCTCCTCTTTCCCTTCCCCCCCTTCCCCTCCCCCTCCGTTGGGTTGGGAAATAAGGTGAAGTCCCATTGGCTCTTATTTAATGGAGGAGAACATCTTCATGTAAGTCTTCTTGCTGCCAAAATGCATCTTATTTGCCAGTCAGTTCTATAGCCAGTGCATAGGACCCTTTTAGCCCATGGTGCAGGTGGATGGTGGATAGACATGTGGGTGTGACAGACTGACAGATGAACTAACCACAGCTTTTACAAAATAACTGCCCATCCAGCGTCATGTTTGGTAGCTACTTCTTCTGCATGTACAAAAAGAAAAGAAAAGCAGAGGAATATTTTTACTGGGATTTTGTGCTTTTAACCTTAAAAACTTAACCAGTGACAATTTATAGTCTACTTCTAGAGGTTTCTATCTGAGCTAAAATAGCAACTGAGTTTTTTCTCCTGGTCCAGAGTGGTCTGATCTGTCTGTTGCTTTGATGGAATGTCTAAGTATGTTGTAAGACTTTTGTATAATGTGGCTCCTTGCTGCCCCACCCCCAAAAGATGACTTGTACATAAGAGAATTTTTAAGAAAATCTATTACTGGGAAAAAATGTTTTCATTAATCTACCAGGGAAAATAAATGTTTCCAATACCTTTCTTCTTTTGAGGCTTCACTCTACAAGATAATCTGATTTCTGAAGATCCCAGATGTTCTCTCACTGGGAGAGGGGACTTGCTAAGCTTGGGAATAGACCGAGCTTTGAATGCTTTTGAGGGCACACGACAGTTGCCTCAGGTAACATTACTTGTTCTAGCTGAAGGCAGAGATTTCTGCTTCTCCCCAGCCACTCTCGCCACAGGTTTCCACACTTCTGTGGTGTCCATTCAGAATTTCTCCTGGCTGCTGACGACTGGCCTGGAGTGCTGTGCAGTGCTTGCATAGTTTGGAGGCAGAGAAAATGGGCGTGCCTTGCAGCTCTGCAGGGCAATGAGGAATTGGTTTTATTTATTTTTTCCTCTTCATTTTAGCAGGTGGCTTCCGTACTCATGGCCACTTTGTGTTTCACATCCACCCACAATAACACCAGATATTAAATCTGCCTTCCAGATAGGAAGGGGGGGGAGAGGAAATGTCCACACCTGTACTCTGTTTCTTTATTATTTATTTTTTAAAAGCTTTTTTGGAAATTAACTCATTGACCAGAAGTAGGAACCATGTGCAAGGGAGGCTGGGTAATGTGGTGATTTTGCTCCTTACTAAGGATGCAGAGACTATGAAATACCGAGTGGGAAAATCACCACATGCCTGGTCTCATCTCCATTCCACCTGTCCCTGGTCACCTCCAGATCATGATCTCTGATTTATGTGGCTTTCCCCTTAAACCAGCGCTCCTTGTTCCTCATGTGTTAATTACAGTTAAATAAGGAAGATCTATCCCCCCCCCCCCCCCGATGGACACAGTTCTTTATCGGTCACAGCATTGATTCCTTTTAATGGAAGAATGGTGTTTGGAAAAGAAGATGCAGGGGGCTCCGTGGTGTAGCTATGAATCTGAGATGGTTTGCAATAATGATACAACTCTTAGCTGTAAGAAGTGTGGAGGCCACCAAGGCTACACAAGCACCCCAGCATTGTCACACAGCTTAGAAGTGGGGGGGAGGGGGAAGGCCAAATCAAGGTAGAGGCACTAATGTAAATTTCCCATTTGTTAAAAATATGAATTCATAGTAGGCAAGGAAAAAAAAAGGGCAGTTGAGGTAGGAAAAAATATGATTTCTGTTTGACAGAATGTTAGATAACTCACAGAAACAAACAAACAACAAACAAACTTGGCATCCAGTGAATATTTTGGGTAGGTTCTGTTTAATGGGTTATCACTCAAATATTTCTTGGTCTCTGAGACTTCTGGGTGGTTTAATTGTGCTGCAAGTCCTTTTGGAAACCTGAGAGGGCACACAGAATTAGCAAAGACCGCTGCCTTAGTGCCTGCTGCCTCACAGCAGGGCCCAGGCAGCTTGTAGAAGGGAGGGTTTACTGGGCCCACAGCTCTGGAGGGGCGAAGGTCTGTGAAGGCAGAGGGGAGCAGCAGCAGAGAGTGCAAAGCCAAAATGGCCGATTCTTTAATCCCTTCTAGCCCACACACCTCATCACTCAGATGATGTTTTCATTATTCTACCAGGAAAAATGTTTCCGGTACCTTTCTCCTTTTGAGGCTTCAACTCAGCAAGGTAATGTGATTTCTGAAGATCCTGGTTGTTCTCTCACTGGAAAGAGGACTTGCTAGGTTTGGGAACAGATTGCTTTGAAGCACTTGGCAGTTGGCCCAGGTGATGTCACACGACTCCTAAGCCCCCTCCCCCCAAGTAGCACCACCAATGGGGGCCAAGTATTCAAATGCTGGAGATTATGGGGTGGGGTGGGGGGAGGGCATCTCATTTAAAGCACCTCAACCATATGGATATTTTTAAACATGAAAGTGATGGTAAGTTCACTTTCTGATGAATGCCCATGATCTTTGGGTGGGAAATTTCTCCTCTTCCTCTTTAGAAAGCCCAGAAAGCAGGGCTTGGGCACCTGGCCGATGAGTATTGAGTGAGTAGTGAGCCAAGTGGAGCTTGCATCTAGGTCTGTTCTCTGGAGTCCCCATCTGCATTTGACCTTCACAAGTACCAGACAGTTGGGGTGTAGAGGATACAGGAGGGTTTGTACTATGTGGCCCAGGCTTTTGGGTCATCTCAGAGGTGGACACCTCGGACTGGCCACTCTACTCTTTTTATGCATTTAATTTTCAATGCCAAGCTTCCCTGTTCATATTTTGGCTGAGAACCCAAAACAATCACACCTAAAGAGGGGGGAAACTTAGTGCTTGTTGAATAAGACTGTTCTAGAAGTTGGAGGCCTGGATGGTAGTCTTGGCGAGAACCTGCATTTCTCTGAGATCCTCTTTTCTCACATAACATGAGAGGGTGGACTAAGTGACTTCTCGGGTCCTGTCTTCCTCGGAAATCGCCAGAAGCCTCCAACACACCTGTCTTCGATTTCCCTCAGCATGCCCTGGGCCCGCAGCAATTTCTTCAGTAGAACTCTTTCGCCACCTAGTGGCCAAATTAGAGGCCTTCCCTCTCACCGCGTCTTCTTCCAGGTCCCTCCTTGATTGCAGCAAAAAGAACAAAGCCATTTTAGCCTTTCCTCCCCTAGAATGCGGCAAACTGCCAGAGCTGGGAGGAACACATGTTTAATTCATGTCCTTGGAAGCTCTGCTGGGTGAGCAAACACAGCTCCACTTCCTATGGTAGAGGCCTTGGTGCAGTGGGCATGTGGTTACAAAGCGGCTCCTGATAGCGAGAACACGCAGCAAGGTGCCCTGATAAATGTAACCCCAAGGAAATGTGTTTGGGTTACTCCCTGTGAGCTAATCTGTTACACGCTGGTCCTTAATGCTTTCAGCTGCTCCCAGTTAATACTCATTAAGCATGCATGCAGTGCGTGCCCTCCTCCAGACATCTGAGGTGGAGAGGGGGTGCTGAGGGCCCCCTCGGGTCTCCTGCTGATCTGGAGCAATCTTTCATCCTACAGTGGTCCCTATAGGGTTGTTCCTCTCTCCGGCATTCCCATCAGAGGAGAAGCTACTCGTACAGTTCATGTGAGCCTCAAAATTTCATCCATCTGAGCGGTGTGGGGCATGGATTTCACACATCCCTGTATTTGCCGAATGCTACCAGTGCATTCTGGGAATGACAACTCATCTCCTGAGTGCTTGTCAAGCAGATCTTGGTGACAGCTGTCCTCTTGGATGGCACATCCCACAGTCTTCATTCACTTCTGGCTGCTGTATCTAGGATGGTCAGCGCACACTGATTCCCGTTTTACAGGCAGGGAAAACAAGGTTTAAAACTGGGCTTGGGGACTCCTCAGGTATCCCAGTGGGGAGCGGTGGAGTTCTAAGATGACCTAATTCCTTGTTCGAGTAGCCACTGTTTGAGGGAGTCCCACTATTTGCTTTTATAGTCTCAGTGAGGGGCCATTTCTTCATTAATTTTTTTTTTTTACCACAAACATTATTGAAAACTATTAGTTGCTTGTGATTTAAATAGCAGTGTGAGGTTTCCTTTTTCTTCCTTGCCAAGCGGGACCGCACCGTGAGCAAGTGGAGGAAACCGTGGGTTGGGACCCTTGTTAAACATGCTGTCTACACCCCGCTACAGTGCCATGGAAGCCACAACCGTGCAGACACCCCATTCCTCTAGAGGGGATTCCTGCCCTCCTAAAGAGCACAAGGGGAGGGAATTTCTCATTTTGAAAAAGATTTGTTCTGATCTTTAATTACTGTTTATATGTGGATGTGTGCCATCAGTGTGGGAGTGTCCCAGGGGGCAAGATCTCCTGGAGCTGGGCTTCCAAGCAGTTGTAAGCTGCCCACGTAGGTGCTGGGAACCAACCTTTGGCTTCCTGGCTACAGAGCCATTTTTCCAAGTCCTGTTTCAGATTTGGGGTATGTTTCAGCGTCTCTCATCTTGAGTCTACCCAGATAAAAATAACCAAGTGAGGATATTTCTGCTTAATAAGTAGGTGTCATTAACAGGGTCACCATATGGGTTTATTAGCTTATTGTTCTAATTTAAAAATCATTGCCAGGCAGTGGTAGCACACGCCTTTAATCCCAGCACTTGGGAGGCAGAGTCAGGTGGATCTCTGTGAGTTCGAGGCCAACCTGGTCTACAAAGTGAGTCCAAGACAGCCAGGGCTACACAGAGAAACCCTGTCTCAGAAAACAAAACAAAACAAAATCTATATCTATATATTCTTTGACAAAATGTATATAATGTGTTTTGGTCATATTCACCTGCCCCCCCCCCCTGCACTTGCCTCTCTTCTCGCCCTCCCACTCCCTCTGGAACCCTTTCCCCAACATATTGTCCCCCTACTTTCACATCCTTAAAAAAATAGTCCCCAGACATTAGCCAGGGTTGCTTGCGTGTACACGAGTGTGGGGTTTTCTACTGGATCATGGGCAAGTCACTAGTGCTTATTCCTCTGAAGAAACGTGTCCCCTCCCCCAGCATCCATTAGCTCCCCAGCTGGGGGGTGGTGGAGCCTCACTGGTTCCCTCCTCATGCATTCTGGAATGTGGGGGGTCAGTCTTGGCAGCAGCCACAGCTACTGTACAGTTCATGAGTTCAGCAGCCATGTGATGTCCAGAGGGCAGCATTTCACAGCTGTCCACTCGCTCTCCAGCTCTTAACTGCCTCCCTCTCCAGCAGTGTTTCCTGAGCTGTGACAGGGTTACTATAGATGTCCCACTTAGGGCTGAACTCTCAATAGTCACTTAGTCTCACAATTAACATTTAGCCACATTTAGCAAAACAACAGTTGTAGCTTCTCCCCTTTGCTCCACCACCTGCCCAGCCATGGGCTTTTGGACCAGGTCCATGGTACCAAGCATGAATTCCCTCCTGTGAAGCAGGCCTCAAACCCAACCAGACAGTGGTTGGTTACTCCACAGTATCCACGCCATCATTGCCCTAGTGAGTGCAGCCTGCCTGGCAGCTCAGCACTGTGGGCAGGCAAGACCTTCTACTGGATAAGACCACCCATGGGTGGCGTTAGGTGCCTGGTGGCAAGCGTGCTGCCTTCTAGGACAATGACATTTTGTTAGCTGGGGAGAAGTTCCCAAGCTAGTTCCATCTTGATTTCTGTAAGTGCTGCGGCCAAGGTGAGCCATGTCTTCAGCAGTGTGATCTCATCCTCTGCTTATGGTGGACAAGCAAGTGTAATAGGGCCTCAGGGGCCCCTCTCACCAACAATTCATAGGACGCTATTCCATGTATGACACTGGGGTTTTCGTTCAATAATCCAAGACTCCTGACAGCATTATCCATATATGCAAAGTGCTCCCCCCTCAGATTCCCACTTTAAACTATATTTTAGACTAGCTTGCATAGTAGTGGATTCCCAAACGGCCTTTCGTACAGCCTTAGATTTGGTTACCCTACCTCCCTTCACCCACTTCATTTCTTCTAAAATCTTTCTACTCTTAATATTCCTCCCTCACTTTCATGTCAAATGTCTTCTATTATCCCCTTTCTCCTAAAGGTCTCTTCCTCTTCCACCTCTCTTGGCCCCATTATAGCTTCCTGACCTCTATAGACACTCTAAAGCAAACACATGTATCTACAGATTTGAAGCCAAACATGGATTTGAAAGAGAGCAAGTGCTGTTTGTATTTCTGGGCCTGGGTTATTCTTTTATTATATATATATATGTGTCTTACTATGTAGCCGGGGTTGGCCTCAAACTCACAGCAATCCTCCTGCCTTAGCTTTCCAAGCACTGTTATTGTAGGCATGTGATACCGCATTTGGAAGCATTTTAAAATTAATAAAAGATTTATCTTAATTTATACGTATGCATGGTTTGCCATCATGTTTATGTATCACATGCATGAAGAGGGTATCTGATCTTCTTAGAACTGGATTTACAGATGGTTGTGAGATGCCATGTGGGTGCTGGGGATCAAATCTGGGTCCGTTGTAAAAAAAAAAAAAAAAGCAAATGCCCTTAACCACTCAGCAATCACTAACTCTACCTGGCTGACTTTAAAAAAAAAAAAAATCTATCAGGCTGACTTTAAAAAAAAAAAAATCTATCAGGCCGGGCGTGGTGCTGCACATCTTTAATCTCAGCATTTGGGAGGCAGAGGCTGGCGGATCACTGTGAGTTCAAGGCCAGCCTAGTCTACAAAGCAAGTCTAGGATAGCCAAGGCTACACAGAGAAATCCTGTCTTGAAAAAACCAATAAATAAATAAATAAATAAATAAATAAATAAATAAATAAATAAATCTACCTATCTATCTATCTGTCATCCATATATCAATCCATCTATCTATTCATCTGTCTGTCTGTCTGCCTGCCTGCTTGTCTGTAATAATTTCTGAGGGGCCTAGCCTGTTCTTTTTTGTTGTTGTTAGCCATACCTTGAATTACAGTTTTAATAATATTTTTATTTTTTACATATACATTTATATTATTACACATACATAAAATAAACTACATACAGCAAGAACCATGAAACAATCAGGAATTATATTAATGTCACATTCATAGTGTTTTGGCTATTTGTGTTTGGCAACCTTGAAGAAAACATCTTTCCTTTCTTGGTGCATCTAAAATTCTGAATGTAAATCTATATCTATCATATCTAATCTTTACCAACTTAAAACATCTGTCTAGACCTAAAAACATCTTAACCCCTAAACAACTAAAACTTAATTGTAAAACTAAACTATCTGGTCTTCAACCCCATCCGAGACTTGAGAAGGAATAAAATTAATTGCCTGAGTAAACAGGAAGTGCAGGTTAGCAGCTTCTATTGATAGAGACAGTTTGTTGCTTGAACAGTCACCCAAAACTCTCTAAAATGTTGGAGCATCATCTTCAGACTTCTGGCAGAATTTATCTGACAGACATATTTGTGAGGCAGGAACTATAGCGGGCTTGCTTACTCTGTTTTGGCAGAGTTTGGACCTGGCCTGTTCTTGGTACTGAATTTTATTTCATTCCCAGGTGATGTATTGCTTTCCGGTCATGTGGAAAATCCCCTTCATCTTGAGTAGCCTTTAAATCACTGAGCATTGATCACCAGGAGCTCTGTACTGATCCTAGTAAGGCCAAGTCTAAGGTTCTATAGGACGGTGATTGATTAGCCATGCCTTCCATGGGCAGGGGCTGGGAAGCACATAGAGCAAGAACCACACGTTTGTTAGCACTGCAGAACGAAAAAGAGCACAGTAAACTGCTGCAACTGCAAAAGCCAGAGCTGTTTAAAATGGCAGTGGGAACCAGAGTCTAGCCCCCAACCTCCTTCCGTGCTTAGCTGCGTCTTACCCAACTCTACCAAGTGACTTTTATCCAGTGTGACCAGTCAGTGCTTAGAAGATAGCTTCTGAGAAAGTTATGACCAAATGCCTGCCACGGCTGACAGGTGGAAACAGGAAGGGCGGAGGGTGCTGGGACAGGTGGGAGGACAAAGGGGAGGGAGAGGAGGACAAGGGGACATGAGACCAGCTCGTTCAGCCTCACAGGGAGCACAAGAAGAAACAATGATGCCTCACGGCCTTTGAAATGGCAAAGACGCCAGCTGCCAGATATGCTGTATTGTGAAGAAGCATGCTGTACGCCCTGGCTGGTAGCAGGTAGCAACACCCAGCCCATCAGCCTCCCCTGATAGCACAGCAAGGCCCCTGATGGCTTTTTCATAGGGGGCCCTGGAGCTTCTGTCCCGAGCATATGTATGCCTGCGTTTTACATCTGGGTCCCACCAGATGTTCCCACAGAGGCCTTGTCTGAGGGAGGGACGTCCATCCTTAATCTCTGTCAGGATTGCTATTCTGCCCAAAGGGCAGCTTTCTCATCTGTCAGGCGCCAGGGCATGGAGGATGCTGCCTGACAGCCAAAGTCAGCATCCTGAAGGTTCCCTTTATTTGCAACACTGTGTATATGTGTATGCCACCTACTTGCGTTGGTCATAGGGATCCAACTTGCAACACTAGGCTTGCAGGGTAGGTGGTGTTACTCGCTGAGCTATCTGCTGGCCTAAAGCCAACCTCTTTAAAAATCCTGGCACAACTGCCGTGCTGTGAAGCTGGAGTTCTACAAGCTCCAAACTCCGTACAGTGAAAGCTTGGAGTCCACCAGGTGATGATGGATTCCTTCCCCGGCAGGCAGCTGGGAGGAGACGGGGTACACAGTAACCAGACCCATTTTAGGGAAACAAGAGAAAACTTCTGCCTTTTCCTCTGGAGCAAGTCACCTTCCAGTTAGCCCCTCCCTTAGGAAGATGTTTCCTAACATTTGCATAACACCCCTACTCAGCTCTGAGAGGTGCAGTTCATGCCACCTCTTCCCCATGCTCCTGCAACAAAGGGACACTCTGCACAGGTCCTGACGTCTGGTGATAAAAAAGAACCCGTCTCATTCTTTCTTTGTCACTATTGCCAAATGGCCCCCTTTCCAAGAAACATAAGGAGAGTGGACGTCTGCCCCCCAGGGCCTGTGTTTATTTCTACGCCATAATTATGACCAAAAGTTATTATGAAAGGAACATTTGTGGAGCTCTGAGCAAGTGTAGATCATTCAGAAAAGAGTAGCTTAGATCATCCACACATGTTTGTTACAAGCTGGCAGAGACCGGAAACAAAGTTTCTGTGAGGCGAGCCAGGGAGGGACAAGCAGTCCTTGAATCGAAGCTGGAACTCAGCTACCAGAGCTGTCCCTGATTCAGACGGGAGAAGGAGATTTTTCTAAGGATTCTTGACACCAGCTGTAATTGAACCCTAGTATAAAGGGCTCCATAGTTAGCTTTACCTGGCTTCTGTCTTTCTTCTCTGGGTAGCTACCTGCTCTAGCCTGTCCCTTGTGTAATATGTTGGGAACTGCACAGAGACAGTAGATGAAAGCAACCAGCTTCTTTCTTGAGACGTGTAGAACTGAAAGTCATCTTGGAACTAGGAAATTAAGGCGAGATGTGGGTCTGTAGGTTGGCTTGTAACCTCAGTATTTGGGAGGCTGAGGCAGGAGGATAGTCATGAGTTTAAGGCCAGCCTGGGCTAGAGAGTGAGCCCGTGTCTCAAAACAACCACCCAACCAGATGTGGCTCATTTTTTCCACAATTGCAGACGACTGCCCACCAGTCTGAGCACCCATCAGCTGCCCCTGTGACCCTCTCCCCTGGTGACCCCTGGGGACATAAATGGCAGATTGGCTACCTGTCTGTCCTCTCAAGTAGATGGCTTTTCAAATAATGACAAGTTCCTTTTAACACCTTATATCTTAGTTGGCTTGTCATGCGATAAGCAAGCAGATTGAATTCAGTAGTGTCCTGACAGGACACTGATTTAAAAAAAAATATTCAACCATTTTGAAGAATTCAATGATTTATTTTTGTTAGTGTATATTAATGGTACAAAGTAACAGATTTCATTATGATATTCATATACATGCAAATAATGTATTTTTGATCGTATTTAGCCCCTCTATTATTTTTTTGTTGTCCCTTTCTTTCTTCTCTATATCCTACGTAGTTAGTCCCTCTTCATTTTATTTCTAAAAATTAACTTTATTATTATTATTGCACATGTATTTGTGTGTGTGCACATGCTTGACATGTGTATGTGTTAATGTGGACATGTGGGTCATGCGTCCGTGAGGAGGTTAGAGGACAGCTTTGTGGAGTGAGCTCTCTCCTCCCACCTTTACATGGATTCCCGAGACCTAATTAAGGCCAATAGGCTAGCACAGGAAGGGTTCTTATCCACTGAGCCATCTCACCAGCTCTCCCTACTCCTAGGCCTTCCTATTTTAGCATCTCCTCCCTCTCCTCACCCTCCTCCTTGTCCTCTTCCTCCCATATGTGTTAGCAAACATGTAATGCTTGCCTTTGAGGGATTGGTTTATTTCACTTAATGTGATGACCCACCCATGCTCCTGTGTACGGTATAATTTCTTTATCTTTGTAGTTAAGTAAAACCCATTTGTGCAGCTCTACCACATGTTCTTTATCCACCGATATCTGACTACTGCA
Source organism: Acomys percivali (assembly GCA_907169655.1). Classification (NCBI taxonomy): domain Eukaryota; kingdom Metazoa; phylum Chordata; class Mammalia; order Rodentia; family Muridae; genus Acomys; species Acomys percivali. Next base: position 97,136,825 of record OU015753.1, on the reverse strand, counting down.
AATAATACCTCCATAAACACGAACGCAGAGGTACCTTTCCAGTGAACTGATTCTTTTGGAATGGTATGATGGTTGGATCATAAAACTACATTTTTAATGTCTTGAACAACCTCCATGATGTTTTTCATAGTGGCTGACTGAACTATGTTTTATTCTTCCCAGCAGTGAAGCCCTTTCCCCCATGTTTTTGCTGATAGTTGCTGTCTTTTTTTTTTTTTTTTCCCTTCTGTGCTGATGTGGTGTGCTTGTGTGTCTCTGTGTGTGCGCGTGTGTTTTCTTGATGTCATACTGAGGTTCTTTACACTAAAAGCATGTGTAGACCTATACCAGATTTTTTTCCTCTGCGTTTTGGTGAGGTATAAATGTACTTTATGTTACCCTCAGACAGTTATGGGAAAACCTATGCATCCAGCAAGCATTACTCACTATCTGCAGTGTTCCTGGCACCGTGCCAGGCTCAGAGTTCCCCACAGGCTCAGAGAGATATGCAACAACTGTAAATGGTAGAGGTGCTGTGTTATCGGTGTGTGTTAGGCCCCTCGTGACACAAGGTCATTTCCATTATAAGGAGAGGCAGTGATAGCGGGGGCCACAGGGATGCTGCCCAGTATCTGGAGTGGCTTTAGAAAGAAAGCTGAAATATGGAGATCTAACATAATACGGAGGTCTTGCCAGGCTTTGGTCCTCTTCCAGGCTCCTTGCCTGCCCAGTCTAGTAGGAATCAGCCCTTTGCAGGTATATCAGCCCCTGCAGGTTCCAGGACATGAAGAGAACAATAGGTTGCCAGTTCCTAATGTTCTATACCGGGAGGTCTGTGTCCACGGCGGTATAGCAGTCTAGGGAGAAGCCACTTCCTCCTGGGTACACCCCTGCCCCTGAAACTCCCAATAGAAAATTCCTTCAAGGAGAGAGAAATCTGGGAAGCAGCCACATTGGTAGAAAATGGTGAAACAAAGAAAGAAAACAACCCATCCATCACCAGGGACTTGATCATTGTCTAGGAAACCCAGGAGGATTGTGTAGCATAAACATTGCCTTTTACTTTATGTGGAATGGCAGAGGAACACTATTCCATGGAGCATGTCTGCCCTCCCCTTCCACACCAGCATGACAAGATCAGTGGTCGAAACACCCAAGTTCAGCATTACCATAGCTTTTAATGACTGTACCTGCTCACAGGCCTTGCCCAGAAAAGTTATATTCAGCTGCGTAAGTTATCGTATGTTTGTGCTGTGTGTGTGTGTGTGTGTGTGTGTGTGTGTGTGTGTGTGTGTGTGT
>OU015753.1:97112564-97135537 GCA_907169655.1 Acomys percivali | reverse complement strand
TGTGTGTGTGTGTGTGTGTGTGTGTGTGTGTGTGTGTGTGTGTGTGTATGTGTGTGTGTAGAGAGAGAGAACTGCAGCTTAGATCAGAGTCAGAGAAAATAATGCAAATGAGTACATAAAAATGTAAAAGGCAAGGAAACCAAGCTGTATTGATCAGCTAAACCAGTGATCCCCCGAGCCTTAGGACTCTCATCCTCACTGTGGCCATGGGTACGCCAACTTCTCTGGCAGTGATGACGTATTTATGAGAATATGCCTCTTGCAAAGGATGGCTTGCCTTCAGTGCTGCCCAAAGAGAAAAGAAATGCCACACAAAAGAAGTAGTAGAGTACTCCATGCCTGCCTTGTTGGTGTGAAATGTCAGGATGCCGCAAAGGGACTTTGGTGTTTATCCATGTTCAAACAGTAGCTCTGTGTATTGACCACTCAGCCAGCCCACAGGAGCAACAGAATGGTCACTGAAGGGTGTTCCTGTGGGCAGAACTTCCACCAAAAACATCTGCATCAAGACAAGGGATACATATTTCAAGACACACTTTTCGAGCATCCCCTGTTCACTGTAATGCTATTAACACTAGCCAAGACATGAAAAGCCTTAAGAACTCATCAGTGGATGAATTCATAGAGAAAATGCATAGACAGATGTCATTGTTTGGATGAGAAATGCACCTTCCAGGCTCCTGTGTTTGCACATTTATTCCTCAGCAGGTGGTGTTGCTTTGGGGTTGTGGGATATTTGCAGCTGTGGCGAAGGGGGTGTCTGTGGCAGGTCTTGAAGTTGATTCTACCTATGGTTGTGGCCTGAGCCCTTTATGCTTCCTGGCCCACCAACATGACAACAATGCATCCTGTACGCTCCCATCACGAAGGGCGGGTGGGATGCCGTGACTTCCACACCATTGTGGGTAAATGAACCTCCCTCCCTGAAAACGTTTCTGTCACAGCAAAAACTAAGATAGATGGGTAAGTAGATAGAGATAGATAGATGGATGGATGGATAGATGGCAGATGGAGAGATATGATTGATATGTAGAATTGGCTTTACAGAAGGAGTTGCCCATTTGGCCATTCAATACAACACAGATGAACCTGTAATACTTTACGTTAAGTGGGGCAAAACAGACCAGACCCCCCCCCCCAAAAAAAAATCCTGTGTAACGGAACATGCATGTGGAAAATGTAAACAATCAATTACATTAAAACAGAGAGGACGGTGGTGGTTACCCCTGATGGCAAAGATGAAGAATGGAAAGAATGGGGTTTGCCAAAGGGAGACAAGGTTGCAATTATGTCCAGTGGGTAATTCTAGAAAACTACTGTTACTAATATTGAAAACTTGTTAATACAGTAGATTTCAGGTATGTGTGTGCGTGTGTTAGTGAGTGAGTGTATGTGTGTACATAGAGAATGGAAATTTAAATGCTTAAGTGTATCAACTTGATTACCTATTATAATCATTTTCTATGTGTGAACAATGACATATATTTATACAGTGGTTAAATATGACAAAAGTCAAGTTGAAATAAAACAACCATATTTGGAAGAGCCAATATGTAGGCATGTAAGTGCTCTTGGGAGGCTGCAGGCGTGGCTAGTACTTAGGATTTGGGCTCTGAGACAACGCCTTTGTGTTCAGACTGTGCCTCTGCGGCTTTCCAGCTGTGCAGTCTTTAGTAAATTAATCAGCACCTCTGGACTTTTATTCTTCTCACTAAGAAACTGGCCTAATAGGGCTATTGTGAGTACAAGTAAAAAGGTAAGTGTGTGTGCATGTGAATATACACGCACACACTTGCACACACACAGTGTGCATGGCTCCAACAGCTCCTAATGAATTGAGAAACACGTAAGAATTGGTTATTAGCATAAAGGAAAGGTCAATAAATGCTTATGATTCCTGTGTATTAGTAAGAAGAAAAAGGATGCGAGAGACATGGTAGAATCTTGCAGTGAAAAACCGCATAATTTAGAGTTAAATTTTACAGACCATGGGAAAATGCAGTCACTTAATTATTCAGGGACCCACTTTTCTCTAGGAAAAGCGACCCACAACACTGTTCTGGGGAAACCATCACCTTGGCTAAGGACACCCAGGGTGGCTCTTGCCTGGGCGAGGATCAAAGCGCAGCTCCAGGGCTCTCTCAGCTCGCAGAAAACAGCGGGGAAGGCAAGTGCATGTTACACCATCGTTAATTAATTTCTCAAGGGCTGCAGCAATCAGGGGCTCATTAGTGTGCTTAAGCCTGCCTGTCATTTAGAGAGTGCGCTCTAAGTGTGTTCGCAGTGCACTTAGGGATCTGAAAACTCCTTCAGTGCTTTAGTAGGGGAGAGAGAACCCCACAGCCTGTCTCTGAGGAAGAGGAAAAACCCACACGGGCTTCTTTAATCACAACAAAGCATAACTAATCCAGCAGCCGAGCAGGCTCCCTGTGGCGTCTTAAAATATTATCATTTGAACCTGGTCGTTCCTCTCCTCCTGTATAATATTTAAAGACGCCACACTCCATCCATATTTATATTGCTCCCATCGGGGAGCCTAATTCTGAAGGGCAAATTGGAGGGCCTTCCAGAAGGGGCCTACCCTGAGGTCCTGGGATATACGCGGGAAGATCCGGCCCATCTTTTACTCGAAGCTCAGTGCTGTGACCAGACTGGGAGCTGAAGACCAGCCAGAGGCTTCTGTAATTCTTCAGCGCCAGCCTCAGGATTACATGTGTCGTCCTTCATTCTAGTCTTGACCTGGCTGGAGTTTCTGGCTCTGAATTAATGCCTTTTCCTCAGTAGTCAGCATGTTTCAAACGCTAAGAGGTTGCAGAAGCCAGAGCTACCAGACAACTGCCCAGGAGAGCTGCGTACAGGGACTGCAAACAGCCTAACAGAGATGCGTGTTGCAGGCACCGACGTCGGAGAGAATTGAGCCTTTTAAGCCCTTTGGTACTAAAGCCCCAGACACCAGACACTGGGCTGGTGGGACAGCCCACCTCGAGTTAGCCCTGCCTGGTTTTGGTCTTGCTTTGTTCCAGTATTTCCTCACTATGTCCCCATTCTTCCTTTTTTGTGATGGCTATGTGGTTATGTGCCATTGTATGTTGGAAATATGTCATTTGTATTGTATTTTATTTTATGGGGGTTACAGTTATAAGATTGCCTTGAGTCCCAGGAGAGACTTTGGGCTTTGAACTTTCCAAGAGTGTGTTAAGACTGAGAAGGACTATGGGACATTTACATCCTGCGTCGTGAAAAGGCCACGGGCTGATGGGCAGTAGGGTGTGCGGGCTTGAACGGGAAAGGGGCCTCATAGACTCACACATTTGCATGCTTGAGCTCCCGCTGATGGCTGTGTTTTGGGAGGTTATGGAGCACTGAGGACCTTGCTGGAGGAACAGGCTTCCAGAGGTTATAGCCCCGCCCCCTTCCAGTTCTTCCTGCTTCTGGCACATGCTTGAAGACGTGATCTTTCAGCTTCCTTCTCTGACCACCTGCTGTCGTGGCTCCCCCCTCACCCCCCCGCGTCCCCTGCCACGGACTCCTCCACCCCCATTTGGAACTGTGAGGCAAAACAAATCCTTCCTTCTGTAAGTTGCTTTTGGCCAAGGTGCTTGGTCCTGGCAACAAAAGTAACTGATACACCCAGTATTTAGGAGCCCCTGGGATTGATCCCAGCACCCTCTAAAACTGGATGTGATGATACATGTCTCTAACACCAGCATTCTGGGCAACAGGCAAGAGAAACAGAAGTTCAAGGTTATCCTCTGCGACAGCGCTAGTTTTGAGGTCAGCCTAGAATGCCAAGCGACCTGCCATGGCCCACACGCTCCTAGGCGAGCACATGCCACTGAGCACACACTATGCATCAAGCTCTGTAGTGGATGCTGAGGATGCTGAGTGGAAAAGGCATATCTCCGTATCTCAGGAGGAGCCTAGGATCATGAGTCTGATAAACAGGAGCTCGGAAGAGGGCTGGCAAAGCAGCCTCGGCTCCCTGGGCTTGGGGAATGAAACTGGTTGGTTTCCCAAACAGAGGTAGGGTCCTCATTCCACTGAGGGGAAGGTAGGCATTCCAGATGTAGGCACAGAGGGACGTCGGGGTGCTCCTCTGAGGTGAGGCAGTGCTTGGAGCTGCCTTGAGTGCTGGACCTGCATCCTATAGGACTTGACCCAAGGGCGTTTGAAGCAAATTGCCAGCAGCAGTCTTAACTGAAATGCTTTCCAGTTTATGAACTTCCACTATCCAACAAAGGTTTGTTCCTACTTTCTGTCTCCTGCCTGACACAGTCCACAGTCACAGTCATGAGCGGACCCCAGGCACATGTGACTTGCTCAGTGCTCCTCGCAATAGTGTAGTCTGGACCAATTTCTCAACTGTAGTAAGGAATGTCTTATACCATAGAAAAGAGTCTTAATTCTAGGCCTGGGCAAAACTGAGCGAGGGCTGATACTCAAAAGAATGGTGTTTCCTGCAATGTCTACTTCTAAGTTACAGCTGCCCCTCACTCTTTAGGAATATTACATTAAAAAAATATATATTTATTATGTATACTGTGCTCTGACTGCATGTGCACCAGCATGCCAGAAGAGGGCATCAGATCACATTATAGATGGCTGTGAGCTACCATATGGTTGCTGGGAATTGAACTCAGGACCTTTGGAAGAACAGTCAGTGCTCTTAACCTCTGAGCCATCCCCTTTGCTACATTTTTTAATGGCTGAAGATGAAATGAAATAATGAGTGAAGGGTTTGAAGTTGCTCTGCCTGTAGTTTGTCATGTCTGTCCATGTCAACAGGATGGTCGGCAGAGGAGTTGAACCCTTTATGCTCCTCAGGGTAAATGAAAATGACCTACGAGCTTGTGGGGGTGGTGGTTAAATGTTGATTGTTTCGACCGTGTTTAATACCAGCATTACTCTCTATCATTATGCCTTGGCCCCATATTCGTTACTTCTGCTTGTGATGGCAGGGGATCAGGCAGAAGTGATGTAAAGGAAGAAACGTTTGCTTTGGTCAGTGGGTAAGGTGATTCCTTCCATCATGGCAGGTGGCTCCGTGGCAGCAGGAACACCCACCTGGGGCAGCTCAGCTCCCATTTGTCTGCAGAGTGGGAGGAAGGACTGGGCTGTATGCCTCAAGGTCCACCTGACCTGGGGATCCACTTCCTCCAGCTAGGCTCTACCTCCAGACTGTCCACCCCTAGCTGGGGACCAGGTGTTCACGTACAGGAGCCTGATGAGGCATTGTGCATTCAAACCACATCAGCACTTTAACGAAATGACAAGAATTTGAAGTTCTAACAAGTGTCTGTGAAACACCACACATTTCTAGCATGTAACCTAAATGACAAACATGTTATTTAGACTGACTAAACGCTAGAAGGGCTCTATAAGGATATTAATGTGTTGAACACCATAGGACTTGACAAAGCGACGCCTTACAGTCGTTTACGTTACGTCTCAGGTGGGTAATGAGCCCTGGAGACAATGCGACCAAGCCAGCCTGCATATTCATTGTGCCACTCACTCACACTGTCCACCGGATCAGCAAACATTTTGACCTCTGACCTCCAGGCTCAGCATCTGTTCTCCAGATTATGTTGGTAGCCAAGTCCAAAGGACTTTCTTGGAAGCCAGGAGATGCATTAGAAAAGAGACCCTTCAAGCTGGGCACGGTGGCCCACACCTGTAATCCCAGCACTTGGGGAGGCAGAGATAGGCAGATCTCTGTGACTTCAAGGCCAGCCTGGTCTACAAAGTGAGTCTTGGACATCCAAGGCTACATAGAGAAACCTTGTCTTGAAATAAAAAAAAGAAAGAAAGAACCCAACAAAACAAAATAACAAAGAAGAGAGAGAGAGAGAGAGAGAGAGAGAGAGAGGGAGAGGGAGAGGGAGGGAGGAGACCCCTCTTAGCACCTCAACAAGTTGGGACAGACAAGGTTGGCTCTGTCTTCCTTTTGAAATAATGAACCATTCAGTCTTGGGGAGAGAAATGAGTCAGCAACCCAGGGCCTTCCAGCGGGACAGACAGCTGCCAGCTGGACTGCCTGTTTCAAACAAGCAATTATGATGAACATGCACGTTGACTTGAGCAAATCCAGGCGCCTCTCACCGGACTGGCATGCATTTCTGCGTGGAAAATAAAGTTGGCCCACCTTCAGTGCCATTGTTCCATCCCAAAGAATAAGCTTTATTTCTCTCAATACTTGCCATTCTTTTCACTTTCCTGATAAGAAAGTATGCAAAGGCACTGAAGCCCACTAAGGGAGATGGATCCAAGCAGAAAGACAGGCGTCTTGCCCTGTTTCTCTAAACATGTCAGCTAGTTGGTCTTGTGAGCAAGACAAAAATTCTACTATCAGGTTGAGACGATCTATTTCGATTATCCACTGAGGCAGACAAGCAGCTAATGAAGGCTACAGATGCCAAATCTAGTACACCGGCCCCTGCTTCTGTTTTGTTTGTTTGTTTGGTTGGTTGGTTGTGGTTGTAGCTGCAGTAGTGCAGCATTCTGCTCTGGGATGATATGGCCTTTCTCTTCAGAGCGGAACGAGTTGCAACTCATTCTTCAGTGTCTGATGAAAAGAGAACATAACCTGAAGGTCACGTGGACGAGAAAAGTGCACAGAGTTCCAAGCACCCTTCGTCCAGCACTCCCCCAGGTATGAAGACATGTCAGTGGGAAGTGGAGAACTATGAGGTTGAGTGTTAGTGAAAGAAACAGTCACATAAAGATACTTGTAGCTCCATGCTGCCGTCCTAAGGATCTACAGAATTTTTATTCAGTATCTTCTTTGCTATGTGTATGAATGTGTGTGTGTGTGTGTGTGTGTGTGTGTGTGTGTGTGTGTATTCGTGTGTCTTCCTTCTCCTCCTCCTCTTCCTCTTTTCCTCCTCCTCTTCCTCTTCCTCCTCTTTTTCTCCTCCTCCTCTCCTCCTCCTCCTCCTCCTCCTCCTCCTCCTCCTCCTCCTCCTCCTTCTTCTTCTTCTTCTTCTTCTTCTTCTTCTTCTTCTTCTTCTTCTTCCAGGGTGTTGGATCCCTGGAGCTGGAGTTACAGGCAGTCGTAAGCCAGCACTTAGGGCCAGACTCACGTCCATCCCGAGAGCAGCACCTTCTTAACCACAGAGCCGTCTCTTCAGCCACTCTACATTATATTTTGAGACAAGGTTTTCTGCTGAAACGGGAGCTTGGCATTTCTGCTGGACTCGATGGCCAGTAGGTGCCTGGGCTCCACTTGTCCCTCTCTATGCCCTCTGTGCTGGGGTTACAGGAAGTGCATGATGTCACATTCGCTAACTCATTCTTTTGAGTTTTACACCTATGTGCTTCTGGAATGGCAGAGAAGAAAAAGAGTGGCACAAGAAAGTAGAAGCCAGGTCCCCCTTGTTCCGGGAAGACATTGATTAAGCTGAGCTAATATGGCAGGAGAGACTGAAGGGGCTGGGAATCCTTCTATACCTCAGTGCAGCTGATGCCTCTGCTTTGATTAGTGTCTCTCTATGTTATCTGAAAAGTCTATCACAGAAGCAGAAAGCAGCAGTGCTTTAAGCAGCAATTGATGAATCTGTGATCAGTGTGTGATTTATCATCTTTCATAGTAATTGATAGATCAAATAGCCAAAAAGCCCCAGTGACATTATAAAGACTTTGATAAATATGATTTAAAACTCTGATATGAAACTCTTAAATGGAACACCGCATTCAACCATCAGATAATATATGTTCTTTTCAAAATTGCACACCGCATTTATGAATGCTCATAGCAATTCAGGACATAAAGGAAACCTCAAATTAAGTTTCAAAGAATCAGTATCAGAAGGTCACATACAATTAAGTTATAAACCAGTTAAAAATGTGAATTAAGGTTCTGGGGAATTGGCTCAGTAGGTAAAATGCTTGCCATGCAAGTGAGAGGACCTAAACTCAAGCCCCTGGATCCCACGTTAAGCTGGATGTGGTAGGTAACACGTGTCTGTAATCAAAAGACACCTGGGATGATATGGGAGGTAAAGAATCCCAGGAGGCCTGAATGCCAGATATAGCCTAGTGTATACACTGGTGACAATAAGAGATGCTGACGTCAACAAGATGGGAGGCCATGACTGACAGAGACACAGCTCTGCAAGTGTATGCCATGTGCACATGCCAACATTCCTACACATGAGCATACACATACATACATGATACACATGTAAGGATTACTATATATGTATAACTAAACCCATGACCTCTCTGTAGAGACAGTAAGCGGCTTGGAAGAAAGGAGAGTTTCTTTGAGTTGATGAGCATGTGTAGACGCTAGACAGAGGAGATGGCTGCAGACAGCTGGGAAGTTGCTAACTGCTGCTGGAGGATATACACTAATACGGTTTGATTTATATTAACTCATTCCTACTGAATTAAAAAATACTCAGATCTCTGTGCTTCAATCCTAATGTGTGGATACATGAGTGTGCACAGTTGTAGAATTTAGCCAAGCTATACCATTATGAGATATACTGTTCTGTATTATATGTTCATATTATGTTAATTATATATTCATATTTCTGTATTATGTTTGATAAGGAAGTTTACAAAACAGACATAATGGTGCACACTTGTAATCCTAGCAATTGAGTGGGGGAAGCAAGAAGATCAGGAGTTCAAGACCAGTGTTGTCTACATAGCAAGTCCAAGGTTAGCTTGATCTATGTGAAAGCTATCTCAAAGTGCCAAGAAAGAGAAAGAATACAAAAGTTCAAAAAGAGGGTGGGAGAGATGGCTCAGAGGTTAAGAGCACTAACTGCTTTTCCAGAGGTCTTGAGTTCAATTCCCACCAGCCACATGATGGATCGCAACCATCTATAATGTGATCTGGTGCCCTCTTCTGGCCGGCAGGTGTAAATGCAGGCACAACACTGTTTACATAATAATAAATAAATAAATCTTTTTTTAAAAGTTCAAAAAGATGGAAAACCATGATAGCTTTTACATCAATACATTTATAAAGGTGCACTAAAATGAACTGAAAATATGATTTAAACCCCCCCCCACCTAAATTAGAAAGCTTGAGTAATAAGCAATAAAAAGGCTAGCACAAGTCCTGAGCCAAGACAGTGCTGTTTGTGTGTTTTTCAGAACACTTCGATTACAGGCTCAGGTTAGAGCCAGTGTGATAAACAGACAGGATTATGGGTGTGATTAACAAAGCTATTCCATGGTTGTATCCTACTGTCCCTTTAAGCCTTTCATGCACTGGTTGAAAACAAAGGCAAGACTCTGACTTGATAGTCTATATAGTATCTTATGGTTGTTGTTGGGCAACAGAGGTACCTGTATTCACTTTTAGATGCAAGATTCAGACTCAGATGAGTAGCTGGAACGTCTGGTCTGATATAGAGCCAGGCTGTCAGTTGAAAAGGTGAGACTGTATTCCATCTTTTCTCTTCACCTAGGGCAGCGATAGGCTGTGTGCCTGCTCTGAGGGAGGGAAGGTAAGTTTTCTTTTTTCCTCTCCCATCCTCTCTATCACCCCCTCTCCTGCACCGGTTGGAGCTTCACCAGGAATCAGAAAACACTCTGGTTATCCCAAAAGAATCGGACATAAAGAACTATTAGCTACACAGAAAACTGCAAGCTAGCTAACTGAAGCAGTGATGAGAGAGCTCTAAGCTAATATCAGCAATAATTTCAGGAAGCAGATACCACCCCAGGGCTCCGGACATGCAAGGAAGAGGTTAGAATTCTTACGTCCTTCAAGTTTTTATGCACTCCTAACTAACAGCCCGTAAGTGATGTGACCCGAGGATAGCTAGGGTCCCAGCCAAACCCCAAATCAAGTGCTTACTTTAAGTGTGTGTGTGCGCGCGTGCGTGCGTGCATGTGTGTGATTTTTAAAGATGCTTTGCAACTTGATGGCATGGTTCTCCAGCATAAACGTTGTAGGTGACAGCTGTTCTGTTACAATATCAAAAAGCTGGACGTCCCTGAAAAGAGAGTGAAACTTGGTTAGCGCTGGGGTTTGGGGTATCAGAGGAACAGCCCCAGGAGACCAACACTCGGTTTTTGAAAAGTAGTCACTGGGTGGCGTGTAGGACAAAGGAGGCGAGTGATGAAAGTGGGGCTGCCCTCTTTCACAAAGACACGGTGTCAGGAAGACACAGAGCGGACAGGCAGGAAGCCCACAGCAGCCAAGGCCAGGGGCCGTGTTCTCTCTGTCCCTCCAGCCTTCCCACCTGCCTCTAGCAACCCATCATCCTGAAACAGTTGGCAAAGCCGAGCAGAGGATACAAGGGTGCTGCGTGGGGGCTGAAAGCTGAGACACAGCACCGGGGCATTCCCCCTGGTGCCGCCCTTTACCTAACTGGTGCTCCTCTCGGAGTGTTTTTCTCTCTCTGCACCAGCCAGGGATTGGAAACTGATTCTTCCTCAGACTGCTTTCCTCTAGACTTTGGAGAACCTGTTTTTCCTCCCCCACCAGGACTGCTTTCCTTTGATCTGAGTGAACAGACCACATTCTGGAAGTTGTCTGCCTTAGTGCCCAGTTGGAATGATGTGCGAATCCAGTGTCTCCTGTAACGAAAGCTCTTCACCTCTTCAACTGACGCCACCGTATTTGGATTAATCTACGGTGATCGATCGCCAAGCTCTTGTGTGCACATACGGCTACGCACTAGGCAAGAAAATGCTAGACTATTCCTAGTCCGGGCACATTTGGGAACAGACTCAAGCCCGGCAGCAGCCTTTGACATCACCAAACCTGCTAGACAGACCTCTTGGCTTCTGAGGTTTGGGCGGAGCCAAATGCAATGTCCCAGGATGTGCCAAGCTGCAGAAGGTGATCTCCAGGGGAAACCATAGAGTCTCTGATCGTTTGGCTCAGCTCCTACAGGGAACGTTTCCCAAGGAAACCCTCCTTGAGAAGTCTCCACCCGACTGCCTCGTGCTCGACAACGTGAGGATGTGTTTCTCTGTCTTTTCTTTGAAAAGGCTAGCTTGGCAAGTCCATCTTTTGAATTTTGGTGCTTACATGGAAAAATCTCTTATACCAATCTTAAATTCTGTCTAGTCATCATGAAGTTAGTGTAACATTGGTTCTAAAATCGAATAGACAATACGAGGCAGGAAAATTATAGGCCGATCTCATTGATAAGCAAAGTTTAAAAGTTTAAGCCAACCCTTGGTTGCGCACCAGAACTGGATGGTAAGACCTTATTGATAAAGTCACCATGGACTGAGGTTGCAGGACGCAGGGACACCAGGCTTGAACTGGGCTTTCTTCTGATAGTCTAGTTTTCGTAGTTCTGGAAAGTCCTACACAGGCTGTTGGGAATGAACAACTAATTAATAACGGTGAGACTGATGCATCTCTATCTGTACTCGCAGCATGGAAGCTAGGTTCTTTTTCACAGCCAGCAAAGGAGAGCGTCTCCTAGCAAAATTAATATTATCATCAGGCATATTGTACTCCAAAAAGGGCATCCTGTTGCTTTCACGCAGTTCCATTTAAAATAATTACAGATCTGTTTGTTCACACTCAAAGCAGGAAGCCCTAAACAGATGGGAGACTGGGTAACAAAGGAAGATTTTTGGTCCAGATGCTAAACGTGGGGAAATCGCTGAAGCAGGTGGCGGTAAACAAGGGCTAAAGTTCTAAAGAGAGACACGGTGACCACTTCAAGTTGTGTTGTTCTGTGGTCTTCTCTTTGGAGCACAGGATTCATTTATCAATCAAACAAAAGAAGTAGAAAGAAGAAGTGCCTGGCTGTTACATTCATCCCCCCCCCTCCCTGTTTGGGTCGGGGAACAGAGAGAAAGATGAGAGGGCAGAAGTCAAGTTTGGTGGAGTGCCCCTCGTCTGCTCAGTCACGGAAGGCCTTTGGACTTGACATTTCCCATGCGGGAGAGGATGCTTTCCCTCAGAACAAAGGCCTTCACTAGTGAGGTCTACAAGCCTCTGCTGCAGCTCACCGGGTCTTCACACTTTTTACACCGATTTATGTCTGCTGACCATCTTCTCTGACCCCAATCCCACAGGATGGAATAAATGAAAAGGTTTCTTTGTTTTTATGTTGCTTCTATTAGAAGTAAGGTTTTTTTTTTTTTTTTTTTTTTTTTTTTGGTGCCCTTAAGTGGTTCTTGAGGGCAGTAAAAACTATTTAGAGCTTAGCATTGCTTTTAAAAATTAATACTCCATTTATTAAAGTTACAGATTAAGAAACCTAACTTTCCCCAGAGTTTTTAATCATTGTTTCTTGTAAGTTGCAAGTAGCCTACCTGATCATTTGAGTGAGAAAGTTTCTCCATAAGCTCAGACATTTGAACATCGGCCATTAGTTGGTGATACTGTTTGGGGAGGTTTAGGGTGTGGCCCTGCAGGAGGAAGTATGTCACTGGGTCAGCCTCTGACCTGCTTCTGGCTTGCTCCTGGCTCTGTGCTTGTGACTGAAAATGTGAGTTCTCAGCTTCCTGCTCTTTCTGCCTTGCCAGCCACCAGCCACCATGCGTCCGCCAGGGTGACTTTCATCTCTATGGAACCTTAATTTCAAATCAGCTTCCTTCTATAAACTGCCTTAGTTATGGTGTTTTATCACAGCTGCAGAAAGGGAACTAAGACAGCCTCCCATATTTTTAAAAACTATGCCAAGAGCTTTTTAATACCATGTTACCCTGCTTTTAATCTTAGCTAATATAACACTGTTACATATTTTAAATTGCATTCATAAATCAATGTGTTTCCTTAAAAAAAATCAGTTCAACGTTTTGATTAAACTAATATAACCTTCTTAATATAGCCTTCTGGAGTAGTGAAGTTGGAGAACAATAAATCAAACTCACAAATAAGGCTAAGCTTAAGTTTAAAAGAATTTCTGTAACTGCACATAAGCAGTAGAACTGTCATTTAAAATCCTAAAGCGATCATACATACAAGCTGGAATTTTAAATTTATTACTCACACTATTGGCTGAAATTCTTTTAAATATGCCAGGCACATGAGATGCAAATTTGGATCTCCTCACACAAAATGCTAATATATTTAGGCTAGGTTCCTTGAACACTAGTTGTGGCTTTAACGTGGCTTGTGGGGTGTCCTCCATAGGCTGTGTTTGAATGCTCCATCCTCAGCTAGTGTTGCTGCTTGGGAAGACTGCACAATCTTTATGAGGTAGAGCTTTGACAGACTCTGAAATCAAAGGCTATTGAGAGCCTGCTCCCTCTGGAGGACTGAGAGGGGACCCCCTAAGGGATGCTAGCACCCCTTTCTTCCGTAGCTTGTTGCCACATCACTAGACCTCCATCTCCATCTCTACTCATCTTCTCTCAGTGTGTTTTCTGTATCTTTTTTTTGAAAAGAATTATTTATTTTTTAATTTATTTTTATTTATTTATTTTTATTAATTTATTCTTGTTACATCTCTATGGTTATCTCATCCCTTGTATCCTCCCATTCTCCCCTCCCTCCCATTTTCCCCTTATTCCCCTCCCCTATGACTGTTCCTCAGAGGGATTACCTCCCCCTGTATATGCTCATAGCGTATCAAGTCTCTGCTCGGTGACCTGCTGTCCTTCCTCTGAGTGCCACTAGGTCTCCCCCTCCAGGGGACATAGTCAAATGTGAGGCACCAGAGTACATGAGAAAGTCAAATCCCTCTCTCCACTCAGGTGTGGAGACTGTCCTGTCCATGGGCTAGATCTGGGTAGGGGTTTAAATTTTACCGCCTATATTGTCCTTGGCTAGTGCCTTAGTTTGAGTGGGACCCCTTGACCCAAATCTGCCTATCATAATGTTCTACTTGTAGGTTTCTAGGACCCACTGGATCCTTCTACATTGCTATTCTCACATGGTGTTTTCTGTATCTTACATGGTCATTTATCCTTGGATTTGGGGCTCATTTGGGTTTCCGGGATATTTCAAAATCATTAACATCATTACATCATAAAGATCCACCCTCCACCCCAAATAAGGTAAAACTCACTTCTCAGGGACTTAGAGACTGACATATCTTCCTAGGGCATCATTCAAACCACTATCCCTGCAGAAAAGCTGCCATTCCAGTGAGTCAAGGTAGAGCCCAGACCTGGTATGGGGACAGTGACAGCCTTCCTGGGAGCCACATTTGTGAGATGCACTTGCTTCTATTAGAAGCAGCAATGTTGTGATGTTCAGATGCAGCTGTATTGCAGCCTATGGCCTGAAGTTCAACTTCTGCTTTATAGACAGGTGGTAGCACTAGATCAGGTCACTGGGGTCTCTTCAGTAAGGCAGGAGCTATTTTCAGTCTCAATTTGCCTCTCACTGTCTCTGTCGCTCTCTGTCTCTCTGTCTATCTGTCTTTGTCTCTAATTTATTCTCTCTCTCTCTCTCTCTCTCTCTCTCTCTCTCTCTCTCTCTCTCTCTCTCTCTCTCTCTGAGACAGGGTTTCTCTGTGTAGCTCTGGCTGGCCTGGGCTTGCTTTGTAGACCAGGCTGGCCTTGAACTCACAGAGATCCTCCTGTCTCTGCCTCCCAGACTGCTGGGATTACAGGTGTGCACCACCATACCCAACTCAATTTCCATCTTAAAAGAGCCACCCTGGGTGTAAGGAAGAAAGGGTAAAATCTGGGAGGCTAATCACAGGATATGTAGGAATCCAAGCAGAGTCAAAGATGAGAGAAGCTCAGAGTGGAAAGTAGCCTGGCAGGTCATGAAAATTAGTCAGATGTTTCTTCTACAACAGAAATAGTTATAGTGATTTGCTGGTATTTTGGAGGCAGGCTGCAAGACAAAAAGAAGCTAAAGCAGGTGGAGGATTTGGGAAGAGAAGAAACGCTCTCTAGACACTGGAGTGGAATATTCCCTATGGGTTGAGTTTGAGAAGGAGAGAACTTGGTTCTAACTATACATGTAGGTTGTCAATATGCAGAAGATACATCAAGCCAAATGACTGCTTGAGATGACCACAAGAGTGTGAGTAAACAAGGAATGGGCCAGTGGAAAGCCGACCAACATTCAGAGACAGGGAGAGGAACAAAGCCAGTGAAGGAGACTCAGAAAAGATGGCCAAGCAAACACAGTGCCCTGGAGCCAAGGGGCAGGGTCCCTGTGGCGCTAGGGTCTGTATCTTGGACTGTGGAATGGCCTTTTGTAGTGACTGAGTGCTTCTTAACAGCACTCTTCACAGGTGCCATTGTCCTAGCAGTCCAGCTCTTCCTCTGTTGCTATTGTCTTCATGTTTTCTGCCTACACTTCTATAGAAATAAATTTAAATAATGTAAAAAAATCCAATAAATTAAAAAGATCAAAGATCATGCCTCAGGATAGTAATAATCTTGCAGTATACTGTAACTTATTTGCATAATCTGTATATCACCACATCACATGCAAATACCCCTGCAGCTATGGATTCTTAGCCATTTCAGTAGCATTAATGAATTTAATATCAGACAAAGGAAGTTCTCCTGGCACTTTATGATAGCCATGAATATGAAGAGAGAATTAGTCCAGTGGTTTGGACAGTATGGACAGGCTGTATGCAGGATTCCCCCACTTTTATGAACACCTACTGGAACAATAACATGTTCTTTCTGAACTCCAAGCCCTGTTTTCTTTTCTTCAGTGTCTTTCTTGGGACCAGCACAGTGTCTGGCCTGTGCTAAGTGTTTTAGGTTTGCCCAATACATACCAGAACAGTGTATGCTGCATCTGTGAGTGACTTCAGCTACTTTTTAGGATAAATCTGAAGCTCAGACAAACACAACAGTTATACTTAGAAGTTCCCATTTATTTACCTAATTCAATGCATAACTTTTAAAAGATGTATTTTATTCTTATTTCTGTGGTTGTGTGTGTGTGTGTCTCTGTGTATGTATGCACATATGTATGGGTTTCCTCAGAGAACAGAAGAGGGAGGAACCTGATGTGGAACATCTGTCAGCTTCAGCCTCTGAGCCCTATCTCTTTAATTTGTTTGGACAGTTTCTATTTTATGTATATGGACGTTTTGCATGTATCTGCGTACTATATGCATGTAGTGCGTGAGGAGGCCAGAAGAGGATGTTGGATCCCCTGGGACTGAAACTAACAATGACTGCTGACTACCATTTGGTGCTGGGAATTGAACCCTGGTCCTTAGGAAGATCAGCCAGTGCTCTTAACTGATGAGTCATCTCTCTGGCCCCTCTAGCCTCATATTTTAGATAAAATCACCTGTACTTTTTGTGTAACACGAAAAGTTGAAAGTGAATGATTTCGACCAACAATATGTCTTTCACTTTCTTTGGACCACAGATATTTCAGAAGAAAACAGTAGGTAGATGAAGAAGAGAGGAGAGGAGAGGAGAGGAAGAGAGGAGGGGAGGGGAGGGAAGAGGAGGGGAGAGGTGGGGAGAACAGAGGAGAGGAGAGGAAAGTTCTATTGAACAGTACCACTGAAAAAAGAGGCTACTTTACTTCCTGTCACTTTCTTTTCCTGCACTTTTAGGACTTAACAAAGTCCTGTGACTGTGAGGTAGTCTGAGTGAGAAATGTCCCTACAGTCTCAGACATTTGAATACTTGGTCCTCAGTTGGCACTGTTGGGGGAAGTTTAGGTGGTTCAGCCTTGCTGGAGAAAATATATCATTGCTGGCTGGCAATGAGATTTAAAAAAAAAATACATCTCCATTTCAGGCCCCCTCCTTCATCGTCTCCTGGTCCTACCCTCTCTCCCTCATCCCTCCTCTTCCTCCCTCCCCTAGTCCTCAGAAAGGGGAGCTCTCCTCCCCTATCATCTGACCTCAGCCTATCAAGTCGCATCTGGATTGCCTGTATCCTTCCTCTGTGGCCTGGCAAGTCTGGCCATTGGAAAAGTGTGGAGGAAGTGATCAATGATGGATGAAGGAGAAATAAACATGTTTTTTGTTTAGATCACAAGTGGGGGATGGGAAAAAGACTTGTGAGAGAGCAGGTGATATTTATCCCCTTAGAAGTCGAACCACCATGTGGGGGAGATTGGTTGTTAAACAGCTGAAAAACATCCTTGAGCAAATTCTGAGAGGAGGTATAAATGTGAGCCAAAAACAAGAGGCAGGGCCTTTGGAGACTGGGCATAGTTTTGGCTGTTCATCGCTCCACTTCAAGACACTCTTAGAGAGAACTGCTCCAGTGAAGGCTTCGGGGCTCCAGGCTCCTGCTGAGGTTCCGGGTTCTGGTTGCTCCAGGCTCCAGTAGAAGAAATCTTGCTGATTACACCAGGAGCAGTGGGTCTAGGTCCCACATGCACTGTCCTTGGTTGGTGCATCAGTCTGTGCAGCATCCCTCCCCCCCCTCAACACACACCCAGATTTGTTGGTCCATTGGTCTCCATGTAGAGCTCTTGTTCCCTCCAGGCCCTTCTGTCCCCCAACTCTTCCATAAGATTCCCTGCACTCCACCCTGAAGTTTGTCTGTGCGTCTCAGCATCTGCTTGATCCCCTCTTGGGTGGAGTCTTTCAGAGGACCTCTATGGTAGGCTCTGTTCCCTCTCTTCAATTGCTTCCAGTGTCTATTCTATTGGTCCTTCTAAATGAGAATTAAGCATCCTCCCTAGGGGCCTCCTTGTTATTTAGCTTCTTTAGGTTTGTGTATTATAGTTAGCCAATAAGATTTAAAAAAAAAAAAAAGCTTCACTTTCAGTTTTCTCTCTCTGTTTCATGCTTGTGGTTCAAACTGTGAGGTCTCAGCTCTGTGCTCCCATCACTGTGTCCAGTGCTCGCTGCCACACTTCCCTGCCACACTGGACTGCCATCCCTCTGCACAACAAACCCAATAAGCTCTTCCCTCTGTAAGTTGCCATGGTCGTGGTGTTTGATCACAGGAATGGGAGAGCAACTAGTACAGTAGGTGGAGGGGGCCCCTGAGCACATCACACAGGTGTGTATAAGAGGCTGAGCCTACTGGCCAGGAAAGCAGAAAGCAGAGCAACCCTGCAAGGCAACCAAGAGGACCACGTGTGTGTGTGTGGGGGGGGCAGCATCATCTGGATGCTCAGTGGTTTATCATGAACTTCTTCTCTATGAGGAAGTGGGAGAAATAGAGATTTATGCTGTCAGCCTGTTCTAGTTTTTCATGTGACTCTCAGCTGTCTTTAGAAGTTTTTCTCCCCCTTCCCCGTGCACTCAGATAGACAGCTGTAAAATTGATTGGCTTGAAAGGCAACTAATATGAAAGGCAGCAGCCTACTTTATCATTTAATGCCAGCTATTTATTATGAGCAATGCTGTGCTGCGATATCGATCCCAGGGTTAGAGCTGGAGAAATATAGATCTGGAGAGTCCGTGACACATAAAGCTCCCGGCCACAGTGACGGATGATAATGAGTGTGTGCTTAGAGGCCGTCTTCTATCTCTGTGGAGCCCAACAGCTATCATTTTTTCAAAATAATGAATTGTACAAACAATGTAGGGAACATTTACTTAGCAGCTCTGCAGCACAGCTTTCGTGGGCCAAAGTACATCGTCAACTACTGCATAGTCTGGGTGTTGAGAGCACCCTCTCCAGATTCATTTGTTGTTGTTTGACTCATTGGTCAGTGTTCCTTCATTTGCTTTAGCCTATCTGGATTAGGCCAGCTTTCTCCTGAATACTTCCTTACAGTCATCATTCATTCATTCATTCAGTTTGTGTGTGTGTCTCCCTCTGTCTGCCTCTCTGTTTGTGCGCTTATGTGTATGCCTGTATGTGTGTGAAGATCAGAGAACAATTTTGAGTTGTCTTTCCACCTTTTGTTTAAGAGAAGGTCTCTGGTTGGCCTAAAACTTTGCTAAGTAGTTTGGCTATGTAGCTATGTGAGATTTGCCTGTCTCTGATCTCTCTATATGGCCACTGCTTGGATCACACACACTTCCTACCATGCTGGGTTTAGTATGTGGCTTATGGGGATCAAACTACAGCCCCCGGGACTGCAAGGTAAGCGCTGTACTAATGGAGCCATTTCCTTAGCATTTATCATGTCTCTGTTTTTTTTCCCTCCATCTGAGAAGCCTTTTCACATCTTCAGAATAAACAAATAAACAAACAAAACCCCAGTTATTCTTTTAACACACAGTTCAACTTGTACATCTCCCACAGAATCTGGAACAAAATGTTAGGATAACATGGTACTGGGCCAAATTCTGACTTTAGTGCCTACTAGCTGTTAGCTCTTGCATAACCTTTCTAAGTCTCAGCTTATTCACAATAAAGGTTGTTATCCTTATCCTCAAGGCTTTTTCAAGACCAAGCATGCAAAATGCTGAGTGCAATTCTCTACTCACTATGGGTAATGAATAGGTATTAGCTCTCTGCCCCCACTTGGCTCCTGCCCACTGGACTATGATAGTCAAACCTATTACCACATTTATGCAATTCAATGTACACTGAATTTTCAAGCTGGTTTTCCTGGATCTCAGGCCATTGCATGATTTTTCCTAGAGATATATAAAAAAGAATTGAGTCACCCCAGCCTAGACACCAATAGATAAAATAAATGACTTCATCCAAGCTGAGCTTAAATGTTAAATGAGGTTACTTGCAGGAGTTTGGGTGAGGGAGTATTTGAAGGAACATGGGTAATTAAATGGTTACTCCAATATGAACGACAACTTATGAAACATGTAACGCTGGGGTCCACACCACCAATCTTCCACTCTAGCATCCTCCAAGACCACATGCATCTGGGGTGCAGGAAGGAGCCATAACTAGAATCCGGAGTGTCTGGTAATGCTTGCATCTCCATCTTAGAAGCAGTTGTTCACAGCATCATTGCCATTTCTGCAGGCTCAGCTTATTGCCTCGCCATGACTGTGGGTCAACATACTGTGCTTCATGATGGCCATTGGGCATGACATAAGGAAATAGCTACACTAAAATAGTGCACCTTTCATTTATGGTTTCCAATGTAGCTCACACGTGAGAGTCAATTTGAATGTACCCATAGATTCCAAGAGAACTTAGGCAGGTTTCAGGAAGTCACTTTGGTGGAGTCTAGATACCATCCAGTAAAACAGTTCAAGTTGGAATATGCTGCAATGACCCTCTGGGATGGAGAGAGTTTATGGTCTTCTTGTATGATCATACCCTAGTTATCTGCATACAAGCTTCATAGTAGATTGGGCTGAAATCTCTACCTAGTCCATTAGCCAGTGGATTCCTGTGTATGCTCATGGATGTGGGGGCATTCTTTGGAGTCCATGCAACCATCCAGCGGCTATATCCCAGTGCCATTCCTTCCCCCAGCAGCCGTCTATGCCAATAGCTCCTCAGCTACCGGTGGTCCTTATGAGTCCCTCCCCAAGCCATGCTGGGATTTCGACTTAATCTTGTCCAAGCCTTGTGCAGACAGCCATAGTTAATGTGAGCTCATGAGTGCAATGGCTGTGTGATGCCCAGAAGCAGAATTTCACCGTGTTCCTCCTAATAGTCTGAATCTTTTCTCCATGATGTCCCTTGATCCTTGTGGTAGAGAGAGATTGATATAGATGTCCCATTTATGGATAAATACTTGACAGTCACTGGTTATCAATATTTTGACCAGTTAGAAGTCTTTGTATTAATCACTTCCAACTATAAAAAATAAGATTCTCTGACCAATGTTGAGAGTAGTACTATCTGTGGCTATAAACATAAATATTTGGAAGATAGTTTGGACAACATGATCTTTTGACAAGACAAAAGCCTGTGGCCTCCCTAGCCATGGGCTTCTGACCAGGTTCTCTGTACCAGGCATGAATTCTTTCCCATGGAGCAGGCCTCAAATCCAATGTGCTAGTGCTTGCTTATATTTGTAACATTCATGCCACTGATGTCCTACTAGGCACCTTTTGCCTGGAAGGTCAATACTGTATCAGGCAGAGTCCTCTACCGGCGTCTCCACATTGTTGTCTTTTCTCCATTAGTGACCTATGTAGAGCTTTCTGGCTCTGTGAAAGTTAGCCAGCAGGGGGCATGTTTCTGGATGGTTCCAGATTGATTAGTCTAAGTTCTACACCCTCATGTTTTCAGCAATAGGGTCTTACTATCTAATTATGGGAACAACTAAGGGCAACAGTGACAGTTTGTATTGTTTTGGGGGCCTCTGGGGCCTCTGTGATCAATAATTCAATAGGGAGATATCTTACGTGTCATTGAGATTTTTTATCTAATAATCATATCTTGAGGTGTAGCATTGTCCATCATGCAAGGAACTTCCATTCAAACTCCTCCAAAAGTACCTTTAATTAGCTTACAAGATATTGACTTTCCATAAGGCTTTTTTCATACATCTTAGTTTCAGCTAAGGGTTTGTCTATATTGTTTATCTTTTCAAAGTACCAATTCTTCATGTCTTTGATTCTTTGTGTGTGTTGTTTGTTTCCATTTCACTAATTTCTAGCCTGATGATTTCTTTTTGCCTACCGACTTGGGCTTTGGCTTGTTCTTATTTTTACAGAACTTTAAGATATATATGTAATAGCTTCCTGATTTATTTAATCAGGCACTTAGAACTGTAAACTTCCCTCTTAGGACTGCTTTCATTGTACCATTTTGCTTTTATTATGTTCCATTTTTCCATTTGATTCTAGGAATGTTTTTATTTCCTTCCTGATTACTTCAAGGACCCCTTCATTTTTCAATAGCATGTTGCTTAATCTCTATGAGTCTGTGTGTCTCTGGTGTTTCTTCTGCTGTTGATTTTCAGTCTTACTCTATTGTGGTCAGGTACATCACAGGGAATTATTTTAAGTTTCCCTGTATTTGTTAAGACCTGCTTTGTAACCTAATATATGATATATTTTGAAGGAAGTTTCACAAGCTTCTTGGAAGAATATAATTTCACAGCCAGTGTCTGTATGGAATATTCTGTAGATGTCTGTGGTCTATAATGTCCTTTTATTCAGGTGTTTCTTTGTTTGCTTTCTGTTGGGATGACCTGTCAATTTGTGGGAGAAGGATAGTTGAATTCTCCTCCGTCTTCCCTCCTCAGTGCTGGCTCTGGTGTTGTTTTCCATCCAGTAGTACTTGTTTTAGGAAACTGGGTACACCTGTGTTTTGTGCACAATGGTTTAGCATCATAATGTCCTCTTAATGGGTTGTTCCTTTAATCAGTACAAAGTGGCTTTTTATCTTTTCCCACTAGTTTTATTTTGAAGTCTATTTTTGTCAGATATGAGAACAGTGACGCTTGTTTCTTAAATCCATTTTCTCAGGATTCCATTTTCAATTCTTTTTTTTCCTGCTTTTAAAAAAAAAATTAATTTATTCTCCTTTCAATTCTTTCACCCTTAAGTAGTATCTTCCTTTTGTCATGATGAGCATTTCTTGGAGGCAACACATAGGTACTTCCAGATTCTTTTTTTAAATCTAGTGCTAGCCTATGGCTTTACACTGGGGAATTAGAATATTAATTTTAAGCCACTATTATAACATATATATTTATCCTGCCATTTTGTTAATTTTGTAGTGTTTGAATTTTTCTCTTTTCTTTCTTCCTTAACTGTTATTCTAAAAGTGTTTCTTTCTTGTGGCCTTGTGCATAGATTTTCCCTTTACAGCCTGAATTATTTCAAGTATCTACTGTAGAGTTAGCTTAGTGATCATAAATTTCTTTAATCTATTTTTGTTGTGAAAAGTTTTCCTTCACTTATAACAAATAGTTTTGCTGGGTATAGTAGTTTGGGTTGGCAGTTTCTTTTAAAACTTGAAATACATCTTTCTAGGACTTTCTAGCTTTTAAAGTTTTAGTTGAAAAATCAGCTGTTTTTCTGATGTGCCTGATTTGTATGTGACCTGGTGATGTTTTTCTCTTATCACTTTTAATATGCTATCTTTATTTAGTATATTTAGTATTTTTATTATAATATGACCAAGGGAGGTTCTTTATGTTTGCTGTCTTAAATACCTCTTGAATATAAATTATCATCCCTTTTCCCAACTTAGGGAAATTTTTTGTTATGATTTTTTTTAAAATGTTTTCTATGCTTTTAGAATGAGCTTCTTTCTTTCTCTTCTTCTTCTTCTTCTTCTTCTTCTTCTTCTTCTTCTTCTTCTTC
>OU015753.1:97097947-97111988 GCA_907169655.1 Acomys percivali | reverse complement strand
TGTGTGTGTGTGTGTGTGTGTGTGTGTGTGTGTGTGTGTGTGTGTGTTACTTGGTTAAGATTTACACATCTGAGCTTATTTCTATGCTTGGTTTACTTATTTTTATTAGGTATTCCTTTCAATCGAAGTATCTGAAATGTTCATATGGGATGTAGATACAGTAGGCTTGAATGCAAAATTCAGAAAACAGTTCCTAAGTCCAGGTGCTCAGGTGCCTGGTATAAGCGTTATAATGCTCCCCAAGTACAATATTAACTAAGAGTAACAGCAGCTGCTTGATAAGACTATTAGGTAAATGTCACAGTATCCAGCTAACAGCAGTGAGTGAGCCTTTGGCTTCCGTCGCTTTTGCAGGATGAGATGCAGTATACTCAGCTGTGGAGGGTAAAGCAACCGGGAAGGGAAAATTAGGGTACTGTTATGATCCCCACACTTTAGACATTGTTAAAGCTATGGACGATTATAATTAAGAAGTAGAAAGAGAAGAGAGACAGAAGAGAGAATGCTTGGGGGTGTGGCTGAAGGGCATAGTAAAACACGTTTTATAGAAAATTGAGTGGAAAAACATAAACGATACTCCTAAATCTTGACTACAACACACAAAAGCAAAGCCATCATGAGACACATATGCAGGAGTGGAACTTAAATAATGAAAAATAACTTTAAAATACTTAGAGAGGGAATTTCTGGCTCAGCTGCCCTGAGTTGAAGAGTAATGTTCTCAGACTCCTTCAGGCTCTGGTAGGTTTCAAGTGGTCCTGGGGTCTGGGAAGTGGGAGATGTTGGTCACTGTGTCCCTCAGTTTCTGGTGTGTGAAGAGAGATTTTAAAGCCTTTCCTGATAGTTTCCCCTCAGACTTCTGCATTTTGTCCACTGTGGCCTCGCCTGGCCCTATAGGTGGAAAGCTGGTGAGGGGTGAGACTTTCTTGTGCTTCCTACTGCTTTTCCCGGGCAGCCTTATTTGGCTGGCTGGCATGGTGCCCACTGGGGCTGGGCTCCCAACAGTGCTCTGATTCTGGGCTTCCATGTAGAGTTCTCCCCAGGCATGGTCTCTTGAGGGACAGGAACATACTGTGTTTTGTCTTTGCTACTTTCATTTGTGAAGTGTCCAATGTAAGGCTTGGACTATGATTTCTGTATCTTTTTCTCAACTCCTAACTCATCCAGACTTGGCATTATTCTCTGCTAATAGCATGCAATACTCATTTACCTATAACGTAGGAAACAAGTGACTACATCCCTCCTTCACTATGTCTCCCTACTCACAGTGTGCTTGCTTTTTCTTCCCTTCTCTTACTGTGAGTGGGATGTCCCTGTGTGACCAAACCCTTCCTGAATATTTTTCCCATTCCATCTACTATTGTCATTGCTGTCCTGAGTCACCACTTATTCTTTTCGGCATCTAATCCCTCACTGACCTCACATGCCCCTCCAGATGCTACCCTGTTTCTGTGGTCCCATTTCAGGAAAAACAAAACAAAATAAGAATTGCCTCAAAAAAATAGCCAGTCCCCGCTGCTTCCAAACCTCTCTTCCCACTTTCCTTTGAACCCGTTTCAAGCTGGCGTCCATCCCCACTGCTTGCTCCACTGAAACCACTTTGTCAATGTCCCCATAACTTCTAAGGCCAAATTAACAGTGAAACCTTAAGCCTTGACTTGGAGTGTTTGACAGAGACGTTCACTCCAAGGTCTCTGTGGATATCTGGATCTTTTCCTTCCGCCTTCTGTCTCCTTGACTGACTTTTTCTTTCTCTGCTTTCAGACATTGAGACTCCTCAGAGGCAGATCCTCCATCCTGCCATTATGTCTGTATTCACTCACTAGCTGAGTGAATTCTCAGCTCGGGGCTTCAATGTCACTCACATGCGGATGTGAGATTGAAATCTCCAATCTAGATTTGTTTACCTGGATGTTCTGTTGGCATCTCCGCATGCTTCTGTCTCAATAATATCAAATGTCCCAACTAAAACTTAATTCTAATCATCCTACGTGGGGGTGTTTCTGGTGTCCTGTTTCTGCAAAAAGCAATTCCACTTTTTTTTTTTTTTTTTTTTTGAGGCATTCTTTTTTTTTTTTTTTTTTAATTATTTTTATTTTTTTAATTAATTTATTCTTGTTACATCTCTATGGTTATCCCATCCCTTGTAACCTCCCATTCTCCCCTCCCTCCCATTTTCCCCTTATTCCCCTCCCCTATGACTGTTCCTCAGAGGTATTACCTCCCCCTGTATGCTCATAGGGTATCAAGTCTCTTCTCAGTGACCTGCTGTCCTTCTTCTGAGTGCCACTAGGTGTCCCCTGCCAGGGGACATAGTCAAATGTGAGGCACCAGAGTACTTGAGAAAGTCAAATCCCTCTCTCCACTCAGGTGTGGAGACTGTCCTGTCCATGGGCTAGATCAGGGTAGGGGTTTAAATTTGACCGCCAGTATTGTCCTTGGCTAGGGCCTTAGTTTGAGCAGGACCCCATGACCCAAATCTGCCTATCATAATGTTCTACTTGTAGGATTCTAGGACCTACTGGATCCTTCTACATTGCTATTCTCCCATGGTTCTCTCATCTAGAGTCCCAATAGGATGTCCTCCCCTCTGTCCCAGTTTCCTGGTAAGGGAAGGCTTTCATGGGACATGCCCATTGGGCTAGTATGCAGATATAAGTGAGTATATACAATTTGAGTCTTTCTGCTTCTGGGTTAACTCACTCGCAATTCCACTTTTGTAGCAGCTCTGACCCAATCTCTTCATATCATCCTTAAGACACATCTCTTCAGACAATATTCAGTCTGTCAGAAAAGTCTATAACAAATATGTTTTGGATATTAAGTTATTTGTGCTTGTAACTTAAAACTGCTAAGCAGCATTCCACCAATAGCAGCAACCATCATGCGGGGTGTCCAACCCTCTTCTACGTGTTTTAGCGATGGTTCCCTTAAGCTCCATAAAACCATATGAGATATAATTATTATCCTTCTTTAAAGATAGATAAACTAAGGCACAGAGCAACTTGTCAACATCACCTGGCTAGTTACGAAAGAGCCATGACAGTGGCCCACAACTGTAGTGCATTACACTATACATTTGTGCATTTACATAGCTGACAAGTTCCTTGTTACCGTATATCAGGCTGTATTAACCACCTTTGTGTGCAAAGCCCTTTCCCAGTTTGGAATCATTTCTTTACCATATATTCTCAAAAACTGGATTGCTCTGAGAGTAAAAGCCTTCTTCATTAGGGCAACTTACAGTTATTAAACATCGGCTTTTTGAAATCTGAAATTGTACATAGTTAAGAAATCAACTTTTTTTTTTAAATAGAGAAAAATTTGGGGGGAACTTAAATACATTCCACTCTTGATTTAGTCACAATTTACTTTGGACACTCACTCAGCCTTGAGGTTTTTAGTTCCCTCGAGTGTTATATGGAGATGCTGTCCATGACAAGTTCCTCCCAGGTGCATTAATCAGACTCTTATCTCTATCAAATGAAGAATCTTTAGTGATACTCCCCTGCAAAACAGCAACAGACCCCATACTCTGTTCCTTGGATCAAATACAGTTCTTTTCCATAAATGGTTTGATCCGTGTTCTCTTTGAAGGTCACAGGGTCATGAGGAATAGGTGATATCAAGATATAATGTCCAGGCCAGGCATGGTGGCGCTCGCCTTTAATCCCAGCACTCAGGAGGCAGAGGCAGGTGGATCGCTGTGAGTTTGAGGCCAGTCTGGTCTACAAAGTGAGTCCAGGAAAGCCAAGGCTACACAGAGAAACCCCGTCTGAAAAAAACAAAAAGAAAAAAAGAAAAAAAGAAAAAAAAAAGAAAGAAAGAAAGAAAAGAAAAGGGAAAAGAAAGAATGGAAGAAAGATATACTGTCTATGATTGTCTCCCAATTATGACCACAAAGAATGTCATTTGAATTTTGATGAGTATTGCATCAAATCTGTACATTACTTTTGGTAAGAGAGACGTACATTAATTCTGCCGATCCAGGAGCATTGAAGGTCTTTTTTATTTATTATCTTCTTAATTTCTTATTACAGCATCTTAAAGTTTTCATTATATACCTCAAGTAGGATATTTTTCCTAGTTTCCTTCTGAGCAAGTTCCTTATTAGTATATGCAAAAGACTTGGTTTTGTGCAGATTTTGTAACCTGAAATGTTGCCAATCAGCAATCTCTAGGCTAGCAAGAGGCCCTGTCTCAGAAACAAGGTTGACAGTGCCCTGACAAATGACACCTTTGTTATCACCATCTACATCTGATCTTCTCATTCATGAATAAACATGTGCACCTATACCCGCACACACAAACATGTACAAACACATGAAAGTGTAAACATGACTTCAGGAATTGGCAGACATTTTTTCTCAATATGCACCAAGATGCAGCATGGGACGTGGTACATAGCTTTCCCCATTTTGATTCGATACAGTTTACTGTATATTGTGCAAGCTCTAATCTCAACAGCAAAGAAAGCACAGGTGCATTTTATGGAAATTGGATTGTACAAAATTGAGATTGCTGATACAGAAAAATATTGTGTGTAACTGCATAAAACTGCAACTTAAAAAAAAAACAAACAAACAGCCATGAACTGCAAAATCCAAAACTAGGTTGGACCAGTGACTTGCCAACTTTGGTCACTGACTGCCACTCACAATCACTGTGTTACATAGTAATGTGGAAAGCAGCCCTTTATTTATGTATTCGGAGACGTCTGCACACAAGTCGATGTTCCATGCATTGCTGTTTGCACTATAACCCTTATCCCTGATGTTACAATCGATAAACCACTCCGTACGCCCAACAACAACGGCGATCAATAATCTGCCATCTGATAATTTAAGAAAGAGCACACTCAGAGATGCAGTGGAGAAATGAATAAAATATAGCAGCAAGGCAAAGAGAAAACCCACAGCAGCAGCATGCCTACTAACACTTATATCTCTGTGGAAACTAATATTAAGTTTCTGAGTAAACTGTGTGGTGTGTTTGGGAGAGCATCTATCACACAAAATGCGCTTTCTCTTATGTTAAAGATCTTCATCTTTAAGCACTCCCAACCCCAGCTTCTATGGCTACATGAAACTGGAAGGAGCTTTGAGGCGTTCCAATTTAACACTGTGTTTAGTGATGCCCAAAAGGGAATGGGGTTCTGTGGTAAGCTTCCCAGAAGTCAAATCTGCTGTATGTGTTATTAATTCTCTTCAGGTCACACTGAGATGCATTGTGTTGTAGGGTAATGTTGAGGCTATTTTTATCCCAGATTCTAATGAGTTTTGAGTTTGTCACTAAGTCACCTTCATGGGTGTCTCTACGCGGCTTACCTTCATTATAACTGTTCCACCAAGGAGGAAAAGAGGACCAAATAGTCTTTACCCCGTTCTGTCGGGTGATCAGAGGACTAATGAGCTAACAGGTGAAGCTCACCTACAAACAGAGCTTAGTAAATGCTGTGGCCTGCATGGCGCGATGGCTGCAGGTGAACAGAATCACACTCAGGCCATCTTAATATAAGGTGGGCATGAGCTGAGAGTGCCAGGGCATCAAAATGGACCCTTTATGACTTTTAGTTTTTGTTTTAAAAAAATCAAGATACTGATTTTCACAAATGAATTCACAAAGTTGGAGGCCTGCATGGATGTTGGACGTTACTATTGGTCTTATTTGGAAACATAACATGCAATTAGTTTTTTGTTGTTGTTGTTGTTGTTTTGTTTTGTTTTTTGAGACAGGGTTTCTCTGTGTAGCCTTGACTGTCCTGGACTCACTTTGTAGACCAGGCTGGCCTTGAACTCACAGTGATCTGCCTTCCAGGTGCTGGGATTAAAGGCGTGTGCCACCATGCCTGGCTCCAAGATAACAGTTTTCATACTGGACTAATTTCTCTCAACAACACAGAGTGATCAGAATACCACAGACAATGCCACAAACTTAAAGAGAAGACTTGCAGACTCAGGATCTTAGAGGAGCCGGAGGAGCAGTCTTTCCTTGCATTTATTCCCCTCACACACTAAAGGCGGGCTTTTCTGAGTAGTCTCGGTGAACCCGGTGACCTTTCCAAACATCATTCCAAATATACATGAATTCCTTGTTCTTGTGCCATTCTCGAGATGTGTGTGAGCATAAAGACAAAAGCTATATATTCCTACCCTGTGTTTCCGCATTCTGGATCCCCTCCAGACACCATTCTGAATATGACACTCAGATGCAGGGCACTAAAAATGGTTCTTGCCTCAAAATAAAACCTTTAAAGATCCCTTAGTGGCTATTCAGGGACTGGAATTCAATTTCAATTCTCCACCCTTTGGCCAGCTGTAGAGTTGGAATGCTTACATAAAACACCGAGAGTACGTACTTCATGGCAAATTTGATTTTTCTTCTGCAATAGAAATGTGAGTCACAGTTACCACACGCTGTATTTTTTTGCTTAGGTAATATACAAAGCAATAATGGGCCTCATCAAGGGGAAACAGGTCCTTTAAAATTTTTATTTTATAGGTAGCTTTAACAGAAGCTTTGGGTACACCCACCTACTGCATCAAGCATGTAAAAATCTAAGCCTTAAAATCATAATGCTTTATATTTTAGGCCATTATATCTCAAAGCATGACTTCTTAAGTTCTTTTTTATTACAAGTAGTTTGTGCACATAAATGTTACATCACAACAGCAAAGGAAGAAAAAAAACACGTAAACATTTGCAAACTACATAAATACTACAGTACCTGCCTTGAAGTTAATCTTACTCTAAATGCCTCATGTACACATCAGCAGCCTATGTGTATGAAGCATTATTTTTGTTTTTAACCGATCTGTCTTTCATAGGTCTTTGAAAGAGAAAGATACAAGATCAAAATTTAGCCCACAAATAAGATAAAGTACGCTGGCAGCTACTAGATGAGCAATCACTGTGCACATGGAATCCAGCATGCCTTCCAACAGTCTCCAGATAACCAAGATGGAGGATCTAGTTGTGCGCCTACTTGACGCTCTTTGGAAGACGTCCAGCCTGCCAGTCGACACTGTCATTTACTCTGCTATACAGTTGCCAGTTTAGGAGTAAACAGTTTTTCTGATCTTGTTTAGGGAACAAAAGTAATTCCTAAAGCCACTAGCATGGACTGGAAAATCTAGGAGGCCGAGAATTAAGGTCACCATCGCTGACTGGCCTCTTTGAATTGTATACGTTGAATTGGATGGACACCCGTGCAGAACATGTGCAGCCACGTATGCTAAAGGACAAAATGCTCTTTTCTACACTGCAACCTTTACAGTATTCTTTTCAATAAATGTTTTTCCTCAGAAAGTTCATCTGGCTATAAATCAAATTTTACTCCAGAGCCTGTGCGGGTTTCCCAGATTCCTACACTACATCTAGCTCCTGGCCATAGCTTCCATGGGGAAGACAACGCTTACTGCTAAAACATTTTGAACATTTCAAATGCATGCGGAAACAACTGCATAGACTCCAGCAGCTACAGAAGGAGGCTCAAGAACCATTATTTATTATTTCTATTGACCTAGGACCTTCAACACCATCTTTTAAAACACAGAGAATGATGGCAAGATGGCGGCAGAGCCCAGATGCCTTGCAAGCTGGAAGATGTCCTGAGCGGACAGCAAACAGGAACCCGCTGTTCATGTCTCCCGCATCTGCGCACTCCAACTAAAAGCACTATCTTATCTTCCTTGACGATGAAACCTTGAAAACCCCAGCAGTGAGTTGTGGAGACTTCAAACAACACGGTCAGTCCACGGGCTTTCGGGGACAGGCGAGGAGTCTTAACAGCTCTTTCCCCAGGGAAAAGGGCTGAGGGGGTCCTTGGCTTAGGAGCTGTTTTTATTGCACACCTGGCCCTGGCTGACGCTGTCCTCCAAGTACTGGCTGCCGGTGTCACTCCTGCTGTTGATGGTAGAGGGGATGCGTGACGGGCGCCTCTCCGCGCTGCTGTCCTGCGGGGCACAGCAGAGCATCCTCTTCATGGTGCTGTACATGTCCTCATCCTTGTACGAGTAGATGATGGGGTTCATGACAGAGTTGAGCAGCGCCAGCAGCAGGAACCAGCGTTTCACGTGCTGCACATTACACTGCTTGCAGTTCAGGCCGTCGAGCAGCAGGACCACCAGGCCCGGGGTCCAGCACACCACGAAGGCGCCTGCAGGGAGAGAGGAAGAAACAGGGGCTGCTCAGACCTCTGGGTGACCACTCAGAGTCTCTGTCCCAGGCTTTACGGTTTTACATCCTCCAGAGGAGGGTTAGAGGTTGAACGGCTGGAGACCCCTCCCCCCTTCCCTTTCCCCATCCATGGTATTCTACCCTGCTTGTCATCTGCTCACCCAGGCCTCATTATTGATAAAAAAGCTAACCTTTGCAACGTAATTATAAACTGTTCTACATATGTGAGCCCCCGAAGTTTTCTGAACCACATTAGAAAACCATTGTAGTTTTTCACATTTGACAGGAAACTGAGGCTCTGTTCCTAGCGTCTGTGTGAAGGACCCCAGCACTCATATTTTTACCCATTCTGTTGTTCCCGACTTCAGGCTTTTTAAACACTTTCCTGAAAATTCTAGCAATAACTAGTGCACTCTTACACACAGCTACAGCAAACCACCCCACCCCCACCAAGTGACATTATACAATGGGCTTTGTCAGGGGCAGGCAGGCATGGCTCCTGCAGCATTATCTTCAGACTTTAATAAAGTCAAAAGTTCCATCCATCACAAATGCACACTGGGCCTTCCTAAACTCCCTGTTCTCTGTGACATGTTCACAGGCTATTTTCTTTATCATCTGCTGTGATCTCCATTGCTTTTGTAAGAAACAATTCTTCCACGGCGTGATGGATAGAAATGTGCCTTGTAGACCATGGTGGAACATGACCACCGCCCACTAGTAACTGGATCACACTGACCTCACCTCTCAGCTCAGTGATGTTGAAACAGGTCCGATGGTTTCCTGCTTCCTTAACATGGCCCCGGGCAACAGTTAGCAGCTAATGATGAGCTAGACCCAGTGCAAGAAATGCTTTTCTTGATTAACCCACAGGATCACACTATGAATCAGCACCAGAGAAGTTATGTACTTTGTCCATAGTAAGTAGGGTTTAGGAGACACCTAATTGTGAACATGTGTTCTTCCTCCACAGATGATATTCTTCACTGTGATGGGACCCATCTCCTTACCGTAAGGTGATTCTTTTCTCTTGATGATGCCATTGCTTTTACGTCAATAAGCATTCATCTCAAGTCTCCATTGAGCTTGGGGCTATACCAGATGGTGCTAAGGAGCTAACAGCTCATGGGGAAACCATGACACAAGTCTATAAAAACCATACTAAAAGCTAGTTAGTTACTCTTATTGGTTAGAACTGTGTCTGGGCAGTTTTCTCCTTGGTGCTCACATAAACATGAGAATCAAAGCGGGTGAGAAATGGGCCCTAATACTGTGTTTGACCTTTTGAGCTGTGGCTTTGCTTGGACCCAAGTTAGATGTGTAAGAGATAACAGTAGAGGTTAGTTCTCTAATTTAGAATTACACGTCACCCAAGCCTACTGTTTCCCCACCACACGTGTTTGTTTTCTGATCCGACTAACACATGGGTAAAGAGCCGCATATGAATCTCAGAGAGGGTAGCTGGGTCATCACGCACGTACTATGCATCTCCTGGGGATCCAAGCCATGGAGTAAGGACTGGGCTTCCTTGGCCATACATCAGGGACTTTAGGGTGCATCTAAAATTTTAAACTGTGGCACAAATCCTTTGGTAGGTGTGCAATTAATGTAATGAGCTTTTACCATTTTTAAAAAGAGAGAGTGGAAAAAGATCGAACAACTCAAGAGTATCTTACACAGACTGGGGGAATAGTTGTTTTATTGAAAATGTACTTAATTTTATAAATTACATATTGGTATACTGGTGATGGAACAGTAGACGCTTATTTTTAGGAAGATTTATTTTTGTTGTTTTTAATGACGTGTGCTTGTGTGGGTGTCGGCACATGAGTGCAGGTGCGTGTGGAGGCCAGAGGCATCAGACCTTCAGGAGTCATAGGTGGTTGTGAGCCACTTGATGTGGGTGCTGGGACCTGAACTCAGGTCCCCGGAAAAGCAGCATGCCCTCTTACGCACAGAGTCATCTCTCTACACCCTCGGGTGTATTTCACAGTGCTGAGCTTGCTGAAAACTTCTGAAAAACACTAGTGTGAACCTCTCTGAGGCCCTACTCAGCTCCACCAGTCTGTGTTTTTCACAACAGTGACTTTTATTCATGTTGGTGTTCCTTAAAGAGTGTTGCAGTGTTGTCAAGATGAGAGTCAAGGCATTCCCAAGGCTGCCAACTTAGACGTGGAGAGACTTCTCTGTGTGAAATTGTCCAACTGCAAGAATCCCTGGTGGGACTGTCCCAGAGTTCTTGGAGAGTAAAGGAAAGCTAATGGGAAGAAAAGGAAAATAATGGGAGGAAAGAAAAAAAAAACCCCAGCATCTGATTTACATTTTGTTGAGCACACAGAAAAATTTAATAAATACATAACTTCTAAACCTATGGGTGGGAGCACTGGAACTGAAAGAAATGAAAACTACCACAATAAGAAAAAAGGAAGTTTTCAGACTCTCTCTCTATGGTCTACAAAGGGAGTCTAGGACAGCCAAGGCTACACAGAGAAACTTTGCCTCAAAAAAAAAACTTTATATGAATTAACCACTTAATATTTCAGTACATTTCTTGCAAATAGGCACTAACAAAATTTTCATTTTAGATGCAAGGCCCACTACCACCAGGTAATGTGCTGGTAGCTGGCAAGGCCTGGATTTCAAGCCAGGGAGCCTTGTACCTGGCCCAGTACTAGGCTGGCTGCCTGGCAGTGGCCAAGGAATATCCTGCTTCTAAAGGGAGGGAGCAGAAGGGCTGCCTCTGGGCTTTAAGGTTCAGTTATGTCTTATCTGACCATGGAGCAGCATCCAGGCCAGTTCCTTATACGCAACAGGGAGATTTTCTGGCAGGAGAGGGAGAGGAGAGAATAAAAGGCAAAGGCCGACTACATGGAGGAGAGAAAGAAGAGAGGCTGGTCACAGTAAAAGGACGTAACCAGGTCTTCTCTGAAAGAACAGGCTCAGCAGGGGGTACAGGTGCTGGATGCTGAGGTGCACATCTGACTCACTAACAGCCACAGGGTAAGACCCTTGCCCTGAAGGCCACGTTCTTACCCACGTGCCCAACAGAATGCAGGTACCATGGCTCTAACAGCTCATTTCCTATAGGTTCTTACCATATGTCATCCATAAGGCATGAAGCCAATCTCTCAAGACATTTTGAACGGCATGTCAGGAGCAGTTGGGGGCCCCCGGGATCCATAATAGTAGAACATTCTTGGAGAATGTGGGGGACAGTGGGTGTGCACTGACAACTGTATTAACTCTTAAAGACAGGAGGAAGGGGCTGAGAAAGGAAGCTGGTAGCCTGCTTGCCTGGCATGAAGCCACAGGTCCTACCCACTGCTGCCACCAAATAAACTGAGTGGCAGTGCACGCAGAGAGGTGGAGACCAAAGGACCAGAAGTTTAAGTTCATAGTTGGTTGCATAACAAATGAGTCTCTGTCTCAAGTAAAGCGAGCAGGGGTTGGGAGAGGAGAGATATTCTGGGAGGTCCAGCTCACTCAGCCCCCTCCCTATCTTCTATACACTCTAGAAGAAAAAAATATTAAAGGAATGTTCTTTGTGTTAGTTTGCCTCAATGCACAGACAATTATTGCTAGGAACTACCAGGGCTCAAAGAAGTCCTGATGAGATCAAGTTTCCACCTAACACTAGAACTGGCATTAACCAACAGGCATCGGCCAGGTGCTGCCTATCTGGGGACCAGTGGGAGAAATTAGGGATGCTCTTCTTGGAGGAGAGGAGACTAACGGAAGGCATGATGGGCCAACTGTCTTCTAAAAACCCGCACATTAATCACACAGAACAGATGGGCAAACGAGCTTGTCCTGGGCTGTTCCAGGAGGTCAGGTGGGACAGACGGAGGTGTACAAAGAGCTAAGATTTGGCTGTAAAGCTTCAGGTAAATGGAGGGATTTAAGAGAAGCCTGCGTTTGCAGGTTGAGCCTCACTGGGCCAATTATTCCCTCAGTCTACGTCACTCTAGGATGTATACAGGGGAGATTTTTGTGTTGAAATTAAAATGTGCCAAGTTTCTTCCGAGCTTTTCTCATGTAGGAAATTATCAAATTCTGTGTAACTACTAGGTTTAACTCATTATAAAATTCAGACAAATTTGACTTGTTTTCAGCATACATGCAATGCCTTGGCTTAAAACTGACCAAGGTGAATTTTCTAACCTGGAAGTTTCCCAAGTTAGCTAGCAAAGGCTTTGCCCAGTGAGCAAGCTCCCCAGCCCAACAAGAGAAAATTTAATAATTTACCTTCTGCTCCCCAGTGAACCTTCTATCAGCCTCTCTGGGAGGGTGTGGACGTGTGTCGGACTAATAGACTCTCTGAGTGAGTGTAAGGTATAGCCCATTTAATAAACTATCTCTAAATGGACGCAAAATGATTCAAACAATCTGACCCCGAGGACAAAACCATAGACTCCGTAAATATATTTTAAAAAACACAGAAAGGGGAAAGAGGCAGAATCCTTTAAAATGAGAAAAAAACATATATCTAGAGATTAATATCTTCACCTTGAATTTGGAAAAATGTTCACGCATACATGTATAAATCAGGGTGCAAACCCTAGCCTTGAAACTAGTCTACAGGCAAGACACACGTGGACCTCTTTGGGCGCCATCAGCTCTTTGTTCTGCTTGGTCAGAAATGCCTTCCCATCCCTCAATCTGAGGTCTAGCTTTCTTTCCAAACTTAGCTCCCACTCTGCCTCCTGCACTGAACTGCTCCCATCCGTCACCACAGGGACCGGTCCTTTTGCCAGCTCTTCTAGCACCTTCTACTGCGACAGTCCCATGTCTCTGGGCACACTGCCTGCTTCAGTCCACATTGTCATCTTCCCATCTTCTTCAGAGCCCCTGGCCAGGCAGAGTGCTTACGGCTTTAGATGGGCCTCCTAGGTGATGAACTTTGACATTCAGAGCGGCTGAGACTGACAAGGCCCCATCTCCCTATGCAAGCTTTTTAGCACTGCGCATTATTTGAAGTGATTTTTTTTTTTTAAGTGCACAGCTCTTATCTCCCCTTCAGAAGCCTCCTAAGCAAGCAGGCTTTGCCTCAGACACCTTCGAGATCCTTAGCAGGAAGCTACATAGTCAGCAGCAAAGGAGATAAGTCAGATGAACCTACAAAGAGCCACCTGGCCAGGCATGATGCTAGCCAGCTGTGCCATCACCTGCCATCACGGGCAGCGCGCTACCTTTCTCTCAGGGCATGGCAGGAATGGAAACCAGACCCTGTGACTCCAGCAACTCTCAGAGACGAGCTCACAGGGAGTAGCATTCTGTTGAGCTGGTATTGAAGGCCGAAAATGACTGTGCAGTGGGGTCAGCAACAGCTCGAGGCACCTGGGGAATTCCAAACGTCTTGGGATAGTTTGAAACCAAGCGAGTGACTGAGGAAGTGAGACGAAGTCTGAGAACTAAAATCTACACAAGCTCCTGTACAGTACTCAGGAGTCTGGGGTGATGTAGGGCACACTCCAGAGGCCTTCCTCAATGACTTCCCCCAGAGGAGTAAGCTAGCATGCTCCCAGACATCCATTCTAGGTGATGAATTAACTTCTCTCCCAAGCATCTGAAATGGTGTGAGTTATGTGCCCTTCTTGGGAGAGGATTAAGAAAATATTTCTTCCTATGGTTCATAGAGGAACTCCAATAAAGAAGTCTAGGTCAAAGGTTTCTCAGACTCTGTAGCAGCTCAATGGATCGTGAAATCAGTGTTGTAGTTCACAGCCGGCACTGAGAAGAAAAACGAGCCGAGCAGGATGCATCAGCCTGTATACACTGGAGTGAAAGTATATTTGTTTCATAGAACTTGCTTCAGTCACACACACACACACACACACACACACACACACACACACACACACAC
>OU015753.1:97063776-97077195 GCA_907169655.1 Acomys percivali | reverse complement strand
TGTGTGTGTGTGTGTGTGTGTGTGTGTGTGTGTGTGTGTGTGTGTGTATGTGTGTGTACATATATGCATGCTTCTGTATGTATGCGTGTATTTATTCTTACATGTATGTGGGTACCTGTGTATACATTTGGTGTGGTGTGTGTATGTGTGTACATGCACATGTATACATGCCTCTCTCTGCATGCATGTGTTTATCCATACACGTATGTGAGTGCCTGTGTATACATTTGTGTGTGTGGTGTGTGTATACATGTACATGTATGCATGCATGCCTCTGTGTGTATGCATGTGTTTATTTACACATGTTTGAGGGTGCTTGTGTATACGTGTGTGTGTGTGTGTGTGTGTGTGCACGTATGTGTGTGTGTGTGTTTTCAGGAGGGAACAGAGAACTCATGTAAAAGCTGAAAATGTCTCTTGACACAAGAGCCATACTTTCTCCTAAAACCACATTTCTATGGTGAGTTGTCAGGTGTGAGCATCCTCCATAGCAACCTATTACTCTAGGTCAGCTGAGCTTGGGGCCTCCCTATCCTGCCAGTCTTTCTGGGAGTCTCTGGCTCTCAGAGGACACCCCCGACTGCTGATCCTGAGTGCTGATCCCTAACTGCTGACCCTGAGGGCACCTGAGCCAGTGGCTGTTAGTTTTGGCCTCACTGTCCTCCGCCCTTCTTTCGGCTCTCCAGGCATATTCTGTGGCCCAAACTTGGCTGCTGTACCGTCTTTGGCTGCAGTTTCATGCTGTTTTTCTTCAGACGTCCCTACACTGCTCTGAACAGCAGTCTAAGCCTTGAGAAGTCGGCCCAGCCAACCAGCCCCTCCGCTTCACTGGATCCCACACAGCCTTCTGGCAAGCCTAGCCTTTCCAGAACGCATGCAGCCACATCAGAGGGGGCAAATACTGCCCATCTGCATGTGCCCAGCCTATTTTTACTCTCCTTCCTTCCCCTCAAGTGAGCACAGACCTTACTATCACCTCCTGACCTTTCCTGGTCTTCCTTGTTAGATATCCCCAGCTGTCTAGAAAGCCAGTTCCCCCCTCTATCCCTAGTTGTCTATTCAGCCATGAGAAAATGTCCAGGGAGCTCTCCAGGAAACTCAGTCGTGCCCAGAGATGATGGAGGACTTTATCAACTAAGAGAAGTAAATATACATTATGACCTTAGCAATCTTACTTCATGAAGGGGTGTTACAGCCCACTATCCCAAACTAATATATTCAGGATATCTAGAATGTTCAGTGTCTATATAAGACCATATAAGAATGAAGTGTCTCACCGGGCGTTGTGGCACACGCCTTTAATCCCAGAACTTGGGAGGTAGAGGCAGGCAGATCTCTGTGAGTTTGAGTCTGGCCTGATCTACAAAGTGAGTCCAGGATAGCCAAGGCTAACACAGAGAGACCCTGCCTCGAAGAGAGAAAGAAAGAAAAAGAATGAAGTGTCTCTTACACAAAACTCAAACTGCAGCCTACCCCCCAGCTCACTGTCCCTACAGCTCTCCCTCTCAGACCCCAATCTCTTAAGGTTTTGATTCCTACTCATTCTACTACTTAACAAACTCCAATGAGTTTCTTCTTAAAAA
The DNA here is from genome assembly GCA_907169655.1 of Acomys percivali. Classification (NCBI taxonomy): domain Eukaryota; kingdom Metazoa; phylum Chordata; class Mammalia; order Rodentia; family Muridae; genus Acomys; species Acomys percivali. Next base: position 97,075,612 of record OU015753.1, on the reverse strand, counting down.
CAAACCAACCAACAAAACCACTTCTTTTATTTTTCTGAGGTTATAAGATAATTACATTGTTTCACCCTTCCTCCCTCCAAACTGTCTCCATTCTCCTTCAGATCTGTGGCCTCTGCTTTCATTAACTGTTGTTGCACAGTATCAGAAGCCATCTTTGCTCAAGTACAATGCTTTGCCCATCTTCCCTGAGCCTTTAGACCGTGTTATGTCAGTCTCTGAGGCAGCCATTTGTCCTAAAGCTCTGAGCCTTTAGAGAGTGCCTTCAAGTCCCCATGTCCCTGCAAATCCCAATGTCCTTGAAAGTCCCCATGTTCCTGAAAGTCCCCGTGTCTCTGCAAGTCCCCATGTCCCTGCAAGTCCACTCTTAGGATTTTATAGGTTCCACAGAACCTTATCTTAGTGAAGTCATGAAGTCCCCAGCTTGCACCACTTCTCTGTCAACTCTCTTTTCACCTGAGGCAAGCCTCAGCAGCTCCCTCAGCCAGCAGTGAGGCCTCCCTGATCTGTCTCCCATGCCTGAGTTTGCAGTAATCCCATAAAACTTCAACTTAACAATTTAAGACTAAGCTGGACATGGTGGTGCATGCCTTTAATCCCAGCATTTGGGAGGCAGAGGCAGGAAGGTGTCAGTGAGTTAGAGGCCAGCCTGGTCTACAAAAAGAGTACAGGACAGCCAGGGCTACACACAGAGAAACCTTGTCTTGAAACAAACAAGCAAACAAACAAACAAAATCAACAACAAAGAACTTGAAACTATCCTTGCTGTGCCCCAAAGCTGGGCACTCTCATAATAAGTCTAGAAACCCAGCGGTTGGCTTCTGGCACTGTCCTGGGGACCAGAGAGAAGGACTTCCTGAGTGAGGAGACTCTGTGATCCCTTGTTATATAGAAGCCGGCAAAGAAGAACCAGGAAGCTTTAAGATTGCCCAGGCCTATGGGTTGCCTTAAAGCACAGAGATATTTCTTTCCTTTTCAAGTCAGCACAAATGGACAGTGGTCCTGACAGCACTCCACAAATGAGCACTGGCTTTTCTAGGACTCCTGTGATTGCTGACGGTCCATTATCTCATCCTACCAAAGAGGCATCTTCAGCTTCTGAGCCACATACAGACCATCTTAGCTTCCCCAGAATCCTGCCAAGTGTCAGCAGAAGTACAATTCTGGAGTTGGGAAGGGGACAAAGCCAGTTATAGCGGCATACGAGTGGCTGTAGGCAGGCAGACAGATTGATGGGACTTCCTGGACAGACAGACTCACCTGATCAGTGAATTCCTGGTAAAAACTAGAGGCTCAAAATTCTGTCTCGAAACAAAAACAGAAACAAAATCCCTACCAAGGTAGATGGCTTCTGGGGACTGACACCTGAAGTTGACCTCTGACCTCCATACGCATGTTCACAATGCACACATGCACAACCCCACAAACATGAATGTGCATACATGTACCAAGGAAGGAAGGAAGAAGGGAACGAGGAAGGAAAGAGGAGGGAAGGAGGGAGGGAGGAAGGGAGGGTGGAAGGGAGGGAGGGAAGGAGGGAGAGAGAAAGGAAAAATTGAAGGCAGGCAGGCAGGCAGCTAGCTACTGTTTGCCGTGTATGTCTGGCATCACAGGAGAACAGCAATCCCAGGAGTACAGCCTGTTTTACCCTCAGACAAACAAACCGAGCACAGTGACTCTGAGGCTCAGAGCTCTTGCAAGGGCATCAGGCCCAACTGTAGGAAGCCCTAGGGACAAGAAGTTTGGGGTGTTCCCTGCAGAGGAAGGTGTTGACCCTCTAAGGGAGGAACTGTTCAAGCTAGTCCGAGGCTCATCTGTGGGCTTCTTAAAGATGAAGTCAGTTATGAAGGGAGCTGACCCGGACATAATACTTATTTCTTTAGCCTCGCCTTGGACCAAACGAGCAGACTGAGAACAGAAGAGGAATGATCTGTCCTTGACTCCTTGGTGAGTCCAGCTTGGAAATGCCAGGAATGTGGACGTGCTAGGGGAGGCCCCAGGGACACTCCCCCCCCCCCCCCCCCCCAGCTGCCAAGATAGCATGCAGGAACTCTCAGGCGCTCAGTGCCACTGTCCTTTTGTCAGTGTCCCAGCTTGATGATAAGGAAAAGATAACAGCCCGAGAGAAGAAAAGACTTCAAAATCAGGGAGATTAAAGACTAACCAACACGCCCAGAAAGCCCTGATGCTGGAGGGATCTGTAATTGAGTTGCTCTAATTCTCCTGGCTCCTGGCAGGGTTAGTCCTGTCTATCCAAGGTTGAGAGGTCAGTCTCGTTGTCCAGACCATCATGGGATGGTCACAAGAGGCCATGCTTTGCTTTACAGAAGGGCCCACATTTGCTTTAAAACTGTACTCTAGCTGCCTTAATGCGTCATTATTTTTATCTTGACTTTGCTCGTTCTTAAGGGGACCACGGAGCAATGAAAATGAACTGAGGAGACAGGGAAAGAAAAGAAAATGGCTTTGCACTTTTTAGAGCCTTCACTGTGCTCTCCCCCTGTGGTTTGAAGGAGACTCCCCCACACTATGTAGCAGGGCCCTGACATGACATAAACCCACTCCATATAACAGGCTGTCTTGCGGAGGGAATATCATGGAAAACCCTGGAGATCCTTCAACCTCCAAACCCAACAAAAAGCTCTCCTTTCATGCCTTATGGTCAGTGGGGAAGGTCAAACCCTGCTTTTGATGAATCCTGACTGAGAAGCAAGCATGTCCCACAAGAGGCTAGATATTACTAGTGGGAATCAGAAGGGAAGAGATTATGTCACAGTGTAGTATGACAGACCTCTAGTGACACGGGGCAGACCCCATAGCATTGGGACTGAAGGCGAGGAGGCTGCTTGTGCAGGAAAGCCTAAAGGGAGGGAGCACTGGCTGGTCAGACACACCCCAGGCTGAGTACGTAAACACTGGGGTTGCCCACTCTGAGGGGCCACAGATCTGGCACAGAAGAGAAGTCCGAATGGATGCTTCTTTGCCTTTTGGCTTGTGACCTGGGCAAGTTTCCACCTTTCTCAGACTATGCCTTCGTACTCCAAGTGGAGGTAGCACTGTCTTCTCTGTAGTAACCGTACAATATGGTTCTCATTTAAATAAAATTCTGTTCTGTTTTGTTTCTGCACAGAGCCGGTATTAGAAATGAAACTATCGGGGCTGGGAAAGAGGCTTGGTGGGGAAAGTGTTTGCTGCATTTAGGGTGAAGACATGAGTTCAGATCCCTAGAAATGATATAAAGCCATCCTCAGTAGCACATAGCTATTAGCCCAGAGCTCCTACGGTGAGATGGGAGGCAGAGACAGGATTGCATGTCACTACCTAGCACATGGCCTGCTGCACTGGGGACAGGAGATGCCCATGGTATACCATCATACATCATCACCTCAGGCCCAGCTCACACTCTCATACCTGCCTGGCCTCTGCTGCACATAGGACCATAATACAGCGACTGATGATACAAGGCTGTCTGTGCTCTGGCTGCAGCATGCCTACACCGCTCCCTTCCCACACACGGCCCTGGCGTGCCTTGCTGGCCATGTGCACATGCCTGTCTCCAACCTCCAAGGGAAGCCTTCAGGGACCATCCGGGGCCACAGAACTCCCCTGCTCCATCCTTTGGTTAATCTCTTTTAGTTACTTTTTCTGAGTGGGCGTCTCATTTCCTCAGATAAACCCATCAATCGGGTTCCTGTGAGTCATCCATGGGGCAGCCATACAGAACAGCTCTGACTTAATGTGATCGCTCATATGACACACTGTTGACTCATGAGCCTTGGTCATCCCCTGACAACCATAAAACACTAAGGCAAGACACATACACAGTGTCTTGGGGGGGTGCGGGGAGGGGCCTGGTCTTAGGAGGCAGTCGGTCAGAAACCGATTAGGAAAAGAAGATACGATACGCAGAAATCTCTTCTTGCTGAGAATACACGAAGAGTAAAATAGGCCCACAATTATATGGTAAGCCCTGTGCATCGCTGACATTTGGCACCCAAGACAGGCAACTTGCTTCAAGGTGTGAGGTTGGGACCTGTTGTAGCAAGAAGCAACCAGGAAGCCCTGAGCTCTGGCTACAACACTAGCAATGATTTACACGGTGGCTACAGTCAGCACTTTCAAAAGCTAGAGGTTCCTTAAGGCCGCAGTATCTTTTCAGACACTACAGACCTCACAGGAACAGTGTGGTTGTCAAGGAAAACAGGTGGGAGCAAGAAGGGGAGTCCTCGGGGGTGTCTCCAGTCAGTACCTCTTGGTTCTCCTGCCCTTTATTTGGGGGAGGGGCATCATGTTGTTTCCTCAGTCTGTGATGGATGTGATTCCAGAAAACACCCTTCTTCCGTGACTCCCACCCAGCATACTTGCCTCAGTTTCCTGCTGAACACAGCAGTGCCTTGTTGAACTTTCCAAACAGTACCATGTTAAGGTGAATTTGATAAAATGCTACCACAGGCCGGCATGCAATAATTATACTACTCTGGCCGTTAAGTTGACCAGAGGGAACGTGAGAGATGGGAGTGAGCATATACTGTGTCCACAGTGAGGGCAAGAGGGCATTACAGGGTTCTGCAATGCTGAGCCTTCAGGAGGCTCAGCTCGGACCCTTCCCAGAACCCTCCTCAGGAGCTCAGATGCACAAAGCGCTTCTGTCCTTTGCTCACAGAAAATGTCCCATGATTATTCAATCCAGCTGAAGCCTCCTCCAGTTTCTAAAAACAAGATAAGCCCGATGAAAAGCCAAAGAAGAGGAGGGGAAGAAAGGGGTTTTACAATGCTGGCTGCATTTACTACAGCAGTACTCTTGGGGTGCTGTGGGATGAAACTGAAGAGGGTGACTGAGCTGTGATGGAAGGATGGATGCTGATCTGGACAAATGGGTGTCGAGCTGACTGCAAAGAGAGGCGCATGAAGCAGTGAAATGGGAAACAGGATGACGGAATGGAGGGGACAAAGGGCTACACGCAGAGAAGCAAAAGCAGACAGACTCCTGGTAAGGCTGTGGGGATGGCGTCGAGGACAGGTGTGACGCAGAGATACAGCAACAGACACGGTGGCCTTCTCCGTCCCCATGCAGTCCCTGAGGAGGGGGAGTAGAGGATACATCTGAATTGCTCTCTAGATTATATTAAGAACATCTGTGGCACCAATGAGGTTGGGTGTATAGGGCATTTCCAGGGAGGGTCGCCAGATGGGTAAGGATCTCCTGAGGGGTAGAGCCTGTCACAAATACTGCCTGCACCATCCCATAAATGAATCAAAAGAGGAAAGGGAGGAAGTCAGTTGAGTACCAGAATCCCTTTCTCTCCTCCTGATCCTCTGAGATGTGAATGAGCACCCTCACTCCCTGCTACCATAGAGCAGCTGTCCCACCATGGAGCAGCTGTCTTACCATGGAGCAGCTGTCCCACCATGGAGCAGCTGTCTCACCATGGAACAGCTGTCTTACCATGGAGCTGCTGTCCCACCATAGAGCAGCTGTCTCACCATGGAGCTGCTGTCCCACCATGCAGCAGCTATCCCACCATGGAGCTGCCACTACCATATAGTTCCTACCATGATGGATGGCCTCTATCATGTGAGAGCCAAAATAAAACCTTCCTTCCTTAATTACCTTTTGCCAGGTGTTGGGTCACACTAATAAGAAATGAACAAGAACAAGAGGGGACAAGTCCAGCAACACTCTTGGGGTAGCTGCTAAGGGGCAGCTGGATCTTGTACTCATGCCTCCCCAGCCTGCCTGAGAACAAGCATCTCTGCCAGGCAGCCCACAGATTCCATTGCACAGCAGGGAGCATACAGGTCAATTGTTAGTCAGCGACTCCAAGACAAAGTTCAAGCACCCCTAACCTCTGTGCTAAGCCTTGGTGCCTTGATGGCTCCACTCTGACTAGATTTAGTCATGGACCATCTGATAGGATTCTCTGCACACTGATAAGAGAGGGAAGGCCCTGGACGGCAGCAAGATGTTCATTCCACAAGGCAATGCCGGGCCTGCTTTTTCTTTTTCTTCAGGTATTTGATTACTGAGGCACACTGTTAGCAAATGCTGGAAGCAGGTGACTGAGCTGTAGAGCACCAGCAAAATGCAAGACGACAAAAGCTGGAAACAAACCATCTAAGAATTCCCAGGAACCCTGCTTAGCTTCTTTGGCCTTTTTGTTTTAGTGTGCGTGTGTGTGTGTGTGTGTGTGTGTGTGTGTGTGTGTGTGGTGTGTGTGTGTGTGTATGCATGCATGTGTGCATGCATGTGTGTACATGTATATATGTGTGTGAATGTGCACATGCAATCATGCACATCATTGTACTCACGTGCTTGTTTGCCTGACTTCCCCTTCCTCCTTCCCATCCTCTCACACTTTCTTCCTTTATTTTGTTCCTCCCACCTGCCATCTTTGTCTTCTTTCTAATGCACAACAAAGGTATTTCAAGGGACAAAGCACATGGACAGGGACAGAGCCATTAATACCTTGCTTGTCAATTGGAGCGTCTGCACTGAATTATGAAGGGTGCATGACATAGCAACCTAAATGCTTACCACACTCAAGCACAGCCCTTTCTCTCCTTCCCAGGGCAGAACTCTCCCTAACTATGGTTCAACTTCCAGTTCCTTCCTCATATTGGAGAATGGGGTACCTATTGGTTATGAACTGACCATGAAACTTCCTCCACAGGCACATGTGTTTAAACACTTGTGCTTCAGCGGGTAGCACTAACCAACTCAGGAAGTTTGGAGCCCTTGGGAAGTGGTTGTCTGCTGGGCAGACCTGGAAGCTTATACCTTAGCTCTGCCTCCATCTTCTGTCTGTGTCCTTGCTCCTGAGAACAAAGGAGCCTGCCACTCCTGCCACCGCAGCCTCAGGCCACGCCTGCCACCATGTTGTCCTCACCACAGCAGACTGCACCCCGAAAATCATGAATCTGAAGAGTCTCTTTCTTCCTCAAGTGACTTTTTCCTCAGGTATTTGTGAAAGCCAGGAAGAAAACTGCTAGCACACTCCTTCTAGCCGCTGCCCACTTAGCAGGCCCATCTTGGCCACAGCTACTGGAGTTCAAGCAGCCTGGATTCTTCTTTGAGGTTCAGGTTGTCAAAAGCCACGAGAATTCTCTAAATCTCAATTTCCCCACTTATTAATCCTGTCAAAAATCTAAAGCAGCATGTCCTCAGAAAACAAAGGAGAAGAAAATGCCTTGACTAGCTCTTTGTTGTAATTACCACAGACTTTTGCAACAGCCCTTAGCATGTACATATATATATATGTGTGCGTGTACATATATATGTATGTATGTATATGTGCATATCTATACGAATATATGTATATGTGTGTGTGTGTGTGTGTATATATATATATATTCAGTGCTTTTGGTAGAGAGAGGCAGATGAGGAGGGAAAGAAAGAGATTAAAAACCAATCTCTTTGACCTTAAGGCATGGCTTTTCAAATATTCCTGATCTTAACCCATGGAATGGATGCATTTTAGATCGTACTCCACATACAGACACATAAAAAAAAATAAAGATGAGGACATGATGCTTAAGCCTATTGAGTACAATGTATACTCATGATTCCTTTTATTGGATATTGGTTTTTTTTTAATGTATTGATTAAAGCCTCACCACAATTACTCTCCTTTATTCAGTTTCAGTGGCTGATAATCAACTGGGCCCCGGAAATATGAAATAGAAAATTCCAGAAGAATTCATTAACTTTATATCTACTCCTCCACCTTGCTCAGTGTGGTGAAATTTCACCTCTCTGTCACACAGGACACAGTTGTCCAGCATATCCACACTGAATATGCCTCTCTTTCTTTAGTTACTAGTATGAAGCTTGATGACCAAACCAATTGTCAGGGTGTCACAGTGGCTTGAGTTGAGTTACCCTTATGTCACTTAGCAATGACTCTGAAGTGAAAGTGTATTTACACTGGCATTTGGTTATGACAAGAAGAAGCCATAAAGAACTACTTCAAGTTAAAAAAAAAAAAAAAGGAGAAAAAGACAATCCTGTATCTTGAAGTTGCTCGGCTCTGAACAGTTACTCTTGTTAATCTAATCTATATATTAAACTTTGTCATTAGCACGTGTAGGGTTAGGTACAATTGAGTTCCGTGTATACTATCTATCTTGGGACATCCTCATAGATAAGTGGGGAGTATGTTAATGGATTACAACCCACAAGCTGAATCACGCTACAGAACAGGAAGTCTCATGGAAGACTTTAAAAGCATTAGGTTCATTGTTTCCTTTCACCTGTTCTTTTGTTTTGTAAGACATTGCAAAACAGAAGAAATTCCAGCAGGTTTCTTATGCCTGTGCCCACAGATCACATGGCACGTTGCTTGATAATACACTGAGTTTTGCGTGTATGCTTGGTAACTGCAGCTGATTAGGCTTATTGACAAGTAGGATTTCAAAACCGCCTCTTAGGCATGGCTTGGTGCTCTTCAGAAAGAGGGGTCACATGTCTCCCATGTCTTTTCGATGAGTACCAGTAAGCAACTTCCTCTATGGACAGGGGTCTACATACATCACAGCCCAGAAGTGTGAGCTGCCTCGGGGATGCTAAAATATTAACAGGACGCTGGCATGGCTTTCCAGACTCACAGTCCCACCATCAGCACCACGCTCAAAAAGCAGTCTACCCCTAATCTTGCTCTGTGTGGCTTCCTGTCCAATTGAGAGGCCAGCCAACTATTCTGGCTCACTGTTGAGCTCTTTCTCCAGCGGTATAGCAAGTGGCTGCAGCCCTGGGCCCTTCCTTGGGTGCTGCAGAGGATTTAGGTATTTCTACCATCACCTTATTCAAAATTATTTTAGATTTATTTATTTAATTTTATGTGCATTGAATGTTTGGCCTGCATGCGTTTATGTGCACCATGTTTGTACCTGATGAGTGTGGAGGTCAGAAGAGGATGTCTGATCCTCTGGGACTGGAGTTATGAATGGTTGTGAGCCATCATGTGGATGCTGGGAATCGAACCTTGGTCCCCTGCAAGAACAAGAACTCTTAACCAGTGGCTAAACCTCTACTCCAGCACCCTCTACTCTCCCCTTTTGATGATGCTGTTTCTCATACTTAGGACGTCTTCTCCCACCCACATGAATTCCTCCTTTCTTTTCACATTGCACCCTAGATGTTCTAAGAGCCCCCTCCTCCATGATTTCCTCTCTAGACATGAGACAAAGCTCACTGAACCCATGCAGCCACTTGCTTCCTGGAGCTGCTTATAAATATTCATAGATTGACGTTTCTAATATTTCAAAAATGTTTCTAAGAAACTTTGGGACTTAATCCTGTATGACTATTCTCTACATAAGAAAGTTTAGTATATTTCCATTGTAATACCTAAATCATATAGCTATTAAATATACCAGTTTTAAACAACTTATCTTCACATTCTGAGAACCAGTGACTACAATGATGGTAGACCCAAGAACTCTTTGTTTATTTCTAACATCCTACCATTTGGGAGACTTTAGTCTAAGACAACTAAATTCTTACATGAGTAGAGCTTCTGGGAGCTGTCTAGGATGCTGCGAGACACTCTCTTGGAAAATCACAGTTAATTACAGAAATCTGTGTTGGCTCCTGACCTACAGAGTCTCAACCATTCATTCATTCATTCATTCATTCATTCATTCATTTGTTGTTCTGAATTTGTCTGTGTAACACACACAAACACACACACACAAACACACATATACACACCTCTTTCTTTCCTTTCCTTTGACTACCTACATCTTATAAAGAAGTTAAAGGCAAGCTATTCAATACTAGATGAGGCAATTTAAGCCCAAAAGATGAAATAATGGGCTTCAGATCACTCTATGGAAAACCTGACCCCAAATCTGTGTCATTAAATAAATTGGAGTCTAGATATCTTAAAACATTGAGTCCCAGCTCTTCAGTTTCATTTCCCTTTCACAAACTTCCTCTCTTCTACCAAATCCCTCCGTCTCGCCACTGGAGAACTCCTCTAAGCCCTCAACTGTCTCCATGTCCCTAACCAGTTCCCCAGCGCTGTTACCCTGGAATCCCACGACTTCTCCTCTTCTTCTTGCCAATTTCACTATTTATTCTGGTTTTTCTGTTCCCCAACACCACACCTGTGAAAACCACACAAGTCCTTTATTTTAATCTCATCCACAATTTTCAGCAAACTCACCCAGTGAAGCCTGTGATGGTAACTTAACTACTGCAAAGACCTTTCCCCCTCTGTGGAGACAAAAGCCTGTTCTACCTCTTGTGTGGTATAGACAACGTGGTGAAAGCAAAGGTATGCTCTCAAGTAGTCAGGTAATTGCTCAAGACATATGGTCAAGCAAATAATTAGCCCTACAAATTGAGCATGAGATGTACCCCAGCTCACCGACATACCCAGTCACGCTAACCTTCAGTCTTTACCAGGAGAATCAAGATCCTGTCTGGCTTCAGGAGGAAATAATGACCATTTTAGACTTGTTCTTCCTCATACTTCTAACCTGCTGAGGTTGTCAAAGGAGGTGGCTGGATAGAAAAAAAAATACCAGCAAACAAGCAAACAGAAGTAGGGCTTGGAAGTTTGTTTTGTGGATAAAGTGTTTGCCTTGCAAGCTTGTGGGCCTGAGTTTGAGCCACAGAATCTATGTTAAAGGCTAAGCATGGTGGTATGCACTTGTAATCCTAGTGCTCACAAGATAGAAATGGGTGGATTCCTAAGGCCTGTTGGTCAATCTCTTAGCTGCTTGTAAGCACCAGGCCAGTGAGACTGTCACATAAAGTGAAATAGACAGCGTCTGAGGAATAATTTAGCCTCTGACATAGACACACACACAAACACACATGCACAGACAGACACATATATACCACACACATATTACATCACCCCTACACCCCCATACATACATGCATACACCCATACACACACATACACACACACACTCACATGTGTGCACAGACAGACACATACTTACCACACACATATCACCTCAACCCACACACATCCATGCATGCACCTGTACATGCGCACGCACACACACAGCATCTGAGGAATAATACCTGAGGTTAGCCTCTGACACAGACACACACACACACACACATACACAGGTGCACATACATGCACAGACACACATACTCACACACACACACACACACTCAGGCACATACACACAGGCACATACACAACTGCACAGACACACACAGAGACTATGACATCAAGCATGCAGATTCTTAAGGTCTTGGCTCCACCAAGATTTAGGGCCTACTGCTTAAACCCCACATTTCATTTCCTTACTTGGCCATGGTAGGATAACGGAAGCATCAGCCTCATACTGTTGCCACAAGGATTAACTCAATTAGTAGTTATAAAAACCACCCAGAGCAATGCTGGCCACATATTGGGCACTATATAAATGCTTATTAAATAGGCCCTTGGTTTGAGCAATCCTCCTGGTGTCTCTAATACTCAGATCCTGGAGACATAGCGGTTGTGTCTATCCGCACCACATATACTCAGCCAACAGGGCCAAAATATTCCAAAGTCTTCGATACTTTCCTTTTTAGCACAAAACACAGGAAGTGTGAAAGCCTCTGTTGCTACCTATTTTGGATCAAGGAGCCTCCATGCAGATTCCCTCTCTGTGGTCGCCTTCTCTTGGCTTCCAGGCTGCCTGAATTTTCCGGGTGCTTCTGAAGCCCCTCTACCAGCCAATCTTTACACCCAGGTTCCTCCCTTTATCCTCTTCACCAGACAGGTATGTGAGTGGACCCCCTGTCTGACAAGTGTCTGAGGGGACGCCCTGTCTGACAGGTGTCTGAGGGGACCCCCTGTCTGACAGGTGTCTGAGCGGACCCCCTGTC
>OU015753.1:97048306-97063766 GCA_907169655.1 Acomys percivali | reverse complement strand
TCTGACAGGTGTCTGAGCGGACCCCCTGTCTGACAGGTGTCTGAGGGGACCCCCTGTCTGACAGGAGTCTGAGGGGACCCCTGCATGACAGCTGTCTGGCCCCGCCTCTGCCCACCCTCCCCTCTCCATCTTCTGTCTGGTGAGAACCCTTCACTAGCACCTTTACATCACTGCTCCAAGACCACGTGGTCCACCACAGGCCTTTGAAAATCACAGGCTACACCAGTGTGGCACCTGTTCCTCCTTCCTGCATTTTTTTTTTTTAAGCATGTGTCCTGCCTGTGTTGCTTGCTCCAGCCAGAACACTTGTTTCCTCACTACTGTGAGAACATAAGCTCTGTGACTGAGGACTTATGTCTGATCTCTTCACTGCTGCCTTCTGACTGCACAGTGAGCGCCTTGCGCACAGTGAGCACCTTGCGCACAGTGAGCATCCACTGCATGCCCTGTGATTGGCTGCGCACCGGCTCTCTTGTCTCCTCTTACCTAACACAATCATCACCGTCTTCATTAGCTTCATGGGAGCCCTCCGGCGGCTGATGGAGCCGCTCATGTGTGGAGACAAGACGTTGGTTTTCCTCTTGACGTACATATAGATGCGCACGTAAACCACCACCATGATGAAGAAGGCCAGGAGGTTTGACACAGTCCAGAAAATGAGGTAACTCCTACTGTAAATGGGGGCCAGAGAAGAGCAGGCCGAGATGTCACAGAGGCAATTCCAGCCCAAGGTGGGGACCGCCCCCATGAAGATGGCGATGGCCCACACCAGCAGAATCAGCAGCGTCACCCTCTTTTTGGTCAAGTTGCTGTGAACCCTCATCCTCATGATGGACATGTGCCTTTCCACAGCAATAACCAGCAAATTGGCCAGGGAGGCAGTCAGGCTTGTGTCCAGGAGCCCCTGGCGGAGGAACCAGCGGTTGACAGTCAACGTTTTTGACACCGGGCCAGTGTTGAACATCAGGAACACATAGGCGATTCCGGCAAAGAAGTCTGCAGCGGCTAAGTTAGCCAGCAGGTAGTAGAAGGGGAAATGAAACTTCCTGTTCGTGATCACTGCTGCGATGACCAGGGAGTTAGAGAAGAATATAAAGAGGCAGAAAAATGTCCCAACACACAAGACGATCACAAGCTTCGTCCCTGTCCACTCGTCGGCGGTGTCTGTGTTGCTCTTGTTGTAGAAGAAGTCCATCCGCTTGCTATAGTGACACTCATTCATTGTGGAGAAGAGCCGGGCACCCTGGACAAGAGGAACACAAGAAGACAAACATCACTAAGTGGGACCGTGCGCTAAGCCACCAATTGCCACCGTGTCACCCCCTCCTCCAGGTAGACTCCCTTCAGTCTCCTCGCTTCAGCCCATGCACCCCCTACCACAGCGCATGGTTTGCACGCAAACTGTTTCCCAGGATAGGCTCAAACCTCCAGGAGGGAGAGTCTGTGTTTCTTTTATTTGCACCAGGATCCAGAGGCTCTGCCTGCCTTGTGACAGGCAATTGAGCGGCTAGCTAAGGAATAAATGGATGGTCAAGGAGGCATCTGTATGTCAAGTGTGCTGTCTTACAATTTCCACCCTGTACCAGTGACAATGACAAACATAGTACGGATCACTAATGAATGTTCTCTGCTGGTAGCATCCAGGCCAAATTTCTTATTTATGAGTTCTGCTCAGTAATCAAGAGCAGGCTGGTATGCCAGGCATAGTCTTGCCAAGATAATGCTCTTCCATGGCAAATGCCTTCTCCACGAGGTCATCTCACCCTCTACCTCCAGTCTTGACCATTCTCTCACCATCATTTATCTCCAGGCTACAGGTACAATTACTTAGTAAGCGTACGGTTCAGGGGGGAGACTTTGGTCTTGATACCCGGCCCTTATCTTCTTCATCTCTTCCTCATAGTCTCCAGTGTGATTTTTTTTTTTTTTTTTAAAAATGGGGTTTTCCAGTCTAATTACCTCAGGTCAGTTTCTGCACTCTCTAACACACAGGTAGTGGAGGACAAGTCCTCTGCAAGTGCCACCGACATCTAGGGCTTGTACAGACATCCAATCCAAGGTGAATGGTAGGCTTCCCCGGCTAAGTGAAGGTGAGTTCTTGAGACTTGTGGGAAAGGAGACACCAATCTGCGGTTTCAGGCTTGTAGGAATGACATTGGTTCCTCTTAGTATAAGACTTCTTAGACATCTTGGACACCAAAGATAGAGATCTTAGCCAAGGCAAGGCTCTAAGGATGCCCACTTCTCTGCTATGTGTGGTCAGAGCTATGAAGGGTCCTGTCAAAAATCCGCGGAGATCCTAGCTTCTGACTGGAAGGGATACCTCATTTTTCTTTTTTTAAGCTGTGATTTATCCCCTGAAGAACCAGAGGCTCAGGCTCAGTAGACCTAAGTGTTGACCTGTCTACACCCGCTGAAGTGTGTAACAGGGGAAGGGCAGTAGGAATCTCACTTTGAAACTTCCGGCAAGATTCTGGAATCTGATACCACACCGGAGTAGGAATTACCAGCCTAGACAACAATTTTAAGTAGTATAAAGCTGAGCTGCATCTTGATAGCCTGCTTCTCAATTTATATCTTAACTCTATAGTGATATCTTATCTGATTAAATGCCATTGTGAGATTTTTTTTAAAGGTTCACTTTTTATAATTAAACAAATCCTATAATTTTAACATCTTCTTAGCATCCTGTTATATGTCCTACTTGACAAATCCCTAGATTTGGACCCCGAGGTTATTTCCAGTGTTTGGTCTTTATAAGCAACTAATCTGTATATACATGGCCAACCAAAAGATTGATTCGTTGTTTTCAGAATGAGATAGAGGATAGCAAGGCATATGGAGAATTCTGATGGGTCTTGTCAACCTGCTTGAAAGAGAGTGTATTTCTAAGTCTGCCAGCACCATAGGAGGGCGTAATGGAAAATGTTAATTAGAAATTCAATTGAATACCCAAGGAGAAAACTCAGCTTTCAACAATATTAAAGCTATATAAAGATTCCAGACAAGCTGAGAAACGCATGCTGTGGATGGTCTGTGGTGTCACTGCCAATCTGGAGCCTCACTGTGGAGGGGTCACTACTTGCTGGCCCTCATCACTGGCCCCCCGGCGCCATGAAGACCGTGTTGGATTCCATTTCTCATTCTACCTCATGTGGATTCTACAGCAAGGTTCCATTTTTAAAGCAGAGATTCCGCCTTCCCCAGACAAAATCTGATGGTGCCTCTCTCTTGCATCTTGGACGTCCCAACTCCAGTGAGAAATAGATTCTATTTATACATACCTAGTCTAGGTAACTTTGTTACAGTCACAGGAAGAGATGACAGTACTGTTTCCTTTCACTAAAAATAATGTACACATTTTGTTTTGTTATATGCCCTAGATAGCTAAGAAAAACATTTTTATAACAAGTATAATATCACTCCTGAGTGATTTATTAGGAATATTATGTAGAATGTTAGAAATTAGATGTTAAAAAAAATCTGTTGAATTTTCCTTATTTCTTTAAAGAGAAGCTAGATTTTTATTTTTATTTTTTTAAATTTTTTTTATTTATTTTATTAATTTATTCTTGTTACATCTCTATGGTTATCCCATCCCTTGTATCCTCCCATTCTCCCCTCCCTCCCATTTTCCCCTTATTCCCCTCCCCTATGACTGTTCCTGAGAAGGATTACCTCCCCCTGTATATGCTCATAGGGTATCAAGTCTCTTCTCGGTAGAGAAGCTAGATTTGTAGTTTCGGTTGTTAAGTTTAGTCAAATCTGTGGTTGTGTGAGGCAGTAAAGCCTCAATGACTGGTACCTCAAAATCTTCAAATTCTACATTTCTTCCGTAAAAATGAATTTGTATATTCCTGATCTTTTTTTAATGGAAAAAATAGTTCTGATTGTTCTGAGAATAAGAAGTCATTTTGTCTTCAGTGGAGCTGTCTCAGGACAACTATGATTAGCAGAACTTATATTAAATAGCTCCCTCCCTGCTCACAGAATTGTACATCTGAGAGAAACAGTGAGGGTAACAAAGTTTACCCTGGGAGTTAATTTAAAACAAAAAGGTTACATGAACTATCAAGCATTAAGTGCAAATCACGGCAGGAAATTTTTTTAGGAAAAGAAAAGGCTCACCATCATTTTAGTTATAAACAACTACATAATACAATCAGAAACACACAAACAAAGTGTAAATAAATAATTAAAAAAGAAGAATTGTGGGTCATTTTTTTAAATTCTATTTTTCTATGTCTCAGAATCATCTATCTATCTATCAGCTATCTATCTATGTTTGAGACAAGGTTTCTCTGTGTAGCCCTGGCTGTTCTGGAACTCACTAGGTAGAAAAGGCTGGCCTCCAACTCAGAGGTCTCACCTGCCTCTGCCTCCCGAGTGCTGGGATTAAAGTGTATGCCACCACCACATGGCATTTAAACTTTTGAACAGGATTTCATATATTCGGTGTCCATCCTTTTAGCTGTACATCGATTGCTCTGAAAAGCAAGCTATGGTTCAAAGGAAAAGGCTGGGAGATGGGAGTACCCGGCCAGCCATCACCAGCTCAGCTCACTTTAGGGTTTTTTCACTGAGAAGAAGGCTTAGGAGGGTTTTGTCTGTGCTGAGAGTTGACCTCAATCTAGAGCCAACCTTTACCAGTTCTCCCATAAAGAAAACTTCCTGCCAACATCACCCTTTCTTTCTGCATTTGCTTCCAAGTTTCCTGATGGTTCGCTGTGCGGATTAGCCATACATTATCATCTTCGCTAGGCTGGAAACCACTAAAAATCCTAGCTAGCTAGTTTAGAACTAATTGCCAAAGTAGCGTTTCTTGACCTGTCTCAGACCCTTCAACGTGATTGTGTGATTTCAAAAAAGAAACGATAAGTCTGAGTCATTTCACTCTGGCCTCGTGCTCTCTGCAAGATGCCTCTGACTCACTCAACTTGCCATCACTTTGGGAACGTGAGGGCCACGATCCAGCCTTGGCTCAGATACCCTGCAGCCCACCAAGGCCCAGGACTTTCCGCTACACGAATGTAGAGACGCTGGTGTCCAACTTCTATCCCAGGCCACTCTGCTCCGGCAGAGCAGGGATCTGCTATTATGCTCAGCCTGGTAGTGGAAGACTCGGTAAGCGAATGTGTGATCTTTGTCCTCGGCTGTGTCCTACTCCCCCAAAAATCAAAAGTCGGAGTTAAGCATCTTTTACTGGCTTACACAACAGCCACACAGCACAATAGGGTGTTTTGTCACTTATTAACTGCGTGTTCTCGGTGAGTTAATGTCTCCTCTCTAGTCTAATTTAATTACCAAGTGCGTACCCTGGGCCAGGTGCTGGACTAAGCGTTTTACATGGACCATTTCATTTCATCTTCTCAACAACGATGCATAGCCGTCTTTCGGGAGGAGAAACACAAACACCTGCTGGAGGTCACACAGCTGAGAGGCAGGTGTCTCTAGCTGGGCAACTTTCCCAGAAGCCCACACTACGTGCTGCTTCCTCTCTTTGAGCAAAGGCAACCACCGGGAACAACTGTGAATCCTAGATTGAACGGTAATTGCCATGAAACTGAAAAACGGACAATTTGATCAAATCACATGCAAAGACTGATCCACAGTGTACATTCTAAACAGCCTTTGGTCCCCTCCTCTTTTAAAATAGCCCTGAGTTGAGGAGGAAAAAAAAAAGACATTTAAAAAGATATGTGTTCAATTCTTACAGTAAGAGAGAAGCAATATGGTCACATGGATGATGCTAACTCTTATTTCTGCCCCATCTCAGTGGCTGTTTGTTTCTCTGCTAAAGGTTTAGGGGATTTAGTAGGTTCTGACACAGACCCACAGGAGACACTCAACTTTGCAGCAATGACCACAACTTCAAACTGCAGTAAAGTAAGCCTTCATAAGATGGTGGTTTGAAAAAAAAAAAAAAAAGATGGTGGTTTGGAAAGTCTATATGTGGAAGCAAATGAGAACTTCACTAGTGACGCTGTCATTTAGATCCTCCCCAACTTGTTTCTCTGAAGGGAAAAAAAAAAGATAATCAGGCAACTTGAAATGTGGAAACAATTATGGAAATGAAGCCATCAGAAAACCACACAAGTTGCTCTTATTCCTAGCTGTATTTTGGGAGACACGTTTTGTTGCCCGGCTTTTTCACTAGCATGCCCCTCCTCTGCAAGGACAAGAGACGAAGA
This sequence comes from Acomys percivali, assembly GCA_907169655.1. Classification (NCBI taxonomy): domain Eukaryota; kingdom Metazoa; phylum Chordata; class Mammalia; order Rodentia; family Muridae; genus Acomys; species Acomys percivali. Next base: position 97,057,575 of record OU015753.1, on the reverse strand, counting down.
GACGGCAGGGCGGGCGAGTTGATGCTGCTGCCTGTGTTTTCTCTCTCCGTGGCCCACAAACAGAAAACAAGCCTCTCCTCGTTAGAAACCTCATCGCTCAGTTGCCACCTTAGGATGCCTGCGTAGGTGATTATGCTTCTTCACTGAATTCAATAATTCATGGTAATGGTAAACAAGGACAGGAAGGAGGATTTAAATGCACCTTTAATCCCTGGGGTTCACTTTAGCTGCTACCTCCCAGGCCTCTGCACTTGCCGGCCCATCTCTGCAGCCGCCTCTTGCCCCACATACCCACAGGGCTCATTTTCCTATCTCATTCCTGAGCAAACATCATTTCATCAGACAGCCCTTCCTCATAGCTCTCTAAGGGGAAACAGCCCATATGCTGTGCTCAGGCCATTTATTCGGCTCTGTGATTTGCAGCATTTCTCATCATCTGACAATCTAGTTGGGGACCTGGTTGCTCTCTCCAGCAAGAAGGCACATTTAGGAAGGCATGCATTTTATGTTGTTATGACACACCCCCGGACCCTGGAAGAATGCCCAGCACACACATGGACTCAGCAAACGCTTATTAAATACAGACTTAAGGGAAGAACCCTCAGACACCCATGCCTCGTGACTCTAACCTTCTAACCAAGCTGACCCTTACCACGTTCTTCCCCCATAGGCACACCCTCTAATTTGAGTTTCACAACTCTTTCATTTCCCTGGCTTGATTTGGCACCAAATCCTGTCAGCAGAGAGGTGTGAGGTTGGCGTCTGCTTCCCTTGAATGTGGCCTCACCAGAGCTGACAAGTCTGGGTGGTCTGAAGAGCAAATCCCACCACAGAAACTTCCTGTGCGCACAGAGCTCAGAAATACGAGGGTTCCTCTCGAAACATAACTTCAACCGAGAAAGAGAGGCAGTTGTCATAGCTGAGCCGATCCAAGTCACAAGACAAAGGAGGAATTACAACCTGGGGACCCTCCGTATCCAGGGCTCAGTTCTGGATAAAATGGTTGGAATGAAGACAAAGATCTCCCTAGCAGACAAATCCCTGATAAATTACAGATATACCACTGTTAAGAAGGGAATCTTGACGTCCGGTCCCTAAGCTCTACCTAGTGAGGTCCTTTCAAAGACTTCCCATCTGAATATGGACACAGAGAAAGCAATGACTCGTCAGTTGAGGAACTGAGCAAGCATTATTTCAGTCAGATGGCCAAGTCCAGTGTCAGCAGCCCAAGGTTCTATGATTGTCTAACTCTTGAAACCATGTGTGAGAAATAACGATTTACTATGTGATCATATGAAGCACCCCAAACTCTGCTAACCATGCTGGGGGGAGGGAACCAACCAGACAACCAAACAAAACCACCACCAACAACAACAGAAGCCAGCAGAAAAGTACCCTTCAAACCTATACAGGTCTTCAGAAAGAGACGCTTTGCACCCCTGTCACAGCTAAGAGGCTTAACAACGGAATAGAATGTGTATCCTAAAGGTTTAGGAGATCTAAATAAAATAAGCATTTTAGTAGTAACAATATATGTGCCAGTTCAACAACTGTAACAAATGAACCACATTAATTTAGGATTTAACAACACAGCTCTTGTGTAAGGGACATGAACTAGGAAGTCTATTGGGTGCTCAACATTTTGGCAAATCTAAAATTGCTTGAGAACTGATAGGCTGGGGTCAGATGGACGGGGAGGAGGGCTCCCCCTTTCAGAGGAATAGGGGAGGGGGGGAAGAGGGAGGGAGAGCGGGAATGAGAGGGGACGAGAAAGGAGGTTACAATCGAGATGTAATGTAAATAAATTATTTTAAAAATTTGAAAGAAACAAAGGATATTACCACCTCCCTTATATTATTCTAAATAAATTAAAAGCATCCTCTTTACCCATGCCGTGTGGAATAAACATAGACATAGCAGTTTGTCAGAGCTTACACATAAGCCAATTTTCTTGGTAATAGAATAGTAGATGCCCCTGGTAAACTTAGATAAGGCCAGTGTGTTTACTTTAGGGGTACTTGCTAAAGGCAGGGCTGCTGGGGGGTCAACCTCCTCATCTTGTTATAGACACCCCATCATCTCTCTCCAGGGAGCTGAACGGTAGCCTCTGTTATTAAGAATGAATCTTCAGCTGGGAGCCTGTGCCTGTCACCAACAGTGGTCTCCAACCACTGTCCTCTGCAGAGTCAGTTAGGTCCTAGGGGAGTGGCCACACAGAGGACCAGCAAATGCTCACTTTGGTGTGACTGGGAAAATCCCTAATAAAATGAGAAACTGGATCTAAGGGAAATGATTCAGTAAAGTGCTCATAGAGTTCCCAGAACTCTGGTACTAATAAAAATGCCAGGTGTAGTGGCACATGCTTGGAATCCCAGGCCTGGGGAGGAAGAGGCAAGAAGATTCCTGGGACTCACTGACTTGCCAACCTGGCATGAGCTCCCTCCTCCTCCTCCTCTTCCTCATCCTCCTCCTCCTCCTCCTCCTCCTCCTTCTTCTTCTTCTACTTCTTCTTCTTCTTCTTCTTCTTCTTCTTCTTCTTCTTCTTCTTCTTCTTCTTCTTCTCTCTCTCTCTCTCTCTCTCTCTCTCTCTCTCTCTCTCTCTCTCCCTCCCTCTCTCTCTCTCTCTGAGAAATTGACATTCCCAAGTCACCATGCACTGAGAGACAGTGAAATTCAGGACAAACTATAGGCCAGGCTTAGCAGCATAAACAGGTGATCATGTCAGAACACGGGGCAGAGGCCTTCAGGCAGGGAGGGTGGTGTGAGACATGTCAGCAAGTTCACCTACCACCAGCTCTCTCTAGGGAGTGGGTGTACTTACAGCGTGGTATGCACCACAGCTTCTGCCCTTGGACTTGTTTAATAAACAGCTATAATCAAAGGCATTGTTCCCAGATGTTCCTGATGGCTGGGGACTGTCTTAAGCCCCTTGATTAAACAGGAAACAGCAGAAACACAGTAAAGAGAGAAAAACACATGAATTTTATACGATCAACAAATTCTCTGACTTAGTTTATCCAAATGTTATGTAAATCCTTAATTTTGTTTACCTCATTATAAAACTGTAATATGAGTCATTAAGCTAGCAGGAGATAGGTTTTGAACTTTGATCCTCATTTTTAATGCTAGTCAAATGCTTAAAATTAGTATTATTTATATATAATTTCTACGACAGTCTTTAGATCTCTGTATAATCACATTTCAGAAGCTTCACTGCTCAAAAGAGCTGGCTAGTCATATGAAAGGAAATACATTCCTTAACCAAAAATTTTTTTTATCTATATAAGATATTTTGACAACTTTCACATTGCAGCCTTAACACCAATGACTTCCCATGAGAGGAAAATAATATTTCTTCACAGTATAAAGTCTGCAACAGGCAAATTTTTAGACCAAACTTTTTGTTGTTGTTGTCAACTAGCTGTGTACCATACCTCTTCATATGGCCTATCTCTAGTCTCCAGAAGGACATTTAGGATTCTTAGCACTGCAGGGCTTGTCCTAAACTATCTCCCATGGTGCCCAGGGACAGGTCACTGGTGGTATGCAGTGCCTTTCCTGACAATAAGGCACCAGCTTCGCAGTAAGAGATAGGAGGGTCAGGGCCATGTTGACTTCCAGCCACCTTCTTCCCAGGTGTGCTGGCTCAGTTTCTGCTGGGCAGCCCTCTCATGGGGAGAGAGTATTAACTGTTCCTTCCTGTTTCTGCCTCAGGAATGCCATATGGCTTTGGCTGTTACCATCACTTTCCTGTGCACACATGCATGTGGAGGCTGGTGGATGACCTCAGGTGTCAATCTCAGAAATACCATCTACCTCCTTAAGGGAAGAGCTCTTATAGCCCGGAGCTTAACAATTAAGATGGGTGGCCAGAGAGCCCGAAGGGTCCCCTGTGTTGCCCACCCTGTGGCTCCCAACCTTCTGTTACTCAAGTTCCAGGGGGATCTGATGCCCTTTTCTGACATCTTGTGGGTGTCACACATGGCGTACAGAGACATATGGTACATGCGGTGCATAGACTACCCACAAACATAAAATAAAATGAAAAATTAATCATTTTCAGAGGTCATTACTCAAATGAAACCCTATACGCAAATATCAATATGTCTTGATTGTCAGTTTGACAGGGTTTAGAAGCTCCAGGGAGAGACACATTTTCAGACATGTCTACAAGGGGACTACTATAGTGTCCCATGGCTGTGGGCTTGCCGAGTGCTCTGGCATAATCTTGTAGATTCTAACTTAGTTCCCTACCTGGGTATTTGCCTTCGGGACTTCCTCTGAGGACGGCTCTCGGGTTCTCACTTGAACTTGTCGTTGCTAAACCTCACCGCACAACGTGCACTAGACCACCAGGCTGCACTAAAGGTCTAGTGTGACAGCCCTGTCCCTCATAACGTGGCCCCCAGCTAGAGTGGCCATGCAAGCGTAAGTGAAGTGTACTCTGCACTGTCAGCCGTAAAACACTAAGCAGGCTCAGCCGCGTGTTCCTTTACAGTCCTCCCCATCTGGGCCCAGTACGGAACACAGATGCAAGGGTAAAGCCCTGGGGCAGCACAGGTGAATACAGCTGTGGAAATAAATACAGAAATTGAGAAAGCATGCTTAGAAATGGTTACAATTTGATATTGCTACATGATTAAACTACAGGACAAGTGGAGTTGTCTCTAGAAAATACACTAATCTTCAGAAGAAATGCTTTCTTTTCTCTTTTGTACTTATTTATTGGTGCTGTGGCCTAAATCCAGTGCCTTGCAAATGCTAGGCAAGGTTACTGTTGAGCCACACCTCCCCTTTTAAAGCAGATTTGATAAGCAACGCACCAATGTGTGGCACATAAACAGGAAGAAAGGACCCCTTGAGCTTGAACTCACAGTACTGAAGGGCTCTGAATAAGACAGAAAGACAAATGTCTGCTTTATTCAAGTCACCACACTTGAGACACCCTTGCCTGTAGCTCTAGATGATGGATTAGAAAGAACCAGAGCTTCAGGGAGGACTGGCTGCTCCTTGTGGCTTTTAGTAATGTACTTCCAGAGGGAGATGGTCTCAGGTGAGAAGTGTCTCTCTGTGAGCAAGGGTGGAAAGGAATAGAAAGTCTCACAGCTGAGAGCCTCTGAGCATTGAAAAACACAGATGCTTCTCTAACCTCAAAGAGTGGGAATTTTCACTAAGCACTTATGTCTTCCCCTCAAGGCCTCTTAGATGATCCAGTGGGACCAGGGGGAGGAAAGCTTGTAGGAGAAAAGAGTCAGGGTGCATCCTCCTGCCCATGTTCACATCTCAAAGTAGATACTGAAGGAAGGATGACAGAGACAGGGTAACCATCAGGGCCAGAAGGTGGGAGATCGCGGGAACTTGATCTGGAATGGAATTCACGTGTGGTACAGAATTCACTGGAAGAAAAACAAACACAGAACAAAGCACAAGGAACTGTACTGGCAAGAAGAGGCTCCCGCTTGTCCTTTCTCGTGAGCCCCACGTTTTCAACACTCCTATGAGACTCTGGACTCCGGAAGGCCAGTCTCACAGTTCCCTCCACTTCGTGAGAGCTCATAACTCCTGCCCAGCCTTTGTAGGTCCCTGTCACTGTTATTTGTCCCTGAGTGTGACTTGCAGTTTTGTTTTTCTCCTCCATGGTATTGTAGGTTCATCAGCCAAAACAACACATGGACGCATCGGCATTTGAAATCTGTGGGGCAAGGGGTGGCCAGTGCTGGGCAGCACACACGACTCGAAAGGGGAGGGCGGGACATGTGCTAACTCTGCTTCAGCCGGGGGCTCCTCCTTTTCGAAATGGCTCTGTCTGCCACCCGTTGATCTAGTCATTGCCCGTTCCTTCCTCTCTCAAACTGGCATAATCTTTAAAACCCCACACAAGGTTTACCAAAAGGACCAAATCAAAGCAATGCTTCCAGAACACAGCACAAAAGTCCACCCCCAAGAAGATCAGAGTATGAAAACTTCCTGAAAGTGCAGTGCTATCATTTGGGCTTTGGCTGTCTGTGGACAAAGTCCCCCAGTCACTATGCTAAAGCAGCAGTAGTCCAGGAGAGGCTTTTCTCAGCCTGAGTCAAGGCTCGGCGCTGCAGCATCCGGTGTCCAGACCTGTCGCTTTGCTCTTCCACTGGCGCTGGCACAGCAAGAGGGCAGCTGGAGGCCGGACACCAAAAGGAGGAAGAAGAGAGGAACACACCATGGAAGATACAGGTCTCGGGTCCAGGGTCTGAACACGGGCTGATGAGAGCTATGCTGAGCGGTGACGAGCTAACACCATACTCAGTGAGAGAAATTGCCGGCTGTCCTCCAGATGGGAACACGGCTGTGCTGTCTCTGGGCCTTTGTTGAGCATCCTGCCCAGAGCCAGAGGCAAGGAATGCCAGAGAGGCACAGAGGTGGCAACAGAGGAGTTAAAACCGCCTTTTGATGGTTTTGACAGAAGCCAGACACACAGCAGAGCCCATTCCGTGTCTATATGTTCACACTGAGCTCACAACAGAGGATAGGAAAGCAACTACATTCATAATATCATCAAAGCAGAGCAAAATACCGAGAAATAAGCTCAGCCAAGGACACAAAAGGCTTATACATGGAAAACTATAGAAAGGTGATGAGGGAAATTAAAGAAGACGCAAATAAGAAATGAAAAAAAAAAAACCCTCATATTCATGGGTCAGAGACTTAAAATTGTCAAAATGTTCCAGACCACACTAAGTGATCTTACAGATTCATAGCAGAAATAAATTTTTTTTTTTAAATCCTGAAACGCAAATGAAATTGCTAAATGTCTAAAATGACCTTAGGAAAGACCAAAGCTGGAGAAGTCACTTTCTAATTTCAAACCATATTACAAAGCTACAGTAGCTAAAATGGTATAATACAGACAAAGGACAGCTGTGTACACCGATGGAACAGAAGGGAGAGTCCAGAAATAAGCACACACTATGTATAAACAGTCAGCTAACATTTGATGAGAATGACAAGAGTATAAAGTGGCGATGGTACAAAAGTGACGCCCATTCCCTGGAAAGTGTGTTTCAAATTGTGAATTTTGATTTTTTTTTTCCCCTAGGCTAGTACTATGTAGTGTAATGGCCTCTCCCAATGCCAGGCAGTTTCCACAGCTTTCAGTTAACTGTGAAATCTGTACCCTGTAGTGTACTGTGTCACTAAAGATGGGTGCTTGGTCAGTCAGGTGTATCAGAGGCACTTCAACCTGTGACATTTCTAGTTACTGCGGGGTTATCAGGACACAAAATTCAAGATTTTGCTGACCCATTCTGGCAAGACATTGGAGTTGCTTATCACAGCACAACATCTTCCAGCTCTCTGCAACTCCCTCTTCCTTCCTACCTAATCACACAGGGAGACGCCAGTGCAAAGTGAACAGACTACAAATGCAATGCTAATTCACTCTGACCACCTCCCCACTTTCTGGCCCAAGGCCCTTTTCACTGCACTAACCCTCAAAATCTCTTCTTTTAGCCAATTTTCTGCTCACATATAAAACGGAATACACAGAATTATTCTCTATAATGATGATAATGGCTTCCACAAGCTTTTACTGATTCCAGAAGAAATATGATCTGGTTGTGATTTTAAAAATATCAGTTTTGTAAATGCATCTTTCCTTCAAAAGTTTGGCTAAAGTTTCTAAGGGGAAAAGTTCATGTGACAAAATGGAAATGTCATAATGAAATTAAATACATTATAGCAAACAGCAGTAATTAGTCACTTTTCCTATTTCAGAGCAAGCTTGGAAGACAAGCAACGAGTTTTCATCTGTCAAGTACAACAAATGATCAACTTTTACAAGGCTGGAGACTTCATGCTCTGACACTGATGAGTTCAGGTAGAAATGAACAGGGAAAGTCCTGGGGACAACCCACGGGGATGTAACTGTCTCGCTTTAGCTTCCCTCCTGGTTGATCGTGGGTTCTGAGCTTGTGGAGAGCTTTGTGCACATGATGAACATGTTCCCCTGGACCCCTAGAAGCTACCCACCCACTCACTGATTCTTCTCTTCCCTGCCCAGTTAGAGCTTCTCACTGTTCATGATAAACGGGAAAGCAGGAGAGAGAAAGAGAATGAAATCCAAAGACATTTTTATAAGGCTATACGTTACCTCAGAAAGCTCGTGGTACAGAGAAGTGGGCTCCAGCTGGGTCCAAGTCTGTCCTCCTCCCTGAGAAACCCCAAGGCATTTACAGACACTGGCAATGACTAAAGATGCAGTATGCCAACACAGTAGGCCACGCAGAGAGGTGTGGGCTATGGCTGAGAGCCGCAGAGCTACGAGCTGGATGGGAGAACCAGGACTGATGATAATCTTCAGAACTGTAGGAACCAGGGAAGGAGAGGAATACAGACAGGCAACTCGGAGCAGACAAGAAGAAACAGGAATTGACTCTCCAATTGCCAGAGAATCTTTGAACACAGACACAAATGGGAAAGAAAGATTCTTCTCAGATTTACATTACAACTGTCATTTTATGGCACAAGGCCCAATACTGGGAAATATGAAAGTGTGTGTGTGTGTGTGTGTGTGTGTGTGTGTGTGTGTGTGTGTACCTACTTACTTCCCAATTCTATCTCTAGAGCCCTAGCATCATAACCCAGGTACAGTGGGACAAATAAGCTTTCCATATGTTAATGTCTTCACACTATTCTCATATTACATCCTTAGACTTATTCACCTGACACAAATGCGACTTTGTCCCTCCCCATTTCCATGTCCCCCCACCCTGTAGTGTACTGCTGAGAGTTATTCTCAATAGTATGTAATGTGTACTGCTAATTTGCCAAGAAGGTAGATTGTAGTTACTACACACACACACACACACACACACACACACACACACACACACACCTGTATTAGATGAAAGTATGTTTGCTTAACTGTAGAAACATTTCATAATGTATGTATGTATTGAGACAAGTATACCAAAGCATCACATCAAAACCTTAAATATCCACAGTTTTAAAATGAGAAAATAACATCTACTAAAAGAAAGGATAGACTAGTTTACAGAGCGCACAAGATGAGCCTCTTACATATTGTGGCAAAAAAGAAAGGAAAAGGAAAGAAGAAAGGAAGGAGGGAAGGAAAGAAGAAGGGAAGGAAGGAAGGAGGGAAGAAGGGAGGGAGGGAAGGAAAGAGGGAGGGAAGGAAGGAAGGAGGGAAGGAAGGAGGGAGGGAAGGAAGGAGGGAGGGAAGGAAGGAGGGAGGGAAGGAAAGAGGGAAGGAAGGAAAGAGGGAAGGAAGGAAA
>OU015753.1:96979843-97048296 GCA_907169655.1 Acomys percivali | reverse complement strand
GGAAGGAGGGAGGGAGGGAAGGAAGGAGGGAAGGAAGGAGGGATGGAAAGAAGGAGGGAAGGAAGGAGGGAAGGAAGGAGGGAGGGAAGGAAGGAAATGAGGCTCAATAAATGAAGAAACACAAGAGCAAGCACCGCAGAATTTCCAGTGAGTACAACACGAACGTCAAGATAAACACAAATATAAGATTTCAACATATTGAACACAAAGGGAGTTCCCTGAGTGTTTCCTGCTGTCCGTGAGCACAGGCATGAGAAGGTGTATGCTTCCTCACAGGAGAATGCCAACTTACACATGAAGGAGTGGTGGAAATAACGACTCACCCTTGGCATCCTCCGTAGACACGGTTGACTCTTGCGGAAGTCACTGATGCGCATCAACACTCAGTGTGGAGGTTCAGAGAGAAGCAGCCCATTCACATAGCCTAGAATTCCCGCCCTCCCCCCCTCCCCCGCCGCCAACACACAATAACAGACTCAAAAATGAAAACGTGGTGATTTAAGGTGAGGCGGCCTGGCAGAAACCAGGACGGCCGCATGCACCCTCTGCTGTGAGAAACTAAGAATGGGGTTTTCTTCTGCAGCATTTCCACTAGCAGCCAAGTCTTGAAGAGCGGCCAAGGGATTGCCGTAAAGTTTTGTTCATAAAACAAGCTCACCGCTTTTACTGACTGCACACTTGCCCGGAAGGCCTTTGGGCAAACGTGCATGCTGATTCAGGGCTAAGTGACCTCCAGCCCAGCCCTGCCACTGGCCAAGCCACCTTTGTAACTCCACAGGCAAGTCATCACACGGCTGAGTCAAGGCCAGAGCTAGAAGAACCCGGCCTACAGTCTCAGGAACAATAAAGACACGGGGCTGTCAGATGAGCAATTAGAAGGCCTGACTAACCATCTTAGTAGGGGATAAGGCTGGCTGTTCTGGAGGGGTAACGTACAGCCTGTGGTGTCTGATGAAGGGAGACAAAACTTATGAGAATGGAGTGATATCAAGTCATGGACAGGAGAAGTTGGAGGACAGGAGTTACACAGCCAAACGAGAAGGAGAAATAAAGAAGAGCGGCCAGGCCTGGAGGACCCATGAGGAGGTGGCTACAACCCAGGATGTAAGAATCTTCCCCTCAGGAGAAACGACTCTCCTGGCTCATCATCAGGTAGAGAGCAACATATCTCTCTCTGACTGAAAGAAGTAAACTGCCAAGAGTTCGGGCTTGAGCCAAGCTATCACTTTGCAGAGTGAGTCTTAAAAACTCAAGTCATGAGGAAGTCACAGAGTAGGGAGGATGGTGTTGGGGCCCAGTGCCGTGTCTAACCGGTATTAAAAGTGCTGCTCCCACTCTCTTCCTGGCTTTAGGAGGGTAGCTAGCTCTTGGGGTTTATCCACCAAGAACTGAGATGAGAGATGGTTTTTCACTTTAAAGCATCTTGGAACTTTGCTTTGCACTTTGCATGCTGTTAGGTAACCTCGCTTCAGCAATTAGCTTCCTATTCAGAGCGGTTTCTTAAGCTCTGCTCACAGTTTCCACCCTGGTGTCTAATATGGCCTCAGAGAACAGGAGAGAGGCCTGCCGAGGGAGGGCAATGATGTCCACTTGGTCCTCAGGACACCCACATGGAAACCCTACACCCATGTACGCAGCACAGAGTGAAATCTGCCCAGGACCATCCACATCTGGATGTCCCGGCTCTTTAATTCCTAGAAATGTAAGGCCCCTCCCAGAGCACAGTGCTCATATATAGGACTGAACGGGACCTATCACTAACCCATGAAGATAAATGGAAAAGACATTTAATCCCCATCATATAAATGATCAAACCAACTTTAAAAATGACAAGTAATATATTGAAGGCCACAGATCCCACAAAGATGACAGAGCTGCCATAAGAACCTAGACTCTCATATTCCAAACACCTCTAGCCGGCCACTTACGAAGCACAAGCTTTAGGTTAGTGGTTCTCAACTTTCCTCACGCTACACGGTTCCTCCTGTTGTCATGATCCCCCAGCCATAAAGTTATTTTTGTTGCTACTTCAATGCTGCAATTTTGCTACTGTTATGAATGGCAATGTAAATCCCTGATACGCAAATGGTCTTAGATGACCCTGTGAAAGCCTTGCTCGACTTCCAAAGGGGTCGCACCCCACAGGTTGAGAAGCGTTGCTCTAGGTGTCTCTAGGTGTTCATGGAGGCAGTTCAGCATCTTCATCCCCTCCTCTCACGCCCTTGGCTGAACTTTCCACCCCAACACAAAGTCCAGGACGAGGGTGATGCATCACCAAGGCCAGAGAGAGGATGGCTCAGGGCTTATGGAGAGCATAGACAGACAGACAGAGGAGAGGCCTGCTATAGGTCAGAAGTGAAATGTCCCCCACAGCCACTGCTTTGGGGACTAGCTGGAGGAGGTGGGTTTCTGAGAGAAGGTCCTTGAGGTTTATAGCTGTGTTTTCTGTCCCCTCTCTGTGTCCTGATCCCCCAGATGTGAGCAAAAGACCCCTGCTCCTGCTCCTGAGACCTCAGATCTTGAGACAACATAAATCTTGCCTCCTGCAGAAACTTCGTGTCAGGCCTGTGGTCACAGCAGTGAGAAAAGGAACTAATCCAAGTCCATATCCAGGAGAGCAGGCAGCACGTAAGAGCAGTGCGTGCACTGGGATCGCTGTACACTCACCGGCACAATGGACACTGTGGCCAGGTTTGTGTGAACGCATGCTTTTAATGTTTAGGAGAGAAACAGGACAACCACCATTTTGGTTCTTCCTGTCCTCAAGGGGCCCTCCTGTTTTCTCTTTTAATCTTGGGACTTGAGTATAATCTTCAGTTTTACAGATGAGCAAATTAAGGCCTAGAAATGTAAAACAATATACCTAAGGTCACAAAGCCGGCTAGAACAAAGGCTGGTCTGGCTGGAAAGGCTTGTTGCTTCCTTTACCTCACATTAATAATGCCCCAAGTCTGGTCCAAGCCATTTAGAAACTTACAATCAGACTAAACCTCCCTGTTGGGTACAATCACAAGCCAGAGAGCATTTGAACTAATGTATATACCGAGGAGAGTGGCTAATAGGTCATTTGAGTTGTAGTAATTCATTCATACTGGGGTTATAGTGACTTCCCCCTTTGCTCCAGCCCCAAGAAATAAGAGGCTGGCTTAAGTTATGGTGGACTGCCCATCCTTAGGAGGAAGCTAGGGACCTTAGGGAAGAAGCTGCTCACCTTTAGGCATAAGTGTTCAACATCCAGTGAATTAACTTTATTTGCTGACTGGCTCTAATACTGTGTGTGCATGCCTTCTGTGTCTGTGTGGTTTGGGAGGGCAGGGGGGTTTGGGAGAAGGAAAAGTAACTCATTGTAGCATCTCAAGTCCTGATGAAGCTACATGAATAATGATCACATATTTAATGTTTTTACTCATGAAAACATATGTAAATCAGTTCTGTTAAACATCTTATAAAACAGCCAGACCCAAATTGAGCTTATCTGATAGTTGTAATTGCTGAGTGCATTTGGCAAGATTTAGATTTGTCACTAGATCAAAGAAAGCATCAAGGTTTTGAATACTGAAGAATAAAAAAAAATTAAAAGGAAAAAAATTTCCTAAACAATCTATTTCACTTGCAAGTACCGTCCCATGTTTAGATATCCAGGGTCACACAATCTCAAGGCACAGAGACCATCTAACTGGCAGGGTTTGTTAGCTAGACTTCTTTAGCCCAGGTTGCTTAGAGAAACTGTATTAAGTGAACGAAGGCTGTCCTGCCTACACCATCACTTCTGGAGGGAGCAGGGAGGGAAATTCAAGTCACTTGTTTACCAGACTCAAAATGCCACACAAATTTGAACCTAAACCTGGCTGGTAGCAGGGTTAGCAACTATTGGTAGAGTAAACCTAAGAAGGCCCTTTAGCAATTCAGGCGCTGGGCGTTCAGGGAACACTGGGCACGCACCCCACCCAACGTTCACCCACTTGCAAAAGGAGTTTGTCTAGGTCTGCCATTCGCTTTGTTCTCAGACTTACAAATTACTCGAAGGAGCCCTGAAAAGTCGAGTATTTTGTGGCTAATGTGACATTCCCAGACCAAGAGTTAGGCAGGAGAAAACTGCTGCAATGTCAGGAGCAAATTACGAAGCGTTTGAGGAAGATCATTCCATTTACAAATTGACCTCTAAGTGCTTTGGAGGGCCGTTCGGTGATCCCGCTAATAAGACTAAAACGTTTCCAATATCCAGCCACTCCTCAAATCACAAGCCTGAGAAAATTCTAAGTAGTTTCTGATAGCTGCAACTTGCACAGAGACGGCAATGAAGAAACTGCTACAAAGCAAAGCCCTTTTGTCGCCTGCGGTGAGGGGGGGATCCTGGAGACCTTTGGTTCATCCCGCACAACTCTGATAGCTTTAGGAGCTGGTCTCAGTAACTCTTTTCCAAATCTTGCACTAGGCTCAAGCTTTTCCCAACAGACAGACCACCACACTGGTGAAACTGCAAGGTGCAAAACGTCACCTCCCACAACTCCTAGGGAACCATTTCTAATCACCAGATGGACTTCACAGAGTTTGGAGAGAAGCGCCCCTGCAAAACACGCTGCGATGGAGCCCAGCGTCCCCATACCCGGCTCATCAGTCTACAGCCATGGCCAATGCAACCGAGCGTTTTTTCTATCTGCTTTGCTTTTTGCTTTTAGGAAACACGAAGTGGGAAAGGGCAGGGTAGGACACACATTCCGAGGAAAATTCCATCCCAGGAGTTTGGAAAGGATAGGAGAGACCAGAGAACCCTGAAAAGGCCCCGTCCGGCGGCGACTCCGGGAACCCCCATCCCGCGCGGCGCGGCGCGGCGCACCGCACTCACCGCTCTAGCTTGCTCCTTCTCGCCGCCGAGCCCAGGAACCAAGCGTCCCGCCGCTGCTGCATGCCCCCGGGGGAGCGCGACGCGGCGACGAGGCTCCGGCCAGCCAGCAGCGGAATACACTGGGCAGGCGGAGGCCAGCGCCTGCTCTCTGGCGTCCGCGGCTACGCGCCGGGAGTCCCGGGCAACTTTGCCAGGGAGAGGGGGTGGGGGTGGAGATGGAGGGGCGGCCCGGCCCGCCCGGCCGGTGCCTCAGGAAGTTCCCACGGGAGGGCGCCCCCCGCCGGCCAGGCTCGGATAGGCGCCGCAGAGAGCTAGGGCGGCCCAGGGAGGCACTCCTCAGAAGCTTGGCTGGGGACCTGGTACCCATGGGGGTGGCCAGCTCGAGGAGGCCACTTAAGGTTCTCTAAAGAGCCAGTAGCCCGTAAGGGCCCTACAGAGAGAGTCGCACCTCAGAGAGAGACTCACACTGGAACGCATTGCTCTGACCCTCTCTATATAAGTGAAATTACTTGTTTGAGGTGGCTGCTGGGGAGTGTATCCCAACCTCACACCACCTGTGGGAGGCAGGCTCTCTGCCAGGACCAGATATGATACTCTAAAGCCTGAATCCCTAAGCTACACTAGAGTGCAGGCAATCAGAGTCCAAGAACAGTCACCTTTGTGTTACAACAGGAAACAAAGCATATTTAAGCTTCTTGTGGGAGTCTTTCTGGCCTCCCGCAGTGAACAGTCCTGGATACTCTGTTTCAAAACTGACCTACCTTTGTCAAATACCGTGCCAAGAAAAGCAGGGTATAAAGGCTTAGCTCTCTATCTCTCCGCTAGAAAACAAAATCCGGGTCACAGCATGCTAGAAGGTGGGTCTTCCTGGTCGCCTTATGAGAAGATACTGTGAAGTGACAAGTCCCTCCCACTCAGCCTTAGACGCTTGGAAAATGTCTAGAGTGTGCATTCGGGCGTACATCACCATTTCATTCAATCGTGGGACCCTTCTCTGTGTCCATTGATGGCTCAGTTTCTGCCACCCCAGGTAAAGGATCTTCCTCGCTGAACCCGCCTGCCCTGCGAGGTCCATGCTAGAAAGGCGGAAACAGGATGGCCCCTGGAGCTTGCTGGCCAGCCAGACTACCCCAAGGATGAGGGGCAGGTTCAGTGAGAGACTCTCTCAAAACAGAAAGTGGAGAGCGATCGAAGAAGACTTCCGGCCCTCACACACACACACACACACACGCACGCACGCACGCACGCACGCACGCACGCACGCACGCGCGCGTGCTCTAGAACCACCTTCCAGGAGACAACCGTCTATCAGAATCTCTGTGATCATGAGGTACAATGGGTCTGACAGGTGGCCACAAGACGTGCCTGCTTTCCCAGAGGATCTGAGCTTCATTCTCAGTTGCCAGGACAAACTCCTTTGTATTTCCACTTCTGGGGCATCTAAGTCCCCTCATCTGATTTATATACACACTTTTTTTTTTTTAAACAGATTTTGTGACCTTTGAAGCCACTGTGCTAATAGCATTCTATTCACCCTTGGCTCTCACCCCCTAAATGGTGAGAGCCTTATGGGCCCAGGCCTCGACAGGAATATGCCTAGATTTTGAACAGCATGTGCAGTCTATGATGATTTCATCTGGGAGTTCAGCAAAATCACTATGGTGTGTTGTGTCTGAACTGGATAGAGGAACCCAATTTACTAAACTAATATTAAAGAAAGATTGTATGTTTACCAGAACAAGCAGGAATTTTGCACATGGGTGCATAAGAATTGAATTAAAAGAGTAAGCAGGCCATGCACAGACCAACATGGCCAAGGGCAATGCAGAAAGTCTCAAACACCAATCCTCAGGGCTCCTTACTCCACAGTGGCAAACATCAACTTGATGTTGTCAACTGAACTAAGAAGTGTAAACACTACTCAATCTCTGCCTTCCTCGAATTAGTCAGAAGACCTGTTCAGAGGAACAAACAACCTCGTAGGAAAGGGCTTTGGAAACATTGTTGCAGCCTGGGGACTCCATGAACTCTGCAAAGGAAAACCTTGATCCTACGGAGTCAGATGGGATTTGTGTTATCAGTGAGTCCTTCAGAAAGAGAGACGGCACCTGCGCCAAAGGAGAATGCCATTCCAGCGCCCCCTAATTTTTAATAATTGTGGTCAGGTATGAAGCGAAGGCCCTGAGTCTTAAGATGAAGTTCAAGGATTATCCTTTAGCATCTTAAGTCCTTGTTGGGTCAGGGATGCATCACTTCTGTTGTTGTTGGCTTTTTCCAGACAGGCTTTCTCTGTGTAGCTCTGGCTGTCCTGGACTCACTTTGTAGACCAGGCTGGCCTTGAACACACAGAGATCTGTCTGCCTCTGCCTCTGCGAGTGCTGGGATTGCAGGCATGTGCCACCACGCCTACCTGTCAGCGCATCACTTCTTTCCTAAATATTTTTATTAGTAAAACCCAATTAAAATTAGTACCACTTAGTAAAGACAAATTAAAGCCAATACCACAAATGGCAAGCTGATTATGGCTACTGGCTGGAAAGTCTCTCAAAACCTTTTAAACAAACACTGAACAGCTTCCTTGTGTTCTTATATTCCTGGGAAAGCATTGCTTCATAGAGGAAAAGAGGGTTTAAGACAGCAGCCTTGACAGAGCTGTGCCCCCCTCCATCACACGCATTTTCATGGTATATAATATAAGAGCTGCAAGATAAATTATTAAACAAATAAACAAGAATAGCAGCTGCTTGCGGTGGAGAGAGGCAACAGGATCCTAGGATGACTTTCCTGCCTGGTTTACGGAAATATGCCTCTGTTCCTCCATCCACTCTTGGACCTGCAATCATGTGGGCAAGAATTCACACACCCTTTACTTTGGGAACACTGTGAGTAGAGGCTGTGTTGAAATATACTGCCGTGAACTATTTAGCAAAGAGGCTGCCTTCAGCAGCAGGCAGATGTGTGAGAACATGGAATGGCATAAAGCGAGAGATGTCAGTGGTCCCCTCCACCTGAGAGGAGGTGGGCATGAAGTCCCACCCCTGGCTAAGGAGGTCTCACCATTGATAGTCGATGGGAGGGAAAGGGAGTCAGTTTTCTTAGAGACTGTAGCCCTGGCCACCAACAATGCCCATAGCAAGGCCACATATAAGAGCATATGGGGAACACAAATTGTTCAGTTTGCAGCACTTATGTCAAACGGTCTACAGCCACCTGTAACTCCAACTCCAGATGATGCAGTTCCTTCTTCCTGCCTACATGGACACCACCTGCATGCAAACAACAAATGAATACAAGCACATAACATGAATAAAAGTAAACTCAAATCTTTAAAAAGATAACTAATGTGTCAAGATAGCCACAAAAATAATTAGAAAAATATTAATGTCTATTTAGCTTTTAAGTTTATGAGAAGTTCTTAAAAATAACAGAAATGGTATAAAACATCACAAGAAATAATAAT
Organism: Acomys percivali; assembly: GCA_907169655.1. Lineage (NCBI taxonomy): Eukaryota > Metazoa > Chordata > Mammalia > Rodentia > Muridae > Acomys > Acomys percivali. The sequence continues at coordinate 97,039,990 of OU015753.1, read as the reverse complement.
TGATTTTACTACAAAGGGATACACATGTATGTAACAAAACTAATTCCATATTTTAAAAAGAATAGTCAGGCAAAACATGTGCATGCATGCACATGTGCATGTGTGTGTGTGCTTGTGTGTGTATGTGTGCATGTGTGTGCATATGTAAGTGCAGGTGTCTGAAGAGCCCAGGCGCATCTGATTCCTCTAGAGCTGGAGTTACAAGCAGTTGTGACCTGTCTGATGCAGGTGCTGGGACTCATCTTGGGGCCCTTTGCCAGAGCAGTAAGTGCTTTGGACTGTGAACCAACAATTGTTTTTTAAAGATTAATTTTTAATTTGTGTATATGTGTGTGTGAGTGGGTGGCATGTGTGTGCATGTGCCCTTGGAAGCCAGAAGGCATCTGATCCCCTGGAGCTGAGAGTGCAGGTACTGGGAAGCCTGTTCGGGAAGTAAACTTGGGTCCCTCTGGAAGACCAGCGTGTGCTCTTAACTCAAACCATCTCACTAACCCCAAGAGCTTCTAATAGTCAAAAATTTAATATCAAAACAGGACAATAGTATCCATCAATTGGAAGGAAAGTGGCCAAAAAAAATACTTGAAGATATATTTCAGTAGGCCTAACTGTAAAAGAAGCACAAACTGAAAGGAGACACTGCTTACTAGCATTCAAACTGGCAGACTGCTTTAATTAGCGTGTAAATAAATGGGCTTTGTGATAGCATGTTCATATGTGCTATCCGTACATCCTCTCTTGCCCTGTCTCCTATTGGCCTCTTTTCTTTCCTGGTAGTCCGCATTCTGCTTTCATTTCATGTACTTAGTTTTGTGGCCTACACCTCCACAGCCTACATACATGAAAACTAAAATGTAGGATCCACACATAAAGAGAAAAATATGTGGCATTTGCCTTTCTAAGCATGAGAGACTTTGGTTTACATAATAATTTCCGGCTTTCATTTAGTTTCAGGCAAATGCCATGCTGAATAAAACGCCATTGTGTTGTACGCATCCATCGTATTTTTTTTCTTTATCCATTTATCTGTTGATGCACATGTAGCCTGGCTTTTTTTCTAGCCATGGCAAATACTGTAGAAATTGCCAGAATGTGTGTGTGTGTGTTTTTTTTTAATGGAAGTGCCCAGCAGTATTGACTAAGATTTAAAGGGAATGTATGACTTTATGCATTGCCCGGTGAGAGTACGAATTAGTTTGACGATCCTGCTGGGTGATTTGCAGTATGCTGCATTCATTCTCTCAGGGACATTTTTACTGAGGTGTGCCTTATGACCAGTGCTGACCAAGCAGCAGTGTGGCCCTGTGGTCACTGCCCATGCATTTTAAGAATGGAAGTTGGAGACTGGAAGAAAATCCTGGAACAAAGAAAGAGTGTTTTTATTGTTCTTAAGGCTGCATCGCAAGGCTTCCAAGGGCGCCAGTCAATCAGTGGATATGGAGAGAGACCTGTAACCCACTCAGAAGAATGGGGAAGACTAGGTGAGAACACTGTAACCAAGGCTTTACCTTCTCCTTTACAAATACACAAAAATAAAAGAGAAAATAACTGTTTTGTGTTTAAGAAAGCTCAGAAATTCAATAATCACAAAAGGAAGGTTAGAAGTGGTAAGAAAGCATTGTTTCACTGACAATGTATAGATGGATGTTTTATACATACAAATATCTATAAAATAGTATATATACACACATCTATAAAATAGTAATATATACTGTTATAATGTATGAGGACTACACATGAGAGAACTGGAACATCAAAAAACCTAACAATACCTACAATGTGTGGTTGGGTAATTTAACATTTGGGAGTTATCCTACAGACACCATCACTACAGACTCATGAAGACTTTAACATATGTGTGAACATTTCAGGATACATAATTAATATGCTATAAACAATACAAATATCCAAATGAAAACTGTAGTGAGAAACTGTTCAAATATATTTCAATTCATTAGCAGAACAGAATAGTATGCAGACATGAAAATCATCATTCCTAGACCAGATAATGAAAACAATATGTTTATCATTTCATATTATATTTTTAATAAAAGGCAGAATACAGAGCCATATAATCAATTTTGTTTGCTTGTACTGTGTGATTTTTGAAAAAGTGAATACTAAATCAATGCACCATATGTGTGAAATGATATTATTCAGAGATAGGCTAGAGAGAGCGGTCTTAAATATTTGTATAGATGTTTCCTGAAGATTACACATGAATCAACAACCATGGATGCCCTCATGAAATCATGGGCTGGGTCTATTGACAAACTCTAGTGGAAAGAAGGACAATGCTTATGAGATCCCTGGGACTCACCAGCCTTCAGGAGATCTGCCCAAGACCTCCTCTCCCTAGGGTGTATATGATAATATAATGTGTAAGTGAATGGCTGGGGGAAGTGACTTTCCTGTGGTGCAGCTGCCTATGCATTGCACAGGGGACACCCCAGTAACGCTACCTTTTAGTCTTGCTTGCTCCTGTCAGCAACTCTAATAAATCCACTGGCTCCCCCAAGATGGAATTCTTTCTTGGGCCTTTCATCCTCTCTCTGGATGAATATAAATACATTTTTTCTTTCTCACCAAGAAAACCCATGCAAGAGTGGCGTGCTCAAGCCAGGCGTGGTGGCACATGCCTTTAATCCCAGTACTTGGGCGGCAGAGGCAGGCGGATCTCCATGAGTTTGAGGTCAGTCTGGTCTTCAAAGAGTCTAGGACAGCCAGGAGTCTGTGTAACAGAGAAATCCTGTCTCAAACAAAACAAAACAAAACAAAACAAAACAGAGTGTGAACTCCATATGAATATAGTCACTTCCTTTCAAATATTGACAATTATAAAGAAAATTATAGTATGTATAAGGCGTCAGGGTAGAACCTAATACTTTGTAGAAATAATGTATAAAAAGAGAGACACTCAGATGAAGAACAGATGGCTTGTCGCATTTTAAATTGTTCATGAAACAAGACCCTAAGTTGAACTTCTGTTTTAGTCATTTGCTGCTTCCTTTGAGCCCCCTTGAGTATTGGTGCCATAGACCTGTGTTTGATAAGCACTCTACCATGTAGTCCCCAAAGGAAAGATCCTTTACAGATTGGTCGGCTGTGGCAAACCGTGTACAAGAGATGACAATCCGCTACTACCTAGGGAAGCACGCTTCAGAGGTTTGCTCTGATCCGGGCCTCCCATGCAGGCTTTATCTTGGCAGCTTCTTCACCGCTATCCAGTGGCGAAGAAGAACTCGCATCTGTGGCTTCCTTTGATTGGCTATCGTTTGCTGCTCTGGGACTCTTCATCTGGCCAAGCCAAGGGAAAACACAAAAAACAACACCAAACAAATGAACAACAAATTGTTGAAAGAAAAAAAAAGAAAGAAAGAAAAACAGAAAGAACAAACTCATCTATCCACAGCTGCTAAGTTGCAGGGAGATTGCCCCCAATTCCAGCAGGGAAAAAAAAATCTTAAATAAAACAAAGTCTGTGGTTTGGAAAATCAAGTCCTCTGAAGCTTCAAAGGCCATGGCTTTAATCCATGTCAGAGACAAGATGAAAATCGAACCATCTTCCCGGGAGCCCAGACAGTTTCCTTCACTGGGGAAAAGAATTTGATATGGAAAAAAAAAACATGGAAAACATCATGAAAACAATGGGCACAGGACTGCTGACACCTTGCGGCCAATTATCTAACAGGCTGCCAGTCCCCCTTAAGTTTGAGAAGATGGGAGTCATGTGGTGGCTTGTGTTTTAACATATTCTTGGTGCACTGCTGTTAGGCATCCCCATCTGACTTGCTGTGCTATAAAGAGGGCGGGGTGAGCTTTACTAACCTGCACAGGCTCACTTCATTCTCTTCCCTCAACCCAATGGCAGTTATGTTAGTTCCTGCCCAAATCCAAGGACGAGCAGCCATGGATCCCACGGGGCTTAAAACTGAGCTCCTGAGCTGCTCAGCTACTAAGATATGAGACACATTGGTCATCCCAGCACAGGCCAGTACATCCTGACTCAGACAAAGAGTGAGAAGTGAGCCCATTCTGGTTGTGTTTCATGGCATAGCACTATGAGAACTGGCAACGTGGCAAACTAGACCCAAGAGTAGCCTGTCCACTGCCTGGGTTTTCTGTGGGTCCAGGAGTGATGGAAAAAATAGCGCGTAAGACAGTTGTCTAGGGCCAATAAAGACCTGGGAAAATACCAGCATTGGGTACAATGGGGACAAGGACCAGAACCCAAAGATTAGAAGGAGTTGACCTTCAGAAGAATGAAGGGAGCACCATAACTCACCCACTGCTTACTAGCATCTAGACACTAGAAAGTCACAAGGTGGAGAGCATCAGATGGAAATGCTGAACTTTGCCTAGGGAGTAACAAAGTAAAATTATGCCAGTGACAGAAATAAGAGATACAAGAGAGGTTCTGTATCTTTGTAACACTATAACAAAATATAGTGCTGCATTTGCCTGCTCAAGTTCTCAGCTTAAGCAGCATTTGCATCACACCAGAAACCTTTAAGAAAGAATGACATAGCTAACAGCTGCAAGCTGCTGAGGGTCCACTCAAAAACAAAGCCATATCTGGACAACAATAGCGTATACCTTATATAACAAGCTATGTCCTCCTTCTTCTGAGCCCCTTGTTCAAGCTATGACCAGATATTTGCCTTGCCCGAAGGCAGTCAACAAGAACCTGCTACTAGCAACACTTTCAGCTGTGCAAATATTTACCCTGGTAAACCTAAAAAAGAAAAAGAAAACACGTGTAAATAAACCCTGCTAGACTTTTGTGTGTTCTATGTACTCAATGTTTTTCCTTGTTTTGCAATAGAAAGTTGTAACATGATCCTGGCATTCTTGTCTCTGGGATTGATTTTCTTTTTTTCGGTTGGAGCTGATGGATCCTGGCCAGATTAATATTTAATGTTCTTGTGTAATTTGAATAATAATAACACAGTGGACTGGTCTGACTGCACTATAGGAGCAATCTGAGCTGTTGCTCTTTGGCCCATTTGACACGGAAGGCAGCAGCTAAGCAGTTTTCCGTGTTCTATCACTTGAGAGAGCACAGTGGTTAGTGTTTCCATGAAGCAGGTTTGAAGGAGGCTTTGCTGCAAAGCGATCCATGAGGAGGCACTGCATGCGGCTCAGAGTGAACAGGGAGGGGTGAAGGAGCTCACCACAAATGAAGCATTCTCCTCGGACAGTAACTTTAGGTAATTCGATGCTAGAGTGAGGTAGGTAAGTGATGAGAAGCCCAGAAAAGCATCTTGGGGAGAACGGCATAGCAACTGAGTATTTGGGACCATAAGTCAAAGTCAGGTCAAGACAGTACCACACATAGTACTACACCTTCCTTCTGTTCCCTAGCCTCCTCCAGGGGTGTTCAAACCACAGTCCCAGGCCATGTGACCAACACAAAATGGTAGGTAAGCTATCTACTGCATCATGAAACCTATGCAATTATCTTTTGAATATCAGTTGCATGTTCCTTGAGGATGAATTGTGTAGAAAACAATACTATGTCACGATGTCTAAGGGTTGGATACAGTCTTAAGCAAGAAAATGAAGCCCCAAACTTCCAGATGCCCCTCTGACACTTTAGACTTCCCGTCTGGGAAAACCCAAGCATTGGATGAGAAGAACTTTAATGTCGAGTGAAATCCAGGGATGTTCTGGTTGTGACAGGCAGCACGTTACAGTTTCAGAAAAAGACAGATCTTGTGTTTAAAACGAGTCACAAGATGCCTAATCACCTAGTGATGGTTAGCACATAAATATAGCCGGTCAAGTTTTCACTCAAAGAGGTTGTGAATTTCAGCGAACAAGTTGGGTTTTAATTTATCTTCTGTTCATATTGTGTTGAGTTCACCTTCTTTAAGAAACTGACAGTTTAGGAAGATGCTTTCAAAAAAAGGGGGGAAGGTCATTATAAAAAATAGAAGTGAAAATCTGACTTGTCAAACTACATAGTAAAACACTTGAGGTTTTAAAATAGCTAGAGATGGACTTACAGAACTGAAAGGCATGTCTGGGGAATTCATTACACAGAAACTTAAGAAAGGGGCGGGAGTATGAAAGAGGGGTCCAGAGATGTGAAAAAGGACATAAGAAGACTCAACATGTTTGGCCAGGCTAGAACGAGGCAAAGGGAAATAACTTAGAAAGAAAGTCATGATCAGGTATTTTTCAAAATTGGGACAAGGATGAATATCCGGATTAGAGAGGTTTAACTAGTTCAAGCAATTACGCTGAGCGTATACTGCCATATCCACAAATTGAAGTTTTAAAGATGAACACAAACAATATTGCCATTTAATGAGAAAAAGCAGGCGAGTCGAGCCAACCATAGACTTCTCAGCAGGGTTAGAGGCTAGGAGAAACAAAACATCATTCCCAAAGGGATGAAGGAAAATACTAAGCAAGTCAGATTTTAAGTTCCATGCAAAGAAGTATAGGAAACTGGGGGTTATTTTTTCACTGAAGACCAAACCTCGATTTAAAAAAAAGTAAAGAAAGGAAGGAAATGAACCCCAAAAGAAGAAGTGGTCTGCGGGGAGCATTTTCCTTGCGGTAAGTGGTAAGCGTATGAGTAAGTGTGAATCCACACTGTCTGCAGCCAACACTAAGCAAAAATGGCATTGAAGAAAGGAGGAAAGAATTAAATATTAGACAAGAGGAGCATGTAATGGAAAGTGGGTAAGAATGATGGTGACTCAAATCACAAGATTGAGTAAGAAATAAAATGACACTTTAAGGAATACAAAAACAAATAAACAAAAACACACTTGCACACCCCAACACCCACACAAGTGAATAAATACATAGCATGTGAACCAACAAATCCAGCCACATGTTATCTTAATGAGACAGACTCAAATTATAATAAGAAAATTAATATTAAGCAGACATTAATCAAAGAAAGTCCACGTAACATATCAAACAAAAGAGACCATACTGCAAAGAGAAAATCACATTTGTGAAAGAATTAATTGCTTGAGGAGTGGCTTTGCTGAAAAGCATCATTTTGCCTATAAGACCATTATTTCACAACCTGCTTCTCATCCTCTAAGAAAGACAACCCCCCTTCAATCAGTTCTAAAACTACTAAAGCCAGTTCCTTTTTCTCTCTTGTTAATTAACACAGTGACAATCGAGCAGGTGAAAAGTCGCTTATCTCTCAGCAATGTCAAGACAGATGGCTCCTGTTCAGTGTTTGCCCTGAACTTGTAGTGCTTGCTACACACAATACAACTTAAAGGAATTTAAAATAGAGCCGTGGCTCGCTCTCTGCATGCAGTGTATGAATAATGGTACCAAGTGTTAAATGCTGTACAAAATAAACCTGGCTTTCCAGGCATGGCAGCAGGTCCTAAGCCTGGTCCTAGCTTTCAGACATATCTTTTATAATCCACATCTGCAATCAGTTTACTTTCTTCCCTCTTTCTCTCTGTGAATGAGTAGATTCACCATATATGGAACAGAGGTGATGTACACTCTACCCAGCACGTCTACTGTGAAGTTAGAACTAAGTGCTGTACAGGAAAGCCCTTTAAAACCTTTTAGTGCCATGTGAGATACTATTTATACTGTGCTGTGCTCCTACGATGGATGGTCAACATTAAAACCACTGTTTCTTGAACAGGTATGTGAAACCGCAGTTATCTGTTACAGTGTGTCTCGTTGAACCTAAGACTCTTAAGAGCAGACTGCTGTCATTTATATATGTGTTCAAATACAAGATAAACAACGGCCAAGCACAACACTGTCACCACTCTCCTTGCATCACTGGGTGTACACACAAGCCTAGAGCTACATCTGTATCCAAAGAGGAGGAAAATAGCCTGGGATCTCACTGTAAATAAATGTTTTCCCACGTCTGCCTTCCTGATGTTCCCTGAGCCTCAGCTGGAGTCGGGTGGGAGGGGGATAGAGGCATCTCATTGAGAACTGGCCATCCACAGTCACCTAAGCTCAGCAATTTGACCACCTCTAAGTTTCTGCAAAGACTACTGCCTGCTACAAAAAAAGAGAGAAGTTTCTCTGACCAAGGTTGGTCATTCACTGGATCACAGGTAACTTCCCAGTGGCCACACCCTTAAAGCAGAATGACTCACCATCCCCTGTTAGCTGCAGCTCCTCTGTAAGGGGTGGTTCCTTGAGAGAGCCTCCTCCATTACTGCTTGGCTCCACCTTGTGCAGGGAACCACAGGTGCTTGTGAACTCATGAGAGAGAGTTATAGCCATGCTATGTCTCTAAGATGGCAGTGCGCAGCACCCTTACCTACCCTCTGACCCTGCACCAGTGCACACGTTGCAGCACCAAGTAGAATCAGTACATAAATGAGAGAGAGAGAGAGAGAGAGAGAGAGAGAGAGAGAGAGAGAGAGACAGACAGACAGACAGACAGACAGACAGACAGACAGACAGACACACGAGAGACAGAGACAGACAGACAGACAGACACACAGAGGGGACAGGACATGAAGTTGGGAGGAGGATGTGTTATTGGGGAGGGGCTTTGATCACATTTCACTGTGCACATGTATGAAATCGCAAAGAAATTTATTAAACTTTTTTTTTTTTTAGTGATGGATTTTATAACTCTGGTAAATGTGACTCAATTGACTTTGCCTTCTCTCACTGTGTTTGGTCCTTACATTTTATTTAGGTAATCCTGAATTCTTGAGGTAGACCACATGAATCTAAACAAACAACAGAAAATGGATGAATGAATTGATTAATTTTTTTAAAGATATGAATTGTAATGCTAACCCAGTCATTGGCTGATTGTCTTGGAGAAGTCATTGGGGAGCATGCCCTACCTAGCTGGATCTTAAACTCAGTCTATAGGGAGAGAGCTGAGCCCTGTATACCTATGACCAGAACATCACTAAGGGAAACTTGACATCCTGTCAATCAAATGATGAAAAGGAACAACACTATGAGGGTATAGCATCAAATAGGTCACCCTGGGAAGGATACCGAGGTGTTTCTATGGATTCTGCCTAAGCTGCACAGCCTTAAGCTAGTCACAGGCAAACATCAACAAATGAAGATTAAAGTGTTATATATGTGAACTAATGGCCAGCTATTAAATCTCTGTGCAATGAAAACAAAACAAAACAAAAAAGGCTGAACAGCTTTGGAGACCGAAGCAATAGACACCTAAAGTTAGTAGTGACCCTGAGGTAAATTTTGTGCCTAAGAGGAAAAGAAAGTTATACAGAGAATTGGAGCAAGTGACACATTGCATTATAGATTTAACCTGATAAAATCAAGTGTCATTGTTAAAGTCCCTGAATCTGACTGACCACTGCACCCTGGTTAAACAAAGGATTGATCCTGAGCTCAGGAAAGACACACAGGGGCATTAAGCTATCCATCCCTGTTGTAAGTATGATGCTTTGTCCCTTTCAGTCCAGCCAGTCTTATCTCAAGGTGTTCAGAAAAGTAAATTTTGCAGATTGGAGCACTCCTGTAGAGTGGGCTTTCTAAAGATGCGTTCAGTACTGCTAAAAACTCCTTACAATGCTAGCTCTTCTGGCTTGCAGCCAGTGGCAAGAAAGAGAAACTGAGCCCAGTTCTTATGGGTGTGGCGACAATCTTTTTCACTCTCATTTGGTGACTCATTGTTGCTCATGCCAGAGACATCACTGTAGAGGACATGATTTTAAGTTTCTTATTAGCATATATAATCACCCGTAATAATGGGTTTGGGTATGACAGCTTTGCATGTATATACAATGTATTTTGATATTTTGTACCCTCCACTTTCTTCTGTCTCCTCCCTAATTCCTACTGATCTGCCCAATTAGTTTCCCCTCAATTTCCTCAGCCCCCTAGATTTGTGTCCTTTTTTTTTTTTTCCCGCGTGAACTAACAAGCTCCATAATGCATCCTTACAGAAGTACAGGCAACGGTCAGTGGCTTCACTACTGAAGAAAATCTCTCCTCTCCTAGAAATGTTAGCTGCCATGAATCTTCAAGGGAGGGTCAGGGCTCTGGGACATCCTCCCCACCGCCCCCCCCCACACCCCCAGCACAATTTTTTTTTTAAAAGAATGAGAGTCTAACTGTGACTCTGCTGGCTTTTGATACCTTATTCAGAACTGCCTGGTGGTTTACTTTGACGGGTTGCGAGCAATGGTTTGTCTGACCACGTATAATTTAAACCATATTAGAAAGCTGATACTAGGCTAATAAAGATACTGTAGGCATCTAAATAGCCTTTTCTGCTTCTCACAATTCTTGCACTAAATCAACCTTAGTCCTTCAGGTTTTATCTCAATTCACCCGACACTCCATTTATCATTTTCGAAGCCTACCTCACATATTTCTCCTGGGCCTTCCGTTGACTTGAGAACACCGTGGCTCTCAAAATGGGCTGCCTGGGTCACACCAGGCTCTGGCAGTTACCCCTTGTGTGACCCTCAACACATTACTGGGTCTCTCTGTCCTCTCCATTTTACCTACAGATAGGGATTCTGAGATCTGGAGCAGCCTCCCAACACACCTAAATCTCCAAGCAACTGAGCAGTAGGCTTGGAGCCTCTAAGGGTCTTTTGGCTCTTCCACAAAGGTAAGAAACAGCATCTGTCAACATCAGCAATGTCTGAACGCAAAGTTCATTCCATAACAAGGTGATGGCTGAAAACGGAAGTCCTGTCTCTCACAAAGCAAGCTCTACATTTGTCTGCCATGCAGTTACAATGAAGCATTTCCTCACAAAGGCAGACAGCAGAAAGGGAAGGAAGGAGACAGCTTGAGATTTGAAACCAACCTTCACCACCTACTCAGGGTGTGGTCTTGCTCCAGTAAAATGGAAATCTTGCTGGAGGTGTGTGTGTGCGCGCACACATGTGATAGGTCAGAGGTCAATGTGCACTGTCTTCCTTTATTGATGTTCACCACTGTTTTGGGACAGCCTCTCACTGAGCCCGGAGCTCATCAGTTCGCTGGAGTGTCCAGTCAGTGAGCCCAGTATCTGCCAGTCTCCACTGCTGACACATACCATCACCCCCAGCACTATGGTTATAGATGCACCATCACAATCCCTGGCTTTGGAAATGTTGGTATTTGTTAGGACAAATAGCAATAAAACCTGTAGATGGTAGTGAGTCAGTCAAACAGAGCATCTGAAAATGTATGGTGCCTGAGCATGGTGGCCCACACTTGTAATCCCAGCACTTAGAGGCTGTCCAAGGAAGATTTCTGATTTCTTTTTTTTTTTTTTTTTTTTGGTTTTTCGAGACAGGGTTTCTCTGTGAAGCCTTGACTGTCCTGGACTCGCTTTGTAGACCAGGCTGGCCTCTAACTCACAGCTATCCACCTGCCTCTGCCTCCGAAGTGCTGGGATTAAAGGCGTGCGCCACCACTGCCCGGCTAGATTTCTGAATTTTGAGACTAGCCTGAGCTGTAGAGTGAGCTCCAGGCCAACCTGGAACTATAGAATAGACCCTGTCTCAAACAATAAAGTAAAAACAAGTATCTTGTTGAAGGCCTGCCACTCTCCAGGAACCTTATAAAGCGTATGAATAAGAGACAGAACACAGTGTCTGCCGTACTCAGGCCAAGTAGTGGTCCCTCGAGGAGCTAGGGTGCTGATGCAGCTGAAATACGTGACTATGTTTCAGGTACCTCTCCCTTTGTACGTTTAAAGTTTTATTTCCACTCCTGACTTTATGAAGGCTTGGTTGTGCTTCGCTTTGCATAGTCAGATCTATCTAGTTTTTTAAATGGTCTCTTGCACTCTTGAACCTAAGAAAGTCCTTCTTGACCCTGGGGTGGGATCCGTGTTCATCTCTGGTTTTCCTTATCTGTTTCTGGGCTTTCTTTCTTTCTTTCTTTCTTTCTTTCTTTCTTTCTTTCTTTCTTTCTTTCCCACTTCGCACTCTGTCACCCATCTGTAATGCTTGTGGTTAAAGGCTCTAATTGTGGGGTAACAGTCATCTGAATACCAGCCCTCATCATGTGTCTCCCCAACACTGGCTGAGGCCACTTCTTGCCGGTGGATTGTTTTCTCAGCTGACTACTGTGAAATGGACCGCTATTCTTGGAAAAACCAGAGACCAAATATGTACCTGTGAAGTCTGTTCTATTTAGTTCCTTCACTGTGTGCATTTGTGTGTTTTATACTTGTTCATGTGGGTGTGTGAGCACGTGCATATGTCTGCCTGTTTGTATGAGCATGTGCATTGCGCATGTGCATACATGTGCATGCGTACCTGTGCATGCCAGAGGTTGACATGGTGTCCTCCTTTGTCTACCGTATCTTTGGAGACAGGTTCTGACACTGAAGCTAGATGTCACCGACTTGGCTGGGCAGCAGGCTCCCCTAGGAACTGTCTCCATATCCATGGTGCTGGGGTCGCAGATGTGCCACGGAACTTTTGATGTGGGTGTTGAAGACCTGAACTCAGGTCCTTAGTCCTGAAAGCAAGAAAACCTCACCAGCCACTAGTTGCTTCGTTTTTTTTTTTTTTTTTAAGCAGAAAATAAATGTGGTTCTTTTGTCTCCATCAATGGTGGACATGTTGGCAGAGTATCTTACATATAAGGCCTAAAGGTCAAGGCTTCCATAAGCCTGAAGCAAAGAGTAAGGCAGAGCTAAGTGTGATGTCACCCTATCATCCGTCCCCATACCCCAGCATCCCTTATCACCCTGAGGTTCCGTCCCCTTATGCTCATTTTTCCCAAAATCCGGTGGAACCATTTATGCAAGGAGACAGAGATCTAGCAGAGGCATCAGCACAGATCCACCCACCCCTTCACTTCATTCATCCATTACTCTGATGCCTCAAAAGCTGGTCCAGGAACCTGGCCTTCCAAAGGAAAGATGTAGGAGGAAGTGTGTCACTTGGGCTCTCGGGGAAGTGAGGGGAGGGGCTTGGGTTAAAGGAAGAGAGAGGATGTGGTTGCTTTGCCCAGTGTCTCTCTATTGGAGAAAACAGATTTTCCCTCCCCCAGCAGGTATAAATTGCAAATACCTCCTTAGTTAGCTGTGGATCTGAGTCCGCTTCCCTTCTCCTCCTGGAATTCTGTCTGTTTTGGACCCGCCCGGGTCCTGAGCATGCTGTCACAGTCTCTGTGGGTTTCTATATGGACCAGTTCCATTGTGTCTAGAAGATGCTGTTTCCTTGGAGTCATCCATCACCTTCCGTTCTGAGCCCTTAGTCTGTCCCCTGCCTGTCCCCACACATACGACACTAGCCCCGGGAGTCATTTTCTTGGAACAGTCTCTCCCAGGCACTAACATTGACTTATACATGTTTGCAGTTCCACACCCAAATCTCCACACGGAGTGAGCGGGTCTGGAAGGGAAGGAGTGGGCACAAGGAAGAGTGAGAGGTAGAGAGAGGGACAAGGAGGAGAGCTCACGGTGTGCCTGGCTCATAGTGATGCTCAGACTCAGGAAACCGGGCTACTCTATCAGTGATAACGCCCACTTCCTGTCAGGGAAGCCAGGGAGCTTCAGGCTGTGTGGGTGTCAGGAGTGGGGAACGTGATGCAGAAAAAGAGTCCTGCAGAACTGCTTTTCTTCAAACCTCTCTAGGAAGGGAGCTAGTGACATGCTGGACACACGCCTCACCGGTCTACCCTGACACATCCTCAGGATCAGATGTTATAAAAAGAGACCATCTTTTCCTGGTGAGCAGTCCACAGGCAGGAAGCCTCCAGCACACAGAAGCAAAAAAACCTTCTGAGGAAGAAAAGCACATGTATTATGAATCATGTATGTTCCTGTACAGACAATTTTGGGGCCAATTTTTAAAAATTCTTTGTCACTCTGTTCAATAACAGGCTCAGGCTCTCTCTCTCTCTCTCTCTCTCTCTCTCTCTCTCTCTCTCTCTCTCTCTCTCTCTCTCTCTCTCTTTCTCTCTCTCTCTCTCTCTCTGCCCCCTCCCTCCCTCCCTCCCTCCCTCCCTGTGTGTATGTGTGTGTGTGTGTGTGTGTATGTGTGTGTGTCAAAATGTAGCTGGCTTCCCTGCCTCTCTCACTGCAGGTCAATTCTTGAGGTGACTTGGACTATAGTCCTCTCAGGTTCACAAAGGCCCTTTGTCCTTACCTGGACACGTCTGTGGTCTTGTCTTGTGTAACTTTCCCTACTGCAGGATCTATATCCTGTCTCCAACATACGCATTTCCTAGGTGACCAAGCTCTGTTTCACGGGTTCAAGCCTTTCCCATTCTGTTCCCTTAATTGCCAAAAAGAGTGAATCCCCACATCTCAATTCTAGGGCCGACTGGTCCACTCACCTCATTTTACACTCAGGGAGGCACAGAGTATGTTTCTGCTCTCTTGTGGAGCTGTGGTTGGACCTCATGCCTGAGCAGTATCTCTGCCTTTCACATGACTGTGTTTCCTCCTAGACCAGCTCAACCTACTGAGGACATTGCTCTTGTCATCCATTCCTCACAGCCTTGGTACATAACACAATCCTAACATCAAACACATAAGTGTTGAATTCATGATTCTTAATGGCGCCATCATTTTCCTTCCCACACCACGTAATTATCTAGTGTTTTCCAAAATTAATAACGCTCATCCCTCCCCTTCCATGCCCCTTGGACACACCCATGCTTGTTAGCTAAGTCTACCTATACGTCTCACAGTGAGAGAAGATCAAAAAATATTGATCGCAGCACCGTGATGTACTCCCTCAAAGCAAACCAAGGGGTAGGACTGAATGCACTGACTGCCCTGTCTGTCACCGTGGGAAATACAGGCAGTCTGACACACACAGGGGGCAGGATCAAAAGTGTTGTTAGTGCCCTCCCTGTGACCTAGTGTGCTGTGCTCACAGGGATGATATAAATGCACTTTGTCAGAGCAAACATTCCTCTTGGGGGACATTGGCTCAACCTGGAGCGGAGAGTAATGGCCAGAGCCCACAGGCAACAGGGGATGAGGAATTTACTGCTGCTAGGCAATTAGTGCTGCTGGGGGTGGGGGAAGGCTTTCATTTAAAATTCTCTCTGCACCATATGTATCATGGCTCAGGGGAGAATTTATGTGTCATTAGAAAGTAGAAAACATATATCACACTAATAAATTGTCTCCCCCATTCACCACAGCCAACGGCTCCCCAGGGTCTTTAAGCAGCCAGGCTTCTGCTGTCCTTATTATGCAAGGGTGTGACAGGGCTGTGCTCTCATTTCCTCCCTAGCTCACTGGCAGAGACTGACGGTACAAGAAACATTGGCCACTGTTTTTTATTTTTTGTTTTTTAACAGTTGTTTGTGGCAGCGCTTGCTGTGAGGATCCCCAGGCAGAATAGCCTTGAGCTGTCCTGTTTCCCTAACCACCGAAGAATCTATGTGGAGGTTCAGTTTGGTTCTTCCAGGCCTGAAGTACACTTTCTCTAAGATGTGCCCTGTGTAGCCATGCCACACTGAAGTATACATTCTCTGAGATGTGTCCTGTGTAGCCATGCCACACTGAAGTATACTTCCTCTAAGATGTGCCCTGTGTAGCCATGCCACACTGAAGTACACATTCTCTGAGATGTGCCCTTTATAGCCATGCCCTTCTCATCAAAAGTGGCCGCAGGGCTGCTGGGGAGAAGGCCTGTGGGTGTTGTGTGGGTCCCAAAAGGCTCTATTCACTACACAAGCGTTAATGTCATATGGTAGCGGGCGCATTGGCTGGGGCTCAGAAGTCAAACAGCCCTTGATTCTTTGCCAAGAAGATGAAATGGACAGCCTGAAAAAGATGCTCTGCTCTGAAAAGCGAGTGGGCCCAGGGCCCAGGAGATATCACATCCTCAGCTGTCTGGACAGCATGGGCCCTGACATTTCCCCCAAGCCTGGAGTTCAGTCTCCACTGTGATCAGCTAAAAAGGAGCCCACAGTCATGCATTTGGTGAGAACATGAGAGGTAGTGAGCCCCAAGGCCCCTTTGCTGGCTGTTTGTTTGGTGGTAATAGCGTCTTGGTTATTTCAGACAAGGTTCGTGTTTTCTAGCGCTGTGTTTGTGTTCCATGTGTAGCCAAGGACCTTGAACTTCTCCTTCTCCTGCTTCCACCATCCCAGAGTGCTGGGAGGACTCTTGGTTTATTTGGTTCTGAGGATCCAAACCAGAGCTTCCTACAGGCTGGGCAAGCACTCCGCCAACTGAGCTACATCCTTGCTCACCTCCACCCACAAGACTGCTACTGCGCAGTTCCATAAAAACACATGGAGGAACTAACGCTTGTAAGTGAAAGAGGCCAATCAGAAGGGCGATGAGCTGGAGGGGTCCACTTAGATGGCACACTGGAAGAGGAAAAAGAATAGAGACAGTGGGCTGGAGAGATGGCTCAGCAGTTAAGAGTACTGACTGTTCTTCCAGAGGTCATGAGTTCAATTCCCAGCAACCATGTGGTGGCTCACAACCATCTATAATGTGATTTGATGCCCTTCTCTGACCTGCATACGTACATGCAGGCAAAGCTCTCTCTATATAATAATAAATAAATAAATCTTAAAAAAAAAAAAAGAATAGAGACAGTGTAAAGATGGATTGACAAGCCACTAAGAGCTGGAAGGAAGGGGAGAGAAAGAACCAGAACAGCAGGTGGTGTTTAGGGCAGGGAGACCACCACACATGGATTCCAACACTGGATACCATCACACATTCTCACAGACCCATAGGACACGCATCACTGAGGGTGAAGCCTAAAGCAGAAACGGGCTGTGGGTGCTGACCGGCACATGAAGAGTCACAAATGGAGTTGACAACAAATGTACCCTTCTGATCTGGGCACTTGAGAAACGCAGAGGCTGGGTACCTGTGGGAGTAGAGAGGCTGTGAGAACTCTCTCAACCTTCAATTTTGCTGTGAACCTAAAACTTCCTTAAAAAATAAAGTTTGTTGTTTAAGAAACACAATTACAACTCCGGTTCACTCATTTTGTTTATTATATTTATTAAATTAAAAGGTTCACCCAGTGTGGTGCACGCCTGTAATCCTAGCAGTCAAGAGGCAGAGGCAGGGGGATTTCTGTGAATCCAAGCTCAGCCTGGACCTCCGTTCTCAGTTTCAGGTCAGCATGGATTACTGAGTAAGATCCTGCCTAAAATCAACCAACCAAAAAGCAACAATAACAAAAACAAAAAACCCAACCACAAGTACAAACACAAACCTAGATTTTTCAGTCTTCTTAAAAGCACGCTTCCTCTGCAATTTTATAATCTCAAGAAAATAAAAGAAATACTTTTTTTTTTTTTTTTTTTTTTTTTTTTTTAGTTTTTCGACACAGGGTTTCTCTGTGTAACCTTGGCTGTCCTGGATTCACTTTGTAGACCAGGCTGGCCTCAAACTCACAGTGATCTGCCAGCCTCTGCCTCCTGAGTGCTGGAATTTAAGGCATGCGCCACCACGCCCAGCACAGAAATACTTTCTTAAATACCTTCTTAAAGCACGCTTCAAGGGCTAGAGAGATGCCCCAGCAGTTAAGATCCTGTACTGTCCTTGCAGAGGTCCCCAGTTTGGTTCCTGGCACCCATGTTGGGTGTCCCACAGATGGTGTAAGCCCACTTCCATGGATCCAACATTGGAGTCTGTGAGCACTCCCACACAGAGATGCACAGGCCAACACAGTTATATACACCCCTTGTTAAATTGAATGGAAACTTAAATTTGTAAAAGCACATTTTAACCGTTGCATTAAGTCTTATCGTCAGATTAGCAGGACCAGCAGAACTCACTGAAAAGTAAACATGTGGGGGACCTTGTCCAAAATATACTATGAATTTCAAGGCTTTGGTGACAGCCATTAAGCCAAGCAGAAGGTCCTTGGAGAAGGTAGAGGTCATACCAGCACCAAGCTGACCCTGATGTCACCAGTGTGGAGAGCCTGGCAATCTCCAGAGGGAAAACAGGCGGCTCTTGGCATTTTTCCCAACGCAGCAAATCTCTCCAGTTCCCAGGCCATAGTGCATAGTCTCTCTTTAGTGCCGGTGCACAGAGTGCCGTGCTTGGGGTAGTCTGAGGGGTCCTCTTCACCCTGCCAGGCAAGAGGGGATTCATGCAGGCTCTCTGAATCATGTGAGAGTCTAGATACATGGTAGTGAACACGGAGCTGAACCGTTCAAACACGTTCAAATGTCAAGTCAGGCAGGGCAAAATAAAACTTGCCACAGTCATAGGAAAATAAAGGTGGAAGTGATTGACAGTGACGTCTGTCTAGTGTTACTGCAGTACGGAGCCGGCACGGGCAAGGGAATCATACTCCTCTATAGCGGCAGCAAAGGACTCTGGCCTACACCATCGGGCAGGTCCCCGACGCACTGGGCTCATGACCTTCGGACTCCTGGCTATTTTTAGGTGAAGGTGCTCAGACTGCTGTTTGTCCCTTGATAAGAAGCTGCACCTCACATGTACAAGGCCTGGGTTTCCTACGGGTCTGGCTCCACGGGACTGAGTAAACTGTGAGGAAAAGCCTGTCATGTTAATTTCATCAACTTGGTGGGATTAGGAAATGCCCAGAGTTCATGTCAGAGTCAGTCCCCACTCTCCACATAACTGTGGAGAATGTCCTGTCCATTGGGTAGATCAGAGTAGGAGGTTTGATGTTTACTGCTGGTATTGTCCTTGTTTAGTGCAACAGTTTGAGCATTTGGCCACATCCCCTTTGGTGGGGAGGCCTGGTGGCACTCAGAGAAAGAATAAGCAGGCTGCCAAGATGAGACTTGACAGCCTATGGCCATGTAGTGGAGGAGGAGGTCCCCCTCCGTCTTAGACCTAGGGGAGGGGACTAGGGTGAAAGCAGGAGGGAGGGAGGGAGGAACGGGAGGATAGAAATGCCCAGAGCATTAGTAAATCACAGCTTCTTGTGTGACAGTGACAGCACTTGCTAAAAGAATGAGCTGAGGGGCAAGACCCACCCCAAAGGGAAGCAGCGCCATTGCCCTGGACTGGCTTTGGAAAGAGTAAGAACGGAGCCTCGCCAACAGGATGCAGCCTCCCCGTGCGTAGAGCCGCTCCAGTAGCCATGTCTGCCTTCTCTGGCGTGGTAGGCTGGCTGTATCCCATCTGTGAGGCAGAACAACCCACTTCACTTCTTCGCTATGGAGACTCACAATTAAAAAAGGAAACGGAGAGCTTTGGGTAAACACCCCCTCACCTCCCGTACATCTGCCTCGTTGGGTAACCTCGGGCTGACAATAAAGCTGTGTGGCATTTTGCTATTGGGCAGGTCCAGTTAAGGATGCTATAAGCCCCTGGCAGAGGACTGGGGACGGTGAGAGCGTGTGCTCCTTGGGCCCTTTCATCTCCTTCTGACCGCTGGGTACCCAGTGGCAGGACGATTAGGCTACTTCATTCTGAGCACTCCACAGCCACCTGTGACCTCCTAGAGCTGAGTTACTGTCTCCAGGCCAGAGCTAGAGGCAGATTTTTGTGCCCCTAAAGCCCTTCCAAAAACAAAGTCCACCAAGAGTGTGCAGTAACCACGTAGAAAAATGAAGCTCTTCCTGGCTGGCCCAGCTGAATTGATGTGCACTTTTATTTGTACACCAAGCAAAATGACATTTTTAATGATCTGATAGTGGAGCAATTCAGGGCCATGCCCCTTTCAATGAACTTTAATTTGACTCTTAATTTTCAGTCTCCTTTTTGCACATGGGGAAATGGAGGCACATTGTACCCTGTCCAAAGAAACTCAATTAGGAGAAGATCCTGGGCAGTCTAGCTACAGAAGTAAATGCTCTGTGTCCGCACCATAGCATGGACTAGACTTCTAAACACAGCAGAGGATGGGAGGGCGAGGGACTCAGGGTCCACACTAATGCCACAGTTGGCAGCTGGACCTGTGGCCCGAATGTCAAGCTCAGTTATTGAGATGTATCACCATCACCTCAAGGCAGAAAGCGACTTGTCTAGAGCCCCAAAGCTACAGGCTGAGCACAGCTGTGACTCAAGGGGCTCCTGTGCCATGCTTGTTTTTGCAATTCCAAGTCCAGAGGCTTAAGATAGTGCCTGCAGCTTCGCAACATAAGCCAAGGAGGCAGTTTCCACAATGAGTAGAGATCTCAGAATGCAACTAAGAGGTAGAAAGACTGTATCTCCGGTCACAGTGATGTCCCCAAGCTGAGGTCTAAGAGAAGAAATAGTTCGTCCCAGATGTGTCTATTAGCAGCTACCATAATACATTGTTCAATAACATCCAAAAGATAAAGCAGTGAGAAAAGTGACAATTGTTTACAATGACTAAGAGAAGAAACAATGTTTCCATGGTAACCTTAAGAAATACTTTTCCTCCTGAAAGTATTTGAGCCAACTGGAATAAAAAGAAGTGAAAATAAGCATGAAAGTCAGTTTCAAAGAGTAGTGAAGAATGGGTGATACCATCACTAAATTTCTGTCCAAACAACAGTCAAAGCTGCAGACTGGAAAGCTGGTCTGTTCAGAGCCAACTACACAAGCCAAGGCTTAACCACATACCCGATTTGGAACCAGGAAAAGAAGCCTAGAACCTCGGTCTTTAGTTTTGAAACCAAACCCTATGGCTCTTGAAATTTTCCATTAAAAGAAAGATAAGCCAAAATGATATTTCAAACTAAGCAGTCTATATGCAGGCATGAGCCTTTTTCCTTTAAAAAATTTTAAGGTTTATATCTATTATGTGTATGAATGTTTTGCTTGCATGTATGCATCTGTACCACTCTGCAGATGGGACTATAGAGGCTTGTGAGCTGTTGAGAGACACTGCAATTTTTTTAACACACAGTAATAGTACAATACAGCATCGTGAAAATCAGTTTATTCAAGGAAAAACGCACCACAATTCCTTGCTTGACAAAGGCAAATCCCCACCACAGTGGAGCTGGCTCATGAAATAGATGGCCACTCCAAGTTTAGAGCCACCCATCGTGTGCACAGTCCAGGGGAAGGTCAGCTGAGCAGACACCCAGGTGTCCTGCTGCATGCCAACGGTTGTGCTAACGGACTCTGCAGGCCATGCTGAAGAAGCAAGCTCACAGTACAACCAGCCGGAGTCTGAGTTCTTCTAGACATCTTTCTGTTAGCGCATCTGAGTGTGAGCCTTACATGGCTTACCAGTTCTCCAGCTTCAAGTCTTAATTTGGTATTAAAGCCAAATTTATTTCTGGGCTGACCTTGAATTTAAAACAATCTCTCTCTCTCTCTCTCTCTCTCTCTCTCTCTCTCTCTCTGTCAAAAAGCACACTCTAAAATTCCATCCTACCATTATGATGTCACAAATTAGCAGACTACTGGAGAATTTCAATGTCACACTTCCGGCACATTAATTGACAGGAGGGGCCTGTTTTCTGCCCTTCATGTTTATTAAAAGTAACTTCAGAATGTCACTTTAGGTCAGCAGCTCCTGGGCACCCTTCCTTCTGGGTCCCTGGTTCAGTAAGACAGTCTTCTAGTGAACCGCTGCTGACTTTGGGGTGTCTCTGTACTACCAGAGGATGAGGAGGTCTGGACTTGATTGACATAAGCAAAGGGTTTTAGTCAATGAGAATCAAGTGGTCATCGCTTCCTCTCCTGTAACAGAAAAGAGCATGAGGAAAACAGAGGATAGTGATGTAAGAATTTTTGTTTGGGTGGCCTTGGGTCTTTGTTGTTCTTTTAGACAGGGCCTTACGTAGCTCAGGCTAGCCTCAAACTCTGTAGCTGAGGATGACCTGGAATGCCTGGTCCTTCTGCTTCCCCTCCTAGAATACGTGCATCACCATCCTGACATTTACAACTTTTTGTTTTATTTTATTATTCATATAGTGATGCTAGGGATCAAAATGAGGGCCTTGTCCAGGATAGGCAACTGTTCTATCACTGAGCTACACCCCACACGGACTCCCCAAAATCTTTACAAGCAGACTGGACTATTCAATATTCTAGACACACATGGCTCATGTGAGCAAAGTGTGAAAGATGAAGAAAACTGGGGAAGGAGAAATGAACATATATTGAGGTTCGGATAGAGGCTTCTGGAAAAAAACCTGTGAGCAGCCATCATCTCTTAGGACTGTTCCCTAACAGAGCCTTATCAATGGATGCAAGGGCCAGGCCCCCTCCCTTATACTTGAGAACATTTGAGAACTCACATCACCCAGCCAAGCTTTTCTCAAGAGCCACACCACAGAAGGCTGGGAAGAGGAACCTGAGGCCACCAGGCTGACCCTGCCAGCATCAAGTGGCTCAGGAGGGCCATGGATGTATGCGTCTGGGGATGACTTTGAGGGTATTTTTAGAGATGTTTAACTGAGAAGGGAAGAGCACCCTGAATGCAAGCAGCCCTGTCCTGGAGTGAATGGAAAGGGAAAAGGGGGGGGGGCAAACTGAGCACTACCATTCATCTCTTTCTGCTTCTTGGCTGTGTGTGCAGGGTGGCCATCTGCCACATGCTCCAGTCACTGGGCTTTACTTGCTCAAACCCTGACCTGAGAAAAAGCCATTCTTTCCTTAAGTTGTTTTTGACCAGGTATTACGGCACAATGGCAAGAAAAGCCACTAATAATAATAATAGCTACATGACAGCGAGGCAACTCCAAGAGACCTGCCTTCTCCTTCCTACTTTTTTTTTGGGGGGGCGGGGGAGGGTTTTGAGACAGGGTCTCTCTGTGTAGCCTTGGCTGTCCTGGACTCACTTTGTAAACCAGGCTGGCCTCGAACTACAGCGATCCACCTGCCTCTGCCTCCCGAGTGCTGGGATTAAAGGCGTGCACCATGTCTGGCACCTCCTTCCTATTTCTTTGGAGGCCATTGTCAATTAAGAAAATTAATTTTCTTTTATCCTGGCATCCACGGCAATAAGTTGATGCTCTGAGAGGATGAGATTCAATTTTGAAGACCCCTCAGAAGACCTTACGTTTACCAGACGTTCTTTGGATGCGCTCAGCCATCTCGTTGCAAACCTCAAGATGCGGTGTGAACTGACTGACAAACACATCTCCAGAGCTTAAGTAGTAGCTATGATCTCTAGTCTTCCTTTAAGAATTTGGTTTATGGAATTCTCCTCAAAAAGCATGGTCGAGGAATACTTTAAAATTGTCTACCTCTGACCCAGGTGACAATGCAGATGCGTACATTGCAAAAGCCACCCCCACCTGACCTCCATCCCGGTCCCCACGCAACTGTGTAGAACTCTCTGCTCACTGGGAATCGGACCATTTCTCTAAGAGTCCCAACATCCGGCAAAGCCTGGCTGAGCAATGAAGAGCTACAGATGCGTGCTTGTAACCAAGAGCGCTGTGGTGGTTTGAAGGGGAACAATCCGCATAGGCTCATATATTTGACTACTTAGTCCTCAGTTGGTGGAACTGTTTGGGAAGGATTAGGGGGTGAGGCCTTGTTGGAGGCGTTTCTCTCGGAGTGGGCTCTGAGGTTTCAAAAGCCCATGCCCCTTCCAGTTAGCTGTCTCTGCCTTGTGCTTGTGGAGCTGGGTGTAAGCGCTCAGCTACGCCTCCAGTGCCACGTTCCCCGCTATGATGGTCATGGCTCCTCCCTCTTAAACTGTAAATCATCTCTATGTTGCCTTGGTCTTGGTGTTTTGTCTCAGTAGTAGAAAAAAATAACTAGGACAGACATCAACAGCTTTCTCTCTCCATCAGGTCCCCAGTCTATTCAAGAAGCTGATTTGTTCCACATCCTGTGAGGAAGACAATGCCTTTGATGCTCCTGGAGGTCCACCTCCAAAACATGCACTCTGACCTCCTCCTTTGGCCTGTAAGAGTCCAGCCTCCTGCCTCTGGTCACAGTTCATCTCTTCCTGAGACTCTCATAGGTCCCTAGGAGTTTCAAGCACGTCCTGAAGCTTTCTACACAAACCTTGTTGTGTAGAGCGTTGCTTTACAAGAAACAATTTATTTCTCAAACAAATCTTTGTGGGAGGAAAAAAAAAAAAAAACAAAACCAAAAACTAACCATTTCCCACCAGGAGCTGATTTCAGAGTGTAGTGTTAACTTGGGAATGACTTTTTCTCCCACTACAGACACAATACTGACCTCCTCAGACAGCAGATGCAGGACAGCAAGGCGGATGGTTGCTTCTGGTACCCATCTTTGCTGCTGTGTTCCTTCAGGAATTTCTGCAGATCCGTTTCAGGAAAGCCATTCTGTTGGTATATCTTTTGACAAGCACACAATGTTGTTACTTTTTTCTGGAGCACAGGAAGCTCATCCTTTTGTCAATAAACCAAACCCACCCTCGTGCAAGGAAACTCCCACAGTACTAGCTGAGGACCAAGAAGTACTCTGAACAAGGAAGTATCAGTCTGCCAGACACAGAACGGCTAAGTCAGGGAGGCCATGGGAACTGAGAACAACGGGAGGGAAAACTCCAGAAAATAAGCCAGGAGAGGAGGGAGAAGAGGAGTGTTGAAAGGAAGAATGAAAGAAATAGTCAAAATCAGAAAGCTGGAGTGGTTTTTGTTGTTGTTGGTGTTTGTTTGTTTTGGATTTTCGAGACAGGGTTTCTCTGTGTAGCTCTGCCTGTCCTAGACTTGCTTTGCAGATCATGTTGGCCCCAAACTCACAGCCATCCACCCGCCCCTGCCTCCCTGAGTGCTGGGATTAAAGGCATGCGCCACTGAGCCTGGTTAGAAAGCTGGAATGTTAATTGTGAGACCAGCAGATAATTTCCTGTCCACTTAGAATCTAGGGACCTAACCCATAGTCTCTGCTTATACAAAACTTGGCCAGAAAGTGGGAGTTGGGGTAAATTTTTCCCAACAGACAGAAAACCCCTAGCATCCAGGCATGTTTAGTAAGTCCATCCATCTCAACGCTGACACTTGCCCCACACAAGGACACTCACGCCAACTCTGCCCATGTCAAAGACATGACTTTTCATGGAAAGAGTCTACAGGACTGTCCTAGCACACTCTGCGGTGAGGCTCAGCTATGAACTACACCCTGACTTGAATCCCACACCGACCACTGAGCAGCTTTCTTCAGAGTCAGTATGGGAAGGGCTGAGCAGAAGACAGCACACAAGGACACCAATATGGCACTTGTATGGCTCAGGAGCTGGTCCTGAAGTAGTTTTCCTAACACAACCATCTGCCGTGGAGGTACCAGCTCCCAGGACAGGAGGTGCACATTAACCACACAGGCCCCATCTGAGGGGCGTGGGATGAACCCTGGCTTAGGAAAGCCAGAACCATCCTTTTCTTTACTTTAATGAAGCGTGCACCACCAATGTATAAAGTATGTCACCATCAGCTATCAGGGTGACAATCACTGGCATTTACACTGAAGGGTGCCAGGTAGCCATTCAGGCAGGAGCATCCATCTGCACCCAAGAACAGCAGTCTGGTGGTTGAAGTCATCATAATCAGCCTTTATAGCTTTCTCTTTTTTTTTCCCAACCCAAGCCAGAGTAGCAACTAAAATGTTTCAAGCTAACTGTGTTAGCCGGTTTATGTCAACTTGACACAAGCTGGAATCATCTGCAAGGAGGAAACCTCAACCGAGAAAATGCCTCCATAAGATCTGTTTTTAGGGTGTTTTCTTAATTAGTGATTGATAGAGGAAGGCCCAGCCTATTGTGGATGGAGCAATCCCTGAGCTGGTGGTCCTAGGCTCTGTAAGAAAGCAGGCAGAGCAAGCCATTATGAGCAAGCCAATAAGCAGCATCCCTCCATGGCCTCTGCATCAGCTCCTGCCTCTCGGTTCCTGCCCTGCTTGAGTTCCTGTCCTGACTTCCTTTGATAGTGAACAGTAATGTGGATATATAAGCTAAATAAACTTTTTCCTCTACAAATTGATTTTGGTTATGGGATTTCAACACAGGAATAGAAACCCCAAGAGAAGCACATATTTTAAAATCAGTCATCAGAACAAAAAGAAGGTTTATTTTGTAAAGCCTTAAAAAGGTGACCAAGGTTCTATTTTGATAAGATTACAGCCTTTCCTCACGCGCCAACCCGTACAAAGTTTATGGTGCTCTTTGTCAGCAAATATTGATCGTGACTTACCTTAATGGTGTGATAGGAGTCGGTGATGAGTGCAATGAAAAGGCTGAGGACCATGTAGATGAATAAGCTGATAAAGGAATACAAGTAGACGCGGCTGAACAGCCACACCAGGAGGCTCTTCTGCTGGATCTGAGCGAAGGTGGCAAACATGTCATCGCCGTTGACCAGAGAAAACAGGCATTCAGCAACGATGCTCAGGTTTTCAAACTGCAAGGGGAGATGCACAGGAACTCATGAGTCTGACAGGCCTAGGAAGCAGGGAGCTGCAGGGAGCTTATCTTCTTCAAGCTGTTCTCGTCATTAATAAAACTGTAGAGTCTATATACTACAGCCTGCAATATGTGGAAAGGGGTGAGACTCCACGCTATAAAAGAGCTTTCTTAAATTGCTATACCATAGCCTCCTCAGCCATGTAATAAACACTTTCCAAGAAACTTCCTACCCCAAAATTAGACAGGCCACAGCTAAGACAGATGTCAAGGCCTGTGGCAGAGCTGAGGTGGGCCATACAAGGTCAGTGACACTCCAAGCCGGCTCTCAGTGAGGGGAGGATAAGGTCTTACTTGGTGTGTGCTGAGACACACAGCAACAGCTGCCGAGCGACATTTGTGCTGAGCTGCACAGGGCCTAGCTGAGACTTGGGCACACATCAGGCTCATTCCAGCTCACAAGCAGACATGAGTGAGGGACTGTCACAGCGTGGGAGCAGTGTGATATGACCCATGCTTCTTTTAAAACTAATAGTAAGTGGAAGCTTTGCTACCAAGGGCAGATGCCAGTCATCATGGCATTAGGAGTCCTAACCATTACAAGAGACTCTGGAGAAATAAGATGTGGAACCAGCTACGATTCTGTCACACCCCTGGCAGGACTCTGAGGAGTTTCTAGCTAACTTAGGTAGGAAGATCCACCCTGTACATAGGAGGCAACATTTCGGGCTCTGATCCAAGGCTGACTGAAAGGGAGCACGTGAGCCGAACAGCACATCCATCTCTCTCTGCTTCCTGACTGACTGTGTATGCCACGTGACCAGCCACCTCATGGTCTCACCTCCATGACTCCCCCACCGTGGTGGAATGTGCCCTCAATCCAAAGCGAACCATTCCTTTCATTCCTTTTGTTGCCTATTCTAGTTGTTCATAGTTATTCAGTCTGTCGGGGTGGTTTTTCCTCCTGGCCCTAAACTCCAGGAATAAAGACTCATGTGGCTCAAAATATAATTACAAATACCTGGGCCATAGAGCTAGGCTCTTCTCTGACTAGCTCATACCTTAAAATAACTCACTTATACTAATCTACATCTTGCAACCTGGCTGGTTACTCCTGCTCAGGTAACATGTTGCCCATCCTCCTCACATATTGCCGGCAACTCTCCCCCATCTGGCTCTATCCCAGAATCCTTTCTGCCCGCCAGATGTCCCACCTCCCATTTCCTGACTCAGCTACAGGCCATTAGCTTTTTATTGGCAGGTGATGCTTCCGTACAGACACAAGACTTCAGACTTCTACACCAGTCTTAAGCTGTCCTGTTTTAGACACAGCACATCTGAGGTACCAGGTGGGAACTTGGATGTTAGAGTGCTCGGCTCACTCTCAAGAACAGCAAGCCCCCATGACTGTCCAGCTGCTTTTCTTGTCACTGTGAACAAATACCTGGCAAGGAGGGAAGATTTATCTCGTCCATGGTTTGTGGGGGATATATGAGTCGTCATGGCAGGAAGACAGGGCAGTGGGAGTGAACAGCAGCTGATGCTCACATCTCGGAGGGACAAGACACAGAGTCACAGTGGTACCCTGGCTCTCTGCCTTTTCCCTTTGTTGTTCATCCTGGACTCTGAGCGCTTGGGATGGTGCCGCTCACTTTCAGGATGAATCTCCCTCCTCCATTAGAACTTTCTGGAAATGCCCACACGTTGATGCCTAGAGGTGAGACTCTGCAGAGCTTCTCAATCTAAGCAGGTCAACTGTCTTTCACCTGCAGACTTGCTGACGCATTCCAGGCACCAGGGTGGGCTCTGGAAACATGAGGAGGAACGAGCTACACAGTCTCTGCCTTCTAGGAATTCAATCCTGACAGAACTCTGTGCACAGAGAAAGTTAATAAGCAGCCAGTAGGCAGGTCCATTAAAAGTCCTGGTAGTCCAAAGAAATTACAGAAAGAAACAAAACATTTGTGTCACAAATGATGTTTGGGAGCAAGCCCATCAACCTTCCTTGTCTGAATGCAGATATAACCCACAATCACTTATGTTGGTGTGATTTAAAGTGCTCTCCGAGAGCGGGTAGCGAGAGTCTCTTGTAATATTTAGGTAAAGTGTTTTAGCTGGCTCGTGATTATTTTGAATAATGGAAGTGTCTGGGCAAGACCAGAAGCCTTTGAAGTTTTTGCGATTTTTGCCCATGGCCTCGGCAAAGTGCAATGATTTTTCAATGCCTTGTTCGTCTTATTTGTAAAACTGGGATAATGCAAAACTATTATTCATGCATCATAGTTAAAAAATAAAAAACGTTCCCTGGAGATGGGAAATGTAAAAGCCATATTAGAGAGGTGCTTAATAATGCAAAATGTGGCTTGGAAGATGACCCGCTGTCTTCAGCGCTCTGCCCAAGCGGCTTCAGGAGCATGCTGCCAAAGTCCATCACGGCCGGAAATGAACGTTGACATGACACTTTCTGTTCCTTGAGCTGAATCACTGAAATCAGATGTGTAACAGGGAGACAGGAAGCTAAAGAGTCCGGGGCTTTGGCTCCTACTCAGCTGCATCAAATAAGAACTTTCCTGACACCTTCCCTTTCAAGTTTGTTGTTTGCTTGTTTGTTTTAATCATGATTTTCACATGCAAGGCTGCTGTGATTCTAAACGTACTAATGAATCTCGGTAGCGATGCTCAGCCACCCTAAGGTTTTGCTAACCCTGAAGGGCCTCTGATTCAACAGCTACTGGTATAACCTGGGCACTGTAACAGATCGGTTTGAGGGTGGAGCTGATGGAGACAGTACAATTTTCCAACTCCCAATTTAAAGCCATACAATATGGGGCAGAAAAGCAGCAAGTTCCAGAACCCATGTGACACTCCTTCATCCCAACTGACCTGTGCACTTACTGACCAAACTCAACTCTGCATCCTCCCAGTCTATCAGCCTGGCTAAAGATGGGAGCAGGATGCCATCTGTGAGCAGCATGTCACTAGAGTACCCCATATCATTCCTTCCTAGGGTGATAGAGGAAAGCTGAAACTGAGGAAGACATGTCCAGAACTGTAGCCACCCACCACATGTGACTGTTGAGCACATGACATATGGGCTGTGAAATGGAGATGTTTGGGCCTGGGTATGTTGCCAGGTTGGCAGAGTGCTCACCTAAAAGGCCAGAATCCATGCATTCAAACCATAGTCTTGCATAAACAGGGCACGGTGATACATGCCTATAATCCAAGGACTCGGGAGGTAGGGTGGGAAGGCGAGACTATTAGACTATTTTGAAGTGTGTGCGATGACTGCATTTGTGACTCATGTTTTGTGCCCTTTGGACCGTGCTGGCCCTGGGGCACCCCAGCTTCACCTCCATTCTTTGAAGGACAAAGATGCACATAGGGGACTTAAGTCAGGCTCACAGAGAAAGTGGCTAGTTATTTTCGGCAGGAGATCTTGACCCACGTCACAAGAACACAACCGATGAGGGCCGTTCATCTCACAGCTGAGCCACAGGTAGCACCCTGCTTCTCGGGTCAAGCTCGATGCTCTTTTATAATTGTGTGCATTAGACAATACAAGAAAAGCACTGTGGAGTATTGGTCAAAGTGTGATTACCAAGGACGACGGGTGTGACACTGTGATTTGCTGTCTGGGTAACCGCAGAAAATAGCTTGGTATATTAAGCTTCTTATTCTCTGTAAAGGATGCTATCATCTCACAGGGAAGAGAGAATGAGGTATGGTAGCTTGGACCTCAAAATGACCCCAAAGGCCCACATGTTAAAGGCTTGGTCTCCAAAGTGGGCACCTTTAAGATGGAGTGCCCTGAGGGAGAACGCTGGGGGTGTGCTTTGAGGGGTTATTAGAATCCCAACCCTTTCCTTTTTTGGCTGCCGCGCAGCAAACGGACCTCCTCCATCATGTCCCGCCAAGATGCACTGTCTGATCACATGCCTTAAGGCAGTGGGTCTAAGTGACCCTGGACTGAAGCCATGAGCTAAAATAAGCCTTTTTCCTTAAAAAACTGATCTGCAGGGCATTTTGTCACATTGATAGAAGGCTAGTGGGAGGGGTAACAGAGCAAAGGGGCTAAAGAACTTGGACACCAGACCTAACAAAAAGTGAAGAATAGCAGCCATTCAGGAAAAGTTCAAACAGTATTAACTGGGATCATTCCAGAATAATGATTAGGGACAGAAGAACGGCAAGAAACAAGTGACAAAGGACATAGGACCACTTGTCCAGCTGTTTTCGGACCAATGGATTGATGAAAGCTGGGTTAGGCTCAGTATTTATTCCACATGGTGCAACAGTGCCCTCTAGTGACCAAGAGGTAAAGCTGCTCCAGGAACAGTAGGCAAGCAAGAGAAAGAAAACTGCAAATTGTCCTGGATTTGGTAAGACAGTGAGCTCTCCTCGTTACAGCTATCATATCAAAGAAAAATCTTTACCCATGAGTCACCTTCAAAGAAGCGACACAAAGCAGGGAAAATCAATGGGATAATCAAGATTTGCTGTTGAGCTTGAGGCTGTCCCTTTGTTCATTGTACTTTTTTCCAGTATGAAAAATCGAGACTCCTTTGGACACATTAAATTTGACAGAGAAGGAGTCTTGGGTGTTCCACGCTGGGATATAACTAGATAGGACAGCGTGGAGGGTCTGAGCTCTCTGTGCCACTCACTCTGTGAACAGCTTACAAACTATATATTTTGGTTAATGTCAAGGTCAGAACTTAGGTTGAGCTGTTAAATCCTCCATGTTCTCCATCTAATGCCCCCTTGCTGGGCACCTGAGGAGCGGGAAGGGGTTGTGTGTGACACAAGGGGGACCCTGGTATGTTCCACATGGCCCAACTCCACAAACAACAGACATTAATTGCTGTATATTTTCTGCTGTTCCAATGGCCCCGGAGACCAGGGAGGAAATGCTGGAAGAGACAACGACTCCTTTTACTGTTTGGCTCGGAATACAGCCTCGTCGATTTCTCCTCGTGACTTTCTAGCAATCAATTACATCATCATCCGGAGGCAAAGTCTCTGTCCGTTTCTAAGGCAGCCCAGAGCTCACTAGTCCAGGCTGGCCTTGAACTCACTCGTCCTTCCCTCGGGGCTCTTGGGATTATAGGATGCCTGACCATGAGCCTGACAGTCCTGGGCTTACGATGTTGACTGGAGGCAAGTAATGGTTAGAAACTTGGATAATACGCAGCCTGACACTTGATCAAGACCACCCTCAAAGCGTGTGCTCATTTCAAGAGAAACGACGTGCTCATTTCAAGAGAAACGAAGTGCTCATTTCAAGAGAAACGAAGTGCTCATTTCAAGAGAAACGAAGTGCTCATTTCAAGAGAAACGAAGTGCTTGTTCCTGGCAGGGGTGCTACTCTTTCTATTCTTCTTACCCAGAGCGGACATAAACCCTAACACTTCACACTAGAGAGAGTCTATCATAGTTTCTTACTTTCCTTTTTGGTTTGCTAACTGTGGCCTTAAGTGCCAACATTGTTCACTGGTAATCAGCTTGTTGAACGCATCAGATCCGCAGGCCCAGACTGCTGTGAGGGGTGTGTTTTCCTATCTCCTACAGCCCTTCTCTCAAACCCCTAAACTTACTTCAATATCCTGAAAAAGAGATGCAAAGATATAGAAAAAAAAAAAAGTTCTCTGGATGCTGCTCCCTGGAGAAGAGTGGAGGAGGTAAGTGGTGGAGACTCAAGGTCAAGGCTCCCACACTCCCTCAGTGCAGAAGGAAGTGGTGCTACACACCTTCTCATGGTACGGCCCCAACACAATCCAGCCACAGAATGTGTACCCCAGGTAGATCATGCCAGCACAAGCGCAGAACCGGAGGACTTTGGGCAGTGAGGCTTGCATGGTTAAAATGAGCACCTGAAAAACAAAGGAGAGGATGGCTTGGAGGGGGAAAGTAGCCAGTAGAACCCAAAGGAGAACCGAGTGCCAGCCGCAACGACTTCTGAGAACTTACGTTGTAAGTCTGAAAGTAGCCCAAATATCTGATGACGCCAACCCAGACGAGGAGTGTTGACGTCCCAAGCAAAATGCTACACAGATCATAGTTTGTGAGGTTCTAAGGAAGGAAAAAAAGAAAAATACAGCTGAGCAAAATGCCCTAGTCCCTTTGGCATGTTACCTCCCTTTAATGGATGAGAAGAACTGGCTGTCCCCTACCAACATCTGTCACCTCATCACTTGAGAGGCTGAAACTGGACAATCACCATGAGTTCCCAAGGCCAGCCTGGACTACAGAGTGAGTTCTGGGCCAGCCTAGACTACATAAATAAGTTCTGGGCCAGCCTGGACTACAGAGTAAGTTCTGGGCCAGCCTGGACTACATAAATAAGTTCTGGGCCAGCCTGGACTACAAAGTGAGTTCTGGGCCAGCCTGGACTACATAAATAAGTTCTGGGCCAGCCTGGACTACAGAGCAAGTTCTGGGCCAGCCTGGACTTCATAGTAAGTTCTATTCAAGACTGGATTATATAGTCAGTTCTAGGCCAGACTAGAGAGTGAGGCCTTGTCTCAAAACAAAAACAATGAAGAAGGAGGAGGAGAATGATTAGGAGGAGGGAGAGGAGGAGAATGAGGGAAGAGGGAGGAGGGGGAGGAGGGGGAAGAAGAGGAGGAGTGAGGAGGGGAAGAGAAGGGGGAAAGAAACTGGAGGAAAGCTTCAAATGTTTTGTATTTTTATTTTCTTTTAGCATTTTAATTATGATCTTATTTCTTTCCAAATAACATTTTGAAATAGGACTTGATTTGCCACTGACTGGGGCGTGAAAGAGCATGGTGTTTTATCAAGTATCAAGCAATACAGTCCAGCCACTTTTGGAAGGGAACTTCAATGTGATTTGCTGACATAGTTCCTGCCCTCAAGAGATTCTAGGCTTCATTGACGAGACAAACAAAAAACACAATTGGATACAATGTGCAAAGTTCAGTGAGAGATACAGTGGCCACCTGCCACAGAGGCCTGCCCATGGCCATGTCCCAGAGCTAAGCTGGACCCACACAGGCTGGGGAGAAGTGTACAGGCCTGTAGGCAGCACCTAACACGCCCCCAAGGCTGAGATCTGATGTGCAGAACGGCAGTGTGAGAGTTGAATGGGGGGGGGGGGGGGGGGGGGGACTCTAAAGGTCACACTGGCAGGGGAGCATCACTTCATCCTAAGTAACAGCAAGACGGAGACTTCCAGGAAGACTGCCCAGCCACTGTTTGGCTGGATCTGTGGATACAAAACTAAAGACAGAAACACAAATGAGATGAGAAGGCTGCTGAGGCAGTCCAAGCCAGAGAGGAAGTCAGTCTAAGGGAAGCTAAAGGTAGCTGGAATGGAGATGGGGGGGGGGGGGTGGGGGGGGGGGGGGGGGGGGGGGGCAGGTGGGCAGTGGGGGGTAGTTGGGGGGACAGTGTAGGCCTGATGAGGGCAGCTTTGAAGGACTGACCTGATGTAGGACTAAGGAGAGAACGGTTGAGCGGAGGAATCAGAGTCCAGCTATGAGAGCAAACCAACTAACTGACACACGCAACCAGCCAGACCCTGTAGACACTCAAGAACTGCAGATCCCTCGGCCATCGAGGCCCACAGCATCTGGGATCCCCCACCACACACACACACACACACACACACACACACACACACACACACACCTGCCACTGGCTCTTGAGGTGTGTTCAGAAGTGACTGGTCTGTGTGCCAGATGCTCCCTTTGCAATTTACACAAGTAAACAGACAGATACACTTAAAAATAAATAAATACAAAGCCCGAGCCATCAGTGCCTGGAGGAACGCCACAGGCTGCCATTCCACAGTGACTCTTCCTGAGGAATGGTGAGAGGCAGCCTTAGGCCATGGGTGGGAGAAAAGAGAAAAAAACATGAGAGCCACTCTAGTCCCCAGAAGGAGTCTGTGTCCCACAGTGCCTCCTGTCATCCAAGAGAATATGGGAGCCTAAATGACAGTCACTTACCTTGGCTTTGATTTCCATCTTCAGTATGGATCCCATGATTGTCATGAGGTCACTGACAGTGACCAGAACGTACCAGCCGTTGATGAACACCCACTGGTCGGCATCACAGACATGCCGCTCGTACTTCTCCAGGAAGAAGTTGAGAAATCTCTAGCGCAAACATTTAAAAAAGCATTTCTTACAAGTCGCTCTGCCCTCTGGAGGCAGAAAACAAGAACGAACCGGTTTCCGAGATGGCAGATCTACCTCACTAGGAGACACAATGCCACATGCTAGGTTACACCCGCTACTCCAGGACAAGCAAACACTTGAACAGCTGCTAAGTAACCCAAACACCAAGTGCATGTATTGTCCCTCTAACAGTGCTAACTCAGAGTGTGTTCCAAATACTGCGTGTTATGTCCTCACTCAAGCTGACCAACGGCAACCCTTTGAACCAGGACTCTCTGTGGCCCAGATGTAGGCAATGTGTTCCCAGGACTGTACCTGCACTTGGCAGAGAGAGACCCCAACCACTGATCCAGAATATCCAGGGGGTTAGAAGGCAGATATGAAGTAGGAAATTCACGAAGTGAAAGTTGGGGGGACTACAGAGATGTCTCAACATTAAAAAGCACCGGCTGCTCTCCAGGGGACCCCGGGTTCAATTCCCAGCACCCACATGCCAGCTCACAATTGTCTGTGGCTCCAGTTCCAGAACATCTGATGTCTTCTCCTGGCCTCTGAGGGCATAGGATGCCTATAATGCACAGGCATACACGTGTGCAAAACACTCATGCACATAAAATAGAAATAAATAAATCTCAAAAAATTATGTAAAAACCAAAGTAGAAGTTGAAATCAAGGAAAATAGAACGGGCTACTTCCTGCTCTGAAGATGATGCTTCAGGGTCTTCCTGTTTCTCCTACCACAGTGGGAACCTAGACTCTCACCTCAAGCCAGAATTACACAGATAGTAAGCTCAAGTACATGCTTCTGAGAAAACATACTTAAAGAGGTTAAAAAGGCACAATGAAACTATTTAAGAAATTGAATCAAAGTATTTCATGTCTCATTATAAGCCATTTACCATGCCTCCTTGTCAAAGTGAACTCTGACTTGAAGACAAAAGATGGAGCCCACACATGCTCTTAAGATCATCCCTGAAATTAACATTTTATTCTGGAAACTTGTAAACGCTTGAGAGCTCACCACAAATACCTGTGCTTGTTAACTCGATTTTAAGCAAAGTTGTTCTCTGACCTCCTGAAATAACTAAAACCTTTTCCTACTTTTTAAAATGTTGATGTGTGTATGTGTGCATGTATGTTCACATGCACATGTAGGTGTATGCACATGTGTGTGGAGTCCAGGCATAGAAGCCAGGTGTCTCCTGCAGCCACTTTCTACCTTATTTTGCTCTCTGAACTTGGAGTTCACCAGCTGTGCCGGATTGACTGGCCAGTGAGCCGCAAAGACTCTCTTGTTTCCACTTTCCCAGAGCTGGGATTACAGCCATATGTTTTGTTTTTGTTTTTGTTTTTGTTTTTGTTTTTGTTTTTAATGTGAGGGCTGGGAATCAAACTCAGATCCACATGTTAGCATTTAACCAACTGGCCCATCACACTAGGCTCTGTGGCCTCGTCTTACTCCCTGTACCTCAGGACGGTGAAGGGAAGTAGTTGAGAAAGGGCACCATAGCCCAGTGTCAATAGTTTGCACAAACACAGGCTACAGGCTGAGAGTGGAGGGAGAAAGGGAAGAGCCAGCCTTACCTTCCTCAGCCTCAGAGCAAGAACGATGGACCTTGTGCACAGGATAAGGGATGCCAGGCAGATCATAATGACAAACACGTCAAACACCAGGACATAGCGAGTGCTCCTCTGAACTGCAGAACAAGACCCAGGGCAAATGTTAAGTGTGTCCTGCACCAATTGTGGAGAACGATCTCCTAGCAAGTGGCAGTCTGAAGGGGAATTCAAAGAAAACTCATCTTGTCCGTTGTTGAAACAGTAACTATCAGAAAAAAAGTCACAGGGCATTCATTCAGAAGGCCACAGACAAGCTAACACTCCTTGGAGGGAAAGGGTCATGCATGTGCAAATGTAGGCACTACTAACCAATGCACTTATGCTCTTTATAAATATTTGCTGCAGAACAGAATTCAACAGAATGCAATCCATTTGGGCTCCATTCAGAAAGAGGTGAAAATGCCAACATGGCCTAAGTCACTTCACACAACAACACAGACAACAAGTTTGCCTTATTAGGGGCTGGAGAGATGGCTCAGAGGTTAAGAGCACAGGCTGCTCTTCCAGAGGTCCTGAGTTCAACTTCCAGTAACCACATGGTGGCTCACAACCGCCTATAAGGAGATCTGGTGCCCTCTTCTGGCCTGCAGGTGTACACGCAGGCAGAGCACTGTATACACAATAAATAAATAAATCCTATGGCCTCCCTGCCATAGGACCATTTACAAACTTATGCCTAGAACCGGCATGCCTGCCTTGGCCAAAACTATGCTTCGCACACACCTGCTCAGATTATTTGTTTTGGGGGGTCAAGTTTCAGATTTTCCTTTTTATTGATTGATTCTGTTGCTTGATGAGTTTATACATTTATGTATTCTGATCCCATGCCCCCATCCTCTTAGCTCCGTCGCATTCCTATCAACACCTAGTCCCCTTCCCTGCCTAATACGTGGCTTTTGGTCTGGTTCATGGCCCATCCGTGTGACCATTGCATCAGAACTATGTGCTGGAGCCTGATGGGGTCATGAGTGGGCACCCGACTGAAAGCAGTGATCCCCCCCCCGCCCCCGTCACTGAATCTGTTTGTTGCAAACAGTGCATCAGTGTGCGGCAGCAGGGCCTGAGCCCCTCCTCCACCCACACTTGACTGTGGAGGGGCCCATTCTCGTGCATTCCCAGTAATGGCCTCCGCCTCTGCAGCTGCCGTCTGGGGTCTAAATGTGTTAGAAATGGCTGTGCTCTGCTGCCCTGAAGATGGCATTTCACAGCATCCCTCCCGCTCCCTCCACTGCCTTCTCTTCCCATTCCTTCTCTCTCTGCTTCCTGGCTGCAGGTTAAGGAGCGAGGCCTCAGCTTACTACTCCAGGTCTGTGGTCTGCTGCCATGTGTGTCTGTCATAATAGACCCTTATCCCTCTAGAACCATAAGCTCAAACAGCCCTTCTTCCTATGAGGCCCCTCAATCATGGCATTTTATCACAACAATAACAAAGTAACAAAGACAACAACCCATGCTGCGTGTGAACTAGTGGGGACTCTCCTGCCTCAGCTCCCAAGTCACTTCGTACCCCACTGAAACTATTCTGCCTTGTAGAAACAAACATCTTCCAGGCATGAGCTTGGAGACACGGGTTCAGAAATACGCCCTGTCACTTTGACTAGGGAAGTCCCACACTTGTCAATCCACCCTCCCAAACAGCTGATGTGCAGACACTCTACCACCATCTGCCTGTGGGACTCTGACTCGGAGCTACCCAAACTTATGAACTCTCACTCCTGCAATAAATAAATGCCATTACTGTTTAGCATGCTGCCTACAGTCTGCCTAGCAACCTATAACGTCATTAACCTGCCCACAACTAGGTATGCCAGCTGCCCAGGATAGAAAACTCACCTCATCTCTCTCTCTCTCTCTCTCTCTCTCTCTCTCTCTCTCTCTCTCTCTGTCTCTCTCTGGGGTGCCCCTTCCCATCCCCTCCTCTCCCACATTTCTATAATAAGCTTCTGCCTATCATATCTGTTGACTGGCATCTTATTTTTCCCATATTTAATAATCATACCTCCCATGAGAGGGGAGCCCTGCCCACCCATTCTTCCAGAGCCTTGTGAGGCTGGCTACAAACTCTAGGATAAAATGTAAGTTGATAGAGACCAGAAGCACACGCAGGGAACATGTATCAGGAAGCGGGTGAGGTCTGCCTGTGAATGGGAGCACTGTCTGGTTTTGCTTTGAGGGGATGTGGGTAACTGTGCATAATGACAAGAGGAGGCAAGCAGTCCAGAAGCTGAGTGGGAAGGAACATCAGAAGCCTTGGGAAATAGCGACCAGAGCCACCAGGTGTCGCCTCTGTGCTAGCCCTATAGACGGAGCTTCTCAAACCATCACAGCTTCAAATGGACCCATCTCCTAAGCCTCAGCATTTTAAAGACTTCACAACCCTTCACTTTATTTTAAATGCATGTTTTCCTAGTGATGTCGTCAAGTTTCTTAAGATGTGGCCATAAGAAAAGCACATTTTAACAGTTTTTCCACTCAGGTCTGCGAGGCATGTGCTTCTCTCTGTTGGTCACACGGGGGCGCTAGAGCTCCTCCCATCTGTGCACTGGTTGGGGAGATCATTGGGGAGCCCTGCGGCCCACTTTGGTCTTCATGGTGATGACTGCAAATCTCATTTTATATATGACAAAGGTTACTTTTCCCCCAGGACATAGTTGCAGCCTTTACTTGAACTTGAGGGCCTTGTTGGTGCGGGTTTTTGAGTATCTGTTATGGAACAGGAAACCCATTTTATCAGAAACCCAAACTGAGTTTCCTTTAGAGCAATAACTGAAGCCAAAGCTAGAAAAGAAAAAGAAAACTTCAAAATCACCAACCGTTGTACAACTGAAAAGTCATGAGTGGCTGGAAGAATAATGGTGGTTGGACTAAAAACCAAATGCCTCATATTTTATTTTTCTGGTTATCTGGTCAAACGGGAGTTCATTTAAACAAAGGTTGCCAATTCACAATGCTCACCACCCTTCAGAGATGCCTGTCGCCTGACCACTGAACAACAGGACAGGATCCAATATCTTAGACTCTTCTTTTAATACAGGAATCCCTGTGTAACTTGAACTGCGTCTTCCTCCAGAGTGTGTGGGACACCCTCGCTTGCTCAACAGGGCCATTTAAGCACATGGCCCATGAGGTGACTGAGGAAATGTCCCCATGTTTATTCAGTCCGCCATCTGTGCTCTGGGGTCTTGACTTTTCTCTGGTGTCCAAGGCTTGGATCAAAACATAGTCCCTCCAAGAATCATTTCAGGATTCCTGCTCGGCCCTGGTCAAGTTTATCATTTGTCTTCTTCCTCAGACCTTTCATACCTCCCCACCTGTGCCTACCCATCATGCACCTGTGCCTACCCATCATGCACCAGAGAGCTGGTCACACCAGTCACCCTCAGGAAGGTTTTTCCTTCTCACTGGAGCCGAGCAACTCTGATGACTCCTGTCCCATTGCTTGGCACCAACACCCTCAACAAATAAGTCATTGCTCTTGCTTTGTAGAGAAAGATTCTAAGACAGAGAGGCCAAGAAATAGGTCCAAGTCCCCAGACATGGCAGTTAGAACCAGAATGCAAACCTAAGCCACTGACTCACACTAAGTCCTCAAGAGTAGCAATAAACACTTGCTGACTTGGATGAAGTACCAAGGTCTTAGGACTAGTGTTTGAGCTTGGTTGTTCTGTAGCTTTCTTCTCACTATTGGCCACACCAATTGCGTAGGTTCTCTCAGTCCCCAAGCCTTCCTGGAACCCACAAAGGGCAGGCTGCACAGCACACTTACCAGACCCAGATATGTTTGTGGCTTTGCATTCTTCTATGTTGGCCTCGCTGTTAAAATAGATTTTGATTTTTCCGCTGTGGGCTTTGTTGTCAAAGGTAATCTAGAGACAGAAATGGAGAAGCTATAGTCCAACTGGAGGTGGGAGTTGTCAGGTCAACTCCTTACGAATGTCAGCAACACCCAGACAGTACTCTGATACAAAGAGGTTGCACCAATGAACACGCCAAAGAGGTCATACCAATGAACACACCTCGGCACATAGCTAGCTGTGATTGATCTTATAAAACATGACCTTAAGCAGCTCGGGGAGAAAAGGGGGTTATTTCAGTGTACACTTCCCGGTCACACTCCATCACAGGAAGTGACAGCAGGAAGTGAAGTTCACACCACAGAGGAAGGTTGTTTACTGGCTGGCTTACAACCTTTGCTCAGCCTGCTTTTTTTTTTTTTTTATCCAGCCCAGGACAGCGCCCACAGTGGGATTAGCTCTCCTCCATCACTCAGCAGCCAAGATAAAGCCACAAAGAGATGCTCACTGGCCAGTTTGATCTGGCTAATCCTCCAGTGGCCACTCTGTCAGATCGCACTGGGCTGTGGCAAGCTGACAGCTGGAGCTAACTAGGAGAATTCCTTCCAACTTGCTTTTAGTGATGAAAACTACACTGGAAAGGGGAGAAAGACTTCTGTGGGTGCTGGGGATCTGAATTTGGAACCTGGTGCTTTACACGTTGAGCTGCCTTCCCAGCCCAGACAGTTGTAAGGGACTGGCTCCATGTTTACATCAGTCTCCAGATAAGTGGCACCACGCCCTCGCTGAAGCTCCCACAACACAGCAGTACCTACTCTCTGTAGGGCCAGCACTTATCCTCTTCTACAAAAGCCATAGGGAACAGACCAGACAGGGGCTGACGGAAAACAGAGACACTTGCCGTGTTCTGAAAGACGTAGCAGTCCGGTACCTCTCGGGAATGAACGGCCTGTAGGTCAATTCCTCTGAGGGCAAAAGAGATATCCACTTGCACAAGCCTTAAGAAAAAGCACAGTAAAAGGCTTAACTCTCAGCGTCACTAGACTCCTGCCCACCCCTCCCCCACCCACTCCCAGGCTTCCTCTCCTGTGCGTTTGAGACTTGGTGTGTTTACCGATAAAAGTCCAGCCTGAAGAAAGATGTCTGCGCCCAGTCCTCAGGCTCCTTGGCAAGCACCTGGAGGTCTAGGTGAATGCATTCTAGAGCAACAGATAGATGAGGAATGGTCACTTCCGGCAAGAGTCCGATGCTGAAATGAGTACAGCAGCCATGTGATGAGAGGCGGGACCCTTTGAAAGTCTCAAACCATCTGCCAACAGGGAGCACAGCAACCCTTCAGTGGAGGAGCCAGCTGGCAAGTGCCACTTTCACCCAGGGGCCATGCCAACATCACCTGTCTCAAGAAGAGACAGGCGTCAGGTGCGTCCTACACTGGGAAGAAACTATCACTTGTGCACTGTTCCTTCCCCGGATGCACAGCCTCAGCCAGCCGTGATGAGACAAAAGTGCCTGACAAAAGATTCTCTTTAAAAATGTAGAGATCAGCAGGGCACTGGGCAGAAAGACCTTTAACCTTAATATTCGGGAGGAAGAGGCTGGCGGAGCTCTGTCTTGGTTCTTGTCTTGTCTTGGTGCACATAATAAGTTTCAGTCAAGCCAGGACTACAGATCCCCCCTCCTCCCCCATAGAGATTAGCCTCTGAACTGTGTGGCCCAGCATCATTGCTTCACAGGGCAGGAAGGGGAGGAGGTCCAGAGGTGAGGACTGGCAAGGTCATGGAGACCTGTGACGGAGCTACACACCTGCTATGCTGTCTGTGGTGTGGAGAGGACAGGACTGAGGGCAAGCTGGCTCCCAGTGTGTTGTCTAGATCTCTATGGTCTCAGAAAATCAACTCCTTATTTATTTAATTAATATTTTAACTGCAATATGACGTCATTGAGAACAAGAGTACAACTCTGCTACATCTGGTTAAACCCTCACAGCCACCAGGGTAGCTGGCACTCTAACCATGGCCCTGACATGTGGGATCTATTTGTGCTTAATAAAAAGGGGATCTCCTGGGCTAAACGCAAGGGCACAGGACTGAACAGATAATCTGTGAAACAACAGACTATAGGCAATGTGCTGTGGTTATATATGTTCTCTGGTTACTAAAATGTTCTTTATTCTTCAATGCAAACATGAGAGACAGGCAGTATTGACAGGCACGTCAAGAAACTTCTCTGTGGTTGCATAACCATTTGCTATCTGTCAATAATTAAGCCCACCTATTCTTGCCTTCATATCCTGAGTTCTACTGAGGTTGACACTTCTTCCTGATTTTAGATCCCCTTTCATGCATACATTAGAGGAAGCCTGCTAAGGAGGTGAATGTGCATGGGTTGACCTTACACATTGCAGGAAGCTCCTAGGCTTTTCCTTGACCTACGTAGAGAATAATCCTTACATGTGCTAAATACCAACAATAGCCTATGTGGCCAGCTCATCTGGTGGGCTAGCTTCAGAAATAATACAGAGGATATTAAGCATACATTGCTAAATGTTGTCCAGTTTTTCTTTAAATTAACAGAATAGTGCTCACTTTGGCAGCACATATACTAAAATTGGAACGATATAGAGAAGATTAGCATGGCCCCTGCCCAAGGATGACACACAAATTCGTGAAGGGTTCCTTGTTTTTATAAAGTACAGCGTAACCATTGCTACAATCCAGGGACCCACAAAAGCTAAATTACAAGGATGGTCTAAGGATGCTTGAATCCCACTCAGAAGGGGACATAAAATAGGCATTGGAGGTAGATGGCTGGAGAGGGGACGGGAAGGAGCTGGGCTGGGGAGTAGGAGTAGGAAGAACAGGAGAGACAGGACCAGCTGAGAGAATGAAAATGGGATGGGGGTTGAGAGCATCTCTGGGGCTTGCCAGAAACCTGGGATAGAGGAGGCCCCAGGAAGTCTATGGAGGTCACTCTAGCTGAGACTTCTAGCAGCAGGGGATATGGAGCCTAAAGTGGCCACCTCCTGTAGCCAGGCAGGACTCTCCCAGTGGAGGGATAAGGACACCAACCCACTCACAAAACCAAGCACATTAGATAAGGGACACTCAAGCGGTATTAAAATGGTGGTCACTTAGCTATTAGGGAATTTTATTTGCAGGATCCACAACAATCCCTTTAGTAAGGCATAACAGTGACGTCATTTTGGGTTGAAAAAGGAGTCCTCCCATCAGAACAAACAAGAACCGAACTCAATTTGATCGACACAAGCATTTCTGCACCCTGAGCTTCAGACCCCTGGGTGGTTGGCCACACAGGCAGTTTTCTGCGCTTGAACACTGAAGGATGATTTCCTATGTAGCATAGGAAATGTCACATTTATGAGTGGCTAAGATAGGACAATGTCTACCAAGCCTTCTCCTTAACCCACAACTACATCCCAAGGGAGTCACGTGTAACCATTTCCATCATCTGAAGGCTTCTAGCAATGTGTTAAGTCAAGGCATATTTACCTCATTGGCAGGCTTTCTCTAATGTATATAAGAAAATTAAGAATCAAATATTTTAAAGATGCATTTATTTATCATGTATACAGAGTTTTGCCTGCATGCCAGAAGAGGGCACTAAATCTCAGTGTAGATGGTTGTGAGCCACCATGTGGGTCCTGGGAATTGAGCTCAGGACCTTTGGAAGAGCAGCCAGTGCTCTTAACCATCTCTCTAGCCCCAAACCTCTTTGTTTGCTTGTTTCTTTCTTCTTTCTTTCTTTCTTTCTTTCTTTCTTTCTTTCTTTCTTTCTTTCTTCCTTTCTTTCTTTCTTTCTCCTCCTCCTCCTCCTTTTTGCTTTTTGATACAGAGTTTCGGTGTGTAGCCCTGGCTATCCTAGACTCACTTTGTGTACCAGGCTGTACTCGAATTCACAAAGATTTGCCAGCCTCTGCCTCTGCCTCTGCTTCTGCTTCTGCCTCTGCCTCTCTAGTGCTGGGATAAAAGTCATGTGCAACCATGAATACTATTCTTTTTCCAATGTATTCATTTATTGTTTGTTATTTATATAATATTCTGCCACCTGTGAGGCAGCAGGCCAGAAGAGGGTACTAGATTTCATTATAGATGGTTATGAGTCACTCTGTGGTTGCTGGGGATTGAACTCAGGATCTTTGGGAGAACAGCCAGTGTTTTTAACCTCTGAGCAAAATCTTTATACTTTTCAAT
The DNA here is from genome assembly GCA_907169655.1 of Acomys percivali. Taxonomy (NCBI): domain Eukaryota; kingdom Metazoa; phylum Chordata; class Mammalia; order Rodentia; family Muridae; genus Acomys; species Acomys percivali. The sequence goes on along the minus strand of OU015753.1, from coordinate 96,996,092 downwards.
ATATTGACAGATTCTCTTTGACAAGCTATAATTAATAAGGTCAGAGAATGCAATGAATACACTTAGGCAATATCTCTTAAAGTCAAATTAATAATCCACTTCTCCATTTACTCTAAATTATTCCATATGCTTATAGAAAGAAAATGAACAATGACATCACTGTCTAATACTTGGGGAATAAATAAAACTTGCCTCTCAGTCTTGTCCATCTTTCCTAGCCATTGATACTGACTTTGGCCACATTTCTTTAAGCAATTTTCTGAGAAAACTCAACCAGAAAAACAAACAAACAAACAAATATAACATAACATTTGTGTCACTAGAAAACTGTTGTGTGGTACATCCCATTTGAGTCCCACAACTTCAGAAGGAAAGTGGTACCCAGCTGCGAGTGCCCCATGTCAGAGGAGTCATCTGCATGGCGAGGCTTGGCTGAGCTCCCGTGTAAGAGATTCCAAGTGATGCTAAATCAACCCTGACTGATTCCCTCTGGTGTTGAGCATTCCCTCCTTAAAGGGCGTGGGCATTGAGGGTGGTCACTGCTAAGACTCAGAAAGCTGGGGAGACATACAGGGCTCAGGAAACTGAAAGTTACAAGATCCACAGAACCCTCTCTGAGGTCGTGAAAGCAGAGAACACTTGCTGGGTCAGGTGATCTCTTAGTGGAACAGGGCCTGTGGGATGCAGCTTTTAGAAGTCATCACGAGTTCTGGGCATGCTTTACAGGAAGCAGCTGCCTTTGAGTCATCTGTAGTTCTGTAAGCAACCCCAGTCAACGCCTGGGTTCACTAAGCTACTGGTGGGTGGAATCGATTCCTTGGTCTATCATTGATGCCCTAGCTGGGACAAATACATATTTGTGCACATCTGTCTAGGAAAAGCCATACAACCGCCACCCAGGTCTCAGAAACGAAGAGTGTGATTGTTTCAGTGGCGGTGGTAAATTACCAAGGAACTGTCCCCATGTCGGTCTCTAAGAGCAGCTTGGAAGCCACACAGTGCATGGACCAATAGGACCCAGTGACTAATCCTCTCAGAATCCAGAGTGCAGGGCACACCTGCTCACATATGGGTTCTGTATGGCCAACTCAAGGAAACCAGTAAAACCCCCATCCTGGGAGGGGACTTGCTGTGTTACCAAAGCACCTCGAGATCAGAGTAAGAAATACAGCTAAACAGACTGTGTGATGTCATCCTTTAACTAAAGCCCATCCCACTCCTTGCACCCCCTCCTCCTGCATTGCCAGGTACTTGAAAGCCAAAATGTGTTAGCTTTGGCATCTCTGTGATAGGAAACAGACAGTAAGCGCCTTGGGCTTGTTGACTGAACAGCAAAACCTTTGAAGTCTTAAAGCACGCACTGCGTGCTCACAGAATAGCACAAGGTGACTTTACAGGGTTAGCTGAGAAGTTTTTGTCAAATAATCTCTCAAGAGAAAGGATAAACATTGTTACCTTCAATTCGCCTTTGAAAAGCACTGCATACTTTATAAACAAAAGAGCTGGCCTGGTGGCGCACGCACGGTGTGGTTCCAACCCTCCGAAAGGAGCGGCAGAAGCATCAGTGGTTACGCACACTTACTGAAGGATTTAAAAATGTACGAGAGAGATACACGGAAACACTGTTCCTTCCCGTCACCAGGAACACGCAGTTGCTAGCTCGTCACAGAAGATGACACAGTCCCATGATGAAATGGTCACTACTGTTACCTGTCTCAATGTCACTGTCAATATTCAGGGTCTCATTAGAAGAAAACATGGTCTCTGTCTTGTAATGCCGCTTACAGAATTTCAAGGCAGTTCTATTGTCTTCATTTTCTCCATAACTAAGGGTTGCCAGAGAGATGTTCCTCAGATGACCATACTGTTTAAAAAAAAAAAACAGTTAAATTATAGTTAAATAAGCCACATCCATACCATATGGAATGCACTTTTATCTATTTTTATTGCTTATACAATACTTTTTGGGAGCATTGTCCAATTTGACACAGCACAACATCATTTTCTTCAGTCAAACCGGGGCACACTGCCTCATAGAACTCTACACCGCAGCAATATCCTGAGGGCCACTCCCGACTTCCTCCCAGCCAAGGTCTCACCCACCTCTCAGAACTTATCTCATACTGTGGTCCCTTGGCTCTTTCCCGTAAAGGTCAGCTAGCCTCCAGGCACCTCCCAGAGCTTGAAGACATACTTCCACCTCTGGTCTTTTAGTTCTCTCTTCCTGGGACTCCATCTGTGCATACTGAGTTCCCTCTTGTGAGTCTTGGTCAAACACCACCACTACAATGAGGTGTTCCCTCACGTAGCTCATGAAAAACTGCTAATACCAAAACCTCACTTTGTGCCTCATCATTATAACATTATCAATTATATTTAGTTAGAATAATAAAAGCAAGTAAAAATTCAAAAGTGTAGGAAATTGCAAATGTCTGTCTCATTCTAGAAAGATCCCCATCTCCTTCATTGACTACTTGAATCATCCATGTGTCACAGGTCACACTTACACAACTAACACCCTCTCACGTTAACACGATTCTGATACTGGCTCTCATCAACCACAGGGCTTCACTTGCCTCCATCTTTGTCACTATGGCTTTTCTAGGAAACATTTACATCATAGGAATGTTGCAAACAGCTATTAATTGTTTCAAGAACACTGCATACAGGTGGTACAGGACTTTAATCCCAACACTCAGGAGGCAAAAGCAGGTGGATCTCCATGTGTTTGAGGCCAGCACAATCTACATAGCAAGCTCCAGGCCAGCCAGGGATACATAGTGAGACCCTGTCTCAAAAGAATAAAGCAAAACCTCATCAGTTTGGCTAACAATTACAAATTTTAGTCTTACAACAACTTCAAGACCCTGTGACTTCTCCCCCAGCCTGCAAATGCTATATTCATTAATCTTAAACTACTGCAACGTGGTCTTCACCCAATTCAATCAAGGTCCTTCTACATGAAAGGACTCCCACACCACCCAAGCACCACTGAGAATGGCCAAAGGAATTTCTTCTTTATTGCTGCCAGCAAGAAACTCAGCTGTGCTTAGTAGCATGTCTCAGGAACTCTCTGCCATTACAGAGGCAGCCTTCCATACTATAATCTCATGTCTCTTCATTTATCTAGCTCTCTTTTCTAGACAAGCCAGAATCCAGATATGTTGTATTCACTTCTACATCATCAATGTGCAGTACTTGTCAAATACCGGGAACTCAAATATTTATTGAATTGATGAAAATGGGAAAAATCCATTACCCCTAAGTGCTTCTGTCAGGTCTACCAATCTCACTTTCAATCATTGTCATATTGTTCATATATAGCCAGGATTATTAATGCTATGACATCAAACCTGAGAGCACTACATACTGTCAGATTGGGTTTCAAACTTACACCAAACCTGATTTTATAATCTCTTAACTCTTTGTTCTGAGACAATTTCCCCAACATAGTTGTTCAAAATCAATAAAATAAAAAGACTAAAACCTAAAACAAAACAAAACAAAACAAAACAATTAAATGGGCAGTTTTGCTATTAGTGTCTGAAGAAATAGGAAAGATCTTAGCAGGTTATGAGAAATTTGCATGAGATAATAGTGTTAGTTACTAAGACAGCACAGTCATGTGTCTATATATGTCATTTAAAACACTTGCCTGCTTTATAGCAAAAAATATGCTCTCATATGTGTCCTCTTGAGTGTATAGGCTACAGCTGTAGTCATCTTCATCAACTCCAGAAAAGCATTTCAAAAACAGATGCTTAAAGGCAACAGTGTTATCTTCTTTGAAGGCCACCACCAACTGGTTACCTAGGCCAAACCGAACAAGCTACAAAAGAAAACAGGAAAGCTGCTGTTACCATTTACCCAGGAAAGAAAACTACTTCTGATCCTTAAAAATTCTTTTTTTCAAGCATCTGAAGGAAAATATCTTTCCTTGATTTCCACATTAAGAACAACAATGCCAAAAACAAGAGCCCCAGAGGAGAATCACCTCATTACACTATATCAGCAGTTCTTGGTATAAGACTGCATCAGGACTCAGAAAACAGTCCAAAGAATGGTGCTTGGGTGTGCCCAGAACCTTGAGCTGAAGAAGGAGCCTTACGGCCAGGCTTCTCCCACGCTGCCTTCAGAAAGACAGAGCAGTCAGGTGTTCCTCTGTCTCAGCAGGAGAAAAGACAGGTGACAGACACCACACCCAGGACTTTGCTCCAGGATGCCTGCTCTCCTCCAGGATGTGTGCCCCCTTAAAGATCACTTCCTGCTATGCACAGTGACAATGCCAGCATCAGGAAGCAAAGGCAGAAGGACTGCCATGAGCCCAAGGCCAGCCATGTTATAAAATGGGCCCTGTTTCAACATCTCCCTCCCAAAAGTATCTGTTTACTGACACAAAGTTAAATACCCACGGGGTCTCTTCACCAGGCCCAATAGTTCTCTCAGATTACATAAATAAGAAAAAAAGCTAGTACCAAAGTTATGTAAGAAATCAGGAACCTGTGCATAATGTTATGCCCGTGCACACACTATCACACAGACGTGATCCCCTTTCATGCCCATTGTGCATATGTGTACATCCCTGCAATGCTTGCCTTCACCCACACAGCACACACACACACGCGTGCACACATGCATGCATACCTTCACTCCTTCACTCTTTCACACAGAGGGTACTGTCATTCAAGGCTACACACAGCACACACACACACACACACACACACACACACACTCATTTGCAAGCAACTGTGGTGAAGGCAAACCTCAGCAAGTCTCCCTCACACAACCTTTCCACTTCCCCAAACTAGAATGTTTCCTCTGAGTGCTCACCCAGCTAAATCACAGGGGCACCTTGAACTGTTCCTCATGCATGGAATCAAGAAAGTGGACTGGATGGCCCTAACAGTTGTCGCATCCTGTGTCACTAAGCGTGGTATCCACACAACAATGTGCAAATCAAACAGTTCAGCCCCTGAGACTAATGAGATTGGCACAAGGACTTCCCAGCAGTTTATAGTTTTAGTTTTTGTATTTTGTCTGGTTGGTGTTTTCATGTCTTCCTGTGTGTGCATGTTTGTATGCATGTCCACATGTGTGTATGTGCATATGTGTGTGGAGACGTGCAGGTTGACACTGTGAGTCCTTCTTGATCGTTCTCCACCCTATATGTTGGAGTAGAGTCTCTCTCTCGTGAACCCAAAGCTTGCCAGTTTGGCTATTATCGCTAGCCAGCTTGATCTGAGGAAGCCTCGTCTCTTCCTCCCATATAGGCAGGCTGCTGTGCCTTCCCACCTTTACATTGGTGCTTAGAATCTGAACACCGATCTTCACAGCTACACAAGGGCACTTTACTCACTAATCCATTTTCACAGCCTATACTTAACCTTTTTTATTTTATTTTATTTTTTATTTTGGTAACCCACTGAATCCAGTTAGTGCTGAATGTAGGAATGTATTCTGTTTGTTTTTGACAAACCATGTTTTCAGCAACTGCTATAGGCGAAGCCTCACACTAACAGCTTCATTTGCATTATCCTGCCCACTCCTACAACCAGCCCTGGTCACCATGTCACTGCCGCAGCCCATATGCTACACAGCCAGTAACTGGATTAGCCTTTGTGAAATTGCCCCAGCCACCTAGCTAGAATGGATGGAAGCCAAGCTTAGCTCCTAAGCTTTTTAGTATGCCACACAAACAATGCCGTTCTACTACAAACTTTAAACAGTCTATGAGAAACTTCTTCTAGAAATGGACTTTTAGTGTTAACATTCCAGAATTACAAAAGCAACTATTGCTTGAGAGTGTATACAGAGGATACTCTTTGGTCACTTAATGTCACCATGTCATGTTCCTCAAATACCAATGACTGAGCAAACTCTAGAAACACAGCTATTCTAAGAAAAACATAAGACAAGATACCTTTAGTCTGTGCCAACCTGTGCTGAAAAATCAAGCAACCTAAAGCCAAATTCTCCTGTCAAGTGATGTCTGTCAATGTTGCCTGCAGGGGATGTCAGTAAAGCTCAAGTTGGTATTTGGAAGCCAAAAAAGTAAACCAAGGAACCCACATACACACACAGCTTGAACTGTAGCCCCTCAAATGACACTACTCTTCCATTGTTGTGAGCAGAACCATTCTCCTCCAAGCTAGGGTAGAGAGAGCGTGAGATCATGCGTGGCACAGAGTACTGGACTCCCTGAGGACAAGGTTTATCTATTTTTTTTCCATAGCGCCATAGAATAAGAAAGGGACTGGATACTCAGCTGTCACCATCAAATACAGTCGAGTGAGGAACGTAACACCACTGTACACGTGTCATGTGCAACCTCAAGTCAGGCCATATATTCAGGCAGGAATATCTAGAAAGTGTCTGAGGGTATGAACACAGGTCTGCCCGACACTAAGGCCTGTTTATTCTCTCAACTGCTTGGCAACACTTGGACAAATCTGCCAGCTGTACTCTAGACGCAGGAAAGTTAGTCGCCCCACCTTCCCTCCCTCACGGTGAAAGAGAAGGAACACAAAGTGTCTGGACAGGAAATGGGCAAACTGATCAAGAAAGGGGCATACAATTTGTTGGTATTTAAAGCCACTTTTTTAACTTAAAGCCATCAACACGACTCTGAGATGAAGAAGTGGTGGCATTGTGAACTCTGTCTGGAACCACTCCATCTGTGATGAAGAACAGGAAAAGTTTCCAATTCTCTTGTTCCTAGAACAAACCAATGTCTTCATACCCAGACCAGCATCACCAGGGAAGGGATGAAATTGCCAAAGCTTCCCTACAGAGAGACAGTCCTGAGGGAGAAATGGCATAATAATAGCTTCTGGCCTTGACAGAACCGATCTTGCCTATGTGGCAGGCGAGAGGGAGGATGGTGTTGACTAAATGACTTTATTTTTACAAGTAATGACAGCAAGAAGATACACCCCCAAGCCACGAACTAGATCTCAAGATTTGCTGTCAACAAGATACAAAACACACACACACACACACACACACACACACACTCATTAAACATAGTCTGGCAAAGCCTGGGAACTGAAGCCTTCATATGAAATCAGTGTAGGAGAAAACACAGTGCATGCAGTACAAAGAAGATGGCGCTCTGATTGGTGCTCTGGAAGGAATGCAGGCGCCTTGCCTGATCCTAAATCACTATAGAACACAGCATCGGCTTTTTTTTTTTTTCCCCTAAAAAGTTTTTTACTCTGAAATCCTGCCTAAATGCCTCTCATCTCGTCAGACTCCCTGGAATAGGAACCCTCCCTGCCTGTGAATCTGGAAGACAGGATCTCTATCCAGAAGAAGACAGGCAGTGAGAGCAAGAGTGCAGGCTCTAGAGATCGGCCTGGCACCAAGGCAAGGGCTGTAGGCAAATTATTTAACCCTTTTGTCCCAGTTTCTTCATCCATGAAAAGGAGGTCCTAACTGAACCCATTTCACAGGCTTGCAGAGAGGATAAACTGTGTTAGCACACATTAAAAACCTCCTCATGTCTGGTATTGGCCAACACTAACCTGTGAGCTATCAGCAGCGGTGTAAGGTACCTGCAGTGGGTCTCCAACTCAGTGCCCTGCAAACCAGATGTTTCTTTTGTGTTTTAAGTTGGAGATGAAAGTGCTCAGAAGGAGGGCTCAGTGGCTAAGAACACTTGCCTCTTTTGCAGAGGGCCAGAGTTTGGTTGACAGCACCCACTCTGGCCAACTCACGACCAGGTTTTAACTCCAGCTCTAAGAGAGCTGATGCCCCCCTCTGGCCTATGCAGGTACTGCACGCACTTGTGATACTCACAGACACTTCAATAAAAATTAAAACAAATCTAAATCTGTGCTAGAGGAAAAATGGTGAGGATGGGGAAAGAATGTGTTGGGAACATTTTAAGCAGGAAAGTCAATGGGATACAGTAGTTCTGGGACTAAGAAAGTTAAGTATATGAGATTCATCCTTTTTACCATATCCTGAATATTGGCCTTGCTACTTCTGAAGTGACTGCTTTTCCTTCTTTCTTTTTTAATTACTCTTAATTTGTTTTGTTATATTAATGCATATGAGTGTTTTGCCTGAATGTATGTCTGGGCACCACACGCATGTCTACTGCCTACAGAATGCAAAAAACAAAACAAAACAAAACAAAACATCAGATTCCCTAGGTCCTGGATTATAGATGGCTGTGAGCCATCATGTGTGCCCTGAGACTCGAACTCGGGTCTATGGAAGAACATCCCTTACTCTGGGTCTCTAAGCCATCTCTCCAGCCCCGTGACTTGCTTTTCTTAAAGCTGGATGTGCTGGGACAGCACATCACACAACTCAAAGACCCCTTCTGAGCTCAGAGTAAAACAACAATTGCACTGACTATGGAAGCCCTCTCCTATCCAGAGGGGGGCCTTCTCCTAATTCTTCATATTACATTCAAGAAAACTATCCTTACACTTTTGGATCAATGGTACCACTAGATTATGTAACAGTAGATTCAAAGACCCCAAATCAGTACTGTATTTCTTTTCACACATGTGTTTTAAATGTCATCACCTACAGAACAGTGAGTTTGATGCCACAGCTCAACAGCTAGAAGGCAACTCTGGTGGCCATTTGTACTCTGGTGGTAAAGTGATCTGCCATATGACCTTAGAACTGGGTCCAAATGTAATCCTCAGACATTCCTGATAGTGTCCCATAGCTAGCATTTACTTGCGGCACATTGCTACTTACTGATGCAAGAAAAAATTAGCATTTTCTATGGCTGAAGACTTTCAAAAATGTATTAAATGAGGCATAATGATTTTTGAGAATACCTTGATAGCCTGTGCACCTCACGTGGACTAGGGGATGAGGAAATTTAGAAACTCATTTCTGCATGGATCTTCTTTCTATCTGGTTTTTATTGCTCCTGTGGAGGAGATGCAGCCTCGTGATCTCTTATCAAAAACCAGGTCACCTGAACTGAACTTCAGCCTTCCCTTTGGCCTCTGGAAGCAGATTGATTTTAGTTTCATGAACTTCAATGTGAGTCCTGCAGACCAACAAGCACTTGGAAGTGATTGGATCTCAGAGGAAGGAAGGAGTGATTGTGTGAGTTACCTGTGTGGTTACCATGACGATCTTCAGTATCTGCAAGCCCAGTTTCCATGGGATCTGGCGTCTGGCTCGGTATTTCTCACAGGGGCTCATGAAGTAGAACTTCAGGTCTTCCCTCAGCCACTCCTCCTTCACCTCAGAATCAAGAGACGCCATCGCACTTCTGCCACAGAAGACAGTTTTTAAACACCCGCGGAACAGTGTGTTTCTCACAGCACTCCAGGCTGGCACTTTCTCTCCACATACTTCTCCTGGTTCCACAGACACAGAACTCTCAGAGACCAGAGACCTTCTCATCCCTAGAAATCCAAAAGAGGGTCCCACTCCTTTGTCACCTGCCTTTGCATATAACCACTCAGCTCACTCAAAATGCCTGTTAGCAGAATTAACCGTTCAGTCTGAATTAAAAGTTTCCTACATCTTAATATACGATGTCTCCTGTCACTAAGCATTAGAAGAAAGTGTGTGAGTGAAAGGATGACCATGAGAGCATGGAAATGTGAGAGTTTCGTTGTGTGTGAGTGTGTTATACCAATAAAAACAAGATAGGAAGCTATCCAGGCACGCTGGGCTTGAAATGCCTGACATGTGATACTGGTCAACAGGTTCAGTTGTTAAGGAATTGAAGAACCTTTGTTCTGTAACTCTGAGAAGGCTTACATGCCCTACATTTATGAACCAATACCAATGATTATAAGACTTCAAAACAGAGAGTTGTGGGAATGGATGTGATTGTGATACATTGTATAGATACACGAAATTGTCAAAGAATAAATACTTAATTCAAAGATTTTTAACAGCTTGAGAAAATTAGAATAGCAGCGCTCTGTTCATGTCCAGCCAGAGTTTTGTCAACTTGGCTTGTCAACTCCAGACTCTTGGAGCTGGGGACACGTGATTCACTAAGGCCAGAGACAACCAATGAGATGTGGCCAAATAACTGTGACCATTACTGATGAGACACACTTTTTTTTAAAGTTAAGTCTCCAAAGTGAGGGATGCAAAGCATGCTGGGAGTACAGAAATTGTTAATGCTTCTGTTTTATAGGCCCTAAAAACTGAAAATGTGAGTTTTATTAATAGTTAATGTAGCATAGAGTATGCATAATACAAAATTAGTCTAAACTATACACATAGTATATTAGTGTAATGTGTAGGTAGATCTAACAGTAGCATGTAAGCAATGTGACTATGTAAGCAGTGGGACTGTTGTGAAGAACTTCTATTGCTAGGACAGAGTCAGCAAAGATCAGAGACCATTGACCAAGAGCATGGGCTGTGCAAGAGCATTTGGCCTTCCTAGAGGGACTCTCACCACCTAAAGGAGGCCTCCCAGAGGCTGGAGCTAGGCCAGAAAGTTAAGAAGCCAGAAACTAGTCTAACAACGACACGAGTCGCTGGCTCCAACTGTTTCTGAATTTGTCCATCTGAGGTTTAATTCTTGGAGACCTAAATCTGTTTGAGTTGGGGGGTGTCTTAATGAGTAAGCACTGCTGGGCAGGAAGATCATTCGTGTTATGGATTTTTTGGGAAGCTTTTGGAATTGAGGGCTATTCCTGGTAACCTTCCTTTAGAGAGTATTTAAACAACATCCTGGGTATCTTTTGACCTGTCTTATCTACCTTGCCTAACAACTTTAAAAGAAACTCGGGATGGCATGACTGGGCAGAACATGAGCACCATGATGTACATGGGAAGTGAAAGGACTTTTGTTTGTTTGTTTGTTTATTATGTATGCAGTGTTCTGCCTGTATGTACTCCTGCAAGCCCGAAGAGGCATCAGATCACATTATAGATGGTTGTGAGCCACCATGTGGTTGCTGGGAATTGAACTCAGGACCTCTGGAAATGCAGCTAGTGCTCTTAACCTCTGAGCTCTCTCCAGCCCATGAATGGACAATTTAATGGAGCCTGCTTTCTCCTTCCACTGTTGTGTCAGACTGAACCAGGCTTCCACAGCAGGTGCCTTTACCTACTAAGCCATCTTGCTGGTTCTGGTTTTCTGTTTCTGGTTTGATTTTCTTTTTTCCTTTCTTTCTCTCTTTCTTTCTTCTTTCTTCATCTTATTACTAACATTGGTATACTAGGTTAGCTATAACCTACCTGTCAGAAATGAAGAAGGAAGGAGAAAAGAAATGGAGAAGAAGAGGAGGAGGAAGGAAGGAAAAAAGGAGAGAGAGACAGGGCGGGGGGAGGGGAAGAAAAGCGAAGGGAGAAAAGAGGAGAGAAAGAGAGAGATGGAGAAAACACTTCCTACGTGAAACCCACGCTGCCTGAAGGTAGAAAGGGAAGTGCCGGGAAAGACCGGATGGTCTAACAGCAGAGAGCTCCTGGGGCAATCTCACCAGATGTCTAGAGTTGCTGCCAACAGCCACTCATCTATTCTTTGACTTTCTGGATGGTTTTATGAAAGGGTACCAAGGAAGTAGGGTTCATGCTAGGTCCCACCATGAGCTGACAGCAGATTCTCCTCTCACAGAGATGTGTGCCCCCAACACACCTCCCTCTCAGGAAGTAGGCTGAGAAACCACTCCTAAGGCTACCCAGCAGACCAGACTACTCCATGTCCTATTTCCAAAGAAAGAGGAAATGAGAAAGCAAGCCCAGGCCCAAACATGCTAGCCATAAACCAGGTGACTGGACACAGACACAGATAACTAGGGTACTTCAAAGTGTGGGGTTGCCTGAGTTTAGGGGTCCCAAGTGGAGCTGCCCTTTGTGCCCTGGGCTATGCAGAAGAGGAACCTCCAGGGCCTTGGGGCAATCTAAGGTGTAACTTGTAAGATATATGACCAGCACCTCTTTAAACACAGCCAGACCAATGGCAATCAAGTAACAAAGTAGCTTAGAATGCAGCAGAAACAGAGCATGCACCACTGGGTGCATTAGGACACATTAGCTTTGTTGAGGCTGGAGAGATGGCTCAGTGGTTAAGAACACTGACTGCTCTTCCAGAGAGCCCAGGTTCGATTCCAAGCACTCGTATGGTGCTAACAACTGCCTGTCTTCAGCCCTGGGGAATCCAATGCCTTTTCCCAGCCACTACAGGTACTGCACACATACGGTGCACAGAATTACAGCAGGCAAAACACCCATACACATAAAAATGAAGTGAAAAGAAAAAGAAAGCAGCCTTGTTAGCCATACAGCATGGGTAAAATAACTGTAAGATTAACTTCAATAAACAAAATAACTTTTAAAAATGAGAAATCAGTACTAAATGAGTCTCAGGTCTTTATTCTCAGCACTCCACAAGCTGAGGCAAGAGGATTTTAAGACCTTCTAGGCCAACCTGAGCTACATAGTGAGTTCCAGGCCAGGTTAACACTAGGTGTCTCCCTTACGATGTTGTTGTTGTTGATGATGATGATGATGACGACAATGATGACAACTATGATGTCAATGAAGATGAAGACGTAGATGATGATCATGAAAGAGTTCTCTCACTGAACCTGGATCTCAGGTTCTTTCTTTCTGTTTCTGCCTCCCCTGCACTAGGATCCTAGGCAGGAGCCACCACACCTCGACTTTTGTCATTTTTTTTTTTTACACAGATTCTAAGGAAGGAAGTCAGGTCCTTACACTTGTATAACAAGCACTTTGCTGACTGAGTCATATTCCTAGGCCCTAAACATTTAAAAGATCACTAAATAACACTGTTGAAGATCAAATTACCAAAGGTGGCAGGAAAGACAGCATCCATACACATCAAAATAAGATATGGAGTAGAAATAGAAGCTCAGTCAGACTATAGGTTGAACAAATGCTAGAGGATATGGATGTAGGAAGAAGCATGAGGCTGGTCCATTGGTGGGAAGAAGGAAGCAAGTCACAGCTATGCTGTCCAGTAAGAAAGTCCATCCTTCTGTAAGTAATTGAGACCATGTGATGGTTGGGCTTAGGGTTACTGTATAACTAAGGGCAATTCTAGCCTTATCAAACCAAGTATGTGGAAGCCTGAAAAGTAATTACCAATGATGTGTAGTCATATTGAGGTCATAACCACAAGTTTCGCCATAGGACTAAGACAAAGGCTCTGGGCCTTTGCTTCTGAAAAACACATATGCCAGGTACCCTGATGCATCTTGCTGGCAAAGATGCAACCACTCTAAGCTGCTATTGTGTTGAACTTCCACTTGGGCGACCCTTACTCTGCAGGGCAGAAGTGACAGGATGATTTTCACAACTGACCTGCTTGAGGAGTGGCCTGTTGGTAACTCCCCATGCTACCAAGGGTAGCCTGAGCCTGAGGCTGGCACCAATACAAAAATCTAATTTCTTACTGAGATCCCCATCTGTCTTCCCTTCCTGATACCAGTGTTAGTATTTCTTAAGGACCAACTGTCTATAGAACGATCAGGAATGGAGAACAAACGTTAGGTTCTAACGCGACTTCATTGAGAAAATATATGACATCTTGGCAAAATACCTAATGCATAATAAATTCAGGAAACATCTATGCTCTCGTGTGATCAAAACGAGAAGAGAAGAAACCACAGGCCACGGGTTTCAGAATCACCAAAGAGAGACACCTCTGAGCATGTCTGTGAGGCCTTTATTAAGGTGGGAAGACCCATCCATCCTAAATATGGGTGTCACTGTTCCCTGGGCTGAAGTCCTAGTCTCAATAAGACATGGAAGGTGACCTGAGAACCAGCACTCATCTCTCCACTTCCTGACTGTGCTGCTGCGCTGAAGTCCCGCCACGCCAGGATGCACTGTTAGCTCCAACTCTGAGCCCAAACAAACCCTCCTTCACTCCGGTCACTCTTGTCAGGAGTTTTGCCACAGTGAGGGAGTACAAAACCCACACAACTGGTCCCCTTTCGTCTTGCCCCGTGAAACTTCTCAGGGTAAACATCCTGCAAGATCTGCCACACAGCGCTTCTGGGCTTGGTGGCTAAGCAGCAATCGGCAGTTGATGGCAGTCTTTCTGGGCACAGCCCTGCTCTCAACTTCTGAAACATTTCATTTCTTTGGCTTCCTTCCCACCTCAGCCTGCCCCCCTACCCCCTCACACCCCACCCCCGCCAGTCTCCTTGTTGCTCTTCTTCTCTCTGACCTGTAAATGCCAGCATTCTTCTTCTCTTATTTATCCTTTATTGTGGAAGAGCTTATCCAATCATGTGCCTTCAACACTATGCATTTGATGAGGTTATCCGTCCCGCCCCACCCCCACTCTCTCTCCTCATGGCACCCACCACCTTAGGTTCTCTTATTCACTCCTTTGGGGGGGGGGAACTCCACCCACACGTCTAGAATTCTGAAACCTACCCCGCACCTGCCTCCTGCCTCCTGCCTCCCGCCTCCTCAGTGTAGCCACCTGTGACAATTATCCAGCCACCTTTATGGTTCTTTGCCAGCTTCACAGGAAGCCACTTTGAGCCCTAGGTCCTAGACATTTTGGCCTAATTGGCAGGAGGGATGAAGCCGGCACCAGGGTTTCAGTTAGGGGTAATACCGCTGAAAAGGACCCACTCTCACATCCGGTCATCACACGCTCTCAGCTCTGGTCCTGTGACAGCCTCCCTGCCCCACACACCTTCTCTCTTACTTGAACACAGACATGGCTTCCCAGTGCCCCACACCCCAGCTAGAGGGAAATACTTAAAACTGCCTTAGTTACCCTTAAATTGTTTTCAGCTCATTCCATAAGTCAGGCATCGCTCCCCAGCTGAAAGTCCTCTGGGACTCTCTCCTCTCAGAATAAGCACTGGCCCTCCTACCACTTCCTGGCACTGATGACAAGATTCAGGCCTGCCGCACTGTAGAGTCACTCCTGGCTCTGGAACATTCTCCCTACTCTCTTGGTTTGCACTTGTCTGTAGGGAATTCTTGGCTCACTTGTCACTTTTTAAGAGAGACCTTTGGGGTTTTTTCCTTGCAGGACTGGGGACTGGACCTTGAACCTTAAACACGGTAAGCAAGTGCTTTCCCAGTGGGATGTATGCCCAACTCTCTTTTTACTTTTTATTTTGACAGAAGGTCTCACTAAGTTGCCCACACTAGCCCTAACCTCATCAAGACCTAGCAGGCAGGTCTTGAACTAAAGATCTTCCTGCCTCAGCCTCCCAAATAGCTGAGATTACAGGCCAGCTAGAGAGGCCCTGTTACTCATGCCCACATCACTGCACGTGCCCTCTCTGCTTCTTATTATATAGCTTTATTTTCCTAGGAGAACTTCCTCTAGCCCTGGTCCACTGATTCTGCCAGCACACATCAGGCTACTGAACACACAGTAGGTATTCAATGAACATCACTTGGAAGAAATGAATCAATGAGTAAGGCAACCATTGTGGGTATATAAACTTTTCCTCAGTCAATGTCCTTTAAAATCAAATTGTAGCAACAGTATTATTAACAACATAAGAATAGAAAGTTGAAAATGTTAGAATGAACTGAATGAAACAACAGTCATGCTTAGCCAACATGATTAGAATGCTCTTGGCGGTTTAGGTGCCTGATTTGCTGATAGAAATGCTACTTTATTTTAGTCCTAATCCTGGTGGTTTCTATAGAGTCAACTTCCATAGTGATCTGCTCTTTGAGCCAAGAAATTCATTCAGGAACAGAGTACAAAAGAAAAAGAAAAAAGAAAAAATATCAAGTGCATTAAAAATAAAGTCAGTAAATGAATCAGATATGGAATTTAAAATTTTTATTTAATGTGTCTTTCTAGGTACACCAAGGTTCAGAAGGCATGGAAATGATTGATAGAATAACATGCCTATAAATATAACACTTCAAAAAATCAAAAGACAGAGGGCCAGAGAGATGGCCTCTGGGGAGTGTGCTCACTGAGGAGGTGGGACAGTCATTGTTCGGATCTCCAGAAGCATACAAAAGCCAGGCAGGTGTGAGAGCCTTCTGTAATCTCCCGAGGCAGAAGTAGGGGGATCCCTGGGGCAAGCTGGCTAAGTAGACAAGTGAAAGTGGACTGGTCCAGTTATAATGAGAGACTCTGCCTCAATAATTAAAAAGAATAGAAAGAATGAAGGACACACCTCATGTCCACTTCAGGCCTACACATTCACCACACACATACAAACATGCATACACACACATGGACACACACACACACACACACACACACACACACACACACACACACAGAGAGAGAGAGAGAGAGAGAGAGAGAGAGAGAGAGAGAGAGAGAGAGAGAGAG
>OU015753.1:96967819-96979833 GCA_907169655.1 Acomys percivali | reverse complement strand
GAGAGAGAGAGAGAGAGAGAGAGAGAGAGAGAGAGAGAGAGAGAGAGTGTCAACAGGCAGACTCGGAGAAAGTCTGCAAGATATTGGAGAAGCCAAAAGTTTGCAGCTGTTAGTAACTTATAACTACTGGGCTAGAGAGATGGCTCAGCTATGAAAGGCTGGGCTCAGCAGCAAAAGCACGAGAAGAAGACAGCCCAATACAGCTACAGGCCAAGGGTCTGCAAAGCAGGTGAGCATTTACTATCTAAAATCCTGTAGCAATCAGGTTGTCAGAGATCCAGCTTAACCCTCATTTATCAAATGCAGGGGAAGTGCTATTGGAAGAAACTTAAGTATTGAAAAGCACTTGGCCCATTATCTCTGGTCGAGGAACCAACTGATGAACATTCAGAATTTTCAGGAATTTCCCAGCAGACAGCTGTGCCGCCGACTTCCTAGGAAACCACCCTGCCCCTTGGTTGCCTCAGAGTACCAGGAATGCAGAACTAGAGCCACATGTGTGTGCATTCTCAACGAGCTGCTCTCCTTTTGAGAACACAAGGAAGAATCTGCTTCCTGGGGACCACGGGAGGAGGGAGTCGCCTCCTCACAGAAGTACATCATCTGCTGCAATGATGGTGTGCCCTAACTGACCTTTCCTTTCCTAAATTGTCTTTGAGAAGCTGCTTCCACAGAGCCCTCTTGTAAAATTAGTTACAAATAAGTGTCAGGATACCAAGTTTCCCTTAATTATCGACAAGCTATCACAGTACTATGCTTGGGTGTCTCTTGGTGGGCCACGTCTCCAGTCAGTCACGCCAGCTGGAATGGGTAATAGAATTTTCTTTTAATGCCCACCATTTAAGCCATGGATCGATCTTCAAGATCTAAGACACCAAGGACAACCTGTGGCTTCATGAGTTACTAATCACTACCTGGCAGAGATGTTTAGTTGAAACAATGAGGCTGTGTTTCCAAGAAAAACAGTATTAATAAAGATAACTTTTTAAAGAGAAGGAATGAAGTCAGCCACCTGAGAGAAGAGAAAGTTAGACACCCATGTCTACAAAACAAGCTCTCTGCCTCAGGGTGAAAGAGCCCAGGACCAGGCTCAAAACAGAGCAGAGGGTCTGGAACAGAAAGACCCAAAAAAGACTTTCAGACAAGAAACCCACATGTCTGCAGAAGCAAATGAACACACACCAACACAATCCACACAAAACAGAATGCTGTGTCCTGCTTTTTTTCAGTGTGTGGGGCTCGAGCAGTGGCTCTAAGGTTAAAAGTGCGTGCTGCTATTCCACAGACCCTGACTATAGACCCTGGCATTCCCTTCAGAGCTCTCACAACCACCTGTCACTCCAGCTCCAAAGGAGCAGAAGCCCTGTTCCGGCCTCCATAGCACATACACACACACAGCATGCCCACAGCACACCTACACACAAGTACAAATAAATAATAAAGTAATAACTTCTGGGGGAAAGTTACTCCTCTCCATATGGGGCGCAGGGGTGCTCTGAAGAGTCGTCTCATGCCTCAGGAGGGACACTCAGAGCTTAAACTCCAAGCCCTAGATGAAGAGAGTGGCTGGCTTGGATGCTTGGCGCCAAACGGTTCTCTATGGCAACTGTTTTCACTCACAAACTAAAGCCACAACACACTACCTGGTTCTTGTTGGCTTTTTTTCCCCCCAGTAAGTTTCAAAAATTGTCTTACTTTGGGTTTCTTGTCTCTGGCCACTGAGCAGAGGTTCACTTCTATGTCTGTTCATCCCTGACTTTCAGTCCTGTTCAAAATGTGTCCCCAGCTCTCTTGCTTTGTTGGCCGGCTTCAGCATTACAGTTTTATAAAAAAAAAAAAAAAACAAAACCCGTCCTCCTTGAGAGAAGAGAACGTGGAAACTTCAATGTGGAGGTTCCATAAAGGGCTCCTGAGTTTGGACTGATCCTGGCTGTGGAACCTGCTGAATGAGAAAGGAGTATCTGGGAAGGTCCAAGTCAACAGGTGTTTAATGTCTCTTGGGGTTTACAGAGGAAGATGAGCAAAAATCCTAGCAGAATTCAGACTCTACAAAGAAAACCATCCACACTGCCCCAGACATGTGCTTGTTGGCTTAGAATACGCCAAACACCCTGGTCACCAGCTCCTGACAGTGCAAAGATCTTGGTCCTTTGGAAATAAAATATCAAAACCCACATCCTAATACCCATAGGCAATTTCTTCCACCCTTCTTCCATTCTCAGTTAACAACGACACTGTCTTCTTTTCCCACCAGCATGGACCAGCATGATGCTGCCTAGGTATATTTCACATCTACAAGCCTTCAAAGGTGCACGCAAGACTGTGCCCTTTAGCAATGCACACTGCTTCTGAAGACAAGGAGTATGTCAAAATCATTTAAGCCCCGATCAAAAAAGGTCAAGTAAAAAGGAAACTGAAGGCTATGTACCACACCCAACATAAACAGAGCTGTTCTCCAGGCCAAACAGGGCAGTTTGCTCCTTGGTTTAGGGACAAGACAGAGGAGCAAGCGCACAATTCTATGCGTTAAAATAACCTTCCTTACTTTCAGAGATGTAGTTCGTAGATTGAATAACATTAGTCATTTTGATATGACATTCACAACTCCTGACAGTTGTCAAAGTTGCACCAACTTGATTTCTTTTCATGGATGCATGTGTAGTCCTGTGCATGCATATGTGTGCACATGTGTCATACATGTGGGACAACCTTGGGAGTCACCCTCAGGAACAGCACAGACTTCCCTTGAAACAGGTCTCTCACTGACCTGGATCTCTGAAATTACAAGGGACTGACTGGACAGAGAACTTTGGGGGTCCTTCTGTCTCCTGCCCCTCCTGCGTTAGGACAACAGGTGCCAGGTATTTTTATCTGGGTATTGAGGGCTCCTTGAGCTTGCCCAGGACCTCTCTAGCTCTGCCAACGTGGTTGTTTCATCATTCAAAATTGGTCTTTCAGAGGTCTGAGAAATCTATGCTGCCCTTGCAGGAAACTGTCTACTAAGTAAATTTCCCTCTGATTCAGTTTTCCTTGCTGGCCTTGAGAGCACCCTGCTGGGAAAGCAGGAGCCGCTCCCTGCTGCCTTAGAAAACTTTAACAGCCCACTACTATTTGTTTTAAGAGCAGAAAGCAGGAGCCAAAGGCCACTTTGTCCTCACCTCCGGGTTCAGCTCCCTGCCACAGACACTTCAAACTCAGAGGAGGGGCCGCTGCTTGGCAGAGCCACCTGGCTTAACTGAACGCCTTTTCATAGAGCTGGGGAAACCAGGGTCGACCACACTGTAACCCTCCCTCCTACGAAAAGGCCTGTTTGTTCCAGAAGGCAAAAATCGGGCCTTATTTAACTAAGTGCACTCAGTAAGGATTAGCCTGTCCAAGGTAGCAAGAATGCTGTACTAGAGCCAACCAGGATCTTTTCAGAGACTTGTCTCCAGAAAAAAAGTTTCTCCTGAAAACATCCGATATCTCTCAGGGTCCCTTGCCTGGAACTTTGCAAGGCTCCAGGGACCAGAGAAGCAAGAAAGTAGATTCCCTGCGCACCCATTTCCCACTCCGAGGGACAGCAGCCCCCAAGTGGAAGCCTCAGTGGAGCCAAAGCTTCTTACCTTTCCAGCCGGCGCTCTGAGCTCAGCGCCGGGACTCCGCGGAAAGGCTGCTGGGTGAGCCCTGGTCGCTACCTGTGGCCCTGGTCTCCTGCCACGCCCCCCGCGTCCTCAAGAGTGGCCGCTGCCTTCCTCCAGCGCTGGGGGACCCAAGGCGCTGTCGCGAAGGACTTTCTCCACGTGGCCGCGAGCCGGGCGTGAGGCAGAATGGGGGGAGGGTCAAGTGTAGGCGCAGGGACACCGCGGCAAGAGCAGTCCCGGAAGGAGGTGACGCTGGAGTCGAGAAGGCGACAAGGCATGGCGCCCTAGAGGAGTACTAACCTGTGGCGGGGGCCCCATGCCAGATCCGGGGCGCAGTTCCATGCAGGCAGGTCCAGCGTCTCCTCGCCTCCGGGCATGTCGCGGTCGCCACTGCAGTGCGGGACTCCCGCACCTACCTGGTCCCCCTGGCTCCCCTCGATCCTCACGGTCCCGACACCCTGCTCCGCCTAGGGGTGTCTGCGGGAGGCAGGCGGAGCAGACGCCTTTATAAAGGGAAGTTGCCCCGGGAAGCCTGCGGTGAAGTCGCCAGTAGTCCACCCCGCCCCCGCCTCCCTGCAGGCCCTGCCCTCCGCTGTCCCGCTTCCCCCATTCCTCCCCAGACCTCTCTAAAAGTTGTCCAAAAGTTCATTGCATTTCTTTTGAGCTCACTATGTGGCCCAGACTTGCCTTGTATTCAGAGCCATCTTCCTGCCTCAGCCTCCTGAGTAGTAGGATTACAAACACGTGCCACCAATACCCGGCTTGTTTCGTTTCTTTGGCAAGTTTCTTCAGACTTGTTAAGCGTTGGTACTGTGATCTACCGGAGTTAGGTTAAAAGGGCAAACATGTGGAAAGCAAGACACCCGGAGCGAGGCAACTGAGGGGACCTTCTGCAAGCCCCAGAGAGACCAGAGCAGCAGACCCCAATGGCCGCTCTGCCCTTCCCTCTTGCTGCCTGAAAGCAGGGGGTTCAAGATAATGGGTCGCCACTCCTGAACCAGGCTACAGTGCTCCACCTCAAGTCGGGGCAGGATATTTTGAACATAGCCAACTCAGACCCTCCTATTTTCATCAGGAAGCCCCACGAACCAAACCCCTACATTCCCGGGTTATGTGCATCAGTGAGTGTTCAAAAGGTCCCCGGGTTTATCTGGGTCAAAGGACAGTTTGTAGAGGATTGTGTAGAAACAGTTGGGCAGAACTACTGATAGACAAGCCTTTATCGATCCTTTCTGCAAGGTTTTGTTTTGTTTTCTTTTGTTTGAGACAGCCTCATCTAACTAACCCAGGCTGGCCTCCAACGTTCTAGGAAGCTGAAGCTCGCCTTGAACTTCTGATCCTCCGGCTACCACCTCACAAGCTCTGCTGGTGTTAAGGCAGAGTCTGCCCCCACCCCCACCCCCACCCAATCTACTCTCTTTTAAAAATCACTTTCCACCAGGTGGTGATGACCCATGCCTTTAATCCCAGCACTTGGGAGGCAGAAGCAGGTGGATCTCTGTGAGTTCGACTCCAGCCTGGTCTACAAAGCGAGTTCAGGACAGCCAGTACTACAAGAGAAATCCTGTCAATAAATAAATAAATAAATAAATAAATAAATAAATAAATAAATAAATAAATAAATCCACTTTCCAAAAACCATTATGTAAACATGATTCTCTACCTCGCCCCCCTCCCAATTACTCTTAGTAGACATGCTCAGTGGGCATAGAGACGGTGGGCAAATCGGTCTGAGAGTTACAGTGGCCAGGATTCTGTCCCTACTAGGAATGGCTAGATGAAGCCAGCAAGAGAGTTGAGGGAGTAAAGATGCTTGTAGCTGGTCCTAAGTCTGCCCCCAGGACCACACAGTGGACAGAGAGAACCATCCTCTGGTCTCCACAGCCCATCAGCTGTGCCTGTGTGGCATCCCTCTTCCTACCACAAAATAAATAAAGATGGAGGGCGCGGGGTGGGGTGGGGGAGAAAGAGAGAGAGGGGAGGGCAAGTTCAGAGAAGTTTGTCACTACTCCAAAGGCATCCCCCTGAGCAGCCAGCAGATCCTGTCTTTCTGTTTAGATCTTTGACTCTCTAAAACCTTTGTTCTCACTACATCCAGCCACTGACAGACGTAGCATTAAAAGGTGCTGGCGTTCAATAGCTTTCCCTGAAGATGCTTCTCTAAACAGGGTCCCACCTGTGACAATCAAAAACAGTTTCACAGGTGGAGAGGACATGCATTTTCCTAAATAGTTGTAAGAGATACGATTATCTAGCATGTCATTCCTGTCGTTTCTAGGAGACAGGCTCTCACAGCTGGTACTCTGGTTGTTAAAGCCTTTCTGTCCCACCTTCCAAGGAGTCCCCTGAGCAGTAGGTTCACAAGTACCCAATATTCCAATGCAAAGTAGCCAGCTCTGAAATCATATATAAAAGCCATACTAAAATGGACCCAACAAGAAATATTAGAGGTGATGATCAAAAAAAAAAAGAAAAGAAAAGAAAAAGAAAAAAGAAAAAAAAAAGGTCATCAAATTGAGAGGGAACATGGGAGAGGTTGGAGGAGAAACAGACAAGGGGGAAGTAATGTTTTAATTAAAATTTTAAAATAAAATTTAAAAATACATTTTTCTAAAAAGCTGTAATTAATGAAGTTTATATCATAGAAAAGTATCAACTTAAAAATAAGGTCGGGCATGGTGCACTATGCCTATGCCTGTAATCCTGGCTCTTGGAAGGCTGAGACAGGAGGATTGCAATGAGTTTGATAAAAGTCTAGATTACATAGTGAGTACAGGTCAGCCTGGGCTGTACAACACCACATGGTCCCAAAACTTAATTAAGATAAATTTATGATATATAACCAGCAAGCAAATGGTGATTTTATTTCATTTTTAATTGCATGTATACTTTTGTGTCTATGTGTGAGAATGTGTACGTGAGTGCAGGTGCCTGTTTAGGCCAGAAGAGGATGTCAGATGCCCTGGCGCAAGAGTTACAGGGAGCTTTGAGCCCTTCTAATACGAGTGCTGGGAACAGAACTCAGCCATCTGTCTAGCCCTGCAAATTCTTACAGAGCCCCATAGAGGAGAAGCTTCCTAGAGAAGGACGCTGGGTCTCAGTCCTTACAAGGCACCCAATGACTCCCCAAGCTGCCTCACTGAGACCAGTCAGTGCCCTAACGCACCGGAATAAAAGCTCAGGGACACAGTTTTAAGTCACAGGTACCCTAAAGGTGGATCATACCACTGTAAAACCTCCCACATCTAGGGTCGTCCTTATGGTTAAACATCAAGCTTTGAGTGCCAAGCTATCTTATTATGTCTCTAGTGCAACAATAAAGTGTTAAAATCTTTATTCTTTTTAAAGGTGCTTTTATAAAGTCATCATTATACATAATTAATGTCCACATGGATAAACAGTACACAGAATCAATATTATATCATAGAAATCCTCATAATTCTCCATTAGTGGACTACAACATCTAGAGTCCAATTTTTTGTCTTTTAAAGCTACATGTGTTCATTTTTAAAAAAAAACTGAGTATTGGTTCTAGAACGTCAATCTATAAAGCCACAGATTCTGGCCCCCACATGGCTTTGCTGAGACTGCATGGCCTGTGGAAGACATATGGTATCATAGTTTCCCCCACGCTGCTTGGATGCTAAGGAAACCGTCATTGTTTAAAGAAATACACCCTTGGCAGGCACTTTCACTTTCATTCATGTGTAGACTCTCTTTCAACCTTGTACCTTATCATGGAAGGGCAGAGAAGCTTCTAAGTGAATGTGAGAACAAATGGCTGTCTTTCAGAACCAAGCATCCCACCGCCAGCTGGGATGGGGTGTTCTTTCTTGTTCTGTCTTCCTTTAATTGGAGCGTCTAAGGTGCAGTGATGTCGGATGTATGATGGTTATCCCAACTCTGAGAGAGGGACACTGTGTCACCCAAAGTCACCAAGAGACCAGAGCTTATTTCCCAGTCCTGGTATAAGCCACACTGTGTGGTAAAATGGGAGTAGAGAGAACACACTTGAGAGCTACAACCCCTAAGGCAGAATGGTTATCCCGTAGCTTCCCTCATCAAATCAGTTATTTTAAAGGTGCTAATGTAAGCAGAAACAACATTAAATATTTTAAAAATATATAAACAGGTCTTGCTAAGTCATAGTCACGAGTCAGATCAGAATATCGTATCTGAACATACTTTCGTATGATCACAAGTTATCCACATTGTCCCTGACTCAGCCCTGGACTATATTTTCCTCCAAGCACAGAGAAACCCAGCAGTTATTTTTTGCAGCAGCAGAATATAGAACCCGGAGGGGCCTCTTCTAATCTGTATTTCCCGGAGTTCGGGAGGTCTTTGCATTCTGCTATAAACTTTCGAAGTTCCGTCTCTGGGAAGCCGTCTTGCTGGTAGTGCTACAGGGTAGAACAGAAAAGTCCTTGTTAACAAGGTCCACTCCAGCAGCTATGCTCCAAACTTAGAATGGCGCATTTGACGATGGAAGGGGATCTCTCTAGAGGGATAGCATGGCACTCTTAGACATTTCTAGGATGTGTCACCTCTGGAGCCACTCCTGGGCTATATAGACATGAAATGGGTCTAGGACTCAGCAGCAGTCCTTCTCAGCTTGCCCCTGTACCTGCTGTATCCAGTCTGCCCGCCGAGGCATGGGACTCTTGCCTGTACCCCTCTCCTGGGAACTACTTGGCCAGATGCATCCCAAGTCCTATAGTGTCTACTCCAGTCTATCTACAGCCCCATGGGTTTCCAGACAATGTGAAGAGAGCTCCTTGGAGGGAACCTGGTTCAGGCAGATGGATTCCTAGCCAGGATCTACGCAGCAGTGAGCATCCCTCATCTCCCACAGATAATCTCACAAAATTCTGGCTTTCTCATATGTCATCTATTTTCTACACCCAATACCTACTGACACTTATTAGTCTAGGAAAAAATTACTAGCACACAGGTATTGTCCAACATGTGCCAGGCCTGGGGTTTGACCCTTAGTACAACCAGCAATGAATAAAAAAAGGAAAAATAACTGTTGTTTTTATTTTTAACACAAATACTAAGAAACAAGATGTTCATTCTAGAAAGTCCCTTTCTCTTTCACCTCTTTCTTTTCCACGATTATTAAAATTGAGTTTCGTCTCTCCGCCCCATCAGTGCCCTCTGCCTTAGTACTAGCCTGTACTGTCACTATACTCATCCAAGAATGACAGCGCTTCTGGCTTTTGACCAACCTACCTTGATTGTTTCATACGTGTCGGTGATCAATGCAATGAAAAGGCTCAGAATCATGTATATAAAGAGGCTGATGAATGAATAGAGGTAGATTCGACTGAACAGCCAAACCAGGTAACTTTTCTGCTGCATTTTTGCAAATGTGGAAAACATATCATCGCCGTTGATGAGAGAGAAAAGGCACTCGGAGACCGTGTTCAGGGAACGGAACTGGGGAAAGGAGGTGAGAAAGGTTCACTTTTCTTCCATGTTCTCCCGTGTGGGAGATCCTTGTTCATGATGTCAGCCTTAAAATAGTCAGACCTGGTATCCCACGTGACCGTCTCCCAACAACCAGCCCAAGGTAGCCCCAAGCTTTGGCTTTGGCGCATCTGCCACATCCCAGGCTGCTGCTTTGTCTCAGGACAAGTAGCTTTTTCCTGATGCTCCTCTGAGCTGCAGCAGCCTGAACAAGAGCAGGAAGGACAGTTCTGCTCTCTCAGTGCCTTTCTGGCTTGAGCCTTCCCTTCCCTTCCCTCTCTTTTTCTCTTCCTTTCTTTTCCATTCCCTTCCCTACTCTCTTCCCCCTTCTCCATTTCCCTTCCCTTCGCTTCCTTTCCCTTCTCTCCCCCTTCCCTATTCTCTCCTTCCCTGGCCCTTTTTCTTCCCCTCTCTTCCTTTCCCTCTCTTTTTCCATTCCCTTCCCTTCCCTCCTTTCCCTTCACAGAAAGGCACCCTTGAAATGACTTAAATGCTTCTGCAGAAACACCCAGGTTCCAGACTCACACGGTCCTCTGTCTCACTTTGAAGCTCATCCAACTCAAGACAATGTCTATAACATTCAAGACAAATTCTCACAGCAAACTTTTCAAATATTTCTACGTTTTTTTCCCCTATAGTTGTATAGATGTATATGAGTGAATTCAAATGGACTCAGTGACTTCACTAGTGGTAAAAGGAGCATAATTATCTACTGCATTTCAAACAGGACTCCAGGTAGTGATGCAGATCAGTGATTCTCACAAGAATTACTTGACTGGTTTATAAATAGTGATGCGCTCACTATTGGATCTATACGTGAATGTAGACATATGACTTTGCATATTTTAAGACTGATTTACAAGATCAGAGGAGTTCACTTAAGAAGGATAAACACTGTTGGCAGTTGCTGGCTGTTAGTTGGGGGGAATCACTGTGTGATCCTTGGTAGGTTCACCATACTCCAATGGATGGCCCCACAGCCATGTGTATGTGGGCTGTGGTAGTTAGACTCCATGAGCTATTAAAAAAAAAGAGCACATGAAGTTAGGAGGGGGTATAATGGAAGGATCTGGAAGGAGTTTGGGAGGAGTAGGGGATGAATATAATCAAAATATATGTGTATGTGTAAAATTTTCTTTTCTTTTCTTTCTTTTTTTGTTTTTGTTTTGTTTTGTTTTTTGTTTTTTGAGACAGGGTTTCCTCTGTGTATCCCTGACTGTCCCAGTTGAGGCTGGCCTTGGGCTCACAGAGATATGTCTGTCGCTGCCTCCCGAGTGCTGGGATGAAAGGTGTGCACCACCATGCCCGGCTTAAAATTTTTCAAAGAATACATGAAAGTAACATTTTTAAACAGATACAATAGCAACTTAGGTGTGTTGGTACACACCCGCCATCCCAGCACTTGGGAGATACAGGACTAGAACTCAGGGTCATCCTTGAGTTCATATAGGAGTTCAAGGCCAATGTGAACACAAACAAAAATATAAGTGAATAAACAATGGCAATTATAAAAATAGAAGCCATTGGCCTTGCTATATGAGCTTAAGGAAGAAAGTTGGCTATCAGTACCTGTGCTGGTTTAAGTAGGACTGGCCTGCATAGACTCACGTGTTTGAATGCTTGGCCAATAGGGAGTGGCACTATTAGGAAGCATGGCCTTGTGAGAGGAGGTATGACCTTGTTGGAGGAAGTGGGTAGCTGTTGGCACCCCAACAGCTATGATGTCTCAGAAGCTCCAGCCCAGGCTCAGTGGCACACACTTCTTGCCTTACTGCTTGTGGATCCAGATGTAGAACCCTTAGCTCCTCCTCCAGTACCACTACAGCTGCCTGCATGCCACCTGCCATGCTGCCATGATGATAATGGACTAAACCTCTGAACTGTAAGCCAGCCTCAGCTAAATGCTTTCCTTTATAAGAGCCGCTGTGGTCCTGGTGTCTCTTCAGAACGCTGAGACAGTACCTTGTCATGGTAAGGGCCCAGTACAATCCATCCACAGAAGCAGTAGCCTAGGTAGATCATAGCAGCGCAGCAACAGAACCTGATAACGTTGGGTAGCGCTGCCTGGAGGGTCAGAATAAGGAGCTGCACAAACAAGAGAGGTAATTAGAATCCCTCTGCCCTTTAGTCAAAACAGTGGAGAAACTCAGAGTGGACTCTATAGGATTCCTTACATTGTACTTCGCAAAGAAACCCAGGTATCGGATGACGCCGAGCCACACAAGCATCGTTGAAGTCCCCAGAAATATGCTACAGACATCATAGCTTGTGAGACTCTAGATAGAATGAGAAAAATTGGTTAAATAGCAGTATGACGGTCAGGAAAGAAACATTAAGTAGCTATGTGCCAGTAATTCTGAGTGTGAAGAATAAAGCAATTGACAAATAGTTGTTTGGTTGGTTTTCCCTCATGAAGCTTGCAGTGTGGTAGAACATGTGGGGCAAACCCCAGCAATAAGTGAATACAGCCTTCACTGATGGCAAATGCTGAAGAGGAAGTCCAGAGGTGTGTGTGGGGCGGGGCGGGGGGGGGGGTGGGGCGGGGGGGTGAGGGGGTGCGGTAAGGAATGAGTATGAGCTTGTAATTTGAAATAGGATAAGCAGTAAAAATTCCAATAAATTAGTGACATGGAAACAAAGATCTGAAAGAAATGAGGGAGAAAGTTATCCAAAAATCTAAAAAAGCCTTTGGCACATAGAGCAGCAAACATGAAGGAGCAGAGCATCATAGAACTGTTCAAGAGTGAGCAAGAGATGGAGTGTGGGGGTGTGGGGGTCAGGGTGGGCAGTGGATGGAGTGTGGGGTGTGGGGATCAGGGTGGGCAGTGGATGGAGTGTGGGGGTGTGGGGGTCAGGGTGGGCAATGGATGGAGTGTGGGGGTGTGGGGGTCAGGATGGGTAATGGATGGAGTGTGGGGG
>OU015753.1:96946913-96957159 GCA_907169655.1 Acomys percivali | reverse complement strand
AGAGAGAGAGAGAGAGAGAGAGAGAGAGAGAGAGAGAGAGAGAGAGATAGGGATGGAACACCAACCAAGGCCAAAGGGATGTTAGTCAGGGTAAAAGCAAAGTCCAACTCTTCCTGTGCCCTGCTCTCACAGGGCAGACATCAGGAAACACACACAGGGTGCTGCATCTGAGGGACAGACTCTAAGGAAGGGCACCATAGTTCAGAAGGGTCAGTTGCTGAGTCTAAGGAAAGCCCCCAGAGGCCTTGAATACTCAAACGCTTTGTACAATGTACCCAGGAATTCCCCCAGGTCAGCTGCCTCTGACAAGTCTCTCCCACACTCAGGTCCCAGTATTTCTGGTTGGTGAGAACAGCTCACCCAGACAGTCTCCCAAGTCATTCTTTGACTGGTAAACAGATTTGGGCCCAGGATTCCCGCTCAAACTAAGGCACCAGCCAAGGACAATACAGGCAGTAAGCTTTAAACCCCTACCCAGATCTAGCCAATGGACAGCACATTCTCCATAGTTGAGTGGTGAGTAGAGAGTGGGATATGACTTTCTCACGTACTCTGGTGCCTCACATTTGACCATGTCCCCTGGAGGGGGAGACCTGGTGGCACTCAGAGGAAGGACAGCAGGTTACCAAGAAGAGACTTGATACCTTATGAGCATAATCAGGGGGAGGTAATCCCCCTCAGGAACAGTCATAGGGGAGGGGAGTAAGGGGAAACTGGGAGGGAGGGAAGAATGGGAGGATACAAGGGATGGGATAACCATTGAGATGTAACAAGAATAAATTAATTAAAAAAAAAAGATTCGCAGCCAAACACGGCAGCTATGAGAAGTGAAGCAGTTACACGTTGCTTATTTGTGGTCCTTCTGCATCATCAGCCAACATACAATAAGAATTCTGAACCCATTGGCAAACATGTTTGTGTCTATCTGGTACCCTGTCTTCATGGAGTAATCACAGCGAAAGCACTGACAGTGTTGCGCACCGACAGAGGCTTAGATGCATTTGTGGACACTGACAGAACTTGTGTCTCTCTGTTGCATGAGCAGTTGTATGTAAGAAGAGCTGTGACTTTTGGTGGACGCTTTAGAAGGCTGAGATGCTGAGGCCACTGAGCAGGGAAGAAGAATGCAGTAATTAATGTCCTACATTTGATCTGTTCGACTGAACAGCTCCAACAGAACAGGGCTAGCGGGGCTAATGTGGGCCCTTTGCCCCTCTGTATCCCCTTCATCATTGGGGGGGCACAGCAACAAGATACAAGAACTGAACATATAGATGTCTTGATCTCAGCCTCTCATTGCCTTCAGAGCTGCGAGGGGGAGCCTGCTCTCACTAGCATCCTGGCAGATTATTTTCTTATAGTAGTAGGAAGAAATGTGACGACTAAGATGACGGCTCTTCCAGGAAAGAGCGTGGAGACCTAACAAGCAGGATGGCTTCCATGCCAGGACACAGTATTTTGAAGACTGAGTTTAGTTTATTCCCACTGATAAAGGAGAAGATGTTTTATGAAGAATTTACCAGTCACAGTGATTGCTTTTCAACAAGGTAGAGGCAGCTAGATCAACAGATCAGTGCTGGCCTTTGCTACAAAGACTTTGAAGTCACCTTGGGTTACATGAGGCCCCATCTCAGAACAATGAAAGAAGTGTAATAGACTGTTTTACTTCTTGCCTCTACACAACCCCTAAGATACACACAGATCTGGCACAATGCTTTACATATCCTTAACACATTTAAAGTCTAGTCTAGAACTGAGAGACGGCTCAGTGTGTAAAGCACTTACCACCAAATCATGAGGACCTGAGTTCAAATCCCCCAAGCCCATAAAAAACCAGAGTAACACACATCTGTAATTTCAGGGTTCCCATGGAGACATGAGAGGCAGAGACAGGAGTATCCCCAAGAAGCTTGGAGGTCATCCAGCTTGGTGTATGTAACAATCAGCAAAAGACTGACCTTGGACAAGGGAGACATTGAGGACTGGCCACCAAGATTGTCCCTGGAGCTTCCCACGAATGCCATGTGATGTCCTGTGCATGTGCACGCACACACACACCATTTTTTAAAAAGTCTCTAAACTTACTTTCATCCCTGAGCTGTTTGCTATTTTCCCTCTAAAAATTGTGTGGCATGATTTTGTTTAACAACTTTATGTAACTTTTGTCTCTGACTAGTGTTTCCTATTTGCGCTGTTCATGAGGAGCCTTGGCTCCACAAATATATGTGTCACTAGTCTCTGACTAAGTCACCTCCAGAAAATGAGGAGTCAGGATTGTTCGGAAGCAATATTTAAAGAAGGGATTTAATGACTTTGAAATGTGATCTGTAACTAACCTAGGTCAAAAATACTGACCTCAAAAGCACTTTTAATTATCCCTTCAAAAGAAGTGACTTGAGACCTTGAGAAAGTACTAATTATAGCAAGAATAACCCAGAATGAAGCCTTGACTCTGGAATGTGACAACAAGCCTCCTTTTGTCAGGTGAGTTGGCGTCACAATATAATCATCACCAGGCAGACAGAAAAGCCTTATTTTAAGTGAGCTTGAAGGCCTTGCTTGTTCTACAAACTCCAAACTTAATATCCTCATTATTTGTCGTAAGTCTCTAAAAGTATGAGCTTTGAAGACCTAATGGCTGCTTATATCCAGGGTCATTTAGTAACTTCAAATACTGAAGTCCCATCCCTGATTCTTTTAAATACGTCATTGAAATTCTATCTTTCTGTTGCTAGGAAACAAAAGCTTTTTTTTTTTTTTTAATCAATTCCTACTTGTATAAGTTTGTTGGCAATATTTCTCAATCCATTTTTAAATATTTATTTGTGTGTGTGTGTGTGTGTGTGTGTGTGTAGGGATACATGCAGAGGCCTGGAAGGCAGTAGATTCCCCCCTGAGCCTGGAGTTACAGGCCCCTGATGTGGATGCTGGGAAGCAAATACAAGTCCTCCAGAAGAGCAACAAGTGCTCCTAACTGCTGAGCCATCTCAGCAGCCCTTAAACTATATCTCAGTAGTTTACTCATAAGGCCTCTCCAAGCAGAACTCTTCAACACTTGACTGATGGCTTCCATGTAAGCCGTTGCTACCATTTCTCCAGCTTGTTCTTTCTCTCAAGTAAAGAATGCACGCACTGTCTGGGTTTCTCACTATTAGAACACGTGCCTAAATTGTGCAGAGCCCTGAGTTCAACCCCTAATACCCAAAAACAGACAAACAAAGCCAATGACAAATGCACATGTTGATTTACCTGGTTCACTGCAAAAGCAATCTGGTCATACACATCATTCTGAGTGTACACTGCGTACGTGTCATCCATCCGGTCCATGTACCCTTTTAGGAAGAGGTGTTTGAAGGCAATCGTGTTCTCTTCCTTGAAAGCCACTACCATCTGGTTACTCAGTCCAAACAGGACCAGCTTAAAGGAAATTGAAAACAGCATGAGGGTGAAAACTGTGAACAGAGAAGGAAAGGAGGCACGTGGTTTAGGGGATCGACTGGCAAGGATTTGAGAGGGACTTTTGGCAGGATATCCTGAAAGCTTGCCACTTGAGTTCTGGGAGACAGTGCCATGGATAAAAAGCACTTTCATTACAAATATGAGGACCTCAGTCGAATCCCCAGAGTGAAGGAAAAGTCAGATGTGTGCCAGCAATCCAGCACTCCTATAGGGACATGGGCGGTGGAGATAGAATATCTGTAAGCCTGTGGGCCAGGTAGCCTCGTGTGCACAGCGGGAAAGCAGCAGACCCTGTCGAAAGGGGAGGACTGACACTCAGTGCTGTCCTCTGATCTCCACATGCACGTCATGGCAAGCATGCACTCACATTAATATGCACAAATGTGCACAAGTGTACACATTTTAAACACACACACACATACACAAAGAGAGAGACACACACAGAGACAGAGACATAAAAAGACACAGAGAGGTTGGTGGGGGGAGAAAGGGTACTGGGTATGGAGGCTCCTGCCTGTAATTCCTGCACTCAGGAGGCAAAGGCAACAGGCCTGCACTGAGTCTGCAGCCAGTCTACCCTCCACAGTGAGTTCCAAACTATCCTGGGCATTAGATTGAGATCCCCCCCCCTTTTCAAAAAACAATACAAAACAAAACAAAAACAAATCCATCAGTTCCTTTTAAAATACTTAACCTAAACACCTTTGTGTGTTTCTTGCCAAAAGGCTTAAGCCGCTGGCTAATGTTCCTCCGGGCCACCTAGTACCTACAGGAGTCAGATGAGTTCTCTAAAAAGACCAGGGAGTAATTAAGAACCCGAGTCTGAGCGTGTGAGGTCCGAGAATGTACATCACTTTCTCTGATCCTGTTTCCTGCATCCCACAGTGAGCTGTACCACAACAGAGATGCACTGCACAGGTCCAGTTTGTTTTGAGACTTGAGCATCAGCACATGTATGAAGTACTGAGCTTGGCACACAGCAACCACCCAAATGCACCTATTGTTATTCTAAGTAAGTAGCATTCCTATCCAGAGAAATGGCACAAACAAGCTTTTCAGTGCTGTGACATATTGCATTATCACCTGGATATTAAGAATTTCCAGTGCAAGTTGCCAAGTATTATGCTGAGAACTGAGCATGTGTTCATGGTGATGTGTTAAAGGGAAAGTGCACTTGCCCCTGCAGTCTCTGTGAAGCCACTTAGGAGCCATGTTGGCTTT
This sequence comes from Acomys percivali, assembly GCA_907169655.1. Lineage (NCBI taxonomy): Eukaryota > Metazoa > Chordata > Mammalia > Rodentia > Muridae > Acomys > Acomys percivali. The sequence continues at coordinate 96,952,479 of OU015753.1, read as the reverse complement.
TAAAACCTGTAAGCGTCAGTGTCCCTCCCTGTAAGATAAGATAAACTGAGACTTCCCCAGTAGGAGGAGGGTTACAATGACGTAAAATGATGTACTGGGATGGAGCGGTCACCCAAGTCTAGTGTTAATATCTAAATAAGAATTCCACCAACTTCAAATGATTCTAGAAACTGTCTTGGTCTGATAATCATAAGGACTTGTTTTCAATAAGCAAACATAAGTAGCGATCTCAATATTGAAAACAACAACTTTCCTTCAATAGCAAGTGTTCACCAAGAACAGAAAATAAAAATATAAACTTAACTTTGCCTTCATTTTTCTCTTACTTTTAACAAGAGGTACCACCAGCAGGAAAACCCAGCTTTTTTACATTTATCTATTTAGTTTGTGTACACACACGTCTAGAGGTCAGAGAACAATAAACCATACCAGTATATTCAACTATCACAAAACGCGATTTCTCAAAAATAATTAAAGAAGCTATGGAAAATAGATTTTTTAAAAATTTCCTTTCTAACACAATTGAAGGCACCATTTCACAGGCGAATGCAACCCCCCTTTCTGCCAACTCCGTATTCTTCTGCTACCCGGCTCTCATGCTTCGGGGATGTAAGAAACTAACCAGAACGCAGAAGGGTTTGTGGAGACTGGAGCACCAATCAAGGACCACGCATGGGCTGGACCTAGGCCTCCTACACAGCTGTAGCTGATGGGTTAGCTCAGGCTTCCATGTGGGTCTTCTAGTAGGGGGAGCAGAGGCTGTCTCTGACATGGACTCTGTTGCCCGCTTTTTGATCGCTTCTCCCTGTTGGGGCTGCCTCGCCAGATCACAGGGGAAGTAAATGCACTCAGTCCTGATGCGAATTGAGGAGCTGAGGTGGGTTGGTGAGGGGGGGGCTCCCCTTATCTGAGGAACAGGAAAGGGGGGGATGTGGAAGAGGGTGAGTCTAGGAGGAAAAAAGTGAAGGATCAAGGATGGGGATGTAAAGTGAATAAATAAATTAATTAATTTAAAAAATACAAGAGATTGCCTACAGCAAAAATCCATGCACTTTCTGGAGAAAGAAATGCCCAGAATATTAGGAATAAAAGGAAGACCTCATGTTGGGAGTCAGCTAATATCTGTGGAAATTTTATATATCTCTCAAAAGTGTCTTAATTATGATCCAAATGCTTAAAAGTGTTATTCCTGAAAACTATTATGGGACTATAATTATAATAATGAAAAATGAGAAAGAGCCAAGTGTCACACGGTGCACACTTTGAATATCAGCACTAGGGAGACAGAGGCAGGTTGATCTCTGTGAGGTCAAGACCAGTCTGGTCTACACAGGGAGTACAAGGCCAATCAAAGATAAATAGAGGTAGCCTGTCTCAAAAAAAAAAAATTAAAGAGAGAGAGAGAGAGAGAGAGAGAGAGAGAGAGAGAGAACAGAAGAGTGCTAAAGTCTTTCACAGATGTTAGAGAGAAGGGCTAAGTTTGTATCTTTCCTTATTTATTGTAGGCTTCTCCCAGCTTGTGTTGGAAGATACTTACTTACCTGGATAGTCACCATTGCGATTTTCAGAATTTGTATGGCGAATTTCCACGGCTTCCTACCCCGGGCCCAGAACTTCTCACAAGGATTCATAAAGAAGAATTTGAGTTTCCGCCTCATCTGGTCCTCTAAGAGAAGCTCCTCAGCTGGGGATGAGCTCGAGTGGAAAGTGTAGGGACTTTCCTCCTGGTGAGAGCTGCAGCTGCTAACCACCACCTCGGGATTTGCCATCTCTAGGGAGGGAACCAAACACTTCCACTCAGCCAGGAAAGCCACACGCTTGTGATGTTTGCTACTGCAGAGTCCTTCAGGAAGCCTGAACAGAGGGGTCACTGACAGTGAGGCAGAAAAGAAAGCCTCATGTAGGCACAATTTTCTTAACAAATATATTTTATTATGAGCTTATTAATTGAGTATATGTCACTTATAACCCAACTAACCGAAACAATAGAAAAGGATTAAAGAATACAATAATGAAACCGTAAGGATATCAGTTCCAAGGAATGATTCTCCTGGCGTAATCAGCAGGATTTCATCTGCTGGAACCTGGAGTAACCAGAACCCAGAACCTCAGCCAGAGCCTGGAGCCCCGAAGCCTTCCCTAGAGTGGTTCTCTCTAGGAGAGTCTCTAAGTGAGGCGATGAACAGCCAAAACTATCCCAAGTCTCCAAAGGCCTCGCCTCCAGTTCTGGGCTCATATAAATTATATATCTTCTCTCAGAGTTTGTTCACGGGATCTTTTCAGCTGGCAGCAATCAAGCTCCCTCACGAGGTGATTTGTCTTCTAGTGGATTAACATCAACTGTTCTCTCACAAGATTGTTCTCCATCCCACACTTGGGATCATAACAAAAACATATTTATCTCTCCTTCAGCCTCGGGGAGGGGGACATGAGAAAGGAATGGTGTGAGCACCTCACCCTGAGTCTGGTTCAAGCCTCTGCCTCACCCTGAGTCTAGTTCAAGCCTCTGCCTCACCCTGAGTCTGGTTCAAGCCTCTCACTAGAGGAAAATCAAATATGCAAACACAGTTAACATTTCTTAAGTCCTTCCTCCCTTTCCCAGTATAAACTTTACGGTTTTCTAGAATTCTTGCCAGGAAACCCTCTTGGCAGGAAAAGAGCATGCTATGAACTCCTTGCACAGCCTCTGTGGCTGTTGGTTTTGCTTTATTAGGTTATAATCTTATCCAAGACACCCTGGGAACATCTACCATTCTTTTATCAAAAGGTTAGAAAGAAAAGAAGCTTCTTAGCACCACTGTAAGATGTGACTTGAAAGCCACCAAACCAGTACCTGAGGCTAATGCTAAGATGCCTGTGACCTTCCCCTGAGAAGTCCATGGCCACGGCCACACATGAGGACATTCTACTCTTCCTTCTGTAGCATCCCTTTCTCTTTTAACCCTCATGCCCAAAAACTGTATTGAAATGTCATTAATAAACTCCAGCCTTGACTCACACTGACTAGTGTGATATTATTTTTTGCATTGGTTGCCCCAATGTCCACAACATTGTCCTGTATTCCCAGGCCACACTAGGTACACACCGGTTAGAACTGAGGATATCAGAAAGCCTGCATGGCTGGTCCGATGTCCACAGGGTTTTCCTGTATTCCCAGGCCACACTAGGTGCACACCAGTTAGAACTGAAGGGGATATCACTTTCCCTCTGGTTTCAACTACTCAAGTGAATTCTCACCTAAGTGAAAGCTGGCAAATCCAAGGGCTGTTCCTATTAGTAAAAGGTCACATGTTTGCATGTGTGGCTGCATACGGCATGCCTGTGCTTTCCAACTCATTAGGTCACGGGTGCAGTCTCAGCAAAGATGGGAGGCCTGAGAGACTGAGTAAGAACTTCAGAGAGGAAATGGACCCTGAAATGATATGCAGATTTTTTTTGCATGGATATGGCCATTCATTTTCCTCTCTGGGGAAAAACAAAACCCTCCATATAATTATTAATCAATAAATAGGTCTTGTACAGACTCAAGAACCACTTAAGATCGTGACACTTCTATGACTTGAGTCAACCCACTCAGCCCACATTGAGTCTCTGTCCTGCAAAATGATAAAAATATCTCTCGTCATCGTATCTATGGCAGGCTGGGGAGCTGACCCTGGGGTCATGAGAGTGGGAGAACAGGCCAAGTCTCTCTTCCCGCTGCAGTACTCAGGCCCAGCACCTCATCCCAGCAGCAGGGTAAAACTGGCCCTGCATGCGAAAGGGGGAGGGGGATTGTAGGTGAGCCTGCCCGCAAACATTAAATAAGATGCAAATAAGTCCTTTAAGTAGAGTGTAAGCAGGCAGCCTTGCTTGCTCTCTACCATTAGTCTGGGAAGCTCTGGAACACCATCGGTATTTCCAGGGACAGAGTGAACCTCCAGAACTGAGCTCCACTGCACAGAGGAAGGCAGGCCCTCAGCTGCAGCCCAGCTCCCAAACGGTCCATCATTTGAACTTGCTTATACTTAACTAGCACCCTTTACTCTTTGAAGCACATGTAGCTACTATCTCTTTCATCTCTTTGAAAGGGGTAAAGAGGCTTTTTTCAGACTGAGGAAGAAGTCAATCCAGAGTCTGGGAGTTAGCTATCTGGGATTTTTCCTCAGACTAGCACTGATACTATGAAAACCCACTCTAATAAAACACCCCACGCTTACCAGGAGAGTGGAGATCCTTCACACAGAACAGCAGGCGAACTGAATTTAATGCTCTCATAGTAACTTGCACCCAGCAACGAAGGGAGAAGAACTCAGCCTGCGTTTATGCATCTGATAAGTCATACCTACTGCTCACCAAGTCTCGAGCCACACATTTGCTACAGATCCTAACATTCTCAGCAAACCCAACATTTCTGGAATGCAGATCTGGGCTATAAAAACCGGCCATGGGGAACCTTCTAAACTCCTGATTAATGAAAAGATTAATAAGACCCCCGCTGAGTGAAGAAAACGATGTACAAAACATATTACTACGTAAAAAAAAATGCACCTTTCCTTCCAAAGCAGATAGATGATAATGGCACACACTAAAGCGCAGTGTGCCCCGGCGTCACAGTGCATCTCAGCAAGCAGACACATCGTAATTCTTGGGTAAAGAATTGGACGAAAAATTCTGTGGATTTTCACTCAATATCTTACCTCCTTCGAAAGAGTAGAACCTAAAGGGCTGAGTATATGACTGAGTGACAGAGAGCTTGTCTCACATGAACATCATGGGGGGAGGGGAGGGGGACTAGAGCCCACGTGGCAAAAAAAAAAAAAAAAAAAAAAAAGGAATATCATTTGAGGAGACTATCCATGGGACTTTGTACTGATTAGTTTTCTCAACTTGACAAAACACCTCTATAAGGTTGACCTGTAGGCAAATTTGGTGAGGCTTTTTGTTAATTAATATTAATGTGGGCGGGCTCAGCTCACGGTAGGCTGGGGGCGGGGTGTGTGCCATCCCTAGGTAGGTAGGTGGTCCTAGGTGGCATAAGAAAGCAAGCTGTGCAGCAATTCCTAAGGGACAAGCCAGCAAGCAGTGTTTCTCCTCCGTGGTTTGTGCTCCAGGGCCAGCCTTGCCAGGTTCCTGCCCTCTGCCCCTGCCCTGGCTTCCCTAACTAGGGCAGAGCTAAAACAAGCTCTGTTGAATACTGCATATGAGTAACTGCAAGCTTGGGTTTGTTCAGAGTAAAGAGTGTTTGTGAGCAAGTGAGTTGAAATCCCACCAACCCCTTTTCCATGATGATACAGAGAAAATTTAACTAAACCACCAGCCACACGCTGCCATGTAACAGTAACCTTAGAGGAACAAAGAGAAAACAGCCAACCACCATTAATTTATTCAAAACGCTGCTCAAGTGTTCCCTAAGGCCAGCTATCATTGGGGCTGACTGCTAAACTTGCTAGCCACTGTGGCTGGCAAACCGTGGGTAGCAGCCGCACTGGCTGACCAGGTACTGACAGCTGCTCTTTTTCTGATGTCAAGGCCCGCGGGGGGGGGGGGGGGGGGGGGGTGGGGGGGGGGGGGCGGGGGGGGGGGG
>OU015753.1:96934614-96946813 GCA_907169655.1 Acomys percivali | reverse complement strand
GGGGGGGGGGGGGGGGGGGGGGGGGGGGGGGGGGGGGGGGGGGCAGAGAAGTCGGCTTCAGGTGTCAGGGTGCTGGCTCTAGCCGGACATACAGACTTCTTCACTGCAGTTGGAAGCTAAACTGGGTTAAGGCAGCACAAAGAACGAATGTGGAGCTGGGAAAAGCGCCACAAACTACCACAACCTGCCTCCTGAGCGTAGTAATATCTCCCCAGACAGTACCTTAGTCCCTCCTTTCTTTCCTCCCTCCCTCTCTGGTTCTACAATTTGACAAGTCTATGACTTCAGGCTCCCACGGGGAGCCTCAGTTTTCGCTCCTGCAAAATGAGGATAATACGATTGTCTCTGCCATCCCTCTTTGGTCTTTCTCCTTCTATGCCGTGGACTACCTCTGTGGTGCTGGTCCCTAGCCAGAAAGCAAGGTCTGGCCTGCTGCCATCCAGACAGCACATCCTGAGGTCTTTGGGCTTCTGCTGGAGTCTGACAAGAGCAGAACGCCTGCTGCCGCCCCCATTTCTACCCTTGGCCACAAGGAACAGCCCAAGTTAAGAGCAGACACGGAGCCACTCCAGGGGGAGTCCAGGTGGCTTCCAGGATCCCAGGCTTCCCAGAGAGTGCAACACTCTGGGCTGGGGGTGACATCCTGCTTCCTGGGAAACACAGCTGGCATAGACAGGCAGGACTCTGCCTTCCCCTCCAAACCTTGCCGAGGTGACACAGAGAGGGTGCTCCCGTCTCAGCCATACACCTCACTGACCTGTGGTCCTTGGCGGAGCCCCGGTTGTGCCAAACCGGTGCATCTCGCACTCCGCTCCCCTCTGTGTGCCCTCCATGGCGCAGATGTCCTGGACCCCTACCCTCCAGCTTTGTGTCGCTGACCGCTGGAGACATCGGGCTTCTTTCAGGGCACCGAAGGCGAGGTTCCCAGGACATCTGATGCCCCCGGGGCGGCGCCTAGGCTAGGCTCACCTGCGAAACAAGTCGCGCCGCCAAAGGAGCACCAGCGGGAACAGCGAGGGACCTGGAGGGAGGTGTCAGGTCCTGCCAGCCTCTGGGGGACTCCTGTCAGTGCCGGATCACCCTCTGCTTCAAGCCCACAGCCTCCAGCCACCCTCCCTCCTCGGGGGCCCCAGCCTCGTGACCCTCCTCCCCAAGGCTCGGGTTCCCTGCCACGCCCTTCGTGGGGCGGCCTTTCTCTGAGACAGGTCGGGAGGGGAGACCGTCTGAAGGAGAGTAGCTGTGGCGCAGTCTTCTCTCACCTACACTTTCAACAGCTCGTTTTCTGTGCTCCCACCGAACATCCCCACTGGCTTTCTCTGTGAGTTGGAAAATGACTGGTGAGGTGAACCGCTCAGAGACCATTCCAACAGGTTAGCACGGAGCTCTAAGAGGAGTGTAGGATACACACTGAGGCTTTCCTAGCAGCGTTTGCCTGGCTCCGGGATCTGCCATGCTGACCTTTGCAGACAAGGTGAACTCAGAAAACATAAAGCATCCGTCCAGAAACAGTCCTGGAGGGCTCTGAGATGCAGTGTGAATATAAATATATCAGGCAGAGCCACAAGGGTGGCTTGGTCAGAAAAGCACTTGCCTTACACACTCGAGGAACCGGGTTAATCCCCCCCCCAAAACACATGGCACCCACAATCTCGGACCTGGGGGAGGTGAGAAACAGGAGGGTCCTTGAGTTCACGGGCCTGTTTAGTCTAATTGGTGAGCTCTGGGCCAATGAGAGACCCTGTCTCACTGGATTCTTAAGATGACATATCACAGGCAGTCGGTCCTCTGCCATAATCATGCATGTGCACCAGCGTGACAACACATAGGTGCATTTCACACAAACCGGCATACACTCATACGTCCTTTTGTTGTTTGGTTTGGGTTGGGTTTTTTTGTTTTGTTTTGTTTGTTCGGGGTTTTTTGTTTGTTTTTGTTTTTGTTTTTGGGGTTTTTTGTTTGTTTGTTTTTGTTTTGGCTTTTTGAGACAGGGTTTCTCTGTGTAATAGCCCTGGAACTCTCCTTGTAGACCAGGCTGGTCTCGAACTCACAGAGCTCTGCCTGCCTCTGCTGGGATTAAAGGTGTGTACCATCATGTCCGGCACACACACACACATGCATTTAAAAAAAAAGACTGGCTGAAAGAACGGCTCAGCCATCAGGTGCTATTGCTGCTCTAGCAGAGGACCCAAGCTTGGTTTCCAGCATCCGGTAGTAGCTTACGACATCTGTAACTCCAGCTCCGGGGTACCAGGTGCCATATTCTGGCCTCTGAGGACATCAGGTAGACACTCAGGAGGAGCACGTACAAACATGAAAGCAAAACACTTATACATGTAAAAGAAAAATAAAGCCTTAGTGCAAATGCTTGGGCTCAGACTTTCTTCATGGATTTCTTTGGCATGTTTAGCACTGGGTCTCCCAGACTTCGGGAACAGCACTGACTGGCTAGGTGTACTTACAATCACTTGAGATTTGTTTTAACTTACTGTTTTATATTTATTATCTTGGAGCATGAGTACTCACCTGGCAGGGAAGTACCATAATCACAAAGGGGTTTGTCCCAGGCTAAGGCCTAGCCACTGCTCCCCAGATGTTTTTTACCCCGGTGACTTCACCACATGAGAGAAGCTGCATAATTTCGTCAGTGGGGGATTGTGATCAAGTTCCCAGCTGGAAACATAGATTTTTTTTTACATTGCAAAATAAGTAGAATTTCCAAGTAAGGTGTTCCACAAACTATATTCAGAGCAGAGAGATAATTTTTAAACTTTATTTTCAATTCCTAGATCAGTTTACACAGGCAATTTATATATGGGTACTGCCCTGTTTTATGTCTTTTTGTGGGAGGGGGGTGTTTTGTTTTGTTTTGCAATGGAATGAAAAAACCTTATGCTGTTCATTAACCCAAATCCCATGTGACAGACAGACAAGCTAGATACTCAAAGGATACAACTGGCACACTGCTTGCTCAAGCACAGTTTGGAAGAATAATTTAATCTCTAATGCTCATGTGTCGCTGAGCAGTTTAACACTGTCTTCTCACTTACTGTAGCTGAAGTTATCATCACAGCAAGAGCTGGAAATGCATAATGGTTCAGAAATAATCTGAACTTTGGAGAGGTTCGCAGAAAGAAGGGATGAGCCTTCCTCAGTCCTGGTGTGGCTGAGCTATCTCTACAAGGGAACTGAAAACATCAGGCTGCAGAGTCAGTCCAGTGAGGGCCCATGTTCTTCTCCGTCATTTCCTTTTGTGTCTACTCTGTCTAATGGCATAAGAATGGTGAGTGTTAGGTAATTATTAATTAGCAAGGGATGCTGGATATTAATTAATATGACACACGTAAAGCATTCATATTTTATGTGCTTACAAGGTGCTGGGTCTTGGGTTTTGGGCAATCAGAGTTAGTGGAAAAATCAACTGCTCATGAACTGCAAAGGCTCAGTACTGTTGAGATGTTAATTTCGTACTCACTTCACTTATCGGTTGGATCCAGTCCTAAAGGGAACTCCAACAGGCTGCTTTTAGACTTTTAGACAAACTGATTCTAGAACTCACGTCAATGGGAAGAGCCTAGAATAACAGGACAACTTTTATAAGAGCAGAACTAGAGTGTTTGTCAAACCCAATGCCAGGAGCAGAGTCCTGAAATAGGTTCTTATGCACAAAACCGTCAAAATAATCTACAGGGAAAAGTGGGCCTAGTAATCAGCATAGCAGTGTTGCTGGCTCAATAGAACAAATGATAGGGCTGAAGAGATGCCTGCGCGGAGAAGTTTGTTGATCTTGCAGAAGGCCTGGGCTCAGCTCTCAGCATCCACACAGCAGCTCCCAACCAAATATAACTCCAGCTCCAGAGGATCCAACACAATTTACTGGCTCCACAGGTGCATGAACACATGTGGTGCACATGAACTCCTATGACCGAATGGTACAGCCATCACTGCATCTCTATGCATCCCTCAGGATGGTGCAGGTATAAACAAGTTGCCTGTGCTAACAAACATCCAAGAGTGATAAATAACTAAGTGACTGTCATTGCCTGTGTGTTTTTCAAGTGTATTTCATTTATGAAGAAAAGTCAACTGTAAAAAGACTTGGGGGACGTCTCTTGGAGGGATTTCCAAAGAGGGCATCAATACTGGAGGAGATGGCAGCTCTGTGAATACTGTCGCCTTTGTAAACCGTCTAGTAGGACACAGTTTTCAAGTGAACTAGAAGAAAATGACCATCTTGACCTTGCATGGTCCTGGGTTCATGTGTGGGTTTGTCTTATTTTTTAAGAAAAAGTCAACACATATGAAATGTGGAGTAAGGATTTAAAGCAAATATTTTCTGCAGCTGCCCAGTATACATGTGTGCTTATTTTACTATTGCTGACTGTTTATCTTCTAATGTTCCTTTCTTTTCATTATGTTTATTATAAAATAAATACAAAGCAGTGATTATTTCGTGTGATTGAAATACAGTCTTTGTATAATGTTTTGATTTATTCTTTGAGAACATCATATATGTATTCAATATATTTACATCATACCCATCACCCTTTTTCCTCCTTAACCCCCCAATCTGTGCCTCGAACTTCACGTTCCCTTCTTTTTTATCTTTACAGCACACTGAGTCTAATTAGTGCTACCTATAACATGCATGGGTGTGGTACAACATACATGGAGCACAGACAGCCTACCAGTAGCCATACACGCAAAGACGCACACTCTCCCTCCACAGCCATCAGTGGTCCAGAGCTCTCCAGATAGGATGGGGCCTCCTGAGCTCCTTCCTCTCCTCTCCATAGTACCCAACAGATGGGAGTCTAGCACAGAACGATTTGAGACCACTCTGGGATATTTAGCAAGAAACTATATCAAAACAAAATCAATTATGGGTGATAACTCTTTAGTGTTTGCTGAGCAGTCAAGAAAATAAAACCACCATGTGGATGAGGACTGCAGGAAGAGAAGACGTCCGGAGACTCAGGAGGTCCTGTCTGAGTGAGCACCTGAGCTTCAGGTGCTGTAACTGGCTTCTTGTGTTGTTTAAGGGCTTGTTGGCTTTGGTTTGTTTTCATTTCCTTTACACATGGGTTCTGTTAACTATAATACAAACAGCTAAGGAGCTGGGATACAGGCATTTGGTAAACAAGTCTCAACTGTGTTCAAATATAGCTACCCTCAAATTTCTATAAATTTATTTTTAACACTTTCCATTCAATACTTCTTTTATGGTTTGGGTAACAGATATTTCACAGACTAGAGACAAATAACCTTCTGGGAGGCACTGACCTAAAAGACATATTTTGGGGTTTGCTATCTTAGGGAAATGCCTAGTGGAGGCAGAGTTTGATATCCAAAATTACATTTAAGCCTCACACACACAAAAAAAAAACTCACTTTAAACAGAATTTAAGATTCTGATTGATCAACAAATTCACTGGAGTGTATACCACATTGAAGCATCATGCAGAGCTTCCATGCCAATGTCAAGCAAGAAGGGACAGCTGAAGGTCTACCAGAAGTCTAGGTCTACCAGAAGTCTAGGTCTACTAGAAGTCTAGAAAGGCTAGTTTTGACATGTGGTCTTTACTAATACTCTAAAAAACATATTCACTATATGTCTTGTAGGAATAAGGGATGTGATGATTAACATTGTCAGTTAATCTAGATTCTAAAATAACCTAGAAGACAGGCTTCTGGGCACTCAGGGGAGCTGAGCACGCCCATCCATCTCTTTCTACTTTCTTCCCCACTATGGGAGCAACAGACCAGCTGCCCCAATCCCTTCCCTGCCATGCCCAGTTGTGGGTCCAAGTGCAACCCAGAGTTAAACCCTTTCACTCTCAAACTGCTTTTGTTAGAGAGTTTTTATCACAGACACAGGAAAATCAACTAATTCTGGGGGTGGGGGCACAGGGTCTATTCCTAATGTACACACTCTTGGTTACAATTCAAATTATTTTAAAAATGCATGTTCTAAACTAGACAGCTTTGAGGACAGCTCACTAAACTGTTCAAAAGTGGGAGAGGAGCACTGGCTAGCCTCAGGGGTGGGGAGAATTATCTTTTGGCTGCACCTCATGACTTGTTCCCTCACATGACAAAACTACTTAACACAGATTTTATTTAAAATTTGAAGCTGTCTCCTTGGCTGAGAGAAGAATCAGCTCCTTCTCTCCTCTGACTTGCTCTCCCTCTTCCCCCTTTCTTTCTCCAATAGAACGTTCTTTGTGGGAGCCAGGGCTGCCCGGGGAGCCTGCCTGTGAGCTACAAGGGAGGCTTGCCCCACCTTTTTCCGGTTTACTCTCAGAGAAACACTCTCACACCCACACTGAGATTTGGAAAGTTTAGTTTGTCAATGGCACTTGTTCAGACAATAACAAACTTAGGCTTAAATATAATTTTCTTATTTTAAATGTGGTATTATTACTTTAAAACATTCAAAGTGCCCTAGAGGTTCTTTTTTTAAAAAAGTAGACATGTCTGGTGTTTGTTCACAGATGTTCAATGCCTGCAAACACCAAAGGCGGCTCTCCACTCACAGCTGTTTCTGAGAAGAGAGTGTGAAGACCCACACAGCGACAGCGCACTTTGTTTCCACATGGAGCTGTTTGTCTCCTCCTGGGCTCCTGCACTGGCCTCTCCAGAGACACCTGCTACTCATACAGTTATAAGTTATTATTGGCCTTATACAGAGAGAAAACTAGGTTGGACTCAGGGATGTATTTCTTTTCCTTTATATTTCTTTTGTAGCTAAGGAGATAGGAGCTGAAAAGAAAGAGATATAGAAATATAGAGGGAGGATAGAACAAAAGGTAGATTATCAGTCTACTCCTCACCTCAAGGCCTTGTCACTCACAAATAAGGTTATTTTTTAATTCATTGGTACAGAATTTTGTATATTGGTGCAAATCATGGTCATGTCAAATACTAGTCTAATTTTATCACAAGAATATATATCCTAGGTCTAACAGATATATATGTATATATAGATATATATTGATAGATATATGGTAAAATAGTTAAATAAGGTCTTCAAAAGCCTCAGAGACCTACAGAATATGGCATTTAAAGAAGTTTTTATTATTTTAAAGATTCTTTGACAACAAGACAAGTTAACTCCTGGCAACACCCAGCCTACCTCAAAGAAAATGATGAGCATCAAAGAACCTCCTTATGGAGATGGCTTCAAATGTAGCAAACTGGGCAAAATGTCCTCATTTTTGCCATAACAGAATTCCTAAAAATGGGCAGGATTGGCTGCAGGCAGAGTCAATGGCCGAACTCTGCCAAGACAGGGTAAGCAAGTCCTCAATAGTTCCTGCCTTGCAAATATGTCTGTCAGATATATTGGCCTAGAAGGCCAAAGATGATGTTCCAAGGTTATAGAGAGTGTTGAGTGACTGTTCAGGCAGCCAACTGTCTCAGTCCATTTTTTTTTTTTTCATTTTGGAAGCTGCTAACCTATACATCAATTCACTCAGATATTTAAGTTTTATTCCTTCTCAAGTCTCTGATGGGGTTGAAGACCAGATAGTTTAGTCTTACAATTAAGCTTAGTTGGTTAGGAATTAAGATATTTTTAGACCAAGATAGATGTTTTAAGCTAATAGAGATATGATAGATATTGATCTTCATTCAGAAATTTAGACCCAACAAAGATAGGAAAGATGTTTACTTCAAGGTTGCCAAATACAAATAGCCAGATCACTATGAATGTAATATTTATATAATTCCTGATTGTCTTGTGGTTCTTCCTGCTGTATGTATTTTATTTTATTTATGTGTAATAATATAAATGTTTATGTTAAAAAAAGGAACATACTTTTTAGAAAAAAAAGTGCTGGACCAAGCCTGGGTCGCATTGTACCAGGTAGATACAAAGATGGAAATGGAGTAATAACGGTAACCTGCCAGCTGTCAGATTACAAATTAGCAGTTCTAATTTGTGTGTGGAGAGGGGCGCTGCTTGTTTTTTCAAGACAAGGTTTCTCTGTGTACTCTTGGCTGTCCTGCGCTCTATTTGTAGAGCAGCCTGGCTTCAAACTCAAAGATGCACCTGCCTCTGCCTCCCCAAGCGTTAGGGTTATAGGCATGTGCCACCACACTTGGCCTAATTTGTGCTTTTGAAGAAAGGAAGAAAAGCCCGGAGAGACGAGCTTCACCCCAATAATCGCAGAGGGTCCATAGTCAGATGAAATGATCTTTAAAGTCAACAGGGAGTCACGCTTTCCCTGAGACTTGTACTCCCGGCTTGAGTCAAACGCTACACAAAAATACTTTGGGGGTGGGGTGGGTGGGAAGTACACAGTAGCCGGGGATGTCCAGGACAGCCAAATGCAACTTCCACTCCACAAACCAAATTTATCCAGGTTCCCAAGTGCATCCTGCTCCCTTCAACAGGGAAGTCAGGTGGCTGGCTAGGGGCTGCCCAGAAGCACCCCACAGGGACTCCCCTTTGAGCAAAGCTGCAGTGGATGCAAAGCAAGGAAAGCGAGGAGGTCAGGCCGGACCACCGCTAGGAACAGACCTAAGTCGCTTGGGCTTCCCTTCCCGGTGGGAAACTGCGGGGTTACTTTGGATGACGTCACAACATAACAACCAATCACAAGTCATCTATGAAAGAAACTGTTGGGGAGCAGATTCGGTATTGGTGAAGGTTTTTTTTTTTTTTTTTTTTTTTTTTTTTTTTTTTTGTCAGTCTCAGCAGAAGTACTTCACACCCGCCCCCCAACCCACCCCTTAGCAACGGACGCGTCCTAGCAATACCCGCTGGCCGCTGTTGCTGGAGATTTGAGATTTATTTTTCCGAGCGAGAAGAGTCAAGCTCCCATCTCCAACTCTCGAAGGAGCTTTTCTCCCGGGAACTGCCAGGAGGCTGCTATCTTTTCCTTTAGTGATTCCAGGTAAGGGGGCGGTTCAGAACAGAAGAGGCATGGGGCAACTGAAAATCCCATTTCCATTTCTAGGGTGTTAATGACGTCTACGAAATAAGGAAATACTTTTTCACTACTATCAAAAAATCTCCCAGCCGGCCCAAGCCAGTGAGACACTAACTAGCAGCTATGAGGCAGCAGTTAACGGCGGCGATCTTAGAATGTTGGAAACAGATACTGTCTTGCTCTTGCTCTCGCATTGCCTGGCATGCAATAAATTATGCATAAAAGGATATGAGAATGACGTGATCTTGGTTACTCATCAACACAGTAGAGGATTAAAGTGGACTGAAGCGGATCACTGGGGCGGGGGGGATGGGAGAGGGCTAACCAGGGAGGTGGAGACCATGAACTCATGGACGCAGGGTTCTTGTCTCAATCCTCTAGGGATTAGCATATCTGGGACCTAATCGCTACTCGGTGTGACCTTTCTCCTCATAGTGCAGGGTGCTGACTGCTGAGTGAGTCTGCAGCAACCCCACAGGCAGCCGCGTGTCTGAGGACCCGTGTTGGCTCCTCACAGCGCCGCTGGAAGTCATGTCAGAGCAAGACTGACTCGGGCTCAGTGAGAAAGCAGATGACCAGTGCAGCGTTATCTTCCAATAAGTGATGCTAAAATTGCAAAATCAACTCTTGAAAGTAGAAGGGGCTTGGGAAATTTGCATTTCAAGTGACAATCACTTTATATTGAAAGAGAATGTCTTTGTAATCGGGAAGAAACTTCATCATTTTATGCATATATAAGTAACAATATTCAACAGTAATGGTGGTAGTAAAAGCAATGTGTGCGTGCGCATGCGTATGCATGTGCGCCTTGTGCACCAGTGTAATTGCCTCTGCTGCATCTGTATGAAGCTGGGTGGCAATTACAGTTCTGTTGAATATTTTTAACCAAATGAAACTGGAATAGAAAGTGGAAAGGATTATATATTGATGAGAAACCTTCCAGAAGAGAGTGAAGTCCATGGTTTGGATGTATGATTCTGGAGAATGAGACAGAGAACACTCAGTTTGAAAAGCTGAGACAGCCGTTTATTGCAGAATATTTAAAAAGTAGATATTTGAGCCCATGAGATGCTCAGTAGGTAAAGGTGCTTGCTACAAAGCTGGATGACCTCAGTTTGGTACAAAGGCCCCAACACTGTAGGAGAGAACCAACTCCACCAAGTGCCCTCTGCCCTCACACACATAAACACATACAGAAATAAACAGTAAACAAACAAACAAAATGTAACTCTTTTTAAAAGCTAAGTAAAAAGTTAAGGAGTGAGAAGATAATTCTGTTGGCTAAGTGCCCAGGCTGTGAGCACCTGAGTTTGATCACAAAAAATCAAGTTAGAAATCAGAGTGAAGAGGCTGGGGGGGGGGGTGGCTTAAGGTTCCAATCACTCGACCCTCCGTAGAGGACCCAGCACCACCCAGTGGCCCACAACCATTGCTAGATCCAGTGCCAAGAGACTCGATTGCTTCTGTACCCCACCAACCCAGGCGTACATACAGTACACATATATACATCCAAGTAAAACACACACATACGTAACATAAAATAAATAGTAAATCTAAGAAGAAATATTCTTGTCAAGACAGGATTCTCTGTGTAGCCCTGACACAGAGATTACTCACACTGTAATCCAGGCTGGCCTAAGCTCAGAAATGCACCTGCCTCTGCCTCCTTAGGGCTGTGATTAAAGGTGTGGTAACACATGCTTGCAACCTCGCTCAGCACTTCTGACACAGAGGCAGGAAGATTGCCAGTGCTTGATGGTCAGACAGCCTAGCCAACCTGCTGAACTCCAGGCCAGTGGGAGACTCAGTCTCAAAAAAAAAACATAGTCGGTGGACAGGCAGGGCATCCAAAGAACACTGTGTGTTCTGTGGCACACACAAACATGCCCTGCACACACACTAGGTCAGAGGAAAGAGGGAGGGGGAAGGAATAGAATTTTCTAAAAGTGCCAGAATTATAAAATGTTGATCAAAGCATAAATTATATCTTTATCAATAAAGACTGTTGTTTTAAATGTTTCTATTTGCGTGTTGGATAGTTTACATGAACAAGGTCCAGGTCTCACTTGACACAAGTGAGAGTCGTCTAAAAGGAGAAAAACCTCAATTGAAAAAACACTCCTCAACAAGGGTCATTTATAGGGCATTTTTTTAATTAGTGATTGAAAGGAGAGGGTCCAGCCCATTGTAGATGGGGCTATCCCTGGGCTGGTGGTCCTGGGTTCTATGAGAAAGCTGACTGAGCAAGCCATGATGAGTAAGCAAGTAAGCAGCACCCTCCACGGCCTCTGCATCAGCTCCTGCCTCCAGGTTCCTGTCCTGCTTGGGTTCCTGTCCTGACTTCCTCCAGTGACAGAGTGTGATGTGGAAGTGTAAGCCAAACAAACCCTTTCCTCCTCAACTTGCTTGTGGTCATGATGTTTCATCATAGCAATAGAAACCCTAATTATGATATATTTATAATGAAATGCAACAATTAATAAAACGTGACTAAGATTAAGTTCACAGAAAAGCTGAGGCTTTTATATTGAAAGCCAGTGTGGGTAGACAAATAGAGAAAACCTTTCTCAAAAAAACTCCATTGAATTTAAAATGCACACGAAATGCTTCAAACTGCCTGGCATAAACACCTGTAAGTGTGATTTATAATTATCACTATTTCAAAACACACACATTGGACTTTCAAGGCGCAGCATGAAAAGGGCTTGCTGTGCAAGTCTGAAGATCTGAGTTCAATCCCCAGAGCCCATGTAAGGTGGGAGGAAAAAAATGAATCCACAAGGTTGCTGTTGAGTGCTACAAAAGCATGGTAGCACACACAGCACCCTCGTTCCCCCACTTCACATATGTACACTCATGCACAATGATGATTATAATGTTTTCAATGCATGCATGAAAGACATTTGTAGGGAAACACCCAGATACTCAGATACTTTAGTGAAGATTTTGTAATGAAGGGACTAGGTAAATAACAACAAAAACTGGTGATGTGTAAGCCGTCAGCTACAAAATAATGCTCCATTTGTGTTGATATTAACTTGATAAAATAAGGCAAACCTCTCTGAGGTGAGAGCCTTAGTAATGATGGTATTGGTCTTACTTTTATTAAGCCTTCACAGCCACCTTGTGAGGTGGACTTTATTATCCCACTAATCAAAGAAACAAAGACTATGAAGATCTGTAGTTTGCCCAGAACCATTCAGAGTGAGAGAGAGAGAGAGAGAGAGAGAGAGAGAGAGAGAGAGAGAGAGAGAGAGAGAGAGAGA
>OU015753.1:96901026-96911495 GCA_907169655.1 Acomys percivali | reverse complement strand
CCTCCCCACTCAGCCCTGCTGATAGCCCTCCCCACTCAGCCCTGCTGATAGCCCTCCCCACTCAGCCCTACTGACAGCCCTTCCCACTCAGCCCTGCTGGAAGCCCTCCCGACTCAGCCCTGCTGGAAGCCCCATGCTAGTTTACTCTGAACCATATCAAGCTAATCATGTTTCCATACACGTTGGAGAATGCTACCTTCACAAGTTACACCACATGCTTTAGCCTCCTTAGCAACTAGTTACTGAAGACTTTGGACCTTCTAGGACAGTGAGAGGATCCCGAAGGTCCTCTGTGTGCTTGCAGAGTTGTGCCAATAATTAGAATGTGGACACTATCAGCTTCCTTTTTTTCTTTTATTTTCCTCTTTTAATTTTGGAGTTTAGTCCTGGCTGTCCTGGAAGACTCTATGTAGAACAGGACTTAAAAGGTTCATGCAAAAAAAAAAAGGCTCATGCTACTGCACATGGCCACCATCAGCTTCCTATTTGAGACTTAGCCCCTTTTCTGTTGGTCTTACCAGTTAAACAGTATCCTGAAATCAATATTTGGCTCAACAGCTGATAGTGAAAGAGCCTAAATTGGTAAAACTAGTGAATAATGAGATGATGTGTATCCCCTGCATTTTAAAAAACATTTAAAATAATTTGTGAATATGCAGATAAAATTCAGGTCATGTGAACTAAAAAATATATGAGAATCCATATTTATATGCATCCTAATTAAAATCATATAAAATACTTTCATGAATGAAGAACGGAAAGAGTTCCAAGTAGCACTGTATTTGATCTTAAAATCCAGTTTCCAAACATCTATGGTAGCCTTAACAATATTTTAACAAGATGTTTTTGCCACGGACCATCTCAGTCGGGTATAGGTCTTTGGTGTCAAGAGTTCTCGAGGCGTCAGTGGGCAGAAGATAGGCAAGTGACAAACAAAGACAAACCCAGAGGTTACTGTTTGAATCTGAGTGTATTTTGCAAGTAAATGAGCTAGGTTTTTATACACATTTTGAAACAGGACTGTTTTCTTGTGGTTACATTTTTTCAATGTTCTCTCATTATGCCAAACATCTGTGAGCCAGGACAGTTTTTTGTTTTTTGTTTTTCCTTAGTTCTTCTGCCACTATCTGGAGCTTACTTAAACACTTTATTTGTAAGTCATAATATGAACTATGATTAATTCTTGGCCATGTTTTTTTATTAACAAGTGGAACAAAACTTAGTGGTGAACTTGTCTGAATGACCCTTAGCTGCAGTTTTAAGTTAAGGGTCTCCTAGCAACACAGTTACATCTGAAAAGTTCTTGATAAGAAAGTGAAAACAAAGGCAGAAATAGTCAGGATGCTCGAAAACAATGAGAAAGAAGAAGAGCTGTAATCAGTTACTCCTGGCAGAGACATCAGACCTGTTTCTGGGAGGCTCTCCCTTGGGTATGGATCGTCGCCTCGGGTTTTGTGGTAATGTTTGTCATACAGACTCCACTGGAGGGGTCGTGACAGTTTTAAAAGAAAAAAATTTTGAGGGAAAATAGCTATGAGAAAAATTATTTCTAGATACTCAGAATTTACCTTTGTAGTAATAGATTTTATGCTTTGAAAATTTTACCTATGTAGTTCGGGTGACGTGCCCGTGGGTATAGAGGCCAGAGCCAGCCTTAGAGGGGACAAACCTAGTATTGTTAGTTTACATAATTTTCTTTTCTTAAAAAATTTTTAAACAGATTAACAGAATGGGCTCCGTCTTTGAAAATCGGAGTGGGATAAATTGTCAGCTCGTCACGTGCTCAGCAGACTGGTACGTCTCACTTTCAAGCACCACCTGAAACCCTTCTTACGCCTTGGTCTTTTCACTTTGGATGGTTTCTAAAACCAGTGCTTCCTTAATTAAACCTAATTAACTCTTAATTAACCTAAAGTAACTGAAGGAGCATTGCATAGATAGATTATAGCTGGTTAGGGTATTGCTGCCATTTAAAACAAAACCAACTTTTGACCAGGAGCAGTGTGGCTTGTGCCTGTAATCCCAGCACTCCAGCAGGCCAAGGTCTGTGAGTATGAGCCACATGTGGTCTACAAAGCGAGTTCCAGGCCAACCAGGGCTACAAGGAAACAAAGAGAAACAAACGAGCTTTTATGGGGATAAATTGAAAACAGGAGGTAGCAAGAAGGTTTAGCTGGAAAAAGCCCTTGGCAGAAAAGCCTGACAACCTAAGCTCAACTCCCAGAGCCCAGGATAGAAAAAAAAGAGCTGACTCTCAAAAGTTGTCCCCTGACTGTTACACATGCACCACAGCATGTCTGTACCGGTGCTCAGACACATCATGCACATGATGATAGTGCCGGTGGTGATGATGATGATGATGATGATGATGATAGTAAAGAAAATTATTTCTGGAAATCAAAGAGTTAACTGGGCTTTGGCCACAGGCATTGGGCAGCACATTACCCATAGTTATTCTGCTTCTTCACATCCCATATTTGTAACTTTATGGTGCACTGACTGCATTCAGTTTATCTCACAGATACGAGGGTTGTCACATGTATCAGTAAGGCCTCTTAAAAGTACAAGAGCACCTACTTTTCTGATGTGCATCTTTGAAGAGTGTGTTAGAATTTGTTGGCTATGTTTGAAGGCTACTCATTTCTATGCAATTCTATATCTACCAGTTTATAGAATTAATAAGCATAACAATGTAGGAAATGTAATATTTGTAAGTAATGCTTACCTAGGCTCCAACTACTAAATAAATTTGCTCTTAAAAACAGCTTTGCAGCTCACAAAGCTCTCAAAAGGCTGAAGCTGAGAGTTACGGATTAAATTCAGTCTGAGCTTTATGGTGAGGCCCTATATTTTTAAATCCTTGAGGTTGGATATGTCAGTGCACATCTTTAATCCCAGCACTTGGCAGGCAGAGGCAGAATGTTCTCTGTGAATTTGAGGCTAGCCTGGTCTACATGCTGAGTCCCAGGACAGGTGGAGCTATGTAGTGAGATTCTGACTCAAAATCAAACAAACCTTTGACCCCAACAGAAATAAAGACACCTTATGCTAGGGGAGCCTATAGGAGCAGAAGCTGTGGGGTCCAAGAGAGGGCATTGGTGACTTTAACAACCACCATTAAAATGTATATTTTAATGGATGAACATATTTTTACACAAGTCCTATCTTGATAAAGCACTTATATTCCTTTTTAAAGTCATCAGTTTCCAAACTGAATCCCCATGTGTTACCATCAAGACAAACAAAAGCATCAAACATCCACAAGCAGGGTGTGGTTCTGTAAATTATGAAACAAGGTGTAGGAATGCTGACAGTGTACCGGCCGGCGCCCTCACAGAAGCCCCGGGTTCAGTTCCCAGCACCCACAGGGGACAGCTCACCACCTCCTGCAACACTCTCTCTAGGAAGTCTGAGGCTCTCCTCTGGCCTCCGTGGACACGGCACTCACATGCACAAAGTCACACATAGCAACACAGAGTTAAAAACTGAATCTTCGGGAAAGTGAAGTGCAGAATGGCCTCGTTTTATAAATTTCTGAAACAGGACGCTGTTGCTGTGTCTCCTGTGGTGTCTTGACATTGTGCCTCTCATTTGTTCTTAATTAAAAAAAAAAAAAAAACCACTAATAATGGAATGAGCTTTCTTTTAGCACAAAATGTTTTTGGGATATCCGACCTCAAAAACCCCCAAGCACAGCTGCAGCTGCAACCACAGGCACAGACACAGGCACATCCACCAATAACACAAACTCCAACCAACCAGCGGCAGAGAAGAAGAAAGAAGACACCATTGAAATCCCCTTTGATGTACCCTCGACTTTCTTGCACCTAGATCTCTCCTGGAAACCCCTGACTAGAGTAAGTGCCGTGGGCTCGGGTCCGCCTTATACACCAAACATTTTGCAGAAATGACACCCATGCCCCTACCCTCCAAATGAAGGTCGTGGCCGTTCTTTAGTTGCACCTTGGTTCCTTGAAAACTGGTAGCTACTTAGGTGCTCCCAGGAAAGTTGATTTCCCCCACTTCTGTAGGGAAAAAAAAAATGTGCACGTTTTGGATACCAGTAGTAAGAAATGATACTTTTTTTTTTTAAGATTTATTTATTATGTATACAGTATATGCATCAGATCACATTATAGATGGTTGTGAGCCACCATGTGGTTGCTGGGAGTTGAACTCAGGACCTCCGGAAGAGCAGCCTGTGCTCTTAACCATCTCTCCAGCCCCAAGAAATGATACTTACAGGGAACTTATCGAATAAGAAGCCATCTGTATTTAACTTGAGTCAGCAATTCGCCTTTAGAATAATATGGCTGCAGCTGTGGATGGGTACATGTGAGAGGAGTGGGGAGGCCTCTTCTTTAGAATGTATAATTCATATTCCAAACTTAATATGTACCTCTTCTTTTGATTTATGAATATCACATCGACATTACTGGGTGTTTGCTCCCAGAAAAGGAGCTTGGAGGGGTGAGAATGTTTCTGAAGTAACTGGAAAAGACCAGGAAGGAGCATATTAGAAACTGTCTGGAGTAGGAGCTGGAGAGATGGCTCAGTGGTTAAGAGCAGTTGCTGCTGGGTTCAGTTCCCAGCACCCACATGGTGGCTCACAGCCACTGACTCCAGTTCTGAAGCATCTGTCGCCCTCTTTTGACTTCTGTGAGCACCACGCATGCACACTGTGCACAGACGTACATATGGGCCTAGCGTCCATGCACGTAAAATAAATCTAAAAGAAGGAAAGAAAAGAAGTTGTCTGGGGCAAGATTTACTGAGCTGTGAATAGTTAAAGCACAACAAATGAATATACAAATCCATAGTAAGTGGATAAAGATCCAGAGGGAGAAAACTGGGGAGGTAGCCATCCAGGAGGAAACCTGATGGCCAGTCATCATTCCGGCCATGAATGAATGGTGCAGACACAGGGCTACTTCTGTCATTCAGGGTAAAGTGTGTCCCCAATGGGAACAGCGGCCATCCAGATAATGCGAGATACCTTCCTGAAGCTTCATCCTACTGGAAAACTCAGGGAACAAGAGACTAAAGTGTTATATCACAACTCATAAAAGTGAGCTGTAAAATACAATATAAAACATACAAAGAAAGAAAATAACACTTTGGGACTGGGCAATGTGTCCCCAGGCAAGCTTCCCTTGGTTGCACGGTTTTAGAAATACGGATTAGAGTTGGGTGTGGTGGCTCCTGCCTTTAATCCCGCTGCTCAGGGAGGCAGAGGCAGGCAGATTGCTGTGAGTTCAAGGCCAGCCTGGTCTACAAAGTGAGTCAAAGACAGCCAAGATACACAGAGAAACCCTGTCTGGAAAACAAAACAAAAGAAAACAAAAGAAATATGGATTAGGTGCTTTTCATGGGGAAAAACAACTGGGATAAGTGGGGAGGGGGCAGTAGAAGGTGGGTTTCATATAACCTAGGAACAGAAGTGACAGGCCAAACTCAAACAAAACAAAATTAAAAATTTTTTTTTTCAAAAGTTTTCTAAGAATATACCTTTCTTTTATTTTCTTCCAAAAGATAAAACTGTCTAAGGGTGAAACAAATTTAGACCACTGTCCAACCAAGTTGAGCCTGGGCGAAGACCCTCTTCTTTGCAAAATACAAGGTAACTAATTGCCTTTGTCTATTAAAAGGGCTTCTTGGAGCATTCTTTTCCATTTGTATGGAAGGTGAGTTCCTGACTAGAACAGTCTGATTCATGGAAAGAAGTCAGCTAATGAAACCTCCAGGTGGAAGTTCGCCATGAGAGTTTATATCTCTTTATAAGACAGAGCCTGTACTGAAGCCATCAGGACACAGATGGTGCAAAAGGATACTGATTTGGTTCTGTAATCACTGAGAGAGAGAGAAAGAGAGTCTGTCTGTCTGTCTGTCTGTCTGTCTGTCTGTCTGTCTGTCTGTCTGTCTAGTAAGGTGAGGTAGGGTACAGTTGGGAGGTGTCTAGGAGAGGCTGAGGGGGCTGGGTGATATGATGTCAGTTGGACACAGCTCAGAGTCATCAGGCAAGAGGGAATCCCAACTGAGGAGATGCTCCCTGTAGGCAAGCCTGTAGGGTGTGTTTTAAGATTAGTGATTAACTGGGGGGAGGGCCCAGTCCATTGTGGGAGCTGCCATTGCTAGGCTGGCTGTCCTGAGCTCTATAAGGAGGTCGAGCTAGGCAATGAGCAGAACCCCTCCCCCCTCCCCCCAGCCCCCAATACCCCTACCCACCCCCACCCCTGCCTCTGCATCAGCTCCTGCCTCTAGGTGGCTGTGCTGTTTCACTTACTTCCCTAACTGCTTTAGAGGGTGGACTGTTGTCTGAAAGGGTGAGTGAACAAGTGCTTTTGTTGTCATGCCTCATCAAAGCAACAGTAACCATAAAGATGGGGATGTGATAAAAAAAAAACTAAACAAAACAAAAACAAACAAACAAACCTGTGTATAGCACTCTGAAATATTCAAAGAACATATAAACAAAATAAAAGTTAAGTGAATGAAGCCCACCTGAGTAATGTGATGTGTCCAAAAATGATTTTATAGAATGAAACTTATCTCTGACATAACAGAATAAACTGAAACACAGAGAAACACATTTCCATAAATTTTAACTTTTAAACTAATAGTTACACGGTGACATGATTAAATTAAACTGAATGAAAAAAAGAAAAAAAAAAAAAAAAAGAAAGAAAATTGGTTGTTAAATCTAGCCTGGCTCAACCCATGCTCCTTTGGAACATGACTGAAGGCTGCACTCAAGCTCTCAAAGCCCTTAAAATAAAGGTTAGCTGGAGCTCCGCCCGGAGAGCAAAGCACACTGGGAAGGCACAACACTGAACAGCAACTGAAGTATTTTCATACACTTTCCATGCCCCCAAAAGCTTCTATTGTAACATTTCCAAGGTTTGGGATCTAAGAAAACTTTTTTCTTTCTTTCTTTTCTTTTCTTCACCCCTGCCCCCTCCCCCTTTTTGGACCTGTGCTGGGGGGAAAGGGGAACCTGGGTTTGGGGCCATTTTAAAGCCATAGCATGTTTGTTTCCTTTTGGTTGGATCTGTTGGATTTAAGAGAAACTGCCAAGTCTTCCTTTCTGCCTTTAGATTAGATTATAATTGAGTTCCAGCTGTGGGTCAGGTCTTCTTTCTGTGTGGCAGGGGCTGTGCTAATAGCATACCTGTCTTCATTCTGTGGGTCAGGGACTGTGCTAATATTGCATGTGCTTCCCTTCATCTAACACTCATGAAGGTCTCACCATGAGGCTAATGCAGTGACTAGAACCAGATGCCAATGCTTGCAACCGCCTGCAAGCTGGAAATTTTCATTAATGTCCTGAAATTAGGAAAACCAAGGCCAAGAGATGTTAATGCAACTTGTCAAGAGATTGCCTGTGTTAAATATCTTAGTATATTTTTTCTTACTGAGGAGCCCAGGATGGCCTGGAATTCCCTATGTACTCTGAGGTGCCCCCAACTTGCAGCCCCAGCCTTGGAAGTCTTCAAGTTGCAGATGGGAGCATCTGCCCCAGCACCCTATTTTCAAATTGGGTCAACACAAGTAGTCATGGAGATATGAATATTCTATCCAGTTTAGGTATTATTGCACTTTTTACAGTGCGCAGACTTTTTATTGTGGAATAATGGAAATAGGGTATATCGTACATCAGTAAAGAGTTTGGGCGATTCACACATGCACCCGCAGGAAACACATCACAGCCACAGTGTTGAGCACATTCCTGGCTCTCACAGAAGTATTCCCCTTGTCATCTGTCCTAACTTCCTGCCACTCCACATTAATTTGCATCTTGTACAATTTTATATAAATTATTCTGAGCATGCACTCCCATTTCTAGCTGGCTGTTATATTTGTTTGTTTGGAGGATACAGTTTCTTACTATGTAGCCCAGGCAGGCCTCACACTCACAATCCCCCTGCCTTAGCTTCCCTCCTGCTAGGATTACAAGTGTGTATTCCCACAGTCAGTGGCTGGCCATTTTTAATCGGGAACAAACATTACTTATGGATTTATCCATGTTATCTATACCCCCGGTTCATTCATTTTCATTACAGACAGCATAGTTTGCTTCTCTGTTGCTGTGATAAACCTCCAGGGCCAAAAGCACCTTGGGGAGGAACGTCCAGCATCCAAAGCAGCCAGAGTAGGAACCCAAGGCAAGCACCTGGAGGTGGGAACCCCAGAGGCATGCTGCTTACCAGGCCCATGATTAGCCAGTTTCCTGTACTGCCCAGACCCACCTGCCTAGGGATGGTACTGCCCACAGTGGGCAATTAATAAAATGCCCTACAGACATGCCCACGTGTCCTTCTGCTAGGGCCAATGTTTCAGCTGAAGGGTCAAGTTGACAGCAGGATTAGTCATCACACCGACTAATATTTCACTGTATGGCCATACCCCATTAGTAGTGACAGTTCAGGTGTCCCTGTGTGCTCACTGGCAGTGCATGCAGTGTTTGTTAACATTGACAGCCCTTGGTGTATCGTAGATACTAGTCTTTTTACCTGATAAATGATTGTGCAATATTTCCTTTCAGCCTGCACTGTGTTGTCTTGTTCTCTTAAAAGTCTTTGCAAAATCAAAGGTTTTCAATTCTGAGGCAGTGTAATTTATCAATTGGTTCTTTTGTGCATTGTAAATGTTGGCATTGCAAGCTAAGACACCTTTGCCTAACCTGTGGCTATAAACGTTTTTTCTAAGCATTTTCCAGTGTTTTTCCTTCAGACTTACAGTCTCTTCTGAGTTTACTTTTATGCAAGTTATGGACCCAACTTCTTGTTATAGGTGTGTTCCTGTTGGAAACACTGTCCTTTCTCCACTGGCTGATGTGTGCATTTGTCAAAAGTCACTTGCCCAGGCTGGGTATGATAGATAACACCTATAACCC
Source organism: Acomys percivali (assembly GCA_907169655.1). NCBI lineage: Eukaryota > Metazoa > Chordata > Mammalia > Rodentia > Muridae > Acomys > Acomys percivali. Next base: position 96,902,602 of record OU015753.1, on the reverse strand, counting down.
TAGCACTTGGGAGACCTCAACAGGGAGATGGCTTCAAGTTCAGGGCCACCCTGGGCTACATAGTGAGTTCCAAGCCAGCCTGGGCTATAAAAGAACAAAAATCACTTCTCTGCATATTTAAGTATACTGATAACATTTGCCTATGTGACAAACAAGGCCAAATTCTGTCAAAAGCTTTTTCTGCCTCTTTTGAGATGATTTTATATTGTGGAGAAATCAGGGGATGCTTTTATACATATAATATATATCTGTACATATATTTTACCTTTTAAAGTATGTTTACATGGTCAAGTATATTACTTTTTAAAGATCTTTTGCCTTACATTTTCACTGTTTTTTGCAAATGTTTGCCTGGATGTATATAAGCAGTGTGCCTGGTGTACTTAGAGGTCAGAGGAGAACAATTGTGTTTTCTTGTGGTCCTCTTTTACACAAGAAGCTTCTACACATCATATACATACAAACATACATACATACATACATACATACATACATACATGATTATATATAATATATGACATAAAAATCAAGTATTTACTGATAGGAAAGCACAAAGAAACATTTTTAAAACAAGTCTTTGCATTGTGGTGGGTATGCACACATGCATATAAAATGTGGCAGTTTATCAAAGATGAAAACAAAATTGCCTATTGAGAAGACAGATGTGTTTATTTCTTTAACACAACACAAACAGTCGAGGAATAATGGTAGAAAAGTACTGATTTTTACCTTCCATAATGAAACCATTGTGTTTGCATAAGGGTAGAAAGCTTTGGACATACAGTAAAAAACACTATAACTCACAGCGTACAAATCTGAGCCCAAGGGTCTCCAGCAGCGTTTGTTGGTGTCAAGTGGCAGGACAGTATTGGAAATACAAGATGTGACTGTTGTGTGTTGGGGACCAAGGCTGTACTGAAGCCACATGATGCAGGCAACATAGGCTAGCACTGCAGGAAATGCTTGAATTATGCATTTGATCTTGAATTACTTTTTTCCAGTTTTCATTCAAAGACCCTTTTTGGGTGGGAGGTTGAGCCAGGATCCCCCTTGTGTGTTCTTGGCTGCCCTGAAGCACATTATACATACAAGCCAACTCACAGAGCGCTACCTGCCTCTGCTGAGGCTAAAGGTGTGTGACTTTTGTTGAATTTTGGTGGTACCCACCCCCAGGCTCAGATATGATGTGGGGTCATGACCCCAACTCCAAGAAGCTAACAATACAGGGATGCTCCCATCTGTGAGGGATGTGTTCCAACACCTACAATACTGACTCAAAAACACAGAAGCACAGGTTTACTCCATAAAAGACAAAGTGAGAAGTTAACAGTCCTATTAAGAAAGTACAGATTTATGACTGTATCCTGGAATAAAGAGTCCATGAATCAGTCCCGGAAAGTACTGGGTTGTGTTTCTGGCTTTTTACTTGAAAGTATTTTTTACAGCTTCTCTTGGGTGCATCCAAATTACCAGCACCACTGTTTTCACATTTTGGGGCCACTAGTAAGTTAAAAGGGGGCTCTCAAGGGGTGTGTGTGTGTGTGTGTGTGTGTGTGTGTGTGTGTGTGTGTGTGTG
>OU015753.1:96840501-96897402 GCA_907169655.1 Acomys percivali | reverse complement strand
CACACACACACACACACACACACACACACACACACACACACACACACTTTAGTGCCTGGATTATAGTAAGTGTCCAATGAAAGTTAGTTGCAAGAATTACTAGCAACCAAGGCTGAAACTCTGTAGTGCATAATACTGACTTTTAATTCACCAAATATCCAAGTTTATCCCACTCAAGTCTGAGTAAATGCAATCGATGGAAATACTTTTTTCTGGCCTCTTTGACTCCATAGCATGAACCTGTTTTATTGAGCCACCAAAATGGATCAGCCTGAAGGCCTGAGCTCAATCACTGGAAGCTTTGTAGCTGAAGGAGAGAGCAGATCGTTAAAGTTGTTCTCTGATTCTATGCTCATATGCATACACACACACACACACTCACACACTCACACACACACACACTCAGAGAGAGAGAGAGAAGAGAAGAGAAGAGAAGAGAAGAGAAGAGAAGAGAAGAGAAGAGAAGAGAAGAGAAGAGAAGGGAAGAGATTTTAAACCCCACTCTTTTCTGGATGCTTATACCTTAGAGTTTGTGTGTCCCCTATCTTTACACTTCTTCAACTTCCCCCAACCTGCTCTACGAGAACAAACTAACAGTCTTCAAGTTAAAATAGAATATGATTCCATTTTAAAATATTTATTTACTTGTTTGTGTATGAGTGTTTTGCTTGCATGTATAATGTGTACCACATGTGTGTCAGGTGCCCATAGAAGCCAAAAGAAGGAATTGAATCACCTGCTTGGTCCTAGAGTTACAAATAATGACGGTGAAATGCCATGAGCCCAGGTCCTATGGAAGAGCAGCCAGTGCTCTTAACCACTGAGCCACCTCTCTAGTCCCAGGATGTGATCCATTTTCATAAAGTCTGTTTTATGTGTATCCACAGAAGTGTCACTAAGGAAGGAAATGGCAGTACTTCAATGGTGTTTATCTATGAAAGGCATGGCATTATAAATACATTTCGTTATTTTATTTGTGTTTTTCTCTATTTAGAGAGCTCAACAATATTTAGAAATTTAAACTGTAAAAACTTTTCTCTAAAATAAAATGATACCAAATATTTGAAAGAAAACACCTGGCATTTCAGCCTCCAGAGTAGCTGCTGGCACATTTAGCTCTAATATGTAACATATTGTGACTTAGTTGTTGCTGGTCTGAAAGGATAGGGCTTCCTGCTAAACTGAAGCACAATAATTTTGGACTTAATCAATGCCACATTGGGAAGGTGTCAGAGACATAAAGACAAGTCGTAGAGGCATTGCTTGACAAAGTTCCAGAGATCTCCAGCTGATCACCACTGCCTTAAATATTATGTATGATTCAGGTGCAATTTTGCCTAAAACTACTATGAAATCTACTTTTTCTCCTAAAACTGTCTGTCTACTTCTTGGCCCTAGTGAAATGTACACTGAGAAACTTTTTCCCACAGCGAATGTTGAAGAAAGCATCTGGGCAAAGGTGTAAGTCAATGAGAGTCTCGTCTTGGCTCTGACGGTTGTGTGTAGTCAGGCAGAAACCGCATGAAAGAAAATTAGGACCTTGACATAACAGTACCTGGCTAGATGCTGTTAGCTATAGAAAAGTTTCTTTAGAATCTGCCTTGAGATGGGATTGAAACATCATCCTTTACAGATATTTTACAATAGAGGACCCCTTGGCAGTTAGCCTAGGCTTGGATAGCACACCTGTTGGTTTGTAACTGAAGTAAGTAAAATCTTTTTGTATTGAACATTTAGTTCAAGCTATGTTGCTATGACAATCATGTAAACAGAAGGGCTTTAGCCATATGAAATTTATGATTAAACTTTCCAGAGAATTGTTTAAGAAATAATAATCAGGTCATGCTCACCATTGCTTGTAAATTGATTGATTTTTGTTGTATGCTTTGTTGTAGGTTATACAGAACTGTTTGTATTTCTTTGTTAGCTTGTTTTCTTGTTCTGTTGGTTCTTAACGGCTCTATTGATTGTAAAAGATGAGAAAATCATGATGTAATGTGTAATTTTAAAAAATTGAACTTCACTTTAAATAAAGTACTGGAGTTAGCCCAAGGAGCAGGTAACAGAGACAAGAAAAGCAGAAGAAAAATAAAGTTCTCCTGGGCTACAAGACATTTCCATTGGGGCCGAAACTTATGCCTGGGCTAATATTTCTTTTTTTCCTCCATTCCTCAACCACTCCTCAACAGCTAGTTACTATAAGTAGTTGTTCCCCAACCATTGGTTTCCCTTAACCAGGTGTTCACCGCCTGCTCAATTCTCCCTACTGCAAGTCCAACAGAAAATACAACGTGTGACTTTAAACATCCTTCTCTCTACACAGGTACTTCCTCTATGCATGTTCTTCTGAAAGACAAGATATTAAACCAGATAAAAATACTAAAGTCGGCAGAAATAAACCCCTTCCACAGTCTGGATACTGGACTAGCCAACATACTCAAGCCAATAGACGATTTCTGCACAAAGTTCTTTGTGGGAACAGAGGTAAAACAGAATTATCTGGTTTTTACATTGCAGCCCCTGTTGTAGTTTTATGACCTCTACTGTACATGTTTTCATGTTTTAATATGTTCATCTATATTTAAGATTTTTTTTTGGTCTTTTATTTGAGACAGGGTTTCTTTGTGTAGTCCTGGCTGTCCTGGACTCATTTTGTACACCAGGCTGGCCTTGAACTCACAGAGATCCACCTGCCCCCAATTTTTAACTTAGATGCTTCATAGACTCCTTAACAGGGCCTGGGGATGTAGCCTAGTGAGCCAAGTGTTTGCCTAACATGCACAGGCCAGAGTCTCACCTCCAACACCGTAAGAACCAGGCTTGATAGTACGCACCTGTAATCCCAGCATTCCAGAGGTAGAACAGGATGCAGAAGGAGCACAAGTTCCAGGTAACCTGAAATGGGTGGCCTGGAGCTGGTCGACAAGCCTCCATGTCTTTGTCTATAAGAGACGTGCAGGGCCTCTGCCTCCCTCCCTTGTCACACTACTTCTTACTCTTTCTCCCACTTCTGTGGCTGTCACATCTCTTGCTTCATGGTAGACCCTTAAAATAGTCACCCCTTCTCCTTAAAATAGTCATAGGTTAACACTAGACTATATAATACTTAAGTCTGAATTGAGATTCCTGTTTGTCAGGCTCAGCTTTAAAAGGTAAGTGTTATGATGCGTCTTCCTCTCCATCCTATCCCAGGTCTTTACTAAGTCCTGACTTGGCTAAACACTGAGGACAAATCACTGAATGACCCACACCTGCTCTCCCCCTGCTCACCCTCAGAAAGTTAGGAAAGCCAGCAGTTATGAATAAAAGGCCTCCTCAGCTACCCATGTTACTCATGTCACTGTGTGTACATAGAACATACTCACTTGAAATCAAAATCATCTTGAAATCCAATACGTAACACGTTTGATCCTTTCTTCCCTCCTGGTACGCTGAGTGCTCGTGTCACTAAGGTGACCTGTTGCTTTTATTTGCCATTGTACCCTGAGTCTCAGCACAGAAACCCAGGTCTCGTGCCTCTGAACTTAGCCTTGCATTTATCCATAACCTGTTATCTTCCTAGGAAGGTGAAGTGATATACACAGACTGGAAAATGGAGAGAGACTCTGAAACTGGACGATTCATGGGTAAGTTTGATGGGTTAACCTGTGCTTAATAAGACCTCCTTTTACTGTTAAGTTTCATTGGCGTATGTTAATTATATATAATATTGAGATTCACTGCAGCTTTTTAACACATATATAAATATAAAATGTATAAGTCGGGCGTGGTGGTGCACACCTTTAATCCCAGCACTCGGGAAGCAGAGGCAGGCAGATCACTGTGAGTTTGAGGTCAGCCTGGTCTACAAAGGGAGTCTAGGACAACCAAGGCTACACCGAGAAACTCTGTCTCGAAAACAAAGCAAAACAGATAGGCAGATAGCTGTATATAATATATTTTTGTCATTTTCAATTCTTGTTGGCCTTTCCCATCTGCCTCCAGCTCCCTTTGATCCCCTTTATCCTCTCACTTAGGCCTTATTAGTTTATTTATTTTATGACCCAATACATTTCACTGGGCTTGGCTTCGTGGTGCTGGGTTAATGGTTATTTATGGCAGCATGGGCTCCTTTGCCAGTGTCTGCATCCTGGAAGAGATGTCACAACTCCCCCAGCCACCATTAACTATAGACATGCAGGGAGTGGTGGGGTCTGGTGAGCCCCGACCTGACTAAAACCCACCATCTGCTGCTCGGGGGCACTGGGTCTTCTTGTGCCATCTCTCTCTTGTCACCAGTACAGGATCTCAACAGGTCCCACCTTGCCCGGATGGTATGCCATTAGTCAGGAGTGTTGTGAGACCAAGCATGTAATCACAATGTATATTCTGAGGACGGCTTTTGCCTCACTACGTCCTTGGGTCTTTACATTCCTTCTCTGACGTTCCTGAGCCTTGGAGGCGTTACTGTACTTATTAGATAATTTGTGGATATGCATCGAGGGTATGTTTGCTACTTGTCAGACGCATCAGACACTATGTCGCCTTCACTCCTTTGGCACACAGCGGAGGACTGGATGTGTTGGCGAACAGGGATTCCTCCTGGTGTCAGACATTTTCATGGAGTCCCATCTCCTCTTACAGCCAGCCTTTGAAACAATTTTTGAGAATGATCATGGAAAAAGCCATTTCTCTTAAATAAATTGTATTCCATTTTTATGCTATGAACCAGACATTGGTGATAATAGATTAGGAAGTGTCTTCTTCTGGCCTGTTGGGAAAGGCAAAGAAATAGTAGTATATGGTTGTAACCAAACAGAAAGTGATGCAGAAGTCGAGAGAGACTCTGTCTCTCATGGGCTGTTAAGTAATGGTCCCATTTGGACCACTTTTCAACCACAGTTGAGCTGAGTCCTAAAGGATGGATTGGAAATTTTTCAGATAGATTTGACGGGGAAAGACGCTCCTTGTCAAAAGAGCAACAAGGGCGAGCATGTAGGAACCCAAAAGAGCAGCGGACAGGAAGGAAGAGGGAAAAGTCAGGGCTAAAAGCCTAGCCATCTGGAGGTCAACTGCAGCAGGACAAGGACCAGACATCTGAGTCCAAGGAGCAAAAACCTTTGCTTGTATTAATGAGAGTTGCCAACCATATTCAGAAGAAGAACCCGGGAAGGGAGTGAGGGCCTAGTCAATCGGACTAGCTGTTTGTCAGTGGGACTTCTAATGGAAGCAGGATGCACAGTCACAGTGGCTTCGTAAGTACCAGTAGGGACTAGCAGCCAGGTGTGGTAACAGTCATATAGCAGAAAAACATGGGGGACGTGAGGGTCTCTAGGCCAGGACTTGTGGCCAGTAAGATATGGGTGATCTTGTTGCTCGTCCTTCCTTGACATTTAGTTTATTCCCAACAAAAAGAAGAGCTTCAACTCCTGGGGCTGTAGTCCATCAGCCAAGCACTGTGGAACAGGCAGCACTGAGCCAGCGCTTTGAATAATGCTTTCAGGATGGGAGAGTTGGTACACAGTCTCCCTGCATGTGCCCTGCCCCCACATGCTCTGTTCACATGTGGTCTGTGGGCCACAAATGTTTTCCTTGTGAGCTCCCACGCAGCATCTTTTATAAACATCAGGGATGTTCCCTGAGTGACACCAAGGCAGAGGCAGCTTTGGCACCTTCCTCCCTCCTGGTCTGCTCAACGCCACCTAACAGGCAGGAGAGAGAATTCTATCCTCTTAGAAAGCAAACAAACCAACCAACTTTCTAAAAGGCAATTAATTACCCCAAATGAGACTGGGAGCCAGGGGTGGGGAAGAGGGGGGTGGGAAGGGAGGTGGGAAGGGAGGTGGGCAGGGAAGACCACACCAAATATTTCCACATGATCTAAGAGGCAAGCCAAGAAACACAGGTCCGAATGACGATTGGCTGACATAATTGTTTCATGTAGTAGACCCTTACACTGTACGGTCTGCGCTATCCGTGCCAGGCCCTGTGCCAAGCGCTTCCCGTGGATAAATTCACGTCATCATCACAGCAGCCTGTAGGATCACTGCCTTGGGCATCAATAGCAGCCTTTGAGCCCAGGCAATCTGCTGCCAATCTGTGCCTTTTGGGTTATTATAATTTTCTTTTTTTAACAACCAGGCCTGGAGGCTCCGGCATTCCACTTAATAACTTAGGGATGGTCCCGTTCATTGTTGGAAGTCACGCAGGTCTTCTAAAGGACACTGGGGAGAAAAGATTATTGTGGGATGTCATTTTGTTTTAATAAATAAATAAACAGGCCTTACCATTGTGGATAATGCCACAGCTGATCACACAGTTCTAAGAAGGTTTCCACCCCCCAGGACAGCCTTGCTCACTCAGAGACTGTGTGGAGGGAAACTTCCCCAAAGGCAACCGCAGAGAAACAAAAGCAGCAGCAAAAACAAAGCCACCAGTATCTGGGGGTGTCTTCTGCCTTACCCGGAACTTCCCAGACCGCTCAAGGAAGCCTGGGAAATATGTGCCCTGTGGTCTCTACCAGATGCAGCCTTAGAACGTGGGGCTCTCACTTCCAATCTAGAAGAGCCACCTTTCTTTTTCTTTCTTTTTTTTCAAATTTATTTGTTGTGATCAGTCTGTGCCTTACTCTGCATTACTCTGTATCGCGTAAAACAGTGGGTTTTCAGACTGTGCCCCAGACTATGAGACTCCATCTTCCAAGCAGCCTGAGGATGCATCTTGAAGATGGAGGGTCACTTTTTCAGCTTGGTGAACATTCTAATGGCATCATCGGTCTGGTACCATCCACATGGTACGGATTGATAAATGCTTATCACTGCAAGTAGACAAGGTTCCGCTCTCTAAATGAGATAGCAGGGACACGGGGGAAATTAAAATAACATCAGGGAAACTAGCCCCAAGAACGTATCAAACATTCCAAACCTAAGAAAGTCTATAATTCTCTTAGCTGGGCCCCATTAAAAAGGTGCAGGCTACCAAGAAGAGTCTTGATACCCGATGAGCATATACAGGGGGAGGAGGTCCCCCTCAGTCACAGTCACAGGGAGAGGGGAGTAAGGGGAAAATGGGAGGGAGGGAGGAATGGGAGGATACAAGGGATGAGATAACAATTGAGATGTAATATGAATAAATTAATGAAATATGTTTTTAAAATAAAATATAATTTTATTTTTTAAAAAAAGGTGGCACTTAGCACTGCAGAGAGTGTGGCTCCCACAGACCTGTCAAGTTCCACAGGCACAGAACTCCCAGCTTCCCCTGCGGTTTCCACTCACCTCAGTCTCCCCTGCTGATATAGCCTTACTAGAATTGGTGCCTGAAGGTCCTGTTCATCCACCTGGACCCAGCCCTGCCCTTTTGCCTTTGCAACTGGACTGAGCTGTACAGCTTTACTCTGACTTGGTTTGGTCACTTAGCTCACCCCCATAGATGCATTTCTGCTTCTACAAACTTTTGGCCCTGTGTAGCCTCCTGTAACCTACTGTTAATATAAAAAAAAAAAAGTTAATTTATTCCAGAGTCAAATGATCATGTTCTAAAAACACACACTTGGGCTAACCCAAATTCCATATTCACATATAGATTTTTTTTAACTCTTGAATTTTTTATTGTAACAAAGGTGAAGAAAGCCATAAATCCAAACACTTTGTTGGAAACACCGGGGAGGTGTGTCACAGCAAAGTGAGGGGACCTCTGCCGTCGGTCTCAGATGCTGCCTAGTGACACTCTTGGGGTTAGTGGAAGCCTTTGACCTACTAAAATCATGATGAGCGCTGGGAACAGAAACCAGCTAAGCAGCTCAGGGGCAAAGTGAGCAATCCCATTTTTGGCCTTGGCCAGAAGCAGGAAGTATCCTTGCTTCCCAGGCCCTGAGGTCCAGGAGAGAACCCTGGCTTCTTATCACTGTCTAGATGAACTCCTCCGCCTAGAAGCTACACTTGAGACTGTGACCAAGACCTCAGTCCTAACACGGATCCCCCCCCTGGCGAATCTCTCTGGTATTAGATCTCAGGAGTCTTTGGCGTGGGAATGGGTTATGTTAATTCCCCAACTACACCCCATCTCCCAAATGATTTTAGGGTCTCCACTCTTGAGGACAGACTATTACAGGAGCCTTAGAGGCTACTGAGGTCTGGCCCCTTCCTCATAGAGTATCTCTGCCCCTAAATAGAGACGTGATTTTCTGAGCTTTCCCCAATCTGGGAATCAAGCCTGGAAGAGCAGCCAGTGTGCATAACCGCCGAGCCAGCTCAGGCTGAATAATACTCCAATAATACCCCATAGCAAATCTATACCACATTTTGCTTAGCCACTCAGCCATGGATATTCCCAACCTTTCTGCTGTTGCAAATGGGCAAATAGCCTTTCAAACCCCTACTTTATAACTTTCTTACAAAGGGTAAGAAAATCTCTTTCTCCTTCATATCCCATCAGTGTTTGGGTGGCAGTTCTGCTCTCACATGGTATTAAAATGACGAGATACAGACTATGTTCGCAGTTTCAGGGTACAGCAACGAGACATTGCATCTTAAGCCCCCACAGGCATTGACTTTTATGGCCTTCCCTGGAGTTTAGAACAATGAACAAAAAGCATTGAGGTCAGCAGTCGCCCCTGGCAGATAGAAGGAAAAGCCCAGCTCTAATCCTGATGTGCTCTGTGCAGAGACCAGAGAGGCAGGAAGACCACGGGGCCTGGGGCAAAGGCTCTAGGCAGCTCTGGTCTCAGTGTGTGAACTTTACCTTTCTTAGCTGCAGCCAAGGGGGTTGCATCAAGCCAGTTGCTCTTGTCAGAAACCAGGCTGTTGTTAGCACCTCATCTTGCTCACTCTGCCTGGCCAAGCTGCCACCATATCTCAGCTCACAAAAATGTCCTGGTTATCTGCTCATCTACTGCATCTTAATTCGAGTCACCACTCCCTCTCACACCTGAACTGCCACGCGAGTCCTCACTGGGGCGGCCACTTCAATTCCACCTGCCTCTAACCCATTCTCCCCATAACAGCTGGAGTATCTTTGGACACAACATCAGTGGGTTTTGAGCAAGACTTCATAAAAAGGCATTGCACTGTGGCTTTGTCTGAACCCTTTACACTGCAGGGCCCTGCGGAGTCTGGTCCTTTTAGACCCCTCCGTGCCCCCCCCCATCTCATGCTTATAGTTGCACTTTCCACAGGGGACAAAGTCAATTACTGGTCCTCGTCCCAGGATTTCCATATGTGTTGTCCCCCTGTCTGCAAACTCCTCCAAACCAGAAACTTCCAATGCTCAACTACACTCAGACTTAAAGGATTTGCTCCCCTGAGCATTCAGTCTAAGCTAGGAGAGTTCTGTGTCACTCTCCTTTACAACGGTTCCTCTTTGGTCCGCATATAGGTGGGTTGCAATGACTTCCTGGGGCGTCTGTTTACTGGGTATCTTTCCTTCCCACTAGACTGACAGCCACTTGAGTATTGAGGGTCGGTTTGATGTATTTTGGTGCTAATTAATAAAAGGCCTCCACACCTGGGCAGGGCAAATGGGATAGGCGTGGCTAAGGTTCCTGGGCTTGGGGAGAGAGAGAGAATCTTGGGAAGAGAGTCCAGAAGAGAAGAGAGGAGAAGAAGGTTGCGCCATCATGGGTTAGGTGGAGGAGAAGCACATGGCCAGCGTGGATGGAGGATTTGGCCCAGATGAAGAACATTAGCAAGTATATGGGATTACAGATTACAGCTTGATAAAAATTATTAGAAGCAGATGCCCCGCTATGGGAAGTAGTTTAGAAGATTAATGTCTGCCCCAGGTTAACTAAGGCTATTTTAAAATATAACAGGTGTCTGTGTCTTAACTGGTTACTAGCGGGTTAGAAAATACTGCCATAATAATAAGTATAGGTCAAATAATAAACATTACTAGGCCAGTACTGGTAAATCAAGAACTACACTTGAGGTCAGGGCCACACTGTGTTACTACCTAGCCATTGTCCAACCCCCACCCCTACCCCCGCCCCCATGAAGACCTTTACACATATAAGCAATCTGCAAACATTAATAACTTCTAGATTGGACTAGTGAGCAGATGAGTGAAGAGAACATGGCATCCCTGAGAGCCTGGAAGGTGGCCCTGGGGGCAGGCTTGTGTGACAGACCATGCACCCAAACTTGGTCTTGTTCTCTTCCACAGCCAAGAAACCCGTGAACCTCTACACTGTCCATGACGGGGCTGTCCACACTGTTCAGAGGTCACCTTTCTACAACGACATCGTCCTCACTATTGGGGGATGGAATGTGGCCATCTGGAAGGAAGAAGTCATGGTAGGTTCCCCGCCGAGGTGGGTGGGTGCGCGCATCTTTGTTGCTGAGAAAGACAGTACGAACAAAGGCTGTTCCAGGGTACCGTGCCTATGGGGCACTTTATAGAAAAATGAGAACAGATGGTCTGGCTCCAGCTTGTCAGCTGAACCACTGAAAGCCTTTGAAAATATGACCATGAGCCTTTCTTTCCAGAGGGGAAGTAAAGAACACAGCAGGGCCCTTGTTCTCTGAAACCTAGCCATGTTTTTTCTTGGAACCATCTACTGCGGGCAGGTCGTCTGACTTGAGTTTTGCTCCTTGAGAGTGGGAAGGTGGCCTCTGGTGACCAGATGAAGTGGTCGCCAGGCCTGTCCACTTTTCTTCTGCACTGGGAATGGGTTAGCAGCTTCAGGGAGTTGGCAGTTACAGACTGAGGGCCCAGGGCCAGCCAAGCACACTGTCTGTCCTGACACACGCAAGCACCAGTAAGATTTGGTCTGTATTAAGGCTGGTCCTGCCAGATAGGAGCCAGACTTCCAAGGCAAACAAACAAACAAAAAATACTGGAAAAAAAATTAAGTCCAGTGAAGCAGGAACAGGGAAAAACCAGCTCTTTTTTTTGTGGGAAATCTGAATTACTGTGCCCCTTTGGTGAGAAATATGAGATTGTGAGAAAACTGGAGGGAGAGAGACAGAAAGAAACAGAGCACACCTGTGCATCACCACTGTGATATACATATCCTCTCACCAAATGACACTCCCTCTTCAGAGCTCTAATTTATACAAATGAATTTAAAAAGAAATGGGTACAAACATTTATACACAGAGTACCATTGAACAAAACAGAAAGCTATTTAAATCTTCATCAACAAACTTTCTAACCATATACTCGGAAGGTTTGGTTTTGCTGTGCTTATTTTTCCAATGAGAAAGTTTTGTAGTCAGAAAAAAAGAAAGCTAGCATGATTTCCAGAAGACTGGCAGGAACCAAGAACTGGGTTTCCCCAGAGACAGAAGGAACTGAGAAAATGGACCCCAAAAGGCTTGGAGGGCACAGAGTTGGGGGCCAGCAGCCCAGGCCTGGGCAGACTTCTTCCCTCACAAGAAGGTTTCCTATGTGTGAGTTGTCATGTGGAAGACAACGCTGTGTCTTGTTTTTGTCAATGAAGACATAAGGAACACTTGGCTGTTTCTCATGGGTAGATGGATCTGAGTGGGAGAAAGCATTTTCTCTTTGTAGCAACTTCCCAAAGTTAGCAAATCATCTCATGGTGGAAGCGGGGTGGGTGGGGGTGGTGGGGATGAGGATAATGACTTCCTTGTGCTGTGGTGGCCGGAAGTCTCTCTTCCAAACATATCTCCAGCCATCTGAAGTCACGTATGAAAGGCTTGCTGGTGATTTCCAACATGCAGCTCACAGTTGATGGACAGCTACATTGGTGACTTTGGCATAGCTGTGACAAAAACACCTCAGTAGTAACTCACAGGGGGAAGATGTGCTCGGGATGATAGGTGTGTGGCTGGGTGACTCAGCTGAACCACAACATCCCAGAAGAAGCAGCAGCGTCCAAATGAGGCTGCTCACCTCAAGGTGGGCAGGAAGTAGAAGCACAGCACCATGACCAGGTGGAACCTTCAAAGGCGTGACCTCCTCCCTCTGGCTAGACCCCACCCAGCACTTGAAGTTTCCAGAGCATCCCAAAACAGTGTCACCAGCTGGAAACCAAGCATTGAACACATGAGCCTGTGGGGGACACATTCTCAAACCACAACAAGAGACTTTTCACTTGCTTTCTGTGGACAGCAGATCTCTGGCCACAAGGCCAGGAGAACTGTCCTTACACTCTTCTCCTTGATCTGCTGTCTACAGACCCTCGTAGAAACAAGAAGTCCAGAGGCAGTTGAGTTAGCAGGACCATCTGAATCCAAATCAGAAGATCCGGTCTTTTCTAAAAAGCAATTAAAACAAGAAAAAAAAAGTTACTTATACAATAAATGGGAGAAAAAAATAACTTGTCTCATGTAAATCCTACGACACTGCAGGCAGCATGGCTCAGTGAGTAAAACTGTGCAAGGCTTATAAGTACGTGTGATCCCCCAAATCCTTTGTAAAGGTGGAAGGAAGGAACCAGCTCACAAAGTTGCCCTCTCAGGGCCACGGGTGTGTTGCAGCATGTGGATCTCTCTCTCCTCTGTCTCTATCTGTCTCTCCTCTGTCTCTCTGTCTCTCTCTGTCTCTCTGTCTCTGTCTCTCTGTCTCTCTCTCTCATCTGTCATTTTAAAAATAAAAATAAAACCCTACAACAAAAGGAAATAAGGCTTCCCCATGGGATAAACTTATGGTTAAATAATTATGGCCAGCTGAGATGTATTTTAAAAATAATCATTGTGAATTTCCCTTAGGCCACAGAAAAAGAAAGCTTTCAATGTGTCTTTTAAACTTGTGTTTAGACTGGACCACTTCTTCAAACGTGCTGTGCACCAAAAAGGTACACAGCGGGACACTGGTCTCTGACGAGGCCTGGAGTATTCTACATCGGCCGAGAGGATGGCTACGTGGACATCTGGGACCTCCTGGAGAAAACCCACGAGCCCACTCAGTCCCAGAATATTAGCATCACCATGATCACCTACATCAAACCCTGGACCTTTTCCTGTATGTCCATTCCAGTCCATGGAGCAACGTGTTCAGTTGAGCCGGGAACACTCTGGCATTCACCTGAAACCCCTCCCGTGTTTTCCCCCCACCCTTACTTTCTCCCTACCTTCCTCCTGCCCCCTTTCTTTCCCTCCCTCTCTCTTCTGCTCTCCACTTTCCCTCTGTTTCTCCAGAAATACCCTCATCCTTTCCCTTCACCCCTGCTCCCACACTTGGGAAGCCCCTAAGCACCGCTCAGTGTTGCGGCTCACCACAGTGACTCTCAGATTCTGATGAGGTCAGGCTGTGGGTGATTTGGAACCACAGGGTGGAGAACATCAGTCCTGTCTTAGCCTTACAGAGCAGTCCTAAACCTTTGCTGATTTTTGACTATTTCTTTCCCAGAAATGTTGAATTCTGTGTCTTTGTCAGTTTTGTTTTGCTTGTGCTTTTTAATATTATTTTCTTTAGTGATTTCTCACATGGGGGCACATCAAGCAACTCTTCTCATGGGATCACATGATTCCCTAGGGTTATATATCTATTTAAGCATTAGTCTCTGGGTTAAATATGAGTAAATAGCAATATACTAACAAACAAGCATAAATTCAAGGATGTTTATAGAAAAGTAATTTATTTCCTTTGGTTTCATTTGTTTGTTTGTTTTTCCTATTTGACCTGATTAGTATTTTCTGTGTAATTCCAGTATGTAAGTCTTTACTGGAAGAAGTTTCCCTTTGTTTCCAAAAGTCTATAGACATAAGATTGTCTCTATGATTTCTTTCTTAGAAACAGCTCACCCGGAGACTCGGGCTTTGGGACCTCTAGAATGCCTCAGCCTGGTTTCTGCTTAGCCATGAGGCACAACATAAGCATGTTATCCTGTCTTTGGTACAAAGCGCTGACTATGTGCCTGCAGGGTTCTGAGTGTAAGACTCAGCAGTTTGACCCGGACCTCCTGAAAATGAGCTCAGGAAACATCTGGGAAGCGGCAGAGAAGGAGCATTCTCACGCTTCGCTCTTTTTTTTAAAATCTGTTTTTTGTCATAGAAGAACTGTAGTTGGGGCTGTCTGGGAAACTCATCTACACGGCAAGATCTCTCAGCTCTTGGTGTGTGTGCTGGGATGTGATTCGTGGGTCAGAACCCTCCTGTAATGCTATCCCTGCTCTCTTAAGACTGCGGAGAAGACAGCCAGGCTGCCAGAGAGGACAGACGGGCTGCCAGCCTCTCTCCTTATATGGACACCAGGAGAGCGAGGCTTGAGGTGGTGGGAGGCTGACAAAGACTCAGAGTTTAAGTTTCAGCTCACTGGCTGAAATAAATGACTCGTCCGTGTTTACATGGTCCAGTCATGAGCATCCTATGAAGTTGCCAGGAGCACGGCAACCACAGCCGGTCCTCTGGGAAACGACAAGATAAAACAGGTTCTGTGTTTAACCTCTTCAGATGACTTTCTGTTTGTTAATTCCCTCCCCCTGTTTTTTAAATCTTTCAGCTAAGCAGCAGTTTATAGCCATCGCTGACTATTATGGAACACTACATATCTTAGAAATTCCTTGGACATTAAGTCACCCTTCCTTTAATGAGGTTAGTAAAGTTTCGGCTTTGCAAATGTAATGTTGCTGTGGCGTTCCATTTTTAAATGTATACTTATTTATGTATTTGTGTTGGGGTGTGTGCATGCCATGGCACACTTGTGGAGCTCAAGTGACAACTTGCAGGAGTTGATTCTCTTCTATCATGTGGGTCCTAGGGGTTGAACTCAGATCATCAAACTTGGCAGCAATCGCCTGACCCGCCAAACCATCTTGCCAGGCTTTCGAGACATAACTTAAAAGTGCGCTTTAAACTTTGCCACTTTTGTTTTATGAGAGAGAGTAAGAGACTTGTGTACTTTAAATAACAAAAGAATATATTTTTATCGTAGGAATTAGATAGTTTGACGCTAAGGAGAATAACCAAACATGAGATGGGAAGGAAGTCAAATGAGCAACGTGCGGACTGGGAGGAGGGCTGACATGGAGAGTCGCCATTGTCAAGCTGTGACTGCATTTGAGCTCTGTAGTTTCCGTGATACTCCCCCACCGCCCCAGATACTCTGTTGATGGATTTCCACATCTCTCCACCACCTGCTGCAACCTCAGCATATTGCTGGCCCTGCATCTGATTTGGCAATCCTCCACCCTGCCAACCTCATACCCACCAGCCAAGTGTTCCCAGCAGTGCTGAGAATGAGGGTATCAAAGGATTGATGAGTATAAAACATAAGTATATATGCAGCTGGCACTAAACACACAGACTGCAGTCTAGTGTGAGTCCCCTGCCCCTGCAGGTGGTAGGCTTGCCCGATCGCCTCCCCCAGGTAGAGGTCTGATGACTTGTCTGCTGACGTCCATATGCCCGTATGCTGAGCCCTCCAGGGGCCAAGAATTCAGCTCTGCTCCTAGTTCCTTTAAAGTCGCCATCACAGAGGGACAGAAAGATGGGTCGGCCATTGCAGTCTAGACTCACAGCAGAAATATAAAGTCTCCAGAGATAGCTTCATCTGCGTTTCCCAACTTCAGTTGAGGACATACAACTTGTATCTCTTAATTCCTACTATAAAATTCTACTATAAAAACTGCAGGGGTTTTTTTGCAGCTCTCTCCTTCCATCTGTGACTGCTCCTTTCCCGCCAGTCCCAGGGACCTTCAAAAAATATTTATACAATTATGTTGTTTGAATAAGAGTGTCCCCCACAGACTAAGTTGTTTCAATGCTTAGCACATAGGGAGGGGCTCTATTAGGAGGTGCGGCCTTGTTGGAGGAAGTCCATCACTATGGGGGGGCGGGCTCTGAGGTCTAATGTGGCCTGGTCTCTTTCCTGCTGCCTATATAGATCAAGAACTCTCAGCTCTTTCTCTCACACCACATCTGCCTGCGTGTCACCAAGATTCCCACCATGGTGGCTGTGGACTAACCTTTAAACTGTAAGCCAGCCCAATGAAATGTTTTCCTTTATAAACATTTTGATGATCAAAAACATTTTGATGTCTCTTCATAGTCACTAACTGAGACAGCGATTCATAAGAAGAGCAACATAACCGTTAGGAAGGTAACAATGAAAATAACTTTGTGGTTAGGGGACACCACAATGTGAGGAACTGTATTAAAGGGTCTCAGCACTAGAAAGGTTGAGCAGGCTGGCATGAGGTTATGTCAGGTGACTTGGGGGGCTGAGGTGGGGACGTGCTTATTACAGAGCAGCAGGCACGGAGGCAGAGGCAGGCAGATCGCTGTGAGTTTGAGGCCAGCCTGGTCTACATAGTGAGTCCAGGACAGCAAAGGCTACACAGAGAAACCCTGTCTTAAAAAAAAACAAAAAGCAAAACAAACAAACAAAAGAACAGAGCAGCAGGCATTCCAGCAGAGCCTTGTAGAGACCACGGCTGTCCCTGTGGGGTGAGTTCATCCCGGGCCTTTGTTTCTGACAGGTAGCAAGTGTGAACTACTACTTTGAACGAGAAGTCAAGCATCTGGAATATGTGTACCAGCGCAAGTTGATCCGTGACGAAGAAAAGAAGGAGATGGCCCTGGAGCTGGTGAAGAAGAAAGCTGTAAGTGAAATTTTAGAAACGAAAGGTGCCTTCTTCTCCCACCTGCCGGAAAGCACTACCGGGCTCGTCCCACGGGAGTCCTGTGCACTCCACAGCCAGGCTTTTCTTACCGGCTTGAAGAGGGCATTTCTTTGGTTTCCAAGGTCATCAGGAGTGAGTACAACATGTTGTGTACATAGTGAGACTCTATCACATGTCTGTTTATTGCGTGTAGGTGTGTTCTGGGTGGTAAGGCTGTACGCAGCTCACAATCGGAGTGGTTCCTTGCTCTTCTATCAGTAAGTCCCTGGGAAGGAATTCAGGTCATCAGCCTTGGCAGCAGGCATCAGAGGACCATGACAGTCTCCAGGCCCACTCTCCTCTTTCTCAGACTATCTCTGTGGGCCAGGAACTCTAGGGTTGGTTTTCTGTCATCTACTTCAACTGGAGACTTTTAAACACTCTGTAAACTGTTCTCGAACTCTCACCCGAGTCACGTGGGTTTGTATTTCTGTTTCTTATTGGCTTATCTCCTCCCCTGCCTCTTTGTCAGCACAGTTTTCCAATTGTTGCCTCTTCACAGCCAAGCACATAGTATCCTGCAGTGTGATCTTCAGCTGAGAGCCCAGTTGTCCATGAAAAGCACCAGCACATGGATACTGCAGTGCTCTGCACGCATCACTTATTGATAAACCACACAGTCTATTGATAAGTTTATTGATAAACCTACACAGTCAAAGCAGAGGGCTCATTTCAAAAGCCACCCTTGGTGGTGGCAAAGCATACAGCAATCCCAGTGACAACTTTCTGTCTAGTCCACTGCAGCAAACAAAGTGGTCTTGGCTTTATTCTCTAGAACACTTACAAACACTGGTCTAAGTGCTCTGGTGGGAGACACTGTCCTGCTCTACCCAGCAGTTTATCCACGGTTGCTACAACTCTAAGCAAAAAAAAAAAAAAAAAAAAAAAAAAGCAGTTCTGCGAGTCAGGCCACGTAAGGGAGGCAGGATGCATGGGAAAGACAGGAGAAGGAGTTTGCTTGTTGATCTATAGCAACGGTTCTCAGCCTGTGGGTAGCGATCCCTTTGCCAGGAAGGGGGTGTGGGGGAGCGTAGAATGGCCCTTCCACAAGGGTTACTTAAAACCATCAGAAAACACAGATATTTATATTATGATTCACAACAGTGGCAAAATTATAGTTATAAAGTAACAACAAAAATGACCTTATGGTTGGGGTCACCGCACCATGAGGAACTGTATGAAAGGGCAGCAGTGTTAGGAAGGTTGAGAACCACTGGTCTATAGAAAGGCAGTGAGGGCAAGCTCTTCCCTGCTCCCCACTTCGCCAGCTCATCAGACTGCTGCCCTGCCCTCTGTCCTATCCTCATACAAGCCCCTTCTAGAGAGCACCGGCTCCTCCCTGTTCCTTTCTTGGGTCTTTAGGCTGTCCGTGGCTTATGGCGCTGTCTTGCTTCTTCCCACCTAGAAAGTCTTTCAAAAGACAAAAGAGCTGATGGAGGCGGAGCTGAGGCTGGAATATGAGAACTACGTGGAGCTTGAGAAGGCTGTCCTCTTCAACCTCGGCCTGGGCAGGGTCACGGAGAAGGTGTCCTACCTGGATATGATGTAGCAAGGATTCTCAAAGGTGGCTAGGTTCCTGGGGACTCTGTCGGCTTCCTTTTCTCTTTATTGATTGTGTTTTATGTCAGGTAAGATAGAAAACTGGCCAGATATAGGTTTATTTGTAAGCACAAGCTTTTTATCTCACTGGTGGTAAAACTATAAAATTCTAGCAGTTTTATTTCAGTCTCATGCTGAATTATTGAACTGTGCACAGAATATGGACTTTCTGAATAAGGACATCTTTATTTTCCTATAGTGGCATTACACAGCATCAGGCCCCATCCTCCTCCAGAGTCCTGGTCATGCAGACACACCCTAAGCCCAGGCAAAAGCAGAAATTAAGCTCTGTGGCCTTAGGTCATCTCTGCAAAAGAAATGCTCCCCCCCCCCAGACCAGTACACAATATCCATGTTCCAAACACAATATCCATCAACTGAATCCAGATGCGTATCTTCAAAAGGATAAAGCATGAAGATCTGGGTGGACTTATCCAGGAAAACAAGATTGATTTAACAGTGAGTCAGACACTGACTAGACAGAGAACTTGTAACACTGACAGGTACAGGAAACATTGGCTAAAATGCAACTTTCGGGAGAGCAACACATTCCTAGCAACTACGGAGAAGACCCGCTTCACCTGATGAAGGGCAACAAAAGTGCACCCGTGTCACAGCTGTCTTAGTGACTTCTCTACTGCCCTGATAAACCAGCACCACCAGGGCAACGTAGCAAAAGTGTGTATTTAATTTGGGTCTCACAGTTTCAGAGGGTTCGAGTCCATGAACACCATGGCAGGTGGCATGGCACCAGAGCAGTAACTGAGAGCTTACCTCTTGAGACACAACGGTGAGGTGGCACACTTCCTCCCGCAAAGCCACGCCTCCTAATCCTTCACAAACAGTTCCACCAACTAAGGACCTAGGTGTTCCGAACAAAAGAGCCCATGGGAGCCATTCTCATTCAAGCTAATACAATGGAGAAGACGTAGAAGCTTGCTTCTAAAATGTGAAAGGATAGCATACTTACTTAACTAGTGCAGGATGACAAGGGGCCATCCAGTGAGGCACAGGGAGGGTGGTTTCACTTTGTGGGGGATTAGCAGGAGGGCTAATCAGGAAGGTGACATAATCCTCTTTCTCTGTAAGAAGAGATCAGTGGATTAGAATGGAGAGTCCCCTGGCCGTGGTAATAGTTCAAGGTGAAGGCCCTGGATGGAAAACTTCCTGTGAAGACAGATCTGAGAGGCTTACTAAATGGGAAAGAACAGACAGAGGATAGAGCCACAGTTTATAAGTCAGGTTAATGGGGGGAGGGGGAGATTTTGAAGTCAGATGGAGGTTGGCACTTCTTCACATGTGTGCCCTTTGACCGAGACTGAGCTCTGCGAGGGTTTCATCCAATCAGATTGAAGCTACATACCTGGCACCATGTGCAAGCTGGGAGTTTACCGTTGTTTAGAACAGCAAATCCCTAGGCTGGTCTTGAACTCAGGGAGCTTGAGTAACTTAGTGAGGTCTGAGGCAGAGATATACCTGTGGAGGGCGAGAGAGGAAAAGGATGGGATACAGAAGGACTGCATCTCAGGTGCCCAGCGTCGGCTCCTCCCCTCCTCCCTTGGACACCACAGCTCCAGAACTCAGACAAACTCAGTACCGCCCCGTCCTCCAGCAGAACAGGCTATCTCTGAGGCTCTTCAAGCCACCAGGTGACACCCTGTTCACTGGCCCAGACCCTTCATTTGGCAGGTGACAGACCTGCTGAACCCCAGCAAAGAGCTCAGTGGAGTTGAGGCTCAAGCAAGGCAGTGAAGACACAGGGACAACTGGTGTTAGTGAAATGGAACTGAGTGTGTGCCTCCCCTGGAGTCCCCACAGCTCTGCCCTGTCCCGCTGTCCACTCCTTCCCTGTCCTCCACTTGTACTGCAGATCAACTCAGTCTTCTTTTTCTGCCCTCTATGGTCTGTCTTAGAGTGTAGGGAAAAGGGGGTTCTAGATCCGAACACCCCTGAACTCAGCACTCAGCTTCAGCACCTTGGAGTAGCTACACTGTCCCCTAACCTTAGTGATCTCATACGTTAAAGGGAAAGTCTCATATTCTGCTCCCTGCCCTCTCTCTGGATCAGGGGTGGGGATGTGTACATCTCTGTGCCCATCTGTGCAATGTGGGGCCCCAAAGAGGATGGCAGGTCCCTGCTCCATCACTCTTTGCCTTATCTCTCTCCTTTTTTTTTTCCCCCAGAGCGTAACACATTTCTCAATAACTAGTCATCCAATATTTGGTTATTTGGATTAAATGTGATTATTGTTCAGCTTTACAAATTGCTTTCTGCTCACCAAGAAATGTGTAATTAAGCCCCAATTTTCCAGGCCCACAAATAAACACTTCATTTGGATGCACTTTATATGAAAAGGAAATTAACTCCAGAGGACTGTGGCCGTGTACTCTGCAGGTTTGCAAACCCACCCTAGTCAATAATTTACAGCTCCCTGTGCCCTTCTGCCCCTGAGCACCAGCCGGGGTAGGTGACATTCTACATTGTTGCTAGGCTACCAATGCCAGCACAGATACTAGGTAACTGAGCTGCGTCCCCATCAGGAAATTGAATCTCAGTGAAGGACAGATTAAAGCCTGTCTGATGAATTCACTTTTTGCATAGCCAATGAGCTGTTGGAGGATCACAGTGGGTAGAAACCCACACACCAGCTAAACCAACCTGGAAAGCTCATTGAGGAAAAGATGGCGGCAGGCCATGCAACTGCTTTCAAATGTCATCTCACATCTGTTGAGATAGGACTTGGGAGTGACAAATGATACTGGTTATGTTCCTTTGCAACATGGCAGTGCACTGGAGTTGGAAAGATGGAGGGGAAAGTGTCTTTTCAGCCCCAGCTCATCTGTGTTCATGAAAGGCTGCCACATCTTGGTTTTTTTTTTTCTTGAGAAGAAAAGATGTGTAAAATGGAAAGTTTCATACTTTCTTTTCAACTAGACATACATTTCTTCAGTAAAGAGACAGGCAAGACAACTCTAGCTCCTCCACTCTCAAGCTTCAGTGTTGGACAAAACGTGTGTGTGTGTGTGTGTGTGTGTGTGTGTGTGTGTGGTTATGTGTCACACATGAGATATCTGTGGTATGTGTATTTGAGTATGTGTGTGCATGCAAGCATACACATGTGGCGTCTGTGGTGTCTGTCTGTGTGCATACAACCATACACATGCAGTATCTGTGGTGTGTGTTTGCATGTACATGTATTTATATACATGCAGTATCTGTGCTATGTGCGTGTGTGTTGTGCACAGGAGTGTGCATTTTACCCATGTGCTACCCTGGATCTGCTTTTCCCCTTAGGATAGCTAGACACTGTTGCACACTAGGCTGGACTGGAAGGAATGAAATTTAGGCAGGCCAGATGGTCTACCCAAGATCTCAGTTGCCATTGAGTTCAAGAGAAACAGCCTTCTCCACGACAGCTTTCAGTGAAACGGCTCTCTTTAGTGGGGGACAAGGGCTATATAAACCTTGGGGTAGGGGTTTTCAGGGTGCGTGTACATCATTGGCTGGGGCTAAGGTGCTGGGAGTGCTTCATTTGCACAAAGAGGAATTCCAGTGCTGGCTGGACTTGTCCTTCTAAGAAGAGAGGAAGTTTAACCTGGCCACCAGGCTACGTAACTACCTCATGGTGGCAGAGGTCAGGGTCGCAAGGATAGATGCACCAGGACACGCAGGCCCGGAGCAGGGAGGAAGCAGTCTCACTCCTGCCGGTCTCAGGACAAGCTTTTCAGTGTTTGGACATGTCTCACCCTCACTCTTGCTCCTGTGACCTCCTTACTTTGCTGCCGTGAGGGACTGTCTCATACTGATGAGAGGTTCCCAGGCTGGCTGGCCTGCCTTCTCTCGGGGACTTGCCTGGCTCTGCTTCCCAGTGCTGGGACTGCTACTGCTCACTGCCATGCCCAGCTGTTTAGATGGCCGCAGAGGGGCCCAGGTCAGGTCCTCAGTCCTCTCACTGAGACAGCGTGTACTCTTCCCCACTGAGCCATCACCCCGACCCTTCAACCACCATTCTGATCACGTCTTCATGCACCACGGAGGGATAATAACTTCTACCACATGGAATTATAAAGATTAAGGGTAATAAGGAAACTGCTGTGTAGTTAGTGCTGTAGAATGCAGCTGGGGCAATATCGACAACACGGAACTAATTTGAATTCTGGGGTGACTTGAATCAGCAGAGAAAGTTTACCTGCTATAGCTTTTGCCGGTGTGAGTCCTCGCAGTCAGTGTGCAACAGTCAACTTACCAAGATCTTCCACTCAACACTCCACTGGGAAAATAAACAGGAAACATGCACTCATAAGCGATCCATTTGTTCTAACAACTACCGGTCTCAGACATCTGGGAAAAGGAGCCCAAATCAGACTTTCTGTTATAAAAGAAAGAGCCACTGTGTAAAAGGTAGGGTGAATTTCAGTATCTTCCTTTCAGCTCTGTGTCGACAAGGGGAACATGGAGCCCTCTCTTGAGCATACCTTACTTTTTCAGGGCATTAGAATTGTCTTGGGTTATAGCTCTCCAGCAGGCCGTTCTTAGCCCAGCACCAGGGAAAAGCAAAGCCAAGAGAGACCCATTGGCTCTAAGAAGGGAGCACTGGGGAGTGTTCTTATCCTCGAAGATGCTGTTAAGGAGACACAATTGAAAACAAAAGGCTCCATTGGCTCATGGACAGAGAAGGGAAGGCAGAAACTGATTCTTCCTGCCCGGCCTTGTGTATCCATGTTTGCTGGAGCCCTCTGACAGAGTTCTAGCCAGAGGGTGTGAGTGGAAGAGACAGAACCCCGCTCCAGGTCTGACCTGACCCCCCCCTTCTGCCCCCCGCCCCCCGAAGTCCCTCCACATTATCCGTGTTTGAGATGCCAGCACTTATGAGCAGAGAAATGTTTCTGGATCCATATCAGATTTTCACACCTGGGAAATTACCTTTTAGCATATTAATCCATCAGAAACTCTGGGTTTATGTGTTAGCACTGCAGCAAAGTCCATGCTAATGGTGAGTGGATTGGCCAAGGCACCACCTCATTAGAATTTGTGGGCTCTGACAAAATCAGGAATTTGGCTTAAACCTACATATAGAAAAACCAAACAAAGAAACAACAGTATGAAATCTTCTCTCTCTCTCTTTTTTTGTTTTTTGTTTTTCAAGACAGGGTCTCTCTGTGTAGCCTTGGCTGTCCTGGACTCACTATGTAGACCAGGCTGGCCTCAAACTCACAGCGATCTGCCTGACTCTCCCTCCGGTGTGCTGGAATTAAAGGCGTGCACCACTACGCCTGGCTAACAGTATGAAACCTTAAAGTCAAAAAAAAAAAAAAAAAAAAAAAAGAAAGAAAGAAAGAAAAATAAAGAAGAAACCTTTTCTAGGCTGAAGCTTCCTTGTGTATCTCCAGGTTGAAAGAGCATATGGCCATCCAAGTCAACTCCAGGTCCTGCACCTGTTGTTTTTAATTATTAATAGGGCCTAATGATCGTTTATCAGGCATATTATTATTACTTCAGTATAACCCGATAGCAATCAATCAAGACACAGACACTTGTTGTATTTTAAAATAGCCTTAAGGCCAGGTAGTTGTGAGTTCGAGGCCAGCCTGGTCTACAAAGTGAGTCCAAGACAGCCAAGGCTACACAGAGAAACCTTGTCTCAATAAATAAATAAATAAATAAATAAATAAATAAATAAATAAATAAAATAGCCTTAGTTAACCTGGGGCAAGGCAGATATCAATCCTCTAAACTACTTCCCATTAGCGGGGCAGGTGTGGGCTACCTGCCCCAATCCCATGCCATCTGCTTCTAATAACTTCTACCAAGCTACCTCCCATCCATAATCCCAAATACTTGGTAATGTTCTTCATCTGGGCCAAATCTCCATCCACGCCGGCCACGTGCTTTTCTTTCACCTAACCCATGGCAGCCTCCCTCTCTTCTCCTCTCTCCTCAGTCTGGTCTCTCTCTTCCTCCCAGGATTCCTGTCTCAAGCCCAGGAACCTTAGCCACACCTATCTTAGTTGCCCTGCCCAGGTGGGATGGCTTTTTATTAATTAGCATCAAAATACATCAGACCATCCCCCAACATGCACCAAACGTGTTCATTTCACTTCAGATCCCACAGCTTAAAATACTCAACACCAAAACTGACGTCACTGTTTAAAATCCAAACTCAGGAACATAGAAAAAAAATTTGTTTTTAATTTTTAAAATGTATTAGCCTTTTGCATGTGTGTTTGATACAGAGTCACACCCTGCTCATTAGGTAGCTCAGAATAGCCTTGAACTCATGCCTCTTGCTCAAATGCTGCCGTGTCTGGCTGGGGCTTTATGGACTGAAGTGCACACTGGAAAACACTTTCCTTAGACACGCCTTCTCGGGGAGAAGCAAGAGCAGACAGCACAATTCTAATGGGATGTGCTGTCACTGCATGCCCTCTGGGTGACACACTGGTCATCAGAAGCAGCAGGTAGGAGTGCTCCTGAACACGCTGCAAAGACAAAGTGTTGACAGCTTGTCCTAAAGAGAAGTGGACACAAACGTGTGCGAGAAACTGGCATACCCATCGATGGAAATTCAGGAAACATCCTGATCATCTGGGAAATCACTGTTTTCACTCATGATGAGCAGTGATGAAGAACTGTGTACACCAATGGACAGGGAGTCCATAAGTCATCAAGGGAAAAGTCAGGTCGTAAACAAAGTGCGCCGGGGGCCCCCAGTGGTACAGAAGTGTGCTTGTGTTGCGGTAAGTAGGGGTCGCATTCTCAGTAGATGGGAGTTGAGAGTGTGCCCATCAAAATGTTGGCCATGTTCGCTTCTGAGAAATGGAAAGAAGAAGGAGGGTATAAAAAGCATAGACAAGGGGCTGGAGAGATGGCTCAGTGGTTAAGAGCACTGGCTGCTCTTCCAGAGGTCCTGAGTTCAATTCCCAGCAACCGCATGGTGGCTCCCAACCATCTGTAATAGAATCTGAGTCCCTCTTCAAGTGTGCATGAAGACAGAACACTCATATACATAAAATAAATCTTTTTTTTTTTTTTTAAAGTGTAGACGAGCCCTTCACCACCATGACCAGTTTAAGGAGTCTGTTCTCTCTGTCCTCCATGTGGGTTCCACTACTGAACTCACGACATCAGACTTAATAGAACATGCCTTTACCCACAGGACCATATCACCAGTCCTGACCCTAATTTAAACAAAGATCAGAACCGAAATAATCTCTATACCTGTCAACTACAGATTGTTCCAAAGTAACACCTATTTAATGAAAGATTAGGAATGTTCTGTCTGCATCCGAGTATTTGTATCGTATGTATGCCTGGTGCCTGAGGAGGCCAGAGGGAGACTTGACTCTCCAGGAACAGGAGTTGTAGACAGCTGTGAGCTGCCATGTGAGTGCTGCCAATCAGTCCTGGGACCCCTGCAAGCACAGTGGGGCACTCGGAGGCGTCTCTCCACCCCTACAAGTGTTTCTTTTAATTCTTGAATATTTATATCCTGCCTTTGGTGATTTGAGCAATCTTTACAGATACCAAGGTTTTCTTCAGTTTGAGACTTTTAAGCTTTTGGGGTTTGTTTTGGTTTTTTGAGACAGGGTTTTTGTGAGTAGCCTTAGCTATCCTGGAGCTCACTCTGTAGACCAGGCTGGTCTCAAAATCATAGAAATCCACCTGCCTCTGCCTCCTGAGTGCTGGGATCAAAGGAGTGCGCCACCACCACCCAGCTGAGACTTTTCAGCTTTATTGTTTTCTTTTCTTCTTCTTCTTCTTCTTCTTCTTCTTCTTCTTCTTCTTCTTCTTCTTCTTCTTCTTCTTCTTCTTCTTTCTTTCTTTCTTTCTTTCTTTCTTTCTATTTTTTGAGACAGAGTTTCTCTGTGTGGTCTTGGCTGGCCTCGACTCACTTTGTAGACCAGGCTGGCCTTGAACTCAAATGGATTCACCTGCCTCTGCCTCCCGAGTGCTGGGATTAAAGGCGTGCACCACCACTGCCCGGCTCAGCTTTATTCTTAGTTAACTCATCTTGAGTTAACTTTTACATATGGTCTGAGATATGGATGGGCAGGTCTCATTTTTTATTTTGTATATAAAGATCCAACTTATGGTGCTGTTTGTTGAAAAGACCATCCTTTCCCCATAGATTGCCTTTGCTGTCCACATCAGCCTACTCCTGGATTTATGCTGTTGATGTGGATACTGTATCACCTTGACTGTTGCCACTTTGTATGTCAACTTAAAAATCAGCTAATGCTGATTAAAATCCATGTGTGTGTGTGTGTGTGTGTGTGTGTGTGTGTCTAAGAAATAATATATATTTGAGACAGAGTCTCATTGTTTAAACCAAGCTGAACTCAGACTTACATCAATTCTGTCTTTGCCTCCTGTGGTTGCCAACTGTGCTCTTTTTCAGTTCCTTTGATTAGCTTAGGCTTTCAATTGTAGACTTAATATATTAAAATAAATTCTATGAAAGTCAAAATCCTACATAATTCAGTGACTGCCATGGGCAGTTGAGATAACTAATACAGAAGCCAAGGGCTTCCACAGCAAAAAGAATCAAGAAAAAATGTATTCTAGCATTTCCTTGGGAATAGTCTAGAAAGGGATTTGTTTTGTTTTATTTAAAAAGTAAAATAAAAATAAAGTGAAGTTGTGTATGGTAGGGTTGTTGGCAATATTAATATTTTATTATTATTTCTTAAGTCAGAAAAGGCATGCGTGTGTGCGTGCGCTCACTGTTCAACATTTGACAAATCAGCTGGTGTATCTCATGGCAGCTATTGCCAGTGAGTGCTTGGGACCCTTTGTTGGTTTTGGCTGCTAATGGCACAGCTCATTATTTCTGGTTCCTGCTCCTCTTATTGAGGGTTCCCACATTCCACTAGTATAGGAGGAAGCAATATGAGCATTTGGGAGGAGACATCGTTTCCTTTTTCCTTTTCCCGTTTCCTTCCAAGGGAGGGAATTCTAAACCTCAGGACGGGAAAGGTTGCTTCCCACTTTAGCTCCCTCAGTCAAAGGCTGACTCATTCAGTGAGTGGAGGAACTGGGTGTCTTCTGCGCTGTCCCCATAGCCAGCTTGTGGCAGATGTGTGTATGGTTTTTATTTCTATACCTGTGTATGTGCATGACCACACAGAATACTTGGAGGCCATAGAGCCTGCAGTGGGTCCCCTGGAGCTGGAGTCAATGGGCAATTTGGAGCCTACATGATTGCTAAAAATCCAACTCAGGTCACCTGAGAGCAGCAAGCACGGAGCCAGGAGCCATCTCTCCAGCACTCACAGAGAGGTTTTATTGTTGTTTGCTTGCTTGCTCTATACAAACTGTTGCACTAAGTCTACCAGTGAATGGGCAGGGGCGACCAGACCATGAAAGTGTGAATCAGCTCACCGGGACAGGGGTTCACACCAGGCTCTCAGGGGTTCACACCTGGCTCTATGGCTCACTGTCATCACGTGGGATCTGGTGTTTCAGTTTGTGCCTATCTAACTCCCGTGTCTTGGTTCTAGTCTTAGGAGGGAAAGTAGATCTGTTATTGATCTCCTACCCCTTCTGTAAAAGCAGATGTAAGTCAGGGAAGATTTGCTGGCAACAGCTATGGCATCAAACACTGAAGGGGAATTCACGGTGAGGGCAGCAGGAATTCCTGTGGCAGACATGAGATGGGGGGGGGGGGGGAGCCATGCTGGGGCACAACATTGGACAGGCTGCAGACAGATCCTCCTGAGTAGGCCCTTGGGAAACCTTAACCTCTGCAGTGCCACCTCAAGATGAGACTTGGGCAAGTGCTTATCTGGACAAGGTCCATTCAATCCCTAAAATGAAGAATGGCCTGGAAGTAGCTTTGTGCCCAACCCCAGAGCAGCTTTGACTTTTATGCCCCTCTGTTTGTGAGAGGAAGGAGGTACAACATTCCCTCAGTTACTGTGTGCATACAGCTCAGGGTGTATATCACTATACATATAACAACATACGAATTTATTGTTATGTATAGGAAAAAATTATGCTTGCTGATGACAAGTGGTCCTGGCTTTCTACTCACAGAACAATAAGGTTTACTCTAAATTTCACTTTTAAAAGATATATTTTTTTTAATTTTGAAATTATGTTATATGTTTATATGTATGCGGCGTGTCCCACAGTGTGTGTGTGGTACAATTTGGCAGGAGTCAGTTCTCTCCTTCGCCACGTATGTGTCCCAGGGATTGAACTCAGGTCGCCAGGCTTGGAACCAAGTGCCTTTCCCTGCTTTGTCACGTTCTAACGCTGTGGAGAGACACCTTGAGGACGGTGGCTCTTATAAAGGAAAGCATTTCCCTGGGGCTGTCCTTCAGAGGGTTAGTCCATTGCTGTCATGGCGGGAAGCAAGGTGGTGCGCAGGCAGAGCTGGTGCTGGAGCAGTAGCTGAGAGCGCTACATCTGGATTGGCAGGAAGCAGGAAAAGAGGGAGCCACTAGGTCCACCTTGAGCTCCTGAGACCCCAAAGCCCATCCCCAGGGGCACACTTCCTCAAGGCCACACCTCCTAATCTGCGCCGCTTCCTATGGGCCTATGGAGGCTATTTTCTTTCTTTCTTTCTTTTCTTTTTTTTTTTTTTCCGAGACAGGGTCTCTCTGTGGAGCCTTGATTATCCTGGACTCGCTTTTGTAGACCAGGCTGGTCTCGAACTCACAGCGATCCACCTGCCTCTGCCTCCCAAGTGCTGGAATTAAACACATGCGCCAACCACACCCGGCTATTTTCATTTAAACCACCACACCTGCTGAACCATCCTTAAGAAAAAGACTCCTCAGAAAAATCAGAAAAGCACTTAATGGCCAGTTGTAGTGATACACGCCTTTAACCCCAGCACTGGGAAGAGAAGAGAAGGTAGAACTCCGTGAGTTCTAAGCCAGCCTGGTCTACATGGAGAGTTCCAGGCCAGCCAGGGCTACACAGTAAAACCCTGCCTCCCCCGCACCCCCACACACACAAAATTAAGATGGGATAGAAACATGACTGAACAGCTATAGGAAATGCTTTTATGCTTATGACTTTTACGTGCACGCACGTACATGTGTGTGCCCAGTGCATACCTGCAAAGGTCAGAAAATGGCATCAGATGCCCTTGAACTGGAGTTACAGCTGTGAGCCTCCTTGTGGATTTTGGGAAACAAACTGTGAACTTCTGCACAAACAAGTGTTCTTAATCATTGGGCAGTCTCCGCAGCCTAAAATGTCTATGCTCACAGGTGGTAAAGGGTGTTCATGTGGCATTCTGCTCTGTATGTCAAAGTGTTTATGACAAAATGCTGAGGAGCAAAAAGACACAGATGCAGTAGCCTCTCTCACATCCATCTGCTCGGCTTCGGGCTAACGTGGCACACAGACGTGTTGTGGAGTTAGTTCCTCCGATGAGGCACTGTTTACTGGAGGAAGGAGGAAGATGTCATACTCAAGAGGCCAAAATTTACAGGACCCGGAAGCGAGGAAGCTGCAAGACTAACAAGGTGCCACCCTGCAGTCTGTAAGCAGCAAAGAATTACTGGAGGGAGGAGATGCAGTCCGGGGGTGCAGCACCCCTGCTGGCGTGGGCTTTCTGAAGGGACCGCTGCCTTTGAGTCATTCGTGCTCCTGTACACACACACACACACAAACCTCATTAAGTTACCGTTGATCACACTTGACTTGGAATCAGTTTTGTTCCATTGTGGGCACTGCCTGGAGTGAGCAGATGTTTGTTCATGTCTGCCCAGGAGAAGCCAGACATGATCAACTGCAGATTCGTAACCTTGGACAGCCGGCAGTCTGTGCTGCCACCATGCCTTATCTGCCAGTCCAGACAGGCAGTTTTCACTTACCTACCGATCCAAACTCGCTCCTCGGGCGGAGTGAGCTGGACACGGCCACAGGGGCACGGGTAGGCAAGAGCAGACACCACCAAGCTGGCGGCCTGCACCTTGTTTCTTGAGAAGATCAAGAACACAGGGCCGCTGCGTACAGCCTACAGCTGGGGAAATGACACAAGCTACAGGTTGCTCCGGTAACATCACACACACACAAAAAAACACCCTGGATGCGAAAGGGGGTTCCCTCTCTCGACTTAACATGAACTGTAGCGTTCTAAAGCTGAGACTTTAACCTCTCTCTCCACACAAGTTTACTTTGATGAGCGAAATTTCCACAGAAGTATAGAGGGATCCAGAAGCAAAGCCAAGATTTCACGACGCCCATGTCTCCATCAGGCGAAACCAGAGATAAACACAAATGACTTGAAAATGAATGGGGAGGCCTGAACAAGCAAGGATGAGGACAATCCAACCCAGAGGCTTAGGCATAGGACAGGGAAGATAAGATGCCAAGCCTTGTATCTGCTTCCCCGTATGGCTTCCCTGCTACTCTAATGAGAACGTTCTGCTTTTTTGTTTTGTTTTTCAAGATGGTTTCTCTGTGTAGCCTTGACTGTCCTGGATTCACTTTGTAGACCAGGCTGGCCTCGAACTCACAAAGGTCCACCTGCCTCTGCCTCCCCAAGTGCTGGGATTAAAGGCGTGCGCCACCACCGCCCAGTGAGAATGTTCTTATAAGCCCTGTGCAAACTTATGAAACTACTTCCTTCCTTTTAATAAAGAGGAAGAGAGAACTATGCATTTCTAGAAAAAAAAATCTATATGTACACAAGTGAACTGGGCCAACATCAAAAGGGTGTATTTTTTATTTTATTTCATTTTTTGGTTTTTTGAGACAGTGTTTCTTTCTCTGTGTGGCCTTAGCTGTGCTAGACGCACTTTGTAGACCAGGCTGGCCTCGAACTCACAGTGCCCCTGCCTCTGCCTCCCCAAGTGCTGGGATTAAAAGCATGTGCCACCACACCTGGCCAAAAGGGTGTATTTTAATCATGCTTGTGTAAGGCTTCGTTAAATAAAATCTCCTTTAGAGACCGGTCTTGTGGCAAGATACATCTTTTCATACATAAATCATTAAAGTAATCATTCTCACTCAGCAAAACTACCCAAAATTTACCAACTCACTTTAATGAGTGACTAATCTCCCCAAGTCCATTCCAATTCCAAAATTCCAAACCAAAGATACATCACTAAGACAAAACACGCGTAATTTATCATCAAGGGGCATTTCCTGTCTGTGTGTGTGTTTGTGTGCATGCGTGTGCCAAAGCTCATGGGGCCAAAAGAGGGCATCAGGTCCCTGGTGCTGCAGCTGCAGGCGACTCAAGAAGAGGCTGCAGGAGCCACAAGTGCTCCTAACCACCAAGCCATCTTTCCAGCCCCAAAGACGGAATTAACTTTTTTTGAGTCGCATAGAAATTGCATGTTGTAGCCCTTAGTCGTCGTCTTCATCTTTCCTCTATAAAGAGGCAACCACCCTAAAAGTATCTTTCCCAGTAAT
Source organism: Acomys percivali (assembly GCA_907169655.1). Lineage (NCBI taxonomy): Eukaryota > Metazoa > Chordata > Mammalia > Rodentia > Muridae > Acomys > Acomys percivali. The sequence continues at coordinate 96,865,880 of OU015753.1, read as the reverse complement.
CCATCTTTTAATAAATCGCTGATTATCTTCTAAGCTATTGCCCCTCTAGGCATAAGTATATGGTGATGAGCTAGACATACAAGCTTCTTGTTGCCATGAAAGCACTGTTTACGTTTGAAAGGTAGAGACAGATAACAAAACAAGGTAACTTCAGATAAATGCTTTAATGGGAATAAGCCAGTGACAATGTGTTGCAGCTTATAATGTTTTTTTTTTAAAAAAAAAAAAACGTATTTATTATGCATGTGTACATGCATGCATGTGTGTAATACTGTGCACCCACCCAAGTCAGAAGCACCACCCTCCTTCCACCTGGTGATTGAACTCAGGTCATTAGGCTTGGCAGCAAGCACCTGCCTAATGGGCCACCTCCAGGCTGTGACAGTTTGAACAAAAAATGTCCCTTATAAGCTCCAAGTTTTGTACACATGGTCTCCAGTTGATGGTGCTATTTGGGGAGGTTTAGGAGGCGTGGCCTTACTGGAGGAAGTATGTCAGTGGAGGCGGGCTTTGAGGTTTAAAAGCCACACACCATTCCCAGTTTGCTCTCTGCTCTCTGCAGGGATGGTTTGAGATGTGCGCTCTCACCTTGCAATTCCAACTGCCAGGCCTGCCACTTCCCGGTCATGATGGACCTTATCTCTCTGGAATGTAAGCCTCAGCACACCTTTCCCTCTGTCTATCAGATGGCTTGGTCATGGCGCTTTATCGCAGCAAGAGAAAAGTAATAAAGAGCCTCTTTGAAGTGTCATTTCATCAGAGGCAAGAATGACACAAAGGAACTAAGTAACAGGTGGATGAACAGCTTCCCAAGCAGAAGGACAGGGGGAGGGAGGTCTCACGGCGGGTACAGTGCAAGGAACATCACCACCCAGGAAGTGACGCAGTCTATCTTTCCAGGTCACTTTAGTCCCCACAGATAGCAGAGATGGTGGACACAATGAGGGGACAGTGGGAGCAGAGATGGAAATAGAAGAAACCGTTAAGACTGTCAGTAGTAACGAGGCAGGGCAGCGCTGGGCTCTACCACACTCAGATCTTTGATGGATGACTATAGAGGTGGGTGGACAAGACTAATGCGGGAGCATCAGGGTAGGACAGAGACTAGTGAAGTGTTGTGGACATTTGCCAGTTCTGCTTGCACAGCCTCCAGACTCATCCCTTGTAAGCAGATAATTCACCACCATATATGCTTTAGGCCACAGCGGTTCTCAGCCTGTGGGTTGCAACATTTTGGGGGTCGCATATCACCCATCCTGAACATCAGATATTAAGTTATGATTCATGGCAGTAGCCAAATTAGCTATGAAGTAGCAATGAAATAATTTTATGGGTTGAAGGTCACTACAACCTGAGCAACAGTATTAAAGGGTCACGGCGTTAGGAACCGCTGCTCTAGGGGAAGAATACAGCTAATTCCTAACTCCTGGAGACTGGGCGCAAAACTGGTGCTTTGGTCAGGAAATGCAAGTCAGAAGTGATACAGTGCAGTGGTAACCATGGCACAGCAGCATCAGGACCACGTGTGGCCCTGACTGCCACCACTGACCAGCCCGTTTCTGCCCCTTTCAATCTTTATTTTTAGCCTGCCAGTTGTGTTTTAATATACATTTTAAAACGGAAGCATAACTTATAGAAATCACAGATCTCACTGAGCTACTTGAGATCACCTCTGGGACCACCAAGAACAAGATAGAAGACACCGTAAGAGAGCCTTGCTTCTGAAGTGCAGTTTTAAGGTTCCTTCTCTGCCTGAGTTAGCCAGCAAATTTTTGGCTAAGTCACAGTGTAACCAAGGTCTCCAACTTGAGGCAATACACTGCTCCATCAACTATGAACCAAATGGATTTTGCAAACAGAAGATGGGTATCAAAGCTCATTTCTTGTTGCAAGGGCTCAGGTGAACAGCAGCCAAATTAGGATTTGTGGGGATTTTTGAGAAATGCCTTTACTAAGTAGCCCTGGCTGACCTTGAACTTGCAGTTGATTCTCCAGCCTTTGGAGATAGTCGTAAGGGCAATCTAACGTTTTCATTTCTAAGTAGTTGAAAAATTATGGTTTTAAATTATAAAATGACCATGTTCAGGAAAGAAACTCCAAATTCAGTCCCTAAGTTAAAACTGCACAATCTGCCATTTTCTGTGGATGGCTATTACATGCAATGTGCCAATCCTCAGAGAGGCACAATCAAGCCTTTTGTTTCCAGAGTCTGATGGTGACTGAGAATCGGGACCAGGCACAGGGGCAACTATGCTGCTTGCTAACAAGGCATTACATAGCATTTCCATAACTACTGCTACTATTAACACCCAACCTAAAGACCATTTTAAGAAGAAATCATTTTGATCTTTGGATTTGTTTGTTTTTGCTTTTTTGTTTGTGTCTTAGAAAAGATCTATGTAACCTGGCTGTCCTAGAACTTGCTATGTAAACCAGGCTGCCCACAAACTCACAGAGATCCACCTGTATCTGCCTCCTGAGTGCCGAGATCAAACTGTGTGCCTGGCCACTTAATTTTTTTTTTGAAAAAAAAAAAAGAAAAAAAAATATTTTTTTGACAACTCCCTTCTACTGCTTGGGCTATACATCAAAAGCCTACAAGCAGATTCTTTTGGACACACACACACACACACACCCCTCTACTGCTACTTCTCTTCTCTGAATGACCATGTTTCCATCTTAGCTTACTACACAACTGGGAACACTGTTACCTAATGTGAAAAGCCTTTAATATTCTGAACTAGCTTCTACCCAGGACTGCAAGCCCAATCAAAATGAAGAATGGGGAAGGATGGGGAAAAAATAAGGGCTTGGTGAGACAGGGAGGGACTCCACGTTTATCTCTGATGAAGCCTTGATGAAGCCTTGGGCAGGACTCCCATGTGCCCAGTGAGCATCTAAAGACTGCGATAACTGTACAGAGGATGCAGGGCTGCTGGATGTGGGCTGAACACAGTGTAGTGATGACTGGCTCCAGTCAGTGATGCCTCAGTGGGTAAAGGAGCTGCCAAGCACGAGGCCTGAGTGCGGCCTCTAAGACTTTGGCATACACGCAATGCCAGGTGTCACTCACCCAATACGCACGCACACGTATGCATGTACGCATGGTGTGTGTGTGTGTGTGTGTGTGTGTGTGTGTGTGTGTATATATATATATATATATATATATATATATATATATATATATATTTTTTTTTAATGTTTAAGTAAAGGCACCTAAACTTGGCAATTCTGGAAGCAGCAGAGGCAATTTTTAAAAGGCCTGTAGTTATGACAGTGATTTAAACGAAGATATACATATGTGTGTGTGTATGTGTGTGTGTGTGTATATAAATAATTTAGGAATATGAAAGTGAGCTGAGCATGGTGGTGCACGCCTTTAGTCCCAGTACTCCAGAGGCCGATATAGGCGGATCTCTAGGGTTTTAGGCCAGCCTGGTCTACAAAGTGAGTTCCAGGACAGCCAAGGCTACACAGAGAAACTCTGTCTTGAAAAACAAAAAAAAAACAAATGAATATCAAAGTGATCTTTAAAGTCAATTATAATAGCATGGCATTGTTATAATACTTTAATAAGGCATTTACATTTCTGGAGCCACTTACTTGATTTATATAGTATACATGACATAGCACACAAAAGGAAGGAAACAGATAGTTTCCTTATAAATCATTTAAAAATACTTGGTTTACTCCTGCCATACATCTATTACATAGTCTCCGGTGTTTGTTACACAAAGTTTTAAACAAAATCTCATATAAAAATAGCTGTTTTTCTTCATACTAGTGGGCTTTCACATTAAATACCTGATGTTATATATATTGCATAGAAGTGGCTACATTGTTTCATTATGTACCTTAATATTTAGAGAGACATTAAGGAGTCAGTTTTTTATGGCTGTCACACTTTAAACTTGGTAACTCAAGTTTCATTTATAATTTTAAAATTATACATTCTGTAAGTATAAAAATTTTTAAAGAAAATACATTCCAATTTAATGTTTAAAAGCCTTCTAAGCCAAGCACGGTGGTGCATGCCTTTAATCCCAGCACTCAGGAGGCAGAGGCAGGAGGATTGCTATGAGTTCAAGGCCAGCTTAGTCTACAAAGCGACTCCAGGACAGCCAAGGCTAACACAGAGAGACCCTGTCTTGAAAAACAAAAACAAAACACAGAACAAAACAAAAAAGCTTTCCAAATTTACATTTTCATACACCACTATGATTTCTGTATCAGCTGCCTCATAGATATACTTAACCAAAATAAGTTAATTTTTTAATTGTAATATGTAACATCCTGGCAAGATAACTTCTTTAGAAATAAGGACAATTATGAAGTCAACATTTTAAGTATACCACCACAAATAAATAAAGCATCACAGGAAACAAAAATGCACAGAATGGGTCACTTTTTGTTAGGTCACCAGTTCAGGAATTTGTCTCCTCCACCCCTTATGTAGCTGAAGGAATTCAACTTAAAACGTGACTTTTGACAGGGATACTGTGTCTATGAAGCAAAAACAGAAAGGCTGCTATTTCTACTCAAATACTTCTAGTTTGGTTTTATTCAAGTGGTTTTTATGTAATTTATCTTTTAACTTACACATTCTTTCTGCATAAGACATTTTTAAGCTAATAATTCAGGCCTCGTGACATAATTCCTAAAATACATGAAATGCTATAGTCAGCACCTTGCCTCATTCTGAACCCTACACACGTAATGCACTTATAAACACATACATATTCTCAGAATCATAAAAATATTTAATTTTTGTAAGCTTAAATAATAACTGAATGTTAATACAAAATACATTAATATCTGTATAATTTTACATTTATAAAAATTTTTATAGCAGCATTCGTCTTGCAAATGAAGTATGACCAAATGACATTGCACAAGGACTCTGACTGCAAATTGGCCGGTCCAGCTGCAGTGAACATCTGTCCCACCTTCCAGAAGAGCAGTTCTCACACTGCACCAAAGCCTTGACGGGGTAATAATGTACCCAACCCTTATAAACACCTGCACGTTTCCTCCTTGCAGCTGGCAAGGTTTACTAAAATATCCCCCAAGCCCAAGTTATCTTTATGTGCCAGACCAGTTCGTAAGTAAAATAACCATATTAACCAACAGTGTTTGTAAATTAATTACTTGAACTTATTAGGAATTAACTTAAGGTTCCAACATACAAAAATACCAGAAGGAGGCCATGAGAGGACTAAGGGCTGATGTGAAACTTGATGGGATCATCACACAGAAAACAGCCCCTGCACCTCAAACACTCAGATTCAGTTTGTTTTTGTTGAGCTCACGTTCCAGATTGCCAATCAAAGTATCAATACTTTCTTGAAGATCTCTGAGGTTGGCTTTCTGATCCACTGTAGACTCAAGCGTCTCCACCGTCAAGTACGTCTGAAATGTGCACCCTCTGGGCATGGGGATCTGCTGCTCAATCGTGACTTCTGCTCCATCCATTTTGCTATAATCTCTATTTTTTCCGTTTTCTAAGGGAACATCTTCGTAATCCAAATCCTTGAAATGTTCTTTTGTATTTAAAAAGTACTCTTCCCCGCAGCCGCTCCAGTCCCCTGCGTAGCGGTTGCTGAGTGGACTGTCTAGCCTGACCTGCCTTGGCCTCAGCACCCCTGAGGAAGCCACACTGCTCAGATCTAATACACACGGTCGCTCTTTCTTTCGCCTCAGATAATTCAAAGAAGATGGCTGCTCCAGGCACGAACTGTCTGTGGGTTCTTTGACAGTTAAACGTTGCACTAGGAATGAACAATACACGCACTTTAGTGACAGCCATTGGCCTTGGAAAGACAGAGCAGACAACGAAGCTATTAATAATCAACTACGAACATGCACTTGAGAGAGACATGCGTTGTTCTACTGAAAAGAAAGCATCACACAATCATCCTCTACCACCAAATGTAATTGAGATTAGGCAGACAGGCTAGTACAATGCTCAGTGGTGCTATTTCATGCTACATAATAACATTCCCCAATAAAACTCCCGGCACTGATTAACCTTCTGTGCAAGTTAATTGCTATCTAGCTGTATTCTAAGGCAGTAGCTCCTCTTACATTAAGGACTACAGCAAAAAAAAAAAAAAAAAAAAGCAGGCAAGGCACGGTGTGCACACGTAGCCGAGGCAAAGCCATCTCAAGTGATCACTTGAGCTCTGACCCTGGCGGGCTTTTTGCAGTTAGCAGTGTGTCACTATCTACCAAGCAGCCCAAATTTCACTTTGATAAAATGCATGAATATTAGACTCGGCCAATGATTACCTGAGTGACTACACAGCATTAGCTACTGCCAGTCTTCATTTTGTTTTTTTGTTTTTTTGTTTTTGTTTTTTGGCCTGGAAATAGCACAGATATTTTATTTCTCAATTCTGGTTAGAGATATAACAACCTCAAATAAACAGTCTTTGTATTTAAACTATTTTCTTCTGAGAGAAGCTGCGTTCTGTCTTCTTACATTGCACTGGTCAGACACACAGGACTTCACACAGAACAAGACCTGCAGTGCTTACTCAGAACAAAGCATTTGCCTAAGGTTCTGCAGATAGAATAGACTTGTGTAAAATTCTAAGACTTAGTTATTAAAGATTACCCATCTCTTTCTGTTTGTTTATTCTGTTCCACCTCTCCCTTACAGTTCCCTCTCTAAGATAAGCAAGCATAAAACAGTGATAAAAACAGAGTGAAAGTTTACTTGCAAAAGAAAGCAACTTAAGAATGATACACACATCCTAGTTTTCCAGACTTAAAATAATAATCCCGACATTTCACAAAGATAATTTACTTATAGCTACATTTCAACTTGTGTTTTATTTTAGTGACTATGTATTATATGTTTTTAAACGTTTCTACAGGTTGAGTTTGTGTATTTATGTGTACCTTCATCTCTGTTATCCCTGCTCTTACGACTTCTCTCTCGGCCTGGGCTTCCTGTGGCGGACGAACCGCCTCTGGTAATCTGGAGAGAAGCGCACATGTCTTTTGCTCATTTCCAGGAACTCTTTCAAACTCTGCTTTTACGCAGTTTCCTGGAGAGCACTCAAGACACCAGTAAGTCATTATTTTACATTAAACTAAAAGTTCAACTTCTGAGACATCAATGTCATTGTCTTTTTAAGCTATTCATAGTGGGGAGTCTTTCTGTAAATCTGTAAGGAGAATGGCCAATCTTAACCCTACACGTTCTGGTTTTCTCTCACTCCTGACTGCCTGTTTTCAACAAAATGAAGAGAAATGCAGCCAGCAAAGGTTGCTGAAAATATTTCAGCGTGTGATACGCACTAAGAAACCTAATTTTTCCTTATGTTTTATGCCAGCAGATTTTTTATTTACTCTATTACTTTCATTTAGAAAATATATTTATTTAATAGAATTATATTACATGATGTTAGTGCCAGGTTCTCTGCCAGGAACTAAGAATAATAAATATCACCTATCGCCTTACAAATAACCTCATAAGAAAAAGGAAACCCCACCCCAAATGTATCCATCATGGAGACTGTGGGACAGCAACAACTTAAAGTCTATAGCTGCCCTCTGAAAGTGAACGGATGGACTCACAATAGCATCCAGTATTCTTCTTAACAGCAACCCCATTGTTTGCTAAAACCCTAAATACAAACCATGTAAGGAGAAGAGTGCCCTGTAGATGCATAAATATTTCTGCTGTCCCAGAAGCCCTTGCTCATACAGATGCTAAGTCATGGGCAGAGAAGCACAGGGCGCGCTGGCCGATGAAGGCGGGGTAGAGTCACCTTCACCAACGTAAAGAGCTTCTAACCCTGAAGACAAGACTTTAGAAACATAAACCTCAGAGTAAATTATCTTCTTGCCCCCAAACAAGGGGTGGGGGAGGAGGTCAAAAGAAACACAAAAGCAAAATGTGTAAAAACAAAAACAAAAGAGAGAGAGAAGGAGGAGGCTGGACATAAGGCCCCTCTCTGGAGCTGGGGAAATTCCCCACAGCAAAGCGAGCTAGGCTCCTCCTCCCACTGGATGCTCTGTGGCTCTGGCATTCTCTATGTCATTCCTCGGTTTCCCCTTATTTACACGATGTCCACCTCTCCTAAAATCCGTAGCAGGCAATTTAGAGGGGAAAACTATTGTTTCCTCTCGTCCTGTCTTTTGCCTAGGGTACTTTCAAGGAAAATAACAGGGTATAGAAAAAGGTTATTACAGCCAGCAACAAAAGCCTTTGGACTAAGATGCTGACCGTGAGACAGTTGTTCAAGTTATCATTAAAATGCAGTCAACAGGTTGGAGAGAGCTCAGAGGTTAAGAGTTGGCTGCTCCTTCGGTGCACGCAGGTCCAAATCCCAGCACCCACACAGATGCAACAGCTGTCTGTAGCTCCAGTTACAGGGGACCTGACACCATCTTCTGGCCCCACAGTAATGCACACATGTGCATAGACAGACAAGCAAGCAAAACAAACATATAAAATAAAAAATAAATCTTAAATAAGTAAAATGTAGCTGGCAATAAATCTGTTTAAATTTACGTGTGTGTGTGTGTGTGTGTGTGTGTGTGTGTGTGTGTAGCACAGACAGGTAGGCAGAGGGAAGGGAGGATGGCTCAATGGTGAGGACTAGAGTTCCAACCAATGGCCCCAAGAAGTGGAAAGAGAGAAGTTGTCTTCTCACCTCAAATGCACACTCATACACACACACCCATACACCCATACCCATACACCCCTATACACACACCCATACACACACACACCTATTAAAATAAGTAAACAAAATGTAAATACCCATTTTTTCACATAATTTTGTTACATGTGTTTTGTCCACATGTATGTCTGTGCACTATATGCATACCTGGAGCCTGTAGAGCTGAGAGGAAGGTATCAGATTGCCTGGCACCAGAGTTATGGGCCATTGTAAGCCACCATGCGGGTGCTGGGGACTGAACCTCTGGAAGAGCAACTAGTGCACCTCCTCAGCACCGTGCAAACCAAAACTGTAAGCCCAAAATATCAACAATAATTGCCAGCATGAGCTGAAGTAATTTAAAAATACCCATTCATATACTAACTCTGTCAGAGAAAATGCGCATGGGCTAGACAGATGGCATGATGGGGAAGTACACTTGCTGCCCTTCCAGAGGACCCACATCTGGTGGCTCAAACTTGCCTGCTTAACTCCTGCCGCAGGGGATCCAGTGCCCTCTCTGGCCTTCTCAGGCACCCTTATGCACAAGTGCATCATATAAGTAAAAATAAAATAAATCTTAATACAAAAAGAATAAGCTTAAAGATGAAGGTGAGAAAATAAACTAAAATTGAGTATTAAGTGCTAAAAGCTGTGGTGAGCATCTTAAGAACATCTTTGTACCTTAATTTTCACACAAAGTCTATAAACGCTATTTACTTGGAAGATGGAAATAGTAGCACCTGCAGTTAGGAGGAATTTTGCCAGGCCAGGTGTGGTGGCACACACCTTTAATCCCAGCACTCTGGAGGCAGAGGCAGGTGGATTGCTGTGAGTTCAAGGCCAGCCTGGTCTATAAAGCAAGTCCAGGACAGCCAAGGCTACACAGAGAAACCCTGACTCAAAAAAAAAAAAAAATATATATATATATATATATATATATATATATATATATATATATACACATATATATGAAAAAAATGGAGCATTTTGCCAAGGTCAAAGTGCCCTATGTGGTACAATCAGAGTTCCAAGCCAGATCTTACTAAACTCAGAATGTTAAAATGGCTCAAACGTCTGCGACATTACGAGCAAACACAAAATACAAGTGCTACATAACAGTCCATCCTTCAGTACCGAAAAAGCAAAAATCTAGATGGTTTTTGTTTCCCAATGCGATCCAGGCATTTCAATCACTAGCTAAGCCATATACCCCACTGCTGATAAAGAACTGTCCTCCACAGATGCTTTTACCTGGCCAGAGCTGGAGCAAGTAATGAAGAACCTCGATGTGTTTTTTAAAATCCAAAGCATTTGCGAGCTCTTCGGAATCGGTGAAGACTCTGTTGTGGGTGGAGGTCTCCTGCCTCTGGTTAAGCAACACAGGCCCAAAGCACACAGCCAGGTTCTGACAGGTCATTTTATTCACCTCGTGGTGAGAGGCCACCAACTTCAGATGATCTAATAGCATCTTGAGGGTTGCCTAGGTGTGCCCAAACAGAATCCAATGCACTAGATGTTAGGTGTCTGTGCAAAACACTTAGCAATACACTCAACTCTCTCCTGACCCCTCTCTAAGGGAACAACAGCAGCTGCTGGGAAGGGCAGGAGAACGCACATCAAACACGCATGATTGTCGGGGTGCGAGTGGGGCCTGCCACCTGAGGAAGCCTGAAGCCAGGGCCTGGGCCAGGACCCTGATGACTATTATGAAAGTGAAAGGATAGTTTTTAAAGGCTAACTTGGTTTTCTTGTTTTCCCATCGTGCTTTTTAACTAATAAATATTTTAGGCAGACAAAATTATGAAAGGGGGAAAAATAGAATAAAAAAAAAAAAAACTGTCTGCAAATAGGGATAATTTGACTTCTTCCTTTCCCATTCAGGCGGGTCTGGGCCCTGGGGTCCTCCTCAAACTATGGCACCAGCCAAGGAAAATATAGGCAGTAAACTTCGAACCCCTACCCAGTCTAGCCGATGGACAGGACATTCTCCACCGTTGAGTGGAGAAGGAGATCTGACTTTCACACAAACTCTGGTGCCCCATATTGGACCATGTCCCTTGGATGGGGAGGCCTGGTGTCACTCAGAGGAAGGATAATAGGTCACCAAGAAGAGACTCTATACTCTAGGAGCATATACAGGGGGAGGAGGTCCCCCTCAGTCACAGACATAGGGGAAGGGAGTAGAGGGGGAAGCGGGAGGGAGGAAAGAAAGGGAGGATACAAGGGATGGGCTAACAATTGAGATGTAATATGAATAAATTAATAAAAAAACTTGACTTAAAAAAAAAACTGTCTTGAGCTGGGTGTGGTGGCGCATGTCTTTAATCTCGAGTTCAAGGCCAGCCTGGTCTAAAGAGCGAGTTCCAGGGCAGCCGGGGCCCCACAGAGAAACCCTATCTTGAAAAACCAAATCTATTTGTTTTTTCCTGAAAAAATTTTGTTTTAAATTCTTAAACCAAAAAAGGAAGTTGGCACTAGGTGGAGCCAGGGGAACCCTACAGAAGAGGTGGGGAAGGATTGTAGGAGCCAGAGGGTTCAAGGACACTACAAGAACAGGGCCCCCCCCAAAAAAAATCAACTATGCAGGGCTCACAGGGGCTCGCAGAAACTGAAGAGACCATCTTGGAGCCAGCGTGGGTCTGAGCTAGGTCCTCAGCATACGCCGTATGGTTGTGTAGCTGGATGTTCTTGCGGGACTCCCCACAACAGGAGTGGGGTAGGGTGACTCTAACTCTTCTGCCTGCGCTTGGGATCCTTTTCTTCCTACTGGGTTGCCACGTCCAGTAGTAATATGAGAGTTTATGGCCAGTCTTATTCGATCTTGTTAGGCCAAGCTCAGTGAAGATCCCTGGGAGGCTGTTTTGTTTTGTTTTTGTTTTTAAAGGAAACAGAGGAGGATTTAATCTGGAGGAGAAGAGATGTGTGGGGAGAGACTGAGAAGAGTGGAAGGAGGGAACACTTGTTAGGATGTAACGTACGAAAGAAGACTGAAAGTTAAAAAAGAAATAAGAATAAAGGTAGTTGGCTCAGAAAGAAAAATTATTTAAGTTTTAACCACCTTCAGAAAGAAAAGTGTTTTTTTTTTTTTTATAAGTAGTAGTATATTTTGTCATCATCTTAAGGAATGAGATGTAATTTCTTTACAAATTATATTAAACACATAACTACATAACTGTGAATTTAAAGCTGCTATTTAGGGGCTGGAGAAATGGCTCTTGTGGAAGGCCAGAGTTCAGTTCCTAATGCTTAACAGCAAGCAGCTCACAACGGCCTGTAACTCCAGCTCCAGGACATCTGGAGCCCTCTTCTGTGAGGGTACCAGGCATGCATGTGGTGCACATACATGCATGCAGGCATCATATATACATATCAAATGAAATAAATCGCTAAAGCAGAACTCAGGAGGCACATTCATGCCTGCGCTAAAGTTATACAGAGAAAACATAGCCGATCTCTAGATACATTTAAGAAGTCGTGAAGGTCCAAGTGCCACAAATGTCAGAGACCTAAGGGCTGTGTGGGGATGGACCTGGCCCGTGTGCTAAGTCTCAGGAAGAGTCTGTCACCCACACTTACCTTCTCAACGTCCGGCAGGCAGTTCAATAGGTCAACAGTGAACTTGGAGTCACTGGACTCATTCTCACAACCACTTGATGACATTTTCAAAGGACTTTTCACCATTGCATCTAACACAGCCTCATACAGCTGCTTTGTTATTAGGGGGGAAGGAAGTTCTCTTAGATAGTCCTTAAGAACACCTGTGAAAACAGACCAGAGATAGTGGTGATGGGTCTTCACAGTGCAGTAGGTATAGCAGACTCCTTAAAAAATGCAAACACTATAGCAGTCAACTTTAACATTCTGAAAAATAACATAAACAACAACGTGGAAAGCATTATTACAAAACATGGCAACTTATATTCCTGTAAGCTGCTTTAGTGACTTTGTTTGGATCATGCCAAGTACAGACATAACTCCCACAGTTTTGTTAAGTCATGACGTACTTATGCCCTACTGACTCCGCCCCCTGTGGAAGCTCCTGCATGTACAAAAAAAGTAAGAAATACAAATGTTAGCTGGAAACTAGTAAATTATCCAAATTCTGAACTTTGAAACTTTTAAGGAATACTGAAAGGGCAGCAACGGTCCAAAGCCTTTGCAAATCATCGAGGGCTACCAACGAATCTCCTCTCTAATGCTGCACACATATTTTAAACAGGTATTCTAGACCTGCAGTCTCTGGTGCTACTGTCATACAAAAGGAAAAAGACTGTCCCTAATACCAGGCAAATTCAAACAAAGGTCAAGAAGAGAAAGCAGCAGGCCTGTCCCTGTAAAAGTAAGAGAGGGCTGAAGAATACTGTTTATAGTAAGCTTATTAAGAGAAGCCTAGGACAGTCAAGGCTACACAGAGAAACCCTGTTTCGAAAAGACCAAGACAGAGAGAGAGAGAGAGAGAGAGAGAGAGAGAGAGAGAAGTCTGTGTATGATCAGTTTATTTTAAAAAGCATTTGCCGTGCAGCAGGAAAAAGAAGGCACGGCATGTTTCTTTTCCAAATCTAGGGCTTTGCCAATCAAGTGAGTTTTCAGGATAGTGCTTGAAGCAGGGGACACAGGAGTTAAGTGCAGGTTAGCAGGTAGGAAGAAAGGGTGTCTGTGGGACATGTAAAGTTTGCTTCATCCGAAACTGTAAGGCTCAGAAAGACATGACCAAAGAGCTGAGCCTGAAGATGAGCGACTAAAAGACCACTGTTGCTCAGAAGGTGACAGCCTAGGGACCTCAACTTCAAGGGCATCTTCTGTGACATAGCAAATCCAGGACAGCCTAGTAACAGGGTCCCAATCTCCTACCCCTAACCCCCCCCAAAAGAGACAGACACACAGACAGACAGACAGACAGAGAATCAAGAAGCAATAAGCAGCATCAAGAGATGACCAGGAAATAACTCCAGAGGGAAGAAGAGCTTTCTCAAACACCACTAAGGAAGAGTAACAAAGGACTCCTGTGGTTAAAAGAGGAGGTGTTGGGAGGAGTGGAAAGGTGTATATGTTGCCAAGGAAGACAAGGAAAAACTGCTTCAGGACACAGCGACCCTGAGGTGTCACATGATTGCAAATAATAACTAGGTCAGATACACATGGCCGTAGATGCCAAGGGGAGCAGCCCATTCCAGCCCCTGCATCGTGATCCACTGCCAGGGCCCCTTCATTTACACACAAATTCCTCTTGTGAGGAATGGCAGCTGGGTTTGTAGCTAGGTATAGGACACAATGGCTAGAGGCAGCCAGAGATAAGGGAAAGAAAAGGAAATCAGCGGTCTTGGCAGGCAGTTACCCGGGAATAAAGGACAGAGAGTGGATCAGAAGAGGAATGCACCTGAAAGGAGCCAGCACAAAGGTCTCCTGGGCCAGGAGAGGCAGACTGCAGCCATCTGGGGAAGTCCCCAGAGAAGAAAGCAGAGACTCCTGAGAAAACAGGAAGGAGGGGAATCAGCTCAAGACGTCAGGAAGATCATTTGCACCCAACACCCAGGGAAATCGAAAGCGGGAAGGAAGAACCAAATACTAACAGGCCAGTCAAGGCAGACAGCACTGCTCCCATGGGTCACCGTCCATCTCTCTGCGAAGTGGGGAGGCGAGACCACCAGTAAGGCTGTGGGTGAGGCATGAGGAGGGTAAGATGCTAGACACTTGAGGAGACGACAGGGCGGAGGACGGAGGGGAGAGGGAGAAAGGGGGAGGGAAGCCTAGTGGGAGGGAGAGAGGGATAAAAGAAAAAAAAAAGCAACCCCAACACGTTAGCACCAAAAAGAATTAAACACCTGAGGGAAACAAACAGGTGCAGAAACGAACAACTGTTCTTAAAAAGCAAATTATAGGAGATCTTAAAAAAAAAAAAAATGCAAGTATAGGCCGAGTTTATGCACCAGAAGATAACACTGTGAAGATAGCAAACCCTAAATTGAGTACAGAATCAATACAGATCCTACCAAAATCACAGCTGGGAGCTGGGGCATAGCTCACTGGTAGCCTCTTTACCTAACATGTCCAAGCTGTGGGTCTGATCACCATTATCACCAAATAAGTAAAGTCCAGCTAGCTCTGTCGCGGAAACTTATAAACTGATTCTAAAAATTCCATGTAAGAAATAGCCCCAAAATCCTGGAAAGAAACTGTGAGAACCAACACCTGTCCATTTCAGCTGTTCTTGCTGAGCTTCAGTCATTAGGTGACAAGGCATCAAGGCGCACAGCCTAAAAGAACAGTAATGAGAGCCCACATTCAGTCAAAGCACTAAACTAAAAATAAGCAGGGGGCAGAGTGATGTCTCCATGGTTACAAGCACTTGCTGCTCTCGCAGAGGCCCAGGGTTCAGTTCCTAGCACCCACGCGGCCCTCACCGCATCCCAGGGACTCCAAATCCTTCCTCTGACCTCATCAGGTACCACGCATGCACATGGTCCACACATACATGCATGGAAACAAACCAAAACACACAAGGCAAAATAAATAGTAAATTTTAAAAATGGGAAAAAAGACTCAGCAGAAGCTATGACAAGCAGATATCCACTTGCTAAAGACTAATAAAATCCCTCACAAAATGCACAAAATTTTTGTTGTTGTTGTTGTTTTTGAGACAGGGTCTCCCTGTGTAGCCTTGGCTGTCCTGGACTTGCTTTGTAGACCAGGTTGGCCTCAAACTCAAAGAAATCCATTTGCCTCTGCCTCCTGAGAGCTGGGATTAGAGGTATGTGATAGATAGCATGTCCAGCCTGAGACAAGCAATGATTTAAAGGGTTTAATTTGTCTCATGATTTCAGAGGCTTCTGTTTATGCTGGCTGACTCCATGGCTACATCTGTGGTAAATCAGAAACACCACAGGGAAGGAGAGCCACCCACCTCAAAGCTGTTAGGAAGGTCAGAACGTTGAGAGGGACTAGGGACAAAGTGCAGCCTTTAAGGGTCACACACCAATGACATAGTGGCCACACCTTCCATTTTCTCACCATCTCCCAATAATAATATCAGACTATAAACCCATCAGTGGGTTAATCCTCTGACAGAGCCAGAGTCCTCAATACTCAATCATGTCCCCCAAGCTCCGTGTCTGAACACTATGACTCAAGGGTCATCTCCAATCCAAACTGTAACAGCACCTAAAAGATCAAGTCTAACTGTGTAACTTAAACAATTAAGACAGTATGACTTTAGGCATCACTAGACATGCATATGCTGACTAGAACTTGCGCATGAAAGCTCACAACAGCTTTACTTGTAACAGCCCCAAATTGTTAACAAGGTCAACGCTGGGCAAGAGATGAATGGATGCACCAATAACATCACATCTACTATATCTATAGTGGCAAATGTTGTTGGGCATTAAAAAGAAAATAGGCCATAGGCACTTACAATAACATGAGAGAATTTCAAGATAATTTTGCCAGTAAAGAAAACCATGTATTTACATACATACATACATACACACACACACACACACACACACACACACACATATATATATATACTAATTAAAGTCTCCCCTGTATGGTTCTGTTATGTAATTTCTAGAACATGAAGTCAATTTATAGCAACAGGAAGACCTATGGCTGAGAATGGGGGCAACAGAGGTGACGGTGCAGACAGGAGAGACTGTGAAGGACATAAGGCGGCACTTATATATGAAAACACCCAGCTTCATACTTTAAATACATGCATCCTATTTTATGGCCCTTATGCCTCAATAAAGCTGTTATGTGAGACTAACACTGGCATTCAGGGTCGCATCTTTGCCGGGTGGGAGGAACTAAACAGTGGCCGTGAGAAGGATACTCGGGACATTTAATGGAAGAGGCTGTATTAATGAGTCATGAAAAAGAGTATTTGACAGCGGGGGCTTAGGAGAAAGTAAACGTAAGTCAAAGGAGGCTGACTTAGGGGGAAAAGCAACTGAAAAAAGAGAGAGAGAGAAAGCCTAAAGGAGACAGGGAATCCTTTGAAAGAGTTGGCAGCAAAGGAAATCTGGATGACAAAACCCGGGTTAGATCTTACGAGTGAGTCATTAAAGCAGAGTTGATGTAAAGGTCACTGGGCGCCAAGGCAGGTGGCACACACTTGTAATCCTAGTACTTGGGAGCGAACGCAGGACTGTAAATTTGAGGCCAGTCTGAGCTATTCTGTGAGACTCCGTCTCAACAAACCAACCCCTTGGGATAACAAAGAATGAAGAATCTAGTGTCTAAAATGGCTGGCTGTACACTAAAGTGGCCTAGAATGATGGAAAATATAACCAGAAACAAGGTACCGAAGACTCCACCAGGTGGGCTTGATACGTGAAAACTCTGTCCTGTTCTCAAGCAGAACACTTTGTCTGGACCATTCTGTTCTGTCCCAGACAAAACAACTCCTAAAAACGCATTAACTTCTGAACATGCAGCAGCACTCGCTTCATTATTTCTGGTGTTTCAGACTCACTAGCTATTGTTTTCCAAAGTTTATGCAGAAATGTGAGTTCAAGCAGAGTAAACACAGGAGGTAACGTCATCACCAGCCAATCGCAGACCCGCAGTACTCTCTCTGGAGGCACGGTGGCCCCGTGTGCAGTTCATCACAGTGGCTCCGTGTGTAATTTATCCCAGCATCACTGCTTCTCAGACAAATCATTTCATTGTTTTTTTTTTTTTTTTGTATTTTTAATCATGAAAGAAAATTGCTTTAAATTCTTTTGAAAAACAGCTTTACTGAGATGGAACAGTGCAAATAACATCGGCAAGAACCATCTAGTTTGTGGCTTTAGACTCTCCTACTTAGAAAAGAATGCTACAAACCAGACTTTCACTAACCTATGATCATGTCTACAAACACTGCAAAGCCAGGATCCTTTCTGAAACAAAACAGTCAACTCAAATCACACCTTCCATCCCTAGACCATAAACACTTAGCATCACTTTTATTTCTAAGCTAAGGCTTTGCTGAAACAACAACAAAACACTTTTGTTTATACTTTCCTAGAAATAGGTATCTATGCAATTTTCCTTTAGTGAACTCTTAAAGTGAATCTGTTGCTAATTTTGCAAATTATGTATCATCTTATGCTTTTAAGTAATAAGGCATTCCTTACCAAAAACTTAAAAGTTTCTGATTTGTTAAAAATGCATGTGAGCCGGGCAGTGGTGGCACATGCCTTTAATCCCAGCTCTCAAGAGGCAGAGGCCAGCAGATCTCTGTGAGTTCAAGGCCAGCCTGGTCTATAGATTGAGTTCCAGGACAGGCAGAGCTACACAGAGAAACCTTGTCTTGAAAAACAAAAACAACAAACAACAGCAACAACAAAAATTCATGTGAGGTGGTTCAATGGTGCACCAGAGGCAGAGGGAGGGGATCTCTGTGAGTCTGATAACAGCTTGGTCTACATATACAGAGTTCCAGGACAGCCAGAGCTACATAGTGAAATCCTGTCTCAAATAAAATAAAATAAAATAATCATAAAAAGGGAAAAAATACCTTTGTTTCCTTTCTCTTAGTGGTAAACTGCTTGAGATCAAAGTTACAGCATTCAAGATGAAAGATAATAAATAGTGTGTAATGTAGTCACTCGATTCCTAAAGCCACAATCCTAAAAGTAAACTTCAAGGCACAGGATCACTTCAGTATTTATGAGTGAACTTGCCTTAAATTCTTACCTAAACTTAGCCGTGTATGAAATAAGAAAATAAATTGGGAGAGGCAAACACCAATATACCAAGACAAAGAAAATGTCAAAAAATAGAGCAAAGAAAACAAAACTACCAAAACCCACTGAGGACAGAGAAACCAACGCCCTGAGTCATCTACAGGTAAGAGGGCTTGATGTCTGCGGTTTGCCTCTCCACAATCTTGGGTTGGAGACAATCAGAGAGGGGACAGAACACTACAAAAAGCAGCTGAGTGAAATGGATGTATCTCGCAGTATTCTGCTTCCGTACTGAGTCCAAAACTTTAGTAATTAAAAAAAGGAAAGCCACACGAAATTGTAGGTGAAGATGAGACCCAGAAAATCATCGGTAAGACTGCAAGCCATCTCCTCACAGACAAACTCAAGCACCCTTCCCGCGCTCTCGGAAGGCCCCTCCGCACCGCAGTGTTGCCGCACGTGCCTGTAACCTCTGCTGCCTCTGGTTTCCCGAACCTTCCAAGGTTCTTCCTTCCTTACCTGCCTCCAAAGCTTAGAGAGTTCCAAAGTTCTTGTCTTTTCAAACTTTTGTGGAAATCCAAGGAAAGTTGCCACTGCTGGTACTAACTCCAAAGCTGTACCCTGGGCTATGGTCACCACTTGGACAAATAGTCTCCTCATACTGGGCATGTCAGCACTGACCCACAATGCCAAGATGCGGAAGACAGAGGCAGGAGGATTGCAATTTTGAGTGAGATGCTGTCTCGGAGAAGAGAGAGGACCACCTCAATTCCCACTAGAGCTTTTCCTCAGCAGGAGATGAAAACGTTCAACCTCACTTGAACTCTCCATCCGTGTTTCTTACTTCAAAAACCCAGTGTACAATACCTCCCGGTATTTCTGTACCTAACACAATATCCCAGATCCCATTACATGACCAACCACGTCTGTCTGGCTTGTCCTTGGATGCGTGTTGGCCCCCAGTACTGTGCCCCACCTCCACAAGCTGCACACCGTAATACTGAGAGGGTGCCAAGGTCCCCTGAGTTTCTCCCTCTCTCCTCTTCAATCCACAATGTGCAGCTGCCAGATGAGCATCCCCCCCAAAACAGCCGTTAACGACTCCACTCTTATACTAAGAAATTCTTTATGATTATGAAAATAAGTCACTTGGCACCTAGCAGGGAACCTAAATTCTCTCATCAGGTGAGGCATTTCTTTTTCCTCAACCACCCGAGGGCCAGTCGAGCTAAACTCCTGAGTCATTTTACTTCTCTCCCTAAGGACACGGGAGACAATCCAGGTCTTGCTTTCCCATCATTCCTTCACTACTTAGGAAATGGAAGCCGTCTCTTAATAACTCCCCTCAGAAAAGAAGTCAATCCTTTATGAAGGAAAGCAAGACTTCAGAACAGTATCAGTCAAATGTAGGTTATAAAAGAGTATTTCCACCTTCTTTCCTATAGATATAGTCTTCCCAGAATGAACACAAAATAAAATCTATGTTTTACCTGTTATTACATTTATATCTGGATACTGGTTTTCACACAGACCAACAGTTTTGCTATCCTTCTCAAAAGCCTCTCGAAGCTCTTTCTTGACAGCTGCTGAACCACACAATCGATACAGGCCTACAACCTGGAAAGAAAACGCCATGTTATGGGGACAATAATGCATGTAATGATATAATATAAATCACATGAACTTGTCAGTCAGAAGTACCCTAATGTCATCATAACAGCTCACACGCAGCTTCTGAAACCTCAAATTGATTGTATACAGTGATGGAAGAAATTAAACCAACTTTAGCAAAATAGGTAATAAGTACAATTTTTTTCAAAAGGTAAAATGAAGCCTATTTTAAAATTCATACAGAAGTCCCACAGACAGTGCTCACTCCACAACCTGCAGTACAAACACTTGCTATGTAAATGCTGCTGGCTCTCCTAATTATCCCCGTACACATGCAGCAAGTCAACCTGGTCTCAGCACCACACACAACCTGGTGTGGTGGCATGGCTGCAGGCCAGGCTCTTGTGGGGTCGGGGTAAGAGGGCAAAGAATTTACATCATCCTTGGCTGCATAGTAAATTCAAAGCCAGCCTGGACTACACAAGCCCAGTCATAGGAGGGAGAGATGAAGGGAGGAAGGGAGGAAAGGAGGAAGGGAGGAAGGGAGGAAGGGAGGGAGAGATGGAGGGAGGTAAAGGCCATAAATTTACAGAGAATAAGGGCTTATTACCTATGCTTTCAAATCAAAAGATGATTTAGCAAGCAGTCACCCTGAGCTGAAGGAACAGATAATTATTTCACAGTAAGGAAACAGTAACATTCCTCAATGTTCATTGAATTAGGAATCTCCATATAATTTTAAGTTATCTAGATTATGAGGAAGACACACAAAATGCCGGGGTTTACTTTTGGCTGCCTGTCCCCTGAGTTACTTACACAACTACAAGATCACCCGAGTGGTGGCTCTGACACAGGCCAGCAGCAACAGTGGCACGGGCAAATGGGAAAGTACTCAGCTGACTGACTGCTGGTCAGAAACTCGACCTGCTTCAGAGAAATTTCCACACAAACCAAGGAATGTGCTAGAAAGACAGTTCTCATTTCCAAAGTCTTGATGTTGTCCTGAGCCATACATACTGAGAACAACACGTTAGGGCTAGCACACCATCTCGAGAGGCAAGTGGTGAACAGCTAACGGAGCTGCACACGCATGATGCATAAATATACATGCAGGCAAAACACCCATGTGCCTAAAATAAAATAGTAATTATAAGAAAAACCAGGTGGCTAGCAGATATAAAATCTAGAAGAGCCAAGTCTCTGTCATAGTCCTGATTAGCAAATAGAAACCATTCACTGAGAGAAACCACATATAAAGTTTAATATTTTAGGCAATACTCTGTTTTTAAAATATATACATGACAACAAATAAAGCCCAAATATTAAATAGGATCAAGGGAAAGCAAGTTATTATAGCCCTTTTGATATAGGCCCATTTACGTGTAATAAAATCCTATACCAAGGAGATATGTATACCTTTGAATTCATAGACAAAATAACCCACAGCAGATTCAAGTACTATTTAAGACAGGAGACAATAAGTTGATCAAACATTTTATCCCCCCACAACTCAAATTACAAACACAGATTTAAAGATACAGAAGTGAAGACCTAACATGCACCGTAAAGTGAGGACATTTAAGATACAGCCCTAGAGGCTGGCTTCCCAGGTCATCAATATGCACTTCAGCTATAGAGGACCGGCCATGAAACAGGGGCAGCAACATCCAGTGCAGCACATACAAGAAGCTCATGCTCACGCCACACCCTGTCTGTGTAGGAATCTCAAGTGGTTTTCACAGTGGGAAAAAACCAGAACAGTTATTAACAAAAGGGCAGGCAAAACTTGAGTGGTGGCGACGTGTGGCGGTCCGCACAGTACCGGTGTGAGCCTCTCTTGGCTTGGCCTCTCTGTGCACGTGTGTACAGGGGAGGGAGAAAGGAGGGACTCAGAACAATTACTTCTTGAAAGTAGACAGCTTTCTAAAATGATTTCTTAGTTATCATTTTATTACATGTATAGGCATTTGCCTACATATGTGACTGTACTGTGTGCATGACAGGTGCCCGTGGAGGCCAGAAGAGGGTGTTAGGTCTCCTGGAAGTGGAGTTCCAGGTGGTCGTGAGCCACCATGTGGTTGCTATGAATGACTCAAACCCAGGTCCTCTGCAAGAGCAGCCGGTGGTCTTAACTGCTGAACCACTTCTGAGGCCCCAAAGACATATTTGTAACTATATGTGTGTGTGTGTGTGCATGAGAATAGATCCAGAGGTGCCGGCTCCCCTGGAGCTGGAGTTAGGGGCTGAGATGAGCCACCAGACATGAGTGCTGGAAATAGAATGTGGATTTTCTGGAAGAGCAGCAAGAATTCTTGGCCACTGAGCCATCTCTCTACCATGTGGTAGTGCACACCTGCCATGTCAGTACTTTGGAAGAAAAGCTGGAGGATCAGAGTTCAAGACTAGCCTCAGCTACCTACCTGGTTTGTCTTACAGTCACTTAGTTATCTGTGTACACACCAAGTGTGCCATATTCCATGTATGGAGGTCACAGACTCACTTTCTCCCTCCACCATGGGGGCCCCAAGAATCAAACTCAGGTCAACAGCCTTTACCTGCTGAGCCACTTTGCTGTTACAGGAAATATTTATTTACTTATTTATTTTTAATTAATTAATTTTTTTTATTTCCCGTGCATTGGTGTTTTGCCTGCCTGGATGACTGTATAAGGGTGTTGGATCCTCTAGAACTGGAGTCACACACAGCTGTGAGGGGACATGTGGGTGCTGGGAATTGAACCGGGTCCTCTGGAAGAACAGCCAGTGCTCTTAACCACGGAGCCATCTCTCCAGGCCCCAGGAAATCGTTCTTAATAGAAACCTTTCTAAACATTTATACAAATAAGAATCACTGCTAAAAACAACAGTCTTTATACCACAGTTTTATATATCTCTCAGAAAATAAGCTAAGATACACAACTGCTTGCGCTCCTTATTTTAATTTTGGATTGAAATGTGTATATTTAATAAGATTAACTTTGAAGTCTACTCAATCTCTGAGCTCTCTACACAAGATGGGGTTGGGGGTAAAAGAGGAAGTGAAAACTATGAATGAAATGTCAGTCAACTGACTGAAAGTTGGACTGTAATGTAAACGGTTTGTCCAAAGAGACAACGTAAACCAGAGACAGAATCACGAGTCTGAATTGAAGTCCTTCTAGGTTACGCATCCTACTTCTGGGTACCATTTTCAAACCGTGTTACGAATAACAACGGGTTTGTTTCTTCCATGGGTTGCCTTTGCTGTCCTATTTTAGACAGATGGAAAGATGTTTCCACAGTTCAGAGCACTGGCTGCTCTTCCAGAGGCGCTCTTGGTTCAATTCCTAGCACCCACACGGCACCTCACAATTATCTGTACATCTAGTTCCAGGGCATACAACACCCTCTTCAGGCCTCTGTGGGCCCCAGACACACATCATGCAGGCAAAATACTCATACACGTAAATAATAAAAAATAAGCAACAAAGCAAACCGTGGACATGCGTTCTTATCAGTGGCAGCTTTCCTCATCTCAAATGTGGCACCAGAGGAAAAGGCCAGGTGAGTGTGGGCTTCCGAAGACTAGGGCCGAGGGAGAGCAGAGGGTAAGCATTTAACCTCGATGTGGTGTGGAACCAGGCACTGGCACCCACTGCTGGACCGGCCCCACAACTTCAAAGCATGGAGAAATGCATGCTAAAGGATGGAGCCCTTCCGTGTTGTCAGCTTTTCTAGACAAGTCACTGCAGAGGAAGACAGTCCTTTCCAGTACTAAAGCCCAAGTGCTGCTGCCTCACAAAGTAAACTATTAAGCCGGCTAGCGCACTCTCAGATCACAGCAACAGGAGCTAAGATGTGGAACACACTCCAGAAATAGTGAACTGTGGACTGGGGAAATGTCTCCATCTTTTTTTTTTTTTTAACCTTACCTTGAATTCCTTTCCCCAAGACTTAACAACCAATCAACAGAGGACAGAGCAGAGAAACAGTGAAATACCTGACAACCCCTCTTTTCAATCTCCACGATGCATTTCTGTATCAGCAGCGGCACCATCGAGCCTACGTTTTCTTTTTCTACAACTTTCTGAATGTCCACCCCAAACATTACAGATTCTCGGTTTTTATCCAGGCCGTGGAGAGAATTCTCCCACTGTTCCATGAGGGTCAGCTTGACATAGATAAGCCCTCTGGGTTCGAGCTTGACGGCCAGCTGGTGTGTTTTTGCCCCTCTGAATAAAGTGGGCAGTACAACTGTGCCGTGGCAGCACACTCGATTCCTCCTTGGCGTGGGCTCCCAGCTGAACACCACCAGCTTCAAGTGTTGTGCGTTTTCGATCTCAATGTTGAAAGTGTGGTCCATGTCCAGAAACGTCGTGCGGCAGGTGAGCAGCGCCGTTCTGGCTTTGTTCACCGAGTCTACCTGAATTGCACAGAAGACGTCTTTAGAGTCTATCCGGGGAGGCTTTAAACCCTCTGCGCCGTAGAAGTGGACACTCAGGAGCCCGGATATGTACTGGGAGCACCTGGCTTGGTCCGCAAAGCTGTAATGTCTGAAGGCGTCTGTGTCTATATCACCCTTGCTACAACAACTGCTTGGAACCGGTTCTCGCCCCTTCCACACTTTGTGCTCGGCTCCGTGCTTGCCGGACTTAGCTCGCAGTTCAGGCGAGTCTCCGTCGCTGAGGTAGCCACCCTTGCAGGAGTACTTTGAGCTCCTGGGGACTTTCTTTTGGTAGCTGTGCTGAGAAGACACAGTGGTATCAAGATGGTAGCGGCTTATCACATTCCTGGTCGGGTTCCCGGAAGGCAGAATAACACTATGAGGAATTTCTCGGCAGCTACACTTAGACAGCGAAGGGGAACTATCCGGACTGTTGACGTGGTGCGAGGCTCCCCAGGCACCCAGCTTTCGGCTGAATTCTGGCAACCGCTTCATTTTCATAGAAAGTTTCCTCACAGTACGTGGAGATTTTATTTTATCTGGCAAAGACCAAGTAATTGAGCTGCCTTTCTTCACAGGGCTGGGGCTTGGAGAAGATGGCCCCATAGCTCTGAGTTCAGTCCTATGTGTAGAAACTAAGATCCCAGGACCTTAAAAAGAAGAAAACCATACTATAAAGAAAAGTGTACCGACTCCTCGTTTTATTCCTGCTTTATAAGCAAACTGGCTCTCACAGGGACTGAAACACCTCCGGCTTTGCTTCTGTGGGAGCTGGGGTGGATCTCCACTCAGCATGGCATTCGGATGCTGACAGGAAGTGGCCCCTGCCTACGGGCTATTCTGAAGCCTGGGGTAGGGCCTCGGGCTCCTTTCCCACACTTCCCTCTGCAGCCAGCACAGAGCCTTAGGGAGCTGTGGAGGGGCTGTGGAGGGCTGTGGAGGGGCTGTGGAGGGGCTGTGGAGGGGCTGTGGAGAGCTGTGGAGGGGCTGTGGAGAG
>OU015753.1:96838191-96840101 GCA_907169655.1 Acomys percivali | reverse complement strand
GCTGTGGAGAGCTGTGGAGGGGCTGTGGAGGGGCTGTGGAGGGGTTGTGGAGGGGATGTGGAGGGGATGTGGAGGGGATGTGGAGGGGTTGTGGAGAGTTGTGGAGGGGCTGTGGAGGGGTTGTGGAGGGGATGTGGAGGGGATGTGGAGGGGATGTGGAGGGGTTGTGGAGAGCTGTGGAGGGGCTGTGGAAGGGCTGTCTCCATCTCGACACATCCAACTGGAAACACAACTACATCACAATGCTGCTTCTGTATGCATTCCCTCTAAAGCCAAGTGTTGTTGATTTAGAAAAAAAAAGTTAAAAACCAAACAAGTCTATAATTTAGGCAGCTAAGAGGCCTTCTTTGTTCTAAGGTCTCAGGATATTGTATATCCAATTAAACTTCCTGGTAAGCTGGTTCTGGCGAAACATTGATAGAACATGGTAAATGCTAAAATTTCCCCATTTAAAAAAAAAACACAAGAAGTTAATCAATTTTATTTTTGAGTTTGAACATGCTCCTAAGTTTTCAAATTAATCACAAAAATGTGTTCTCAAACATGTAACTTAAATTTTCCTTTACAAAATAATACAGTCTCATTCCAGCTGTTTAGTATTCAATTTTCTATCATCCTTTAGATAAATATCTTACTAGCCTTAATACCAGAATCAACTCTTGGCAAACAATTTCAGGGATAAAATGTGAACATGTCTGTTCACACACAAGTCTCGTCCCGCCCACCTGTGTATCCTAGTGACAAGTGTTGTCTGCATACAGAATAGCGACTGTGATTAGCATGCATCCTGGGCTTTCCTGGTAAACAGCTAATGAGGAGTAGAAGACTTTCATACAGGACAAAGCGTCCCTGGTACTGCCTACCACAAAGCGTCCTACTGGCTCACTGATCTAGAACCTTCTACGGTAGTCAGGGTCCTGCTTTGTCTAACATTAACCTATTTTATTATAACCTAGAAAGGCTATCCGGTGTGTTAAACTGCTGAGTTTTTCTAAATTATTAAGGAATTTAATATTCTGATCCTTGGCCAGGCGTGGTGGCACATGCCTTTAATCCCAGCACTTGGGAGGTAGAGGCAGGTGGATCACTGTGAGTTCGAGGCCAGCCTGGTCTACAAAGCAAGTCTAGGAGAGCCAAGGCTACACAGAGAAACCCTGCCTCGAAAAACCAAAAATCAAAAAATAAAAAATTAAAAAAATAATATTCTGATTCTTTTTATAAATTGTTAGTAAACAATTTCTAAGTCCTTAATTGTTAAAATGAATATTTTATATGTTAGAGCTTCTACTGCAGACAGGACAGAATTTATTTATTACCACAAAAGTCTGGGGCTGCAGAGAGGGCTCAGCGAGTAGAGTCTGCTGCATGAGTGTTAGAACCTGAGTTCAAACCCTTGGACTTCATGTAAAGTCGGGTCTGCTTATGTGCGTCTGTGATCAGCATTTCCACAGCGAGATGGGAAACAACTAAAGGGGATCTACCTCCCCCAAGGTGGAAGATGAGGATAGACACCCAAGGCTGTCCCTGACCTTGTGAGTTCTGTAGCATGCGTGTGCCCCGACTTACACACAGGAACAAGCGTGCACACGCACACACACACACAAGCACACACATGCACACACATGCACACACACATGCACACACAAATTGCTTTGATCTTTAAAATCCATTAACATTTAAAAATACAAAACTCATTGGAGTTTTCATTGGAACTACAACTTACCAAACAAATGACAAAACAGCTATGAGAAACAAGTATAAAATGAAAAGTGCTTAAATATACAAAATTATGCACCAAGTTATAGGTGCTGGATCCCCTGGGAGCTGGTATTATAGAGAGCCAACTCATGTGGTGTTGAGACCCAAGCTCAGCAGGTCCCCTCCAATAGCAGCAAGCTCTCGTAATACTG
>OU015753.1:96818191-96833191 GCA_907169655.1 Acomys percivali | reverse complement strand
AGGGTTTCTCTGTGTAGCCTTGACTGTCCTGGACTCCCTTTTGTAGACCAGGCTGGCCTCGAACTCACAGCGATCCGCCTGCCTCTGCCTCCCAAATGCTGGGATTAAAGGTGTCGATTGTAGAGAGTGTTGGGTGACTGACTGTTCAGGCAGTGAACTGTCTCAGTCATTTTTTCATTTTGGAAGCTGATAACCTGCACTTCCAGTTCACTCAGGTATTTAAGTTTTATTCTTCTCAAGTCTCTGATGGGGTTGAAGACTAGATAGTTTAGTCTTTCAATTAAGCTTAGTCGGTTAGAAATTACGATGTTTTAAGATCAAGAAAGATGTTTGAAGTCAATAGAGATGAGATATAATAGATACTGATTTCCATTCAGAAATTTGACCCAACAAAACAAGAAAGATGTTTATTTCAAGTTTGACAAATACAAATAGCCAAATCACTATGAATCTAACATTTATATAATTCCTGATTGTCTCTTGGTTCTTCCTGCCGTATGCATTTTATTTTATTCATGTGTAATAATATAAATGTATATGTTAAAAAAGAAACATAGTAAAAAAAATGAAAGAAAAAAAAAAAGAGTGAAGTAAGGAGGCCTCTGTGCTTTGTTCTAGCTGGGGTCAGTTTAAGTATCAAGTATTAAATAAAGAAGTGTTTCCAAACCCGAGAGACATGAGAACTCTGGATCCTCACTAAAGTGTGGCCTTCCAAACAGCGACGCCTGTCTACTCAAAGCCAGTGAAAATGCAGAATCCCGGGGCCCTGGCCACACTTACTGAATCTGCACTGTAAGGTTTCCCAGGAACCCATACACACACTGTCTGACAAGCAATCCTTCTCCAACAGTGAGACCCACCCTTTCTGCAGCAAGGGCCCAGAAAACACCCCAAGCTGTTCTCAGAGGCTAAACAGATTATCTCCTCTTTGACTGAGAACCACTCACTGGTCTAGAAGCACAGGACTTTCCAACCAACACGACTCTGCTCTCTGCTGACTTTGTGATTCTCAAAGTTTGCCCGCCACCAGCAACTCCAATGTTCCATGGCGCGCTTCCAAAGCAACAAACAAAAAGGCTGCACTTGCTTCCAAAGGCCGGAAGGCCAAACTGTCTCAGCACAGAGTTTAAAGGCAGAAGACGGTCAGAAACCACACACTTGCTGCTACTAACGTTGGGGATACTGGTGGGGTGGGGGGTGGGGGCAAAGGACAAAAACAAAACAAAACAAAACAAAAACAATAATGAAACCAGAGTTTCAAATACTTAAAAAAAAAAAAATACAGATGAGAATCTGTACCACAGTATCAACTTCACTTAAGATGCCTGAAAATCACACTAGCTTGGGGGTGGGAGTAAGGAGGTGCGGGTGGGGGTGTCTGGAGAGATGGCTGAGCGATTCAGCAGACCAGTTGCTTTTCCAGAGGACCCAGGTTCTATTTTCAGCCCCCCAGAAGGCAGTTAACAACCACCTCTAACCGTGTGGGCACCTGGCATGCTAGTGGTGCACAAACAAAACAGCTATACAGATAAGAATAAATAAATCTTTAAAAAAAGAGAAAGGGGGAAGGGAATAAGCTAGGGGTAAGAGGCAGGGCTTGTAAGGGTGGCATGAGCAATTAATAAACTCAGGGGCAGGCAGCTCTCTGTAAACTCAAGGCCAGCCTGTTCTACACAGTGAGTTCCAGGGCCACGTAGACTCTGTCAACTAACCAACCAACAAACAAAAAAGATCATACAAGCTGGGATCTGAGGGTGTGGCCAGTGGGTGTGGTGCTTGCCTAGAGTGCACAAAGCCCTGGGCACCATCCCCTGCTCCTCATACACTGGGTATGGTCATACACAGATCTGGAGTTCAAGACTAGCCCTGGCTACAAAAACAGCAACAAAAAAGATCATGCCATGTAATTATCACTGCCTTAAAATCTTTAGGCAATTATTAACAGTTAACCTACCCTAAGTGTCTTCTTTCACAGAAGCAGAAGTGCAGTCAGAGAGGCTCAAGTACACTTTTAACACAATAAACAACTAAAGTGGCTCAAATGGTGCTCCAAAATATATTCCTAAAAAATGTGTGCTAGCTGGGCATGGTGCCGCACACCTTTAATCTCAGCACTCAGGAGGCAGAGGAAGGCAGATCGCTGTGAGCTCGAGGCCAGCCTGGTCTACAAAGTGAGTCTAGGACACCCAAGGCTACACAGAGAAACCCTGTCTCGAAAAAAAAAATTGAGTGCTAATTAAAACTTTTTTTAAAAAAATAAAGACTTATAATAAAGAACAGTTGGCAAATAAACTATGGTTCTTTCATAACCTTAAGGCTTGCAGAAACTTGACAATATTTACTATGTATAATGACTTTAGATTTCTTAAATAATCATCTCAATTAGGAACAAATTGGCCACTCTATGAAGACTACAGCCCACTTAAACGCATCCGACTGTTGGCTTTAAAATACCATCAAATTGAGTGGTTCTTGGCAGAAGCCAGTTATCAGAGCAGAAAACCACTTTTGTGTGCATTTGTCCTAATAGTTTCCAAACATTTAAAAAAAAAAAACTAAGATTAGGTTTCCCCACCCCATTGCATAGCTCTTATGTATCCTGACTTGTAATTTTACTTTGAAAGAAAAATATCCATATGGATAGAAAATGTGCTATAAAACTTTTAAAATACTGTCTTTTACACAATTTAGAATGTGCTGCTCAAAACAGACTGTATCCTTTTTCAGAAAACAGCTTTAAGTTTTTTATTTTATTCTCTTTCACGTGTCGGGAGTGGGGGGGGCGGGAGAGACCAAATCCAGGTCTTGAACCTCCTAAGCATACACTCTACCACTGAGCTACATAAGCAACACAACAAAAGGACTCAAAGGGACTCCAAGTCACATCAACTCTAAGTAAAGAAAAGGTAGATACATAGCAAGGCTGGAGAGATAGCTCAGTAGCAAACAGCACTTGTTCTACCAGAGGACCAGGTTTCAACTCCCAGCACCCACATGGTAGCTCACAGCCCTCTATAACTTCATCTCCAGAGGATCCTATACTCTCCAAGGGCACCAAGCAGGCATGCTATGCACAGAAACACATACACACACATACACACATGCAGGCAAAACCCATACACATAAAATAAATCTTAAAAAATGTTTTAGTTGAAAACTGAACTAAATTAAATTATTAAAATGTTTTTTTTTTTTAATGTGAAGGGCCACCCCACCCCCCACCCACTACTCACCCTGTCTTCTTGCAAGAAGTTACTTAGCATCCTAAAAGGTGTTTTATAAAAAATTCCACCCATCTTCCCAGGCCAAGCCGTTTAATGAAATTAATTGGCTCAAGCCTCTGGAGACTTCTGAGTGTGCCTGACCCTTTATGGAGGTTCTTAGTCTTGAGAACTGAGTGTGAATCCACTGGACAGGCTGATCTGGCTTCAGCAGAACCCCTCAGCAAACTCCGTGCCCCCTAGGACCCTTTGTTGTTGAGTGACAATGGCCTTATCTTGCGTGGGGGAGAAAGGATGAGAGAAGACCTGAGGAAAGAATCCAGAATGGTCTAAGACCAGCAAACTAAGAAAAACTGTTTTAACCAACCACAGCCTTAGATACCTAAAAACTTACATTGTTTATTTTCACTTCAGGTTAGATGTCTTATAAAATACTGCTACAGTAATTGCAATTATTTGGTTTCAGTTTCTGGAAGCTGTTAACACTTCCAGATTTAATGTCAGAATGGAAGAAGCAACAAATTCATCCTATGAGGAAACATATTTATTTAACTCCCGGGATACTTGCACAACTACTAAAGTAATTTGATGGTGAATGTTTTCCATGCAGTTTTGTTACCAGTAAGATTTGTCATACAGAGTTAAATTAACCAAGCCAGGGGACCTTAACTAGGTTGTGAGAGTAAGGCTGGAACTACAAATACTTTAGATTTGGGTTAAAAGGCTTGTTTTGATGTGAGCTTGGTAAAGTGCAGCTCTCTTGGCAAATACAGTCTATTATTCCTTTTTTCAGGTGAAAGAGAATTAGAATCTATTGTTGAATGCCTACTGTCTATATATCATACAAAATCATTCTTTAATTATAAGTTGTGTGAACTTTGTTTCTCCCCACATTTGTGTTTACTGGTGCTGAAATCCAATCCTGTGGAGTATGTAATATTTCTTTTCTTTTCTTAAAAACAGTCTCACTATGTGGGCCAGCCTGGCCTCTCACAGAGATCCACCTGCCTCTGCCTCCAGAGTGCTAGGATTAAAGCAAGCCTGGGCTGGATGCGCATTCTTACTGTGAAACCCTCATTCATTCAGAGCTTACTATTTTTAAACTCTTCCCGAAAGGGGTGTCAAGTCGTCACATGGTTTTGATCTGTTTCTTTCACCAGATAATTTTGATGTTTATAACAAAATTCAGAGATTTCTAAAACTAGATCCTCAGTGATAATTTAAAACCATGCACAGAGCAAAAGAATGTGAATACTATATAAGGACAAACAACGTTAACATTTCTTTTTCTACTATAAATAGTGTTTCCTAAGTTTTCAAGTGACCTCAGGTGCTTGGACTTGGTCATGGGTGACATTTACTTTCATTGCAATACCGGTATCCTAGCTTTCCTACAAGTAAATGACACCTTAGCTGTGGTTAGTTTGAGATGTGCGGGTGTGTGTGTGTGTGTGTGTGTGTGTGTGTGTGTGTGTGAGTGAGTGTTCCCAGCACGCTCCACGGGTTATGTCTGAGTTCAAGTATGCGTAAGAGCCTGGGAAAGAAGAAAAGGAACCTAATAAGTAAAATGACGGCTTATGAAGCCTTTAAAATTCTACCTTGGATCAAATTCAGGCTCACAAACTTCCCAAGTCCTAGGGTTTGCCTACAGCTACAGAGGAAAGTTAAGGCAGCCGCCCGCCGGTCTCAAAGCCTCCAGAAAGAACTTGACTCACTGCTGTCCTAAGGGAGAAAACTCGCTGACTCTTGGAGAAGAGAAAAACATCCGAAAAGAGAAAGAAGGGAAAGGCAGGAAGCGAGAGAAAGAGAAGGGGGGAGGTAGGGGAGGGAGGACGAGGAGAACATAAGATTTAGTGCATGACATTGGCAGGGTCACGGGACCGTCTGCAAAAACACTGGCGGAGGCAGAAGCCCACTTGGCAAACATCAGAGCAGTGGTTCTCAACTTGTGGGTCTCGACCCCTTTGCTTACTGAGGGAATCTTTCACGGGGGTCGCCGCAGAAAACGATTGGAAAACACAGAGATTTACATTATGGCTCATAACAATGGCAAAATTGCAGTCGTCACGTAACAATGAGGATAACTCCGTAGTCTGGGGTCAACACAACATTGAGGAGCTGTATTAAAGGGTCGCAGCAAGAGGAAGGTTAAAAAAAAAAAAAAACCGCTGCGCTGGAGGCAAACGGAGTTGCTTCGCATATTGACTGCAAAGTGCCCTACCTGTCAGTGTGATTCTTTGGTCCGTTGTCACCGAGAGGACGTGGTTTTCATGCACTTTCCAACTGCCCAAATTTGGAGAGGTTGCCTGCGCTCCGGGAACTTTGGGTGCTGCCCCACGAGCGCGACCCTTCATCCCCAGGGACAGCAGGCGTCCTTTGTACATCCACTTCTGTAGTTTCTTGACTGTCACCGCAGGTGGCTTGAGGAGGGCAGGCTCCTCGGGACGGTCTTCTTGACTGCTGGATAACACAGAGGTCCCCGCAGAATCCCTAAAGGGACGTTCGGAGGACCGGCCCGAGTCCTGGCAGATGGGAGGCAGCAGGGCGACGGACGCAGCAGCCCGGTGGCTGCCCCGGCCCCAGCCGTCCATCCCACCTCCACGTGGCGGGGGCTCGTCCCTGTCCCTTTGCGCACCGCACCTGATCCAGCTGTCGCTCGCCCACCGCTGGAGCAGAGGCGGCTGGGGACTCACGCGGAGGCTCTCGAGACTTCTGCAGCTGGACAGCCGCGTCCGAGGACTGGCCGGCAGTCCTACCCGGGACTCCCTCAGAGGCGATCTGGGCGGGGACACCTGCCGCGGAGGGCGGTCGCAGCCTCGGGGGCTGCAGGCTAGGCGCACTGCTGCGCCGCGGGGGAGAGGCGGCTGCTGGCCCTGAGCCCGGGCTCCCGTGGGTCCGCCCCGCCGCGTGCCCGTGTCAGGGGGCAGGTCGTGCATGGCCTGGATCAGCAGATAATAGGCCTCTCGCAACTGGGTCTGCAGCCTGCCGGTCTCCAGGAGGCCGCCCTCCATCCCCGGGGAGGAGCCCGCCGCCGGGGAAGGCGAGGCCTGCAGCACCTCCGCCCCTTCGGGCGCGCAGCCCAAGGGCAGGTTCTCATAGTAGTCGGCGCCCTCGTCCTCCCCGTCGTCGCCGCTGCCCTCGGTGCCCGGGGAGGCGCGAACAAGCGCTCGGATGGGAGCGGCGGCCTCCTGAGCCCCGCGAGACCATGGGACCCGCGCGCCTGACGGCTCCGGGTGCGCCCCGGTCCCACAGGAGGGATGCTCCATGCGGGGGCCCAGGAGCTCGCGGGGTGGCAAGCGTCCCTCGGAGCGCGAGGCCATCACGGTGTCCGCGTGCAGAGCGATCGCCCCGGGACCGCGCACCTCCCGGAACGGGCCGAACGCCCTCCTCCGCAGGGGCTCCGCCATACGCGCCGCCTCAGCAGCCAAGCTCGCCCAGGGCGCGGGGAGGGCTCCGAGTCCCGCGCGGGCGGAGGCGGAGGCTCTCCATGACCGCGGCCGGTCCTCGCCAGCTCTTCACATACTTGGCATAACTCTGCAGCGGCGGGCCTTGGGGGTTGGGCGCGGGCGCGGGCACGGCAGCGCGCATGCCCCGGAACTGGAGCCGCGACGGGGCGCGCGGGCCACTGAGCGGGGTTCCAGAGGTGGGCGCTCCGGGGGCGGGGCCAGCTGCGGAGAGGGAAAGGTGGAGCGGGTCTGGCTGCCACGCCGCTACCCTCCCCCGCCCCTCCCCGCTGCCCCCCGTGTGGGGCGTGGCTCCGGTGCAGCAAGTCCTAGCTTGAGAGTAACAAAGACTGTTTGGACCGACCCAGTGTGTGTGCAGGTGTATCTCACTGGAGCCAGGTTCCAGAGATATTCCGATCAGCTCCCTCCCCCTCGGAGCTGTTGAAAAGGAATTTGCGGGGCTGGAGAGGTGGCTGCTCTTGTAAAGGACACAGGTTCGATTCCCAGCTCACAGCCTTCAGTAACTCCAGTTCCAGAGGTTCCGATGCCCCCTTCTGGCCTCCGCGGGCACCAGGCACGCGTGTTGTAGACAGACATAGGTGCAGGCAAAACAGCCATGTACATAGAAATACATAATAAAAAGGAGGATTTGCAGCAACTCCTTTTTGATAAGGAATTATTTAAATCCTTTATGTCCTAAGTCACCTCCGGTCCCTCTCCTTTAAGTCTGTTTTTCCTTCTGTAAAAAACGATGCCTGCTCATCCAACGTTAGTCCCTACATCAAACAAAACATATTAAGTGGAGCCACAGATACCAGAGTCCTGAGTACGACGGCCAAACAAGAAAAAAAAAAAAAAAAAAAAAAAAAAAAAAAACACGCTAAATTTACAGCTTTTAAATGTAAAAATGGATACTCTCCGTTTCAATTCTCTGTTGAGAAACAGCTGGATTGAAAGAGGGAGAGGATGAAATTTGGAAACACCTACTCTCACAAAACAGGAAGGCTCGTATCTCCGGGTAGCAATGCCAAACCCAAGTCCCTCGTATTTAATTGACGCCGACGATCGATAAGAATTAGGGTTACCATCGCCCCTGACTTCAGCTATACTCTTTAGTTTTATGTGTTAGAACTTGACCTCTGAGCTATGGATAGTGCACAAATATCTCACACATACCCGCACTTAGTAGGTACTCAAGTACTCAAAAAAATGGTAGCTGAGTAAACAGGACTAGATTACAAAACAGGATGACTTGGTCCATACGTTCCTGTTGTTTTCTGCACCTAAGGCTCCATCTTCTCAATTCACTTGGCTCTGTGCTCCTTCTGTTGGCCTCTGGCTCTCTGCCTTCTGTCTGTGGCAATCCTGCCCATCCTTGGCGTGGTGCGCTGGTCTACGCGCTGTAATCTCGGCACTGGGGGAGGAGGAGGCATAGCATGGGCAGGTGGGGGAACAGCCTGAACTATTTGGTGAGACCCTCTCTCAACGAAGTAAACAATGGAACACAGGACCTGACAGGATTGCTCAGCTGTAAAGGCTGTCTGTCTGCCTTCAAGCCGGATGACTGCAGTCTGAGTTATCTCTTCAGGACCCACATCATGGAGGGCGGGGACCCATTGCTCTGACCTCCACCCGCAGCTGTGGCACACACTCAAAAAACATAAGAATGTGAAAAGGAGGTGGAGGGCCTGACCCACCTTTATTTTCAACTGCCTTCTTCCCCATGACGTCAACTCCCAGAAGGGCATGACCTCAAGTTCTACGAACCCTCAATAGCCCTTTATTACTATCCAGCACATACACACACACACATCACACACGTATATCACATACCACACGTACACACACATATAACACACACCACACATACATACACACACATATGTATCACATACCACACACACATACACAATATACACACACATATATCACATACCATGCATAATCACACACCACACCACACACATATATACACATCACACACACACACACACACACACACACACACCCCACAGCACACACATACACACAAATCTTTATCATATATTTGCTGGGACAGATTGCTGTAGCTACTTTGTTTTACATAATTTGTGTGCATATGTTTTGTCTTCCTTACAAGAAAATTCAAAGTTCACCCACTTCCCTAAGGACAGAAACTACAGTTCCCTGTTGTACTATGGTAAATACAGCATCTTAAACATTGAACATGATGAATCTTTCTTTCTTTCTTTCTTTCTTTCTTTTCTTGCCTAGTATTTTTTTTATTAATTAATTTGTTCAGATTACAACTCAATTGTTCTTCCATCACTTGTATCCTCCCATTCCTCCCTCCCTCCCACCCCCACCCTATTCTCCTCCCCTAGGTCTATGACTGAGGGGGATCTCCTCCCCCCACTTTATGGTCACAGGCTAACAAGTCTCTTCTTGGTAGCCTGTGTATTCTTTCTTTGAGTGCCATCAGGGCTCCCCACCAAGGGGAGGTCATCAAATATGGGGCACCAGAGTGATGAACTTTTCTTAAGTGACAGCAATGTTAGAGAAAATAAGTAGTGATGGTTTCCAGTCTGCTACTCAATTCTGCACTAGGACCGTGCTGCATTGGGGTTGTTTTAAAAGTCTCTCAGTAACAAACAGGGAAAACAGATTTCAACACAATCTCAGTTCATATTATGAAATGTTACTCTATGGTGTTCATACGTTAATACCAACTGTGCTAGGATTGTATTGCAGGAACCTGAGGCTACTTCATGAATAGTCAAGACATAAAAATATTCCCACAGGAAATGAGTGATAGTAAAGCTGCCAATAATGGGCTTTATAAACACAATCTGATCTCTATCTCAGAAATTGCTTTCCTTCCAACTGTGTTGCACAATCTTTTTATTCTTTGTAGTTAACAGAGTTTAAAATGCCATAAGCTGCACACATGTACACACATACACACACACAAACACACACTCACACAATCTATATATTGAACTCTGTCCTTAATTTAACTTGCTAACTTGTTTAGGAGTCAGGAAATTCACTGGTCACTGTAATATGCCATGCAATCCTTTAGACATTACTCAGAACCAAGTTTAACACAGCATATCACAGTGAAATTTAATACTATTAAAACTGAGGATGGGAACTGGCCTGGGGCTTTGGCTCAGTTGGTAGAGTGCTTTGAGCAGGCACAAAACCTGGGATTCTAACCCCAAAACCGCATAAAGTAGGTGTGGTGACCCACACCTGTAATCTCAGCATGTAGGAAGTGCAGGCAGGAAGATGAGAAATTCATGTCGTCCTGAGAATGTTCTAGAACTCAAAATCACAATTTTAACTCTATTTTGAGTCACAGAAACTAATACTACAACTGTGACCATGAACACTATTTAATGATCTTGAATATATAAATCCTTTTTTTTCTCTCTAAGTGTATTATACTTAAATGAAAAGTCTGTAAACATGTCGTTCTGAGCTGTACCCACAGACCTGACATGATCTACAGTATAATTCACCATAGCAAGGTTTTGATCCATTCAGTTATCTCCATTTCCTTTTCTGTCTAATCTTGCAGATTCCCGTGGAAAGTAGGGGGTGGCCAAGACATCTTCCAGTGTTTATACTTGTTCCTCAAGGGCTTGGCAATCACTTGGTGCCTCATGAATTGACAACTACCACACTGGCGCTGCCATAAAAGATTTAACAGCGATGGGATCATAGGGCTCAAAGAAGGCAGGAAACCAAGCAGGCTGGGATGGCCCTGACTCAGCCTGGGAGAATGGAGCAAACAGGCGGGCTGAGGCACGGGGTTCGTTTAGCAGCCATGGACGGGACTGACTGTAGCTAAG
The DNA here is from genome assembly GCA_907169655.1 of Acomys percivali. NCBI lineage: Eukaryota > Metazoa > Chordata > Mammalia > Rodentia > Muridae > Acomys > Acomys percivali. Next base: position 96,822,691 of record OU015753.1, on the reverse strand, counting down.
AATGTTTCAGTTATTCTCTAGACAATCTAATGTACCCGCGTGTCACTGGTTCCCAGGCTTCCATCGTACTCTTGGGGAAACTGAGGAAGACAAGGTTAGCCCTGGAATTTCTGCTGTTCTCTCTTCCTAAACCGCCTCCCCGGAAGCCCAGGGTATAGACCCATCTGGTGTACCATCCAACTCCATCAGCACTGAATAAACAGCAGCTTGAGCCTACACATGACCACACTGAACTGACCCAGATGGCATGTCCTCCACACAGAGGTCCTTGATTAACATCTGGCACTTTGCCGTATCCCTCATGGCCTCCTACCGTCCTGTACAGTAATGAAAGGAAGACTTTTACTAAATCTGCACGTGGCTTCTCATGTTTTAGAATACTCACTGACACTTCATATTCCCTAATCTTATGCCATCTATATAATTGCTTGTTCGAGTTCACCATGATGAAATGGGAAACAACCCATCAACCCCCTCCCCCAGCGTCTGATCGCAAAGCCACTACACCCCTGTGGCATTTCCTAGAACAGAAATAGATGAGAGGCACTCTTCCTAAGATGGTGCCTGCTCTTACTTGAACATTTTTTGCTGCACATTAGCTGATCACCCTTCAGAAAAGAGTTTAATGTTTTATGAGTTCGTGGGAAAACACAATCAAACATGTGAATTGTTCTTAAAGGAGCCTTCATCAAGGCCGTTAGAGCTACAGCCCACATTCCCACTACCTATGAGTTTATTTGGAAAAAAACCATAATACCAAACACATAATAGAATTTCATCCTGAAAAAAACGGAGTTTGGTTTTAAAAGGAGGACTATGTGGTTTAGTATTTTTGTAGTAGTCACTGTTGTGGTTGGTTTTGTGGCCAAATACCCAATAAGAAGAAACCTAAGGGAGGAAGGATTTGTTGGCTCACAGTTTGAGGGCTCCAGTCCACAGTGGAGGGTAAGACATGGGTCACTAGCACAAGGCTACTTGCTCACATTTCAAAACCCAGCAGAGAGCAATAAAACAGGTCCTCGGCTCACTTCTTCCTTTATCCTCTGTTATCCCATCCAATCCCAGAGCACACAGGATGCTGCCACCAAGTTCAGGTTTTAGTTTTCCTGTGTAAGCTAATCCTTCTTTTAAATGAAATATCACAAATGCCGCCAAAGGCGTGCCTTGAGGTCTCTTAGGTAATTCTAAATCCAGCCAAGTTGATGAAGAACATTAGCCATTGAAAGTTTTTTCTCTTTTCTTTTCTTTTCTTTTAATTCATTTAACTTAATTTTGAAACAATTGCATGTATGTCAGGCTGACCTCAAGCTTCTTATACCATCAGAGATGGCCTTGAACTTTGATCCTTTTGCCACTGATTTCCAAGTGTTAGGGTCACAAGTATTTGCCAGCTCACCTGGATTAGCACACAGACTTCGTTTTTACTTTAGTTTATTGTGTTTTTTGTATTGTTTTGTTTTGATTGCCTGAGATAGGGTCTCAGTCTCTATCTCTGGCTGTCATGGAACTCACTCTATCGACCTGGCCTGGTCTTGAATTCACAGAGATCCCCCTGCCTGTGCCTCCCGAGTGTGGGGACTAAAGGTGTGCACCAGAACACCTGGCCACACAGACGCTTTTAAAGAATTCTTTTTAGTTATGTACACATGTGTGTGATTGCCAAGTGTGTGGGTTGCCAACTGTACCCACAGAGGACAGAAGAGGGAGTCAGGTCCCCCGGGAGCCGGAGTTACAGGTGGTTGTGAGCGCCCTGGTAGGGGTGCTAAGAAGCAAACCTCGGAGGAGCAGCAAGCACTCTTAGCTGTTGAATCATCTCTCCAGCCTCTGTCCCAGTCTTGCAAAAGCAAAATATTTGTAACCCTAAGATCTCAAGATTTCGGGTAAGTCTCCTTCTCCCTTTTGCTTGGAGGGTATCTCAGTCTGCAGCTCAAGCTAGACCAGAACTCACTAGGCAGCCCAGGCTGTCTTCAGACTTGCAACAGGCCTGCCCCAGCCTCTGGAGCGCTGTGGTGACAGATATGAGGCACCATGCCCAATGCCGATGAGATGTTTATAAAATTATCTCTTTATCACTTAGAAGTAAACATGGAAGTACTTGAAAGGTGATGTGAAGGCAAAGGTTTGCTTCAAAATGATTGAAAAGGAAAGGAATGCAGGCTTTGAGTTCAGACCAGGTGACAGGTAATGGGACTTTGCTGTTCTTGAGTTTTACCTCTGGGTCTTTGAAATTTGAATATATATACTAGAATATATATTTTGGCTATATATTTATGCTTTTATATTTATTTTATTATATATGTTGCAGTATATAAGTATCTCAGTTTCAGTTATATATTTATGCTTTTTATGTTTATTTTATTGTATATTTTATAGTATATAAGTATCTCAGCTTCACAGGAAGCAGCCATTGGCTATAGGCCCTGGCTGTTTTTTAAAGCAACAGAAGTGTGCAGTGAGACGGACGCAGAGAAGGAAGGGAATGCTGACAGTTGGCCTCCAGCCAGATGAGTCCCAGGGCAGCCCCACAGTGATGGAAAGGAACCTCAGCTACGAGAGGAACTCAGTCCAGTGCCGCGTTTACCAGAGCGTGGGACTGACCCCTGACCCACCTCCGCCAATGCCACGCCATTATCTTTCCCTCTAAAAATCTACTGCACTTCTGAAATGCCTGGCTTCCAGGCATGTCCAGTCTTTTCATAATTAGATAACAATGTGGTCGGCCGCAAAGTTCAAGCTAGAAAACTGCATAGTCAAGTTACTAAAAACACAGTTGGGCGGGGGTGGGAGTGGGGGGGGAACTCAATGTTTTCAAAAATTACAAAAGAAAAATATTGAGAAAAAAAAAAAAACAAAATATTTTAAACAGGGTCTCACTATGTAGACCAAGCTGGCTTTAAACTCACAGAGATCTGCCTCCCAAGTACTGGAATTAAAGGCTATAGTCACCACCCAACTAAAAACCTCAGCACTATAGGGCTTCCTGTTGGCCTGTGTTTACACCTGTCCTGGTCACATTCTCTCCTGCTACTTGCACATGCCTTTGGGAACTGTCTTGCAGCTAGCTGTCTCGCAGCTTTTCGCTTTTTGTAGTCACAGGACAGCTTCCTCTGTTCATTCCAGAATCTACCTCATTACTTTATTTTTGTCATTTCTAGCTGTCTTGGTGATTCATTATGTAAGGATACATCTAATACCTAGGCCTGTCCTTCTTTTCTCTTTTCCTTCCTTCATCCTTCTTTCCTTCCTTCCTTCCTTTTTCTTTAAAGATAAGGGTCTCACTTTGTAGCTATGGCTGTCTCAAAATTCCTTCTGCCTCTGCCTCTTAACCAAGTGCTGAGATTAAAGGCATGTGCCACCACTCATGAGTCCCACTTTTTAAAAGTTTTCCTGAACCCAGTGTGAGAGTCACACCTTAGCCCTTGTCACAACCAGTTAATTCCAACTCGGCACACCACCTCCTCGGTCCTAGCACACTTCCTGTCACTTAGGCAGCAGTCACATTTGACCGCCTTGTCCCCTCTCCTTTCTTCCTGCTTCCCCGGGGCAAAGGGCGTTTCCTGTGAGCATCCTGACTCTCTCTCTTCCACTGCCCTGCTCACTGGGTGAAACCTCAACTCTGGTTCAAACTAACTTTTCTTCATTCTCTGCATTTGCATCCAAGGTCCACCAAGACTGCCATGCAGTACCACCAAATACCAAATCCTTCTGGTCTCTTGTGTGTCCCATCTCTCTGACAGGCACATGCCGAACTCCACCAACCTTTCACTCAGTTGTGACTTTTCTCCCTGTTACCTTGTGTCTTTAGTCACTCTTCTGTTTCTGTGAAGGGACACCGTGACCACTGTCACTCTTATAAAGGAAAGCATTTAGCTGAGGCTGGCTCACACACAGTTCAGAGGTGTAGTCCATTATCATCACGGCAGGAAGCATGGCAGCACACAAGCCGACACAGTGCTGGAGAAAGAGCTGAGAATTCTACATCTGGATCTGCAGGAAGCAGGAAGAGAAAGAACTGGGTCTGGTTTGAGCGTTTGAAGCCTCGAGGAGCTGTGGCCTCGGGGGTAGAGCTTACTAGGAGTAAAAGTGCCATTGAGGCGTGTCCAAACCTCAGAAATCTCAACCTGAGATCACAGGAGTAAGGTAACTTCCCCTCTGCCCCAGGCCAGCATGTAGTGCACGTAGCCCTGCACCCCAACCCTTGCCTGGAGGTCATGTCACCTGGTGGCCAGGTCAAACTTCCTCTATCCTTATAAGGTCATGTCAGAAGGACCTGGAATTTCTCCTCATGCAAATGAGGTATCCTAAGTGCCCTGGCCCCCAACAAGGATGTACACTTACCCCTAAAAGCCCCCCCAAAAGTTTAAGTAGCCTTTGTTTCCCCACACCAACCCCGTTAAATGAGCTGTGTCACTGAAGAGTCTGTCCTCGTGGGGCTATCCAGGGCACGAGGTCTACACACACACACACACACACACACACACACACACACACACACACACA
>OU015753.1:96804671-96817171 GCA_907169655.1 Acomys percivali | reverse complement strand
AGCTTGCAGGAGTTGGTTCTCTTCTTACACCATGTGGGCCCTGGGGATTGAACTCAGGTCATCAGGCTTGGTGTCTTAGTTTCTGTTGCTGTGAAGAGACACCGTGAGCACAGCAACTTTTATAAAGGAAAGCATTTCATTGCAGCTGCCTTACAGTTCAGAGGTTTAGACCATTGTGATCCTGGTGCATGCAGACATACACGGTGCAGGAGAAGGCTCTGCAGGCAACAGGAAGAGACAATGAGCCACTAGGTCTGGCTTGAGCTTCTAAAACCTCAAAGCCCATCCCCCAGTGGCATACTTCCTCCAGCAAGGCCATACTAGGTGTGGTTCAAGGAGGTCACACCTCCTAATGCCACTCCCTAAGCATTCGAATATGAGGGCCATATTTCTTCAAACCATCCCGCTTGGTATCAAGCACGACTACCAGCTTAGCCATCTCACCAGCCCAGATTATGTTTTTAAAGTAACTTGTTTGGGAGCTTGGGAGATGGCTCATCAGTGTCCCACAGGCCACAGAGAAAGCTAGGAGGGATGACAAGCATCTGTACTCCTAGAACTCCAACAGAGACGGGAACCCGGGACAAGAGAATCTGCTAGATGCTTGAGGACTAACGAAGCCTAGAGCTCAGTGTCATGCAGCACAAACTGGGAGGCAAGGATGTCCTCTGACACACCCACAATCTCCATGGCAACTCAAGCCCCACCCCCTTGCACACACACAATTAATAAATCGATCGATTAATTTAAAAAGTAGTAAAGTAACTTGTTTTCTAAGGGTAAAAGAGTCAAAGAACAAAATATTTAGCTTTTGTTTATATTTGGGTCAATCTCATGACAGAGCAGCCATTACCAAGGGGAATTTTTTCCTGGATTATATTTCTCGGAACGCTGAAACTCCGTGTTACTCTTTGAATCCACAGGGCTCATCATTCTACCTTCCTATCAAGTTTTAAGCTCCGAACACCAGACTCAAGTCACAATTCCTGTTCAAAAATAACCTTCTTGCCAGTTTTCCTATCCAGTTCGTCCAGGAGTGAAATTCCTGCACACATTGGTGATGGATCCAAGGTGAAGCTTGGGGGTCATCTGGTTTTTTTTCCTTCACCATAGACAAAATCACATCTCTTATGACTTACCAAGGCAGATTGATGACAATTTCCCAGGATGCTCCTAGAGATGCAAAGGCCTTGCCTCATCTGAGTTGCTGTTACACCCCACACCCTGGGTGTTCAACAGAACTTCAGTTCTACGCATTCACCAAACGGCTTCCTAGGTAAGGACCCAGAGTCATCATGGCCGCTGACAGGCACCACACATGTCAAAGCCCTTATGGAAAGTCAGTAATTACTCTAAAGGGGGAGTGGGGTAGCGGTTGAATTTGTTCAAAGATAACTTGATCTTGTGTTTCTGAGGGCTCCAAGCGCAGTGCCTTTTGGAGCCACACACATGTTCTACCAATATGGCAGAGATCCAAGATTGCCTAGGGAAAGGGAATGGTGACATCCCCAGTTGAGGAAATGGAAACCTACCAAGAGTCCATCCCTTATCCCTGTCCTGTGCTATTTCCTATCAACCTTCGGCTGAGGGAGTGAGCTTTATGTCCCCCTTTTAAAAGATTTCATGTATTTCTTTATTTTTAACCTGTATGAGGATGGGTGTTTTCGTGTGCCCATATGTATGTGTGTGTACCGCAATGTAAGTGCCTGTGGAGGTCAGAAGAAGACTTAGGATCTCTTGGAACAGCTGTGAGCTGTCATGTGGGCACTGGGAATCGAACCCAAGTCCTCTGGAACAGCGGCCAGGTGCTTTGAACAACTGAGACCTCCAACCCCTAAAAATTTTATTGTTAATTATATGTATATGTATCTTTATCTTGGTCTACGGTTATGTGTATATGTGCACAGTGCCATGGAAGCCAGAAAAGGGTGTTGGATGCACCAGAGTAATAGTTACACGTGGGGCTCATGAGCGGAACGTCCAGGGGAATTGGTATGGAACCATAGAGATGGAGCGTGTTCAAACCCCGGAAATTCAGGAGCACGTGACACAGCCCCAAGGCAGATACAGGTGATCAGTCATGAGAGCTTGCCACTGTTATCTTTCCCCATGTAAATAGAGCATCATTAGCATCTTAGTCCCAGCCAATGAAATTCATACATCCTCAAAACCCTTCACCACTGCCCAAAGTTTATAAGTCCCTATTTCACATGAAATAATCACGTGAGAGTGTATCATCTATTTCACTGAAAATCAGCTGAGACTGGCTGTTTATTCTGGCCTATAACATTGGGGAAAGAAGGGCACCGCCTTCTCCCTGAAGAATTCATCGTTGGAACCCCGGACTTGACTGAAGACCTGGCTATCACTGATGGACCTTCCGAGGCCACTGTAGAACTGTAGAAGCTCGCCTGGCCATAGGGGCATTTGCTGTTCATCTGCGAGTCAGTGTGGCTAACGGAACCCGCTCTGCTCGCTGCGGTGTCCATCTGTGGTAGCGAGCTATTGGCTGTTCCTGAAACAATTGGCCATCCTGTTCGTCGGAGCCAAGTTGGGGTTCTGCTTGGCTTGCCTCTATTCCATATGCGCCGGCGCAGGTGAACTACACTTTCCCCCACCGTCTCCGGCTAAAGCAGCTGTTTAGCCAAAGAGTCAAAACTCTGCCTTTCCTGAAGCAGCAGGTCAGGCTTCTGGCTGCCTGGTGCCGACATTCCAACTAAAAGAGCCAGAACACTTTGCTGTGGAGAAATCTTTTCTCCTGCTTCTTCAGCAGGATTGGAAATCCTGAGACGCAGACCTCACTCCACCCTTCCCCGCCCGGAGCCTATCGTTCCTGAGGGAAGCAGAACACAAGACCCCGGACCTACTGCTAGGAGAAGCACGCACTTCCGGCTCGGTCGCCAGGGCTTTCCGAGCAACAGTTCCAGGCAATTGTGAGCTGCTGATCTGGGTGTTGAGAACCCAGCTCAGGTCCTCTGCAAGAACAGTACACTCTTTTAAGCTCTCATCCATCTTTCAAGTCACGGAATTCTTTTTTTTTTTCCCATCTTTTTAAATTAATTTATTCATATTACATCTCAATGGTTATCCCATCCCTTGTATCCTCCCATTCCTCCCTCCCTCCCATTTTCCCCTTACTCCCCTCCCCTATGACTGTGACTGAGGGGGACTTCCTCACCCTTTATATGTTCATAGAGTATCAAGTCTCTTCTTGGTAGCCTGCTATCCTTCCTCTGAGTGCCACCAGGTCTCCCCATCCAGGGGACGTGGTCAAATATGAGGCACCAGAGTTCATGTGAAAGTCAGACCCCACTCTCCACTCAAGTGTGGAGAGTGTCCTGTCCATTGGCTAGATCTGGGTAGGGGTTTGAAGTTTACGGCCTGTATTGTCCTTGGCTGGTGCCATAGTTTAAGAGGGGCCCCTGGGCCGAAATCTGCCTATCATAATGTTCTTCTTGTAGGTTTCTAGAACCCTCTGGATCCTTCTATTTCCCCATTCTCTCATGCTTCTCTCATCTAGAGTCCCAATAGGATGTCCTCCCCTCTGTCCCAGTTTCCTGGTAAGTGAAGACTTTCATGGGACATGCCCCTTGGGCTAGTATGCAGATATAAGTGAGTATATACCATTTGACTCTTTCTGCTTCTGGGTTAACTCACTCATTATGATCATTTCGGGAATTCCTTCTTTTAGATCACTTAGTAGTATTCCATAGTGTAAATGTACCACAGTTTCTTTATCCATTCTTCTACTGAGGGACACTTAGGCTATTTCCATGATCTGGCTATTATGAATAAGGCTGCTATGAACATGGCTGAGCAAATTTTCTTGTTGTGTGCTGGAGCATCTTCTGGGTATATTCCAAGGAGTGGAATAGCTGTGTCTTGAGGAAGTCACGGAATTCTTAAGGTTGCTATCTAGGCTACTGTAGAGGTAAGCAAACTGCATATGTATGCTAATTGTTACTTTTCTGCTCACCCCCGCCCCCTGATCTTCCGGAAGTAGAGCATAGAAGTTGGTTCCACAACTTGTTTTTTTAAAGCACTAAATAACTAAGTATCATAATTTTAAATATTCTATCAGCCGTATGACCCCAAGGGTAATGACCAGATGGATGCTCTTTTCTTGCTTTTCACAATGACAATCTTAGACTCAGCAGGAAACCGGGTAGGGCACAGAATACTATGAGAGTGGTTAGCTTCTCCTCCAAGCCTCACTGAAAGTTTTGGGGGTAAATAAGTGCCATAAAGGGGACAACCACACATTTACATGAGGAAGCAGAGAGCCACAGAGCAAAACTATGGGTGAGTGATGGTTACATGGGCTTGAGGAAGAGCCTGCCTCAGTTTCCCAAGCTGGGCATGGAGGTGCACATCAGTCATCACAATACTTGAGAGGTTGAGGCAGTAGGCTGTTCAGCCTGACTGCACAGTGACCTTATCTTAAAAGTGAACCAGCAGCCTTGCATCCCCTCCACACCCCACCTCCCACCCCCATTTCCAAAACTCCATCCCATTTACAAGCATTGTTTTATCGGATGGTAAAAGTGAGGTCTTAAGGCATAGATTACTTAAGACAGGTAGAAATGCAAAAATAAGCAAAAAGCAACCACCTCAACACACACAAACAATTAACAAAGTGGATCCTTCCCATGAGCACTTGCTGCTGGGAAAACATGTCTTTAAATGCTTCAACAATATCATTAGCAGTATTAAAATAATATTCTGGTAATAAAGAATAATTACCTTAGAACACAGTGTTTTATTTTTAGTATATTTTATCTAATATGTATCTTTAAAAAAATTTTTTTCATATAATTTAGTGATGCAATAGGAATGTCATTTCTATCAGGAACCCAGGGGAAGGAAAGTGTTCTTCTTTAAATGGAGAAGACATCATTAACCTGAAATCTTTGTGTGTGTGTGTGTTTTTTTTTTCACTATGCACACCAGTCAGCAACCTCATAATTACACACCCAAAGATTGTTCAAATAAGGAGGGAACACAGCGCCTGATGAAGTTCAATGCCCAAGTCAAGACTGCCTGGGGGCATAAGATGTTTTATGTCTCTGTTTTCCCAAGAGTGTATTAGATGGATGCATGTTTAGTACATGAATCACGGTTATATTTAGTCTACATGCTACAGACAGGGAGAACACAGGAGAAATCTTTCTGATAAAATGTAGTCATGAAAACCGAAGGTACACCCACGGGTCTGGCTACATGCCCCAGAATGTAGTCATGACAAGTTCAGTATGAAATAACTAAACTGGGAGTTTTGGAGTGCATCTCTCAGTTATGAAACCTGACTGGTATGTGTGCAGCCCCTGTGTGAGTACTCTGCAGAGAACAACAGCTGGCTTGCAGAAGCATGGAATCTCTCCGTATCTCTCTACCTGACTATAATGCATCTTCCAACCCAGAACCGGGCACTGGAGCCAGCAAGGGGAAAGGTCCTGTGCTGGTCACTTGGCTTGTTACTGTGACAAAATACCCCACAAAATTAACTTGAGGAGAGTTTATTTTGACTCATAGTTTGAGGTGACATCACAGCAGAGAGGGTGTGGCAACAGGAAGAATAGGAAGTCACATGGGATCCACAGCCAGGAAGCAGAGAGAAATGAATGCTGAAATGGGAGGAGGAGGTTCATTGTCACCTGGTCCCCAGACCTTGGTATGGCACCTCCCACATTTAGGGTTGGTCTTTTTACTCAAGTAACACAATTTAACTCTTTCACATGACTGTTTAGAGGTTTGAGATCCCCAAGCTTCTCTCAGTGACCTTGTGTTCCACCTTCCAAACAGTGTAGTGGTGATGGAGACAGAGGCTGCCATGGGAGCCTACGGGAAGAAATGCTGAGAGGATGGGACAAGCTCACACTGTTTATTTCTCTCCTCTGTAAGTAGCTGCTTCACTTAATGGCAAGAGAACCAAAAAGGGGGAATAGTGGGGACTTGGAAAGTGCTGGAGAGGACAGGGAGGTGGTTTTCACCTGAGTTCACCACTAAGCTATGCATAACTAGACCTGAGTCTAATCAACACATATTCTACCACTGGGATCTCACTGTTCTTGCAAAGGACCTGGATTCAGTCCCCAGCACCCACATGGTGGCTCAGAGTCCTCTGTAACTCGAGATCCCTAGTTCCAGGGGATTTGATACCCTCTTCTGACCTCCACAGGAACTACATGACAACTACAGAAATTTGGAGGCGTATAAAGAGGAAGGGTCTCACAAGGTGGTGCTGGTAGCACAGGCCTTTGATCCCAGCACTTGGGAGGCAGAAGCAGGCAGATCTCTGTGAATTCAAGGCCAGAGCAGTCTAGAGAGCTAGTTTTAGGACAGCAAGGCTACACAAAGAAAGCCTGTCTCAAAATTCTTTCTGTTTGTGGATCAGCAGATCCAGGTAGTTCACTGTCAGGCAGTCTCTGCTTCCTGGAAGATCGTGAAGCAGTTGCTTCTTTCGGCCCATGTTGTTTCTGGCCACATTCCAGTGGGGCTAAGGAAATCTTAAGATCTTGGCTGAGTAAACATACTCGGCTTTTTCTAGTCCATGTGTTCTGAATTCACAGCTAATTCCTTTGGGCTGTGCTGTAACCGAGACAAGCCGGCACTTCACATTTGAGAGCCTCAGTATTCCGGTCCCTTAGATAGCTGCTGGCCCACTTCCTGCCATGGTCTGCAACTTGGAAATCTCCTTACCCTTCTTGTACCTGCTTCCAAATGTACACACATGGCCCTCATGGGAGTTTCTCTGTACCAGTAGGCAGTTATAGACCAGTCACTTGGTTCTCTTCCAATACAGTGAAGGAAAAACCAACATCTTTGGGGGCTTTCATTCTGCATCAAGCACAAAATCCTTAATTGTTTTACTTATCCTCATAGTTGTGAGAAAAAGGGTGTGCCCTCCCCCACAATGTAGGCCAGAAGCCTAAAGAGCAAGAAGGGAGGGTAACTCACCCAAGAGCTCAGAAGCAGTAAGTGACTTTTAGAGTTCATAGAGTTCTTGTGCTTTGTTTTCTTCCTTCCCTTTTTGTTTTTCTATTTGTTTGTTGTTGTTTTTCTTTGTTTCTTTCTTTTTTCTTTTCTTTTCTTTTCTTTTTTTTTTTTTTTTTTTTTTTGAGACAGGGTTTCTTATTGTAGCCCTGTCCTAGAACTCATTCTGTAGACCAAGTTGGCCTTGAATTCAGAGATGCGACTGCTTCTGCCTCCCAAGTGCAGGGATTAAAGGTGTGAGCCACTACGCCCACTAAAACTGGCTTCTAAGCTGAGCTTCCCCTTTCTATCTAGTTCCTTCCCTAAATGACTGACCACTTTTCTCGCCCGGCTAGCCACAGGCTTTCCCTTCACTGGGCCTTGGCTTCCATCTGCTATTTTTAGGAAATCTGAACAGGTGGGTTCATAGTCTTATAAGAAGTGCTCAGTGAGAAGTCAGACAGATTCTGATGAAAGGGTTCCAAAGGGACTTGGGATAGGAAGGCACAGCAAACTGTTGGCGGGAGAGAGGGGGGTGCGGAATTCTGTACAGTGAGTACAAAGGCACAGAGGAATGTCTGGGAAATAGGAAGCTGTCCACTTGAAGTCAACTGCTGGTCAGAGAGAAGAGGCATAGCAGAAGGCAAGAGGAAGGTCTGAGGCAAAGCTGTGCATGAAGAGAAAAGTCACTGCTTTTCCCCATAATGGAAATCACAGTGCAGTAAGGAGCAGTTCCGGCCAAGACCTGCCAAGGCTGACGAGAAGCAAGGCCTGCGTTCCATTGTAGTATGTTAACAGAAGGATGAGCCAATCTGCAAACGAATTCTCCAGGCAAACATTCCAGAGCTGCTCTTGGAGAAACAGAGGCCCCAGGAGCGTGTGTGAACAAGGGCAATTACAGACCAAGACAGACAGACAGACAGGAGGAGTGAGGAAGATGACATAGCCAGAGAGCTGCCTAAAGCACCTCAGTCAGCACCTCCCCCTTCTCTGGCGAGACGATGAACAAACGCATCAAATGAAGTTCAGCTCGCTTCAATGGAAAAGGCTTTGAGAAGGGCACAATGAACGGAGTTATCTCTAATTTCTTCCAAATCCTGGAAATAATAAAACTGTATCCTCTAAGTCTAATATGAGCACACGGGAAGGGCGATTGCACCCTAGTGACTGCTCCAACTCTGTAGAGAGGCAGCCATTTCTGATTCAGTATCAATAAAATCAACAAGCGCTTATGTTTTTTTTTTCCTGTATCTAGATAAAATAAAGGGAATGATATTATTCTTAGTCTTTTAAGTTGTTTGCATAGCTCATGTGATCTGATTCTTGGAGCATGATCAGTCTGTTCTGCTGGGTCTCAGTGGCACACTACAGAGTTCCAAAGTTTTGAACGTTAGGGCTATCATTTACTTTTTGGCTAGTGACATATTTGTGGTGCAAAAGGCTGCATAATTTAGTTATGGGTTTCAGTACAAATTTTTAAATCTGAGGCTCTTTCCTAAATGTCAACAGATTCATCACACTTGGATGTCTTTGTCTTGTTTGTTTGTTTGTTTGTTTGTTTGTTTGTTTTTGGAGATGGGGTTTCTCTGTGTGGCTCTGGCCATCCTGAAACTCTGTGTGGACCAGGTTGTCTTCAAACTCAGAGATTCACCTCCTCTGCCTCCCGAGTGCTCAGATTAAAAACCTGCACCACCACTGCTCAGCAATGGCCTTGTCTTAAGAAGTGGCAGTGCTCTATGGTAACTGTCCCCCCAACCCTCCACAACCGCCTGAGTCCGCATGAGTCCCTTAGAGTCCTAGTGCTCATAGGGCACATTCTGAGTCCCTGAGCTAAGCCAATGAGCCTGCAGCACGTGACTTCTGCCTTCTCTTCATCCTTACTGCTCCAATATGTTCTGGCTGCAAAAAAAAAACAAAAACAAAAACAAAAACAAGAACAAAAAACAAGAACAAACCATCACTGTGGCTTACAAGTGACAGTTACCCCCACAGCTTCCTGTGTCCACACTTGGTAGATGGACCAAGAGCCACTCACGGGCTTCTTTTATTCTAAATTATTTTAAATTACATTTTTATTCTGTGTGTGCCCGCATTAAACTGTGTGCCTATGAAGGACAAAGAGGACAACTCTTCGGAGTCTACTCTTCGCTTCTACCATGTGGGTCCTGGGGTTTGAACTCAGGTTGCCAGGCATAGCAGCAAGTGCCTTTACCCACTAAGCCATGTAGCCAGCCCTTAGACCTCTTTTCATAAGGACTTGGATCCCATTCAGAAGTCCCTGACACCAGCACACTGAGGGCTAGGATTCCTACAGAGGAGCTGGGGCAGCGCTCAGGATGTTCGGACCCTTTCCTGATGCTATCCTTTCATTCTCTTAAAGGATGATGTTAACTGTCACCTTGTCAGTCCTTGGGGGTTATCTTGAGATCCTTCGTTGAGGTGGAAGACCTGCCCACTGTGAGCACCACCATTTCCTGGCTGGGACTCTGGACCACGTGACTGGAAAAGGAGAAGTAAGCAACATCTTGCCTTCACTGTTTTCTGCTTCCTGAAAATGCCATGTGCGACCGGTTGCTTTGGTTTCCTGCCACTTTGACTTCCTGGTCATAAGGCTGTACCCTCGATCTGTGAGCCACTGTGAGCCCTTTAGCCTTAAGTTTCTTTTGTCAGAGTATTTTATCACAGTAACAGAGGAAGAAGCTAACAGGCCCTCCGGCCACGCTGGCTACCTTTCTACGCCTTAACCTGCCGAAGCATTTCCTGCTGGTGGCCTCGAAGAGACTTTAGGGCTGGCTCTTGTTCATCCTCCAAGTGTGTCTCTAATGTCATTGTAGTGACACAAAAACTGATCACAGCAGGTATGATAAACTGTAATGTTCTTTTTTTTTTTAACTGATAAATTTGCTGTCTATCTGTCCCACTAGTGTGTGAACTTTGAGAACATAGGGACCAAACATACGTGAACCTTGCCTGTGTTCAAGTCTCAGTTCAAATATTGAGACTCTAAAGAATTCTCAGAGCCTAACACATCTTAGTCAATAACTGAAGAATGAATTAATTAATTAATTAATGCAAAGGGAGAAACAAAAGGCAATGGTTTGAAAACAAATATATAAAGACACAAGAAAAAAATATGAAACCACAAAAGCCAAGCTGGCAATAATAGGCACCATTTTAAAACCTCATGATTATTGATCTCCATGAGCAGGGTGTTGGTCGCTCCAGGTTGTTATCAAACAACTTGTTTCAAATTTGCTCATTTGAGGCCGGGCGTGGTGGCGCAGGCCTTTAATCCCAGCATTTGGGAGGCAGAGGCAGGCGGATCGCTGTGAGTTCGAGGCTACAAAGCTAGCCCAGGACAGCCAAGGCTAACACAGAGAGACTCTGTCTCCAGAAACAAAAAACAAAACAAAACAAAACAAAAACCAAATTTGCTCATTTGTTACTAAAATTGTTACAGTTTTTTTTTTTCTCAATCTGACAACTTGTCAATACACTCCACCTCAGAGTTAATAAGAACAGTTCACTCTCTAATGGTGAATGTCAAAGATGAGGCCATGTTTATGGCATTTTTCCTCTTTTCAAAGTCACAAATTGGAAACAGTTCTCTAAACTATGAAGAACAAACTGAAATCAGAAATCTGGTAGAGGTTTTTTCCTTTCTTTCTTTCTTTTTATTTATTTTTATTTTTTGACACAAGAATAAAAATTATTAATCACCGTGGGCAGAGAAGGGAGAGGTTACCTCATGGGGATAAAACCCAATCCTCCAAGCACAGAGCTCATGAGTTCAGACCAAAGGTCATCGACCCCTGTCAAGGGCCCTTGTTGGCTTGTTACTTCATGGCTGCTCTTAGGAGCTAGCACTATAGGAAAGGCCTTGTTACTATTGGCTGCTATAAATAAAAAACTGAATCGTTATATCATGTCTTGAAAGGGTTTTATAGAAATACCAGGAATAGCTTCAAGTGCGGCCATTTATACAAGCAGCTCTCTTAGTACGTGCCTTGGAAGCAGCAGCAGCGCTAAGCCACGTAACAAAGGGCACTGCTACTGGCTGCTGAGGCATATTTGTGTGACAGATCAGACTGTTAAGGCGCCTCCTTACAGGTCAAAGCCTGCAGGCCTTGAGAGGAGAAAGCCAGAGTTCACCCCGCCTGGCCTGCAGCTCTCAGCCAGCTGTGTCATCCCACTGAACCTGTCTGGCAGCTCGGTAGGCAACGGCTGTTGCTGGCAGATAAGACCCTCTTGGGAAGCCTGATAGCGCCTGTCAATAAGGAAGCTGCAGAGTGCTGCTGGAATTTTCCAAACCGTGAAATGAAAAACCAAACAAAACAAATCTCTGGCTGGAAAAATGTGCCGGTAATCAACCCTGCAGAGAGCTGTGGAACATAACTTTTATTAAGGAAAGACAGACCACAGATCTTTGCTTTCTAATAGCCAGTGATCAGCCTGGCCAGAAGCAGCTCTTGTTTGCTTACCTGTTGCATCACCGGAAGGGCTTCCTCAGCCTTCGGCAGCCGCAGCAGCAGCAGCAGCAGCAGCAGCAGCGGCTTGGATAATGTTGGCAAAGCACTGCTAATGTTTCACAACTAGAGAGTTATTGCAGATTCCAATTTTGAAGGGCCACGAATGTTTCTTCCCTCTAGAAAGGTCGATTTGGACTAGGTCAGGGAGCAAATGACTGTCCAGCCCACAGCCCACAAGAAAATGAGGCTGTCAGCCAGAGCTGTGGTTCTCAGCCTGTGGGTCGAGACCCCAGTAGGGTTGAATGGCCTTTTCGCAAGGGTCGCATATCAGACATCCTATATATCAGACATTTACGCCCCAATCCTAACAGTAGCAAATTTATAGTTATGAAATAGCAACAGTGCACTTTTATGTTGGTGTCACCACAAGATGAGGGACCGTATTAAAGGGCTGCCGTGTTAGGGAGGGTGAGAATCACTGCTCTAGAGGAAGAGCTCCCTGGTGCTCTTGGAAGCCCAGATGCTGGGGCTGACTGATCATCCATAGCTCCTTACTAAACTCTCCTCACTGGGGACATTTGCAGAAGGGAGAGAAAGGCTGAGCATTGGCAGATATTGTCAGGAGGGCTACAGGGAGGGAGCCCAGGGGAGCCAGGAGGAGGAATCCCGGTAGGTGCAGCTAGCTGGTCTGTTGAAAACAGAGCCCTGTCTCTTGGTGTCTCTTGGTGTCAAGACACCTATGTCTTGGTGTCTGTTGGGGTTTATTTCTTTCACTAGGAACTGTCCTTTGCTGATAGCGTGGCTTCAGTGTAGGGAGGAGTTATGTAGCTGGCCTTTAATAGTCAGTATAGCACTTGGTTAAAAGAAGTTTTAGCCGGGTAGTGGTGGCGCACGCCTTTAATCCCAGCATTCAGGAGGCAGAGGCAGGAGGACCTCTGTAAGTTCCAGGCCAACCTAGTCTACAAGGCTACACAGAGAAACCCTGTTTTGAAAAAACAACAACAAAAAAAGTTATATATATATATATATATATATATATATATATATATATATATATAT
>OU015753.1:96756393-96789268 GCA_907169655.1 Acomys percivali | reverse complement strand
ACACACACACACACACACACACACACACACACACACACACACACACACCCCACAGTCTGTCTGTAGTAGGGACTGAACCCAGGACCTTGTACACATCAAACAAGGGGCACTGAGCTCCGTCTTTACCCTTGAAACTATTTTTGAGGGAGATTAGTCTCAGGCTTGCTGTAGAAGATTTGTCTGTCTCCTGAGACAGGGTTTCTCTGTGCAATCCTGGCTGGCCTAGGGTTTATAGCTCAGGCTGCCTTAGAATGCAGAGACCCACCTGCCTCTCTTTGAGTGCTGGGATTAAAGGGTGGGCACCAGCACACTGGTTTTAAATAAAGATCTTTAAAATGTCAAGTCTAAGTCTTTGAAATATGTATTGGTTTTCCTTAGACATTTCCATGTTGCCTTTGTATTGATCTGGCCTATCGAAAGTGTTTCTGGTACACTGGATCAATATGGCAATATGGCTCCTCTGCTCCGTTCTGGATGCTGTTTCTCTGGATTCTGAATACTCCAAGGGTGGGGCATTCTTTGAAGTAAATACATGACTAAACTAATTACAGGTGACTTTTGGCATTTATTCCTCAGTGTTGTGAGCGTACTGGCCTTGGACACGCTGCCTGGGTCTCCCTCCAATACATTTATTTCTACCTTTTATTTTTGAATCTTTAAAAAATTTAAATGTTGAGAGGTGACTTTTTTCCCTACTTTTTAGACACTAAAAAAAAAAAGTGGTTTGTGTGTACGTATGGGGGTGCACACATGTGTAGACCAGAAGACAGCCCATGTTGGTTCTCCTATGTGGCTCTGGAGATGGGACTCAGGCTGACTAGCTTACCAGCTTACTAAACCCACTGGGCTATCTCCTCCACCCTTAATTCATCTTTGTACTTCATTATTTTCCTTTAAAAGTAGTAATAATCCTTCTTATCAAATTAGATGTATTTGCATGTCTTGTAAAGAACATACCACAAAGCCTGGCCTACAGTAAGTAGGTGGCAGTTTGGCTAGTTCACTTAGTGTGGAGGAGACAGATGTAGTATCAGAAATGAATCCATGAATATGAAGGAGGAAACTGGAACTGGCTCTTAAGTTGACTAGGTCACTGGAGAAGAGCCAGGTCAAGGGTCAAGGGTGTGGGGCAGAGTGACGCACCGGAAGCTGTAAACCATCCCTTACAACTGGATAGGATGTTTCCACCAGACCTGAGATGGTACAGCAGGAAAAAGATGAAACACGGGAGATGGTGTGGCTTTTGAGACAAGAGGTGATGGAGACCTGGCTATGACGTCTAAGGCAAACCTCACACCATGGGCACCACAACAGCATTCCCCACAGGAAGAAGAGCAGCATAGGGCATGCTGGCCTCGGGGAGGCTTGGGGAGGCCACGGAGAACAGGGGACCCAGGAAGGAGCCAGAGTAAAGAGAGGATTTTCCTTTGCTTGCTATATATACCAAAGCATCAACACAGAGCCTAGGTAAAGAAAGGCCTGGGTGCTGGGGGACAGGCATGGAGATTAGTACAGCTCCAAACAAACAAGATGCTCAGTGAAAGTGGAATTTCAGATGGATTTTTAATGTGTCTCTTTTATCACGTATACTCAAAGATTCAACTTTAACTGGATACCTTATGTTCTTTGCTGAATCTGGTAATCTTTCACAGAAGAGCCTTATCTTCAGTATATTTAATGAAGAAATGAACAAATAACCATACTATATAAGGCGTATATGGTTAAGTGCAGCCGCATAATCAGAGGAAAAGAGCTCCCCCAACGACAGAAGTATACATGGAAGACACACATACATGGAAGACACACATACATAGAAGAGACATAATGTTCTTGGGAGATGACTAAAGCCGAAGAGTGGACATGTGGTTTAACTGGATTCTGGAGTCAGTGTCCTGAGTGAGCCCGCTAGCCTTCACGCACTGGCTGTGTAGCCACCCAGTTCTTCAAGCTCTCCCTACAGAACTGAGGATTCTTTTGTCTACTTTCCAGGACCGTTGGGGAAAATACATACAAGGCACCTGAACATTGGAGGAGCTTCCTACATGCTAATCCCTACTGTGAACTTAAATGTCACACGGCATGCAGACTGCCTGTCACAAATACTCATGTTAGTGGCATACAGTAATAGCAATGTTGAATTAAGTAATTTTATTTCCATGATCATCTATTTACACTGTACAGACACTAATGAAAAGCACCCACAAGTTCACAGTACAATACATTTACTTTAAAAATATATTCCTTTATAAAAGGTTCATAGAACATTGGCATGTCCACGTGACAAAACTCTTGAAGCCTCTCACCAGTTTGTGATAGGCAGAATGCTTCCAAGAACTGTCAGTTCATAATCACAGGTCACCATGAGAGTTGTAAATACATACAGGCTTTAAATAAAGAAGCGAATTCTACAGTGGAGCGTCTTGAGGCGATACTCGTTAGTTCATTAACATAAATACTTTCATGGAGATGTCTGTCATAACAACACACAATTGCAAACAATCTGCAGGACACGTCACAGGAGCTCAGCAGCCCGGGTCTTCTAGCCACTGTCCCTCTACTTCCTCTTCTTGGCTGATTCTCCTGGCTCTATTCTGCGTGTTTTAGACACACGCTCATCTTTGTCATCATCTTGAAGCAGGGAAAAAAAGGAACTTTGTTAGTAAGTCTTTAAAAATCAACAGAAAAAAACACATTAGCTTTCTGCCAAAACACTCATCAGCTGTTTGAAAGCATACCAATAAAAACTAAATACAAAATTTCAGAACCCTGATATTAACTACATAATAAAACAAGCAGCTTTTCTTTTTAATTACAGCAATACAGTATCTGCAAAATTGACTTTTTAGGGACATGTTAATATGACATAAGCCATTTCCCTGAAAACCAGCCTTTTCTGAAACAGCCACTCCCCAAATTCTTCAGTGCACACACTGCATGTAGTTAGATCCACTCCATACCTCACAGGCTAGAGCATACATCTTCTAGCCATGCTAGAAGTGGTCACTAGCAAGTGGTCCCTAGCTGTTCCTGTCTGCTCAGATTTCCTCTTGCAGTCATATCAACAGACCACATGCTCTACGGTTAAAAGCGGAAGTGAAGGTTCAGAGAATCTCACAGGTGCCTGTTCTAATTTTGGACCACTCCTTCCTAGGGGGTCAGAACATCTTAACAGCAACAACAGAGTAAGCAGGCCCCCGGTCACATTGAGAAAAAATTGGATGGAGGAAAACTACAGAACCATACTATAAACAAACACACACACACACACATATACACACACACACGCACACACACACACACACACACAGTTACTGTCTGTGACCATAGAAAAGTTCCACTAATAAAAATGCCAAACCTGAAAAAGTGGGCCTTTCATCCTATTAAAAACAAAAACAAACAAAAAAAGCGGAGCAGTGGTGGCACATGCCTGTAATCCCAGCACTCAGGAGGAAGAGGTAGGTGGACTTCTGTGTGTTCAAGGCCAGCCTGGTCTATAAAGCAAATCCAGAGCAGCCAAGGCAACGCAGAGAAACTCTGTCTTGAAACAAACAAATACCCAAAATAAAACACTATGTGGCTCAATAAACACAGGCTAGCACAGACTAGTTGCTAATTTCCATCTCCCTAAAAATGTGTGATGTAAAGAATTCCAGTCAAGGCTGGCAGTGGTATGCCTGTAGTCACAGCACTCAGGAGGCTGAGACAGGAGGACTGCTAAGAGTTTGAGGCCATCCTGGGCTTCACTGAGTATTAGCCAGCCGGCTATGCACAGCAACAGGCTCACCATGCCACCTCAGAAGAATTCTCTATAAACAAACAGAGCTGTGGCTTCCCTACTTCCATGCAGCAGGGACTAAACCTTGTGCCTTCCAGACAACACTCCATACTCAACACCCTTCCCGTACTTTATTCCCCTCCCCTTTCTTCCTATGTATCCTAGACTTACGTAATTCCATAATCCTCCTGCCTCAAGCCTCCCAGGTACTAAGAATACAGACAGGAGCCTCTGCACCTGCCTTACCTTTATTTTTTTGATCAAGAGGATATCCATAATCCAACAAGTATAATATGGTGCCATATAAAATATTTTGATGTTTTAAGATGCCTTCACATTTAAAAATTATGGCAACTGTTGAGGTCAAATCAGGTGAAGAAAATGAAAAAGCCAGGCTGGGTGCGAATGTCTGAAGCACAAGATTATTGTGTGAAGCCACTATACTCACTAAAACAAAACTTTGGTTTTTTAGCTGGACCTTAATTATCATGTTTATCTTGAAATTATTTTCAGAAATAGTAATATAAAAGTTAAAAGCATTTTTTAAAATTATGAAACACATCAACACACATTAAAAAGAGACATTTCTGCTTTTATTCCAACCTTTACTACAGGTAAATTTACTGATAAAACACTCAAGCCACATACTACACAACTGGAGCATTGAGTTCCCTCCCATGAGCGACTGCAGCAGCAAAGACCACGCCCTCCAGCGTCACAGCAGGCCACTGCCTCAACCCCAGCACACCAGAGCAGGGAGAGCTGCTGACTAGCTTTATGAGAGAGCTAGTATGGTTAGTATGACTAATCGAACGTAGTACAGACACACAGAGATGAAACATTTTCCTTTTTCTTTCGTCTTTTTGGTTTTTCAAGACAGGGTCTCTCTGTGTTAGCCTTGGCTATCCTGGACTCGCCTTGTAGCCAGGCTGGCCTCGAACTCACCTGCTTCTGCCTCCTGAGTGCTGGGATTAAAGGTACACACCCGGCCTGAAAAGTTTTTCTGTTACATAACTTGAACCAGCAACATTAACTTAACATTGTGCACTTGTAAAACTAAACGTTCCACGAAGCCCTTTGCCCCAGCAGCTAGGCCTTGCAGTTATTTGCTCCTAATGCTGTGGGCCTCTGCGCTGTGTTTATCCCCATCTCCGCCGAAGTCTGGCGCCTGGGAAGCAGTGGGGGTCAGGCTGCATTTAACTGTGCTTAGCTCTTCTACACTCCCAACCCAAGCGGCAGAAAAGGCAAAGAGGAATATGGGAAGGCAAAATAAAAGCAAGGTAGCTTAATAATTAATTTAAAATATAATCAAGTGGGTACACTTTGCAGTACTTGCTTCATTAATTACAAACTATAGGCAAAAAAAAAAGTCGTCTGGACCTGAATTTGAATCCCCATAGCCTTTGTAAAAAGCCTGACGAGTTAATACAAATCTGTAACCTCAGTGCTCCCATGGCAAGGTGAGAGGCGGAGACAGAACTCCCAGCTCAAAGTAAATACATGAAAAGCAGAGAAAAAGTCCCAACATAGAAGGCAAGGACCAACGCCCAGGGTCGTCCTTTGCTCTCCACACTTGCATCCATAGAGAGAAAATGTCAGGCAAGTTAAAATTTCAGTGACTTCACGGGGTATGGAGCCTGATGGCAAAAATCACTTCTCAAAAGGCAACTGCTGGCTGGGGGTGTGGCTGAGCTGGTAGAGTGCTCTCCTCACCATCTAGGACCACACATGGGCAGGGCAGTGCATGCTTGTTATCAGTTTGACAGGCAGAGGCAGGAGGATCATAGTTCATGGTCATCTGGCTACACAGTGAGTTTCAGACCCAAGCTCCAGAAAAGGTGGGGCTAAGCAATGTGCCAGCTCACATTACAATTTAACATTTACCTATTCTTAATGTGCAAGCCCCAGAAACCCCACCCACTTCCTGAGACAAGGCTTCTCGTCTGCCTGGAGCTGGCCAATCAGGTTAGTCAGGCTGGCCACAGACCCTCCCATCTCCACCTCCCAGGACCAGGGCAGCAAGAGAGCACCACCACACCAGCATTTGTTGGTGGACCCCGGGACCAAGCTTGGGGGATGTTGCTCGTGAGGGAGGCACTTCATGACTGTGCTACACCCTCAGCCTCAGATCAGAAGCACCTTTGAGTCCCGCGACTTAGCTTTAAACCAGAGACCATGGTCAGTGGGTCTGTCTTTTCCTACTGCTGACATTCACTTTCTGAGCAAAAGGACAGAATTAGCTATGGTAACACAGATGCCATTTGCCATTTACTCCAATTCCTGGTAATTGAACCAAAAAAATTTGGTTTAGAGAAAAGGGAGAGTCCTGCTTACTTGCATATAATTTTTGTCCTTTCTCATAAAGGGACAGAGGTCCAAGGACAATAGGCTCTGGTGACCTGGATTATCACTCTGGGCCCTTGAGACACATGATTATTTCTTAAACTGTGAAAATGGGAAGGGACCAAAACCCAGCTTAACAAGACATAAATCCTATTTCAAGGCTGAACTTGGAAGTCTTATTTTGTCAGCTCCCAATGGTGTGAACTTAGGCAAATTCTTGCATATCAGACTATTTTTGTCATCTAAAAGAGTGATAATGAACTGTGAGTCACGGCTGTGTCCGGTTGCTAAGGATATTAAATTAGGAAATGTGTATGAATTATTTACTATGACCTGGGATACGTCATAAGCTCTCGTATTTACATTTACTCATTCTGGTTTTGTAAGACTTTATAAGGATTATTTATTCAAAGATACTTTTTAATTAAAGTGCCATATAAGGTATTACAATTCATACTTCATTTAAGATCTTTAAAAAAAAAAAACAAAAAGTGCTAGGAAGGGAAAAGCAGAGAGAACTGGTGCTGAAGGTCATCTTCAGGTGGGTGAGATGTTGCCTTGCTAAACAGCATCAAAAGTGTGCATGTAGAGACTCCTGCCAGCAGACACCCCTTCCCTTAAAGGTCTCTCTGTAGGGACACCCCTTCTCTTAAAGGTCTCTGTAAAGTTGGCCCTTGTATTGGAAGATCAGAAATATGTTTAACCAAAAGGGCAAATGACTTTTAAAAAGTCCAAAATGCTCAGCTCAACCCAACAGGCATCCAGCGAGTGCTCACAAAGACCTAGTGACTGATACCACACACGGGCCTGATCAATGCTGCTGCTGATCACCTCGTTTTCATAAAGCAAAAAGCCATATGAAAGCGTAACCACACACAATCGAACTAGCAGCATTAGCACATCCCAGGTAAAAGAGAGTAAAGTCCCAATCAAGAGTGCACTAGAAACTGACTTCATGTTGGACTTTGTAAGATGAATGACTTTACCAGGCAAAAGTTTAAACCATTCAGTCCAGCCTAAGGTGCAGTATACTTAAAAGCAGGGAACCCATATGACAGTGTGGTATACTCAGGTCTGAATTTCACTATTTAAATGCTGGAATGGAGCCCTTCAAACTGGGTTGGGGCAAGCCAGTTATACAATCAGATACGAATTTTGCAAGCTCATCACTAGCTGCAGTTGGAGACACGGGAGATGGGCTAAGAGTTTGCAGACAGAGATAACTGTGGTAGTCAAAGCCAGAGAGAAAAGTGATTACCAACCAAGGCAATAAAAATCAGATCACCTTTCCATGCCAGTTCGGTTCACTCTGCCACCCTGACGCACAACTGCCTTAACTTTACATGCCCTCAGCTCCACTCCAGTGCAGGGACAAGAACGCGCTGCCCTAACACGGCATCGTAAAGGGCATACACTGGAGACTTCTGGGACTCTGCTTTCAGGGAGAATACTTACAAATAGAGCAGAGCCGGCTGTGGAGGCACACGCCTTACATTCTAGTACTGAGAGGCAGAGGCAGGCTGGCCTCAAACTCAACACTTTGGTCTTCATAGTGAGTTTCAGAACATCCAGATTACACAGACGTTGGCTTGCACAAAAACAAACAAAACCAAAAAAAAACAACCCCAAAAGACCGAAATGGTTTCTTGTTGACATCCAAAGACCATTCTAGTCAGTTCTTCCAATTCACTCGGATTTAAACTTTGTTCACTAGGTACTTCGCACTGAGAAGGACGGAAATCTTCCCAGCTCCCCTTCTTACCTGATTCCACCGTCTCCTCCCCTTCCGGCAGAAGCCTGGCTTTCTTAGCATTCTGTGGGGCATCATCACCATTGTCCTCATAGATATTCGACCATTTTATCGCCATGTCCAGCTCCGGCGGCGGCGGTTTCTTCTCCGTAGTGTAGCTCTCCGGGGGCGGCACATAGTTGGACTTCCAGATTTTGAATTCCTTTGGAGGCTGTCAAGTAAGCACAGTAAGAGGCCCTGTGACGAACCGAGGTTCCAGCCATGGATACGAGCGCATGCACCTCCCTACCGATTGCTCATCTTTCTGGCTTTTTTTTTTTTTTTTTTAATCCTTTAGGCTTAAAAGACACATTCCTTTTCCATCAACATCACAACACTGTTAGGTGAAAAAGTCAAAGGGCTCCCTATGTAAACAAAGCTAATAACTTTTAGTTACCAAAGAAGAATCCAGAGTCTCAGATACTACGGCCAGGCTGACCCCTTCAGGAGGCTGCAGCAGAGACACTGTCTTGGAGGCAGCAGCGCAGGCACTTCGGCGTCAAAGGGAAGGGGTCTCGGGGAGAAGCTGCAGCGGGGGGCGGGGAGTCACCACCGTTAGTCGTCGCCCGGCTGGGGGGCCCCGAGCGCGGAGGGGCGGGCCCGGGCTGACACCCCCCGGGCTCCCGGGGCCGTGGGGGACGCGCGGCATCCCGCGGGCTGCGTGCGTGTAGGGGAGACGTGCGCGGGGCCCCGGGGCGTGCGCGGGGCCGGGGACCTCACCTCCTCGGGCGCCTTCACCACGTGCCGCTCCCAGTCGATCTGCTTGTTGAGCGGGTTGTAGAGGAATGCCGGGCGGGTCACGCTGCGGAACAGTTCGTCCGGGCCCGGCAGCCGCTTCTCCGCCTGCTTCCCGCGGCCGCCCGTCGTCGGAGCCGGGGTCGCCTTCTTGCGACCCGCATCTTCAGGCTCGCTGTTCTCCTCGTCCGACGAGTCGGAGCTGCTGCTCCCGTAAGCCGCAAAATAGCTCAAGGGGTCCTTCTCCTCGGCTGCCATGACGGCTCCGGGCGGCCACCCTCTCGGCCGGAAGCCGGAAGCCGCGGCTGGCCCCGCCCCTCCCCCCAAGACTGGCAAGTGATCCGCCTGCGCCCCCTAGCGGCGGTGCTGCGCTCCTACTTCTGGGCCGAGGGAAAGAGGCAGAGGCGGGGATTCCACAATCCTCAATCAACATTAAATCTACTTTTCCCTAAGCAGCCCTGGGATCCCAGGGGGAAAGCAGTGGGAGCTGTAGGATCCCCCTCCCCCCCCACGGGGGTTGAGGTGAGGGGAACACACGACCAGTGGCCATCGCCAAACTCTGGACTTGTGATTAAGACATGTGATTAAGGCACAGAAAAGCCAGGCATGGTGATGCCTACCTAGAATCCTAGGTCGTCCTTACTGGGCTGTTGCAAGTTTGAGGGGCAGAGAGGCGCGCATATGGCGCTCTTTGCCAGCTAGTACTATGTAGGAGACACAGTCTCAAAATAAAACCAAAGCAAACAAGCACGGGGACAGGGCACAGACTTCCAACCCCAGCACTTGGGAGAGTGAGGCAGGAAGATTACCACAAAGTAGAGGCCAATGTGGTAATTTTGCCCCCTTCCCTAATGAAGTTGGTATCATTGTAAATATTTAAATCCCAGTTAAGGACGCCTGGTCAGGGGTGACTGACTGATTAATAACTTGCCATTCAGTCTGGTTCTTATCCCCTCAATTGTACAGGACAATGCTGTGAGTTTGATGATGGACTGGGCCAACACTGCCTTGTTCATATTTATATCCCTAAAATTTATTTTGGTGGCCACCCATAAATATGATTGGATTATAATTGATGAGAAAATAGGTCTGAGTGTTTCTTTAAAAAGTTCCACCCAATTACCTATACTGACAGAGATATTCTCAAAGTACAAAGACATGGGGTTCCCCAAGTCCTCAGTTCTGACATCATCAGCAAATTCAGGGCCCCCTCAACCATCCTCAGGCCTGATGTGACCTAATTACAGAACTCACTGAGAACTGAGTAACCATATCCACGACTATAGTTTACTACAGCAGCGTGGTGGTCAATTTGTATTCTCAGCCCTGAGGAGACAGGTGAACGCTTGGGGATCAGACACCCAAGGCCAAGCTGGTTTATATATGAGCTTGAGGCCACCCCAGGTTACTGTGAGACTGTCTCAAAAACAAAACAGCAATGAGAGCTACACGGACAAGTAGAACAGAATTTCTAAAAAACTTGAGAGTAAGGTCTCTTCTGGGGTGGCAGAAGTCTCTTAGATAGACGAATATTTCTAGGATTAAAAATATGGACTCAAAAAGTTTATTAGGGCTGGGGAGATGGCTCAGTCAGAGAGGTGCCTGCTGCACACACCAGGATCACCCAAGTTTGGGCTCCCAACACACACAAAAGCTGGGTGTAGTGCAGTGCATTTGTAACACTAGGGCTTGGAGAAGCAGAGCCAGGGGGATCCCAGGAGCTGCCAGTCTAGCCAAATGCTGAGCTCCAGGAGGCTGAGCAGGCCAATGTCTCAGAAAATGAGATGGGGAGGGACCGAGGAAGCCATCATCACACTTCAACCTCTGAACTCCATAACAGGCGCACACACAAACACATCCCCACACTATCTCACACACACACTAAAACAAGTGAAAAATGTAAACAAAACCCAAAACAAAGGATTTAAAAAACAAAAGGCCAACCTAACTTATTAACTGCCACTACTCTGTCCTGCTTGACCTTGCTTGCAAGTACTATTCTAAGGATGAGCCTCTTCTTAGAGGGACCCTCCTGAGAGGCCTGAGGAGCTTCAAGTGAAAGCTAACCCCTAGAAACTGCCTGAACAGGCCCCATTCTTTATGCCCCAACAATAAGACATTCTAGAAAGGTCTGGGAAAAGCTTGCTAGGGCTGGATGGAAGGGAGACTGAACAGGTGCACCAGGAAAATAAAACTATTTGGTTATGACTTTGGGGGGGGGAGGGGGACACAGAAATGTAACACTGCACATTTCTAAAAACTTGCAAGTTCTATAATGAAGGGAGGCCCTCAGTATGGACTTTGGTTAATCACAAGTGTTAATATTGGCTCACGAACTATAACAAGGTCTTGCATCAGTGTAAATAGTATTGGGAACAGGGAGGAAGAGGTACTTAATAATTTTGCTCAATTTTTCTGTTAATCCTACAACTGTACAAAAAGGCAATTTTTGTACAATTTTTTTTAAAAATTAAAGAATTTTAAAAGGCAATAAAAAGTGAGTATTTATGTATGATTCTTATACTGTGTTAATCTGATATTCCTGAAAAGTAACTATTGTATCCATTGACTTAGTACAAATTATATCCTACTGAGTGAGGCTCTCCTCTCCCTCTGCCCTCCCGGCCACTTGTGGAGACAGTCTTGACTATGTCCTCTGGTCCACCTGGAACTCGCTATGTCACCAAGGCTGGCTGCAAACGCATGATGTTCCTGTTTCCAGTCCCAGTTCCAGCACGTACTACCACACCTGGCTTTGAAACACTGTTTTTTATATTAGAACTAGTACATATAAAAAGGGTTAGGCATTTGAAAATCAGACATTTTGAATTTTTGATTCTGAAACATCACTACATTAAAAAACGTTTATTATTAATAGCAACTTTTCATTTCTTAATTTTTAAATAATAGAAATACATAGGATGGGATTTCAGGAAATAGGTAAAATTATAATTTAAATGAAGACAATTTTTTTAATGTGTAAAGTTAGTCAAACTTTCTAATATAATAAAAACATAGATTAGCTAGTGGCTGCTTGCTGAAAATGTTAAAAACAATTGTTATGCATTCCAAAATCAATTATTCTAGTTATTTTATCCACACAGCAATGTCCATTGAAAAAGAATAAAAGGCTCAGAGGAAGTATTTTTAATCAATTCCAAGTATTATCAATTAATTACAAGTAGCATCGCACCAGGAGAATATTCTTCAGGGATTAGAACTGTGACATGAAGACTGTAAAATGCAAAGACAGTCACATCGACTGGCCAGATTAGTGCAAAACAAATTTTGGCTGAGGTCACTGGTGGCTCAGTGTCATCAGGTGTTTCTTTAGAACCCAACAGCTTTTCTCAGAACTAAGGAGTGGAAGTGTCTCCTCAGTGTGGGCAGCCTTCCCAGTGCCTGGCTTTACTGTGAGACAGAACAGCTTTCTGCTAAAATGTACTGCCAGATCACGGGGAGACATTTGTAGCATAAACTCAGACTGAATATTTGTAGCATATATGTGCTAGGAAACATTATTCTCAGCCCATGAGTTGATTTCTGAAATTGAGAAATATCCTGATACAATTAGTCTTATAATACCAACATTTCAAAATTGTAAAACACCTAAAAAATAGCAGAAAAGGACAATATTGAAAAGCACATGACCACCATGATTTACAGCACGTTGCCCCTGGAGTGTGCTTTGCTCTAACAAGCCTATTTACAGGGAATGTAATTTAACTGTGATTTAAAAGGCACAAATCAAACCTGAGTGAGCTGTTACAGAGGTGTCTATAAAAAGATTACACCCTTTACAATGTATCACTATTGAAAACTAGTCACTGGCGTGAAAGAGCGCGTGACCTCAAGGGGAGAAACATCTCACTTGAGTTTCCACAAGTTCCACCATCTTCTAACCGCAGCTCTGGGGGCAGAGGGGGAGCCCCCGGGTCCCCAGGTCGAGGAAGCGAGGCTGAAGAGAAGCTGTTTTCAGTTCTGCCAACTTCCAGGACTGGCAAATTCAGGCCAGACTCGGTGGAGAAGAAGGGAGCAGTGCTGGACTCCCCTTCCGGGTGGTACATGACGCTGGATGCTCTCTGGCTTTCAGCAAAATTACTCTCGTCTGAGTTGGACCTAGACAAGTTGTTGGTGGCTCCAGCAGCAAAGGGCTCGCAGCTGCTACACCTCAGGCCTATGACAAACATTCAGAAGCTAATGAGAAAGAAACCAATGTAGACACCCCTCCCACCCCGTAGTTACAAGACAACACTCTGTGTGAGGAAGGTCTCATATAACCCACTATTTAGCCAAGGCTGGCTCCACTCCCACCTCCTAAGAACTGAGATTACAGTGGACCTGATGCTCAGCACTACAGTTTCAGCTTCACTTTATGAACGCTGTCACCATAACCCAGATCTTGCTGCTTTTCTCAGTAAGAATACTACTGATTACATTTTCCAGGTAAAGTCACTATCTCAAGGAAGCTAATTAAATGCCACACTCCATGAGCACTTGCATATTAAATGACTGAAGGATCTGGGTGTGGGAAGGCGCGGCCAGGAACCAAGAGATGGCTCAGAGGTTAAGAGCACAGCTTCCCCCAGTGACGTGGTTCAGGTCCCAGCACCCACACGGCGGCTCACAACCATATGTAACCACAGCTCCGGGGGATCCCATGCCCTCCTTTTGCCTCTGCAGGCACCAGGCAAACGAGGGCTGGCGAACTGCTTGAGACACATAAAAATAAATCTTTAAAAAAGAAAAAAGGTCTTGCAATTCTTTATAAATAAGTAACTTTTATGGGTACATTTTTTCCCTAGAGAGAGTCTCAGCACACAGCCCAGGCTAGCTGTGCACTTGCTAAGCAGCCTCGCATGACCTAGAACGCAGATCTTCCTGCTTCAGCACTCTGAACGCAAGGACTACAACTACCTTTTTTGACGGGTGGGGGGTGGGGGGTGGGGAGGGGATGTTTTGTTTTAGAGACAGGGTTTCTCTGCATAGCCGTGCATGTCTTTGGACTTGCTTTGTAGACCAAGCTGGCCTCACATTCACAGCAATCCACCTGCCTCTGCCTCCCTGAGTGCTGGGATTAAAGGAGTGCACCACCATGCCTGGCTGGCTACAACTATCGTTCTTATCTAAGAGACACTCTTTAGCATTCTGACAACAAACAAACAAACAAACAAAAAAACACCTCATAAAACAAGAGAAACAAAAAACTTACTCCATAGAAACAGAACAAAATGTAAGCAGGCGTATCCTCAAATCTCACAAGCCAATGGTAGTTACTGATTCTTGAGTACGAGGGTGTTTCAACTTAAGGGGACTTAGCAGTTTACCTGACACATCTGGGTTACTATTAGGGATGAGAAACAGGCAGTGAGCAGGCGGCCATGCTAGCACGACAGGACAGCTGTGCAGACTGGGAACTACAAGTCAACAGAGACTGTCCTGCTTCACAAAAACAAGCTTCCTCCTCCTACGGGGCTTTATCACGTCCTGGGGGTCTGATGTCAATACCAGGATGACAGGATGAACACCAACACTGCTAGAATTAGCAAACAGCCAACGCAGCTGTCTACATGCACAAGAACCTCTGGGCTAGCCCCTGGGTAAAACCAATGAAGTCTAAAAGCGAATGTGTGTCATCCTTTCTAATGTTTTCAATATTAGATGTCCTCCTCTCCCCTCTCTCTGTTTTTCTGAGACAAGGTCTTAGAGCGTAGTCCAGGTTGACCCCATAAATGACAATCCTCCTGCCTAAGCCCCCAGGTGCTGGAATTATTACAGTTGTGTGCCACCAGTCCTGACTCAGGCAGTATTTATGAAGCTCACGGAGGGGACACATAGCAAAGACATCCAGACTTCAGTTTCTTATGGACAGGTCCGTAAGTTGCTCATCTATCTCCAAGGAGGTCAAGGGCAGCCGGCACATGTACCCTAAGCACATGGTAACTTGTTGCCCTGGAGACCGGGAAGGGGTGGGCGGGGCAGGCTGGGGATCTACACAGCATCCCACCACAGCGCCCTGAGCTGCAGGGGAAAGAGGAGCCGACCTGCCCCTCCTTTACCAGTCTCGGCTCCCACGTCTCTCACAAACTGACTCTTCTAGCTTTAGACTCATGTGTACTTTACACAGAGTCCTTATAGGCACGTGCCAGCACCGCTTATGATCCACCCAAGGAAAAACAGAGTTGAAGTTAGAATCCATCACCCATACATTGTTCTTCAGTTGCTGGGACAGGATCTCACTCTACATACCAGGCTGACCTAGAACATACAATGTAACCCAGGTTGGCCTTGAACTTATGTCAATCCTCCTGTCTCAGATTCCCAAGTCTAGGAATACAGACATAAGCCACATAGCTTCTCTTAAAATGCAATATAATGGTGTTTGCTGAGTTTGTTTTTAAAGGATTATGTCATATTTTAGAAATAACTTTTACAAACATTATTGTTAAGTGAATACAATACAGCTGATTGAGTTTGTATCACTTTTGTGACGTGGTAATGTAGCTGGTAAGAAATGGAAATTGAATATAATTCTGACCCTTAAGCTTTGGGAGGAGAATGGTCCCTTGTGACTCCTGAGAAGCACGGCTACTTCTTTGCGGTCCAGTATCACTCACCTCTGAGATGCTCCAGCTTTATATTCCGCAGCTTCAGCACTTCGTCCGTTATCTTCTGGATCAGGAAGTTCTGTGTTTTCTCCCTGCGAATGGATTCCACGAGGGTGTCCAGCCCTTTGGGGTTTTCCTGTAAGTAGTCTAACAACTTCCCAGCCCTTTTCCTACTTGAAGTTCGGCAAGAAATTTCTTCCGTGTCCTCTCTGCTGAGTATTTTTTTTGCACGCAGATGATCAAAATGTCTCTCAGCTATGATTTTCTCACACAGGTAAACCCGTAAATTTTCTAAAGCCTAAGAGACAAAAGAAAATATGCTTCAGTGTTGCTTTGTGACATGCAGGAAAATCCCTGAGGTGATTGGTTCCTAGTTAGGGGTCTCAGCTGGTATGAGGCAGTGTTCTGAAGGCAGGAGGCTTGGGCCCTTTAAAGCGCATGCTAAGTGAGATGCTGTCCAGGCACACACAGTGGGTCTCACGCAGTCCTCAGTCTGTTCTGTTTCAGCTTCACATCTGAAAACCAACACGCAGCTGCTGTGAGGAGAGACCTGTACAAGCAAGAAGTCTGCAGAGGGTCACCTAGTTCAGGAGTGAAGCCATAACACATTCCTGTACATTCTAATAACTATTAAGTAAAGAATTTTAGAATTAGCACCAGGACAACTTAGTGTACAGTCTCACAATTTGCAATGTTCTCATGTGTGTTAGTAATCATTTCGTAACCTCAGTGTGAAACCATTAAAACACACCCAAAGGGCCCATATGTTTCTGCTTTGAGGCCAGTTAGAAACATTTTACAACTCACTGGGTCAGTCTTCATGGACGGAGAAGGAAGGGATGTATGGGGAGGAGCGTAAAGAACAGAGAGTGCTGAGAGAACCTAAGACAAAGGAGGCCAGATGAAAGCCCCACATTGAGGAAAGACAGCTCAGGCTGGTCTTTATGCATTTAACTTTAATTTTCATTAGTTTTTACTGAGACGTAAGCCAAAAAATGTACACATTAATGAAGTACCAGATAATTAATGTTAATGCACACACTGTCATGTTTAAATCAGGTTCACGTGTGTCTTAATAAATGGTGACACTCTGATGCCAGTCACTGTGTATTTGTGCCTCTGTTTACTGGACATGTGATTTTGGGCAAGTTATTCAATTCCTCTGACCCTGTTTCCTCATGTGACGGTTCAAAGGAATAAATTACTATATGCAAAGTGCTTAGCAATTACACAGTACATGGCGATCGGTCCTTTAGGGACAGTGACGATGGTGAGTAATGTGACTCACATTTATAATGAGCTCAAGGCAGCAGAAGAGTTCAGTAGAGCCTCGTTAGTAACTAATGACAGGAAAACTGCCCCTGTGAAGGCTTCTTACAGGTTTTGTCTGAATTTCCACACATTTACTTATCTACACAGCAAATTTCTCATGGGTAAGTTTCTAGCATGAACATGAAGAGATGAACAAGATTTTAACACTGTGCACAAAGGGCCCCTGGTTTAGCTGGGGGATATACAGCACACACAAGCCAGTAACTGTGAGACCATGTGGTACAGCTCAGACAGGAAGGATCGCTCACTGATCAGGAGCTAGGAAAGCACAGGTGAGCAACTGCCTCCAGCACCTGGAGAATTCACAGAGGATGAGGACAGCAGCAGGGAAGATGCCGAGTTACACAACGTGCCTCCGAGGGTGGGAAGGAATGAAGCTGGGAAGGAACACCGGAGTTAGATCATGGAAGAACTTCATGACATGCCAAGGAGTGTGTCCTATAACCCAGAGGAACAGCCACCAAATGTGCATAAGTAGAGAAACTTACAAAGGACCAGGGGAAACCAAAACTGGGGTCAAAGGAGGCAAATTAGAAAATTGCAACAATGACTGTACAGAAGGTATTTTGAATGTACTGCATACATTATGTGTGTGAATGAAAGGTTCTATTTAAAACTTGAACTTGAAAAACGTCTCCTTTGGTCTTTATTACCATGTATGCTGACAAATCACAAATTTACATCACCTGGACTCTACCATCCAGTCAACTGCACTACAACCTGCAAGCCCGACTCTCCTCCTTCACTCCTGCCAGTCACCATCACTTCAGCACTACTCCTGGCACTGCCCTAGCTCAGGTCCTTAATTCCTAGATGAACTGATAACAGAAAAAATAGCATTTTCTAACTCCCTCCTCTTTTTCAAATCTCTCTTTCACACATCTATTATATTTTACAATTTTTCAACAGAAAGTAGAAATCTGAACTGTTAAATTATACCATATTGCATTCTTTCCATGACTTATTGGATATTCCTGATCCACGGCACAGTAGTTGAGTTGAGTGCACTTGAGTGCGCTTGGCTGGAGAGATGGCTCAGTGGTTAGCAGCACTTGCTATTCCTGCAGAGGACCTGGGTTTGCTTCCAAGTACCCACATGATGGCTCCCAATGACCCACAACTCTGGTTCCAGGGGATCTGACACCAACTTCTGCCCTCTGTGGACATCAGGGACACACATGGTATATATACTTTCATGTGGGTCAAAACATTCACATTAAAAAAAAAAAATCTAAAAAACAATTAAGGGCATGGCTCTGGACCGAGATAAACGTCTGTTAGTCTTTGAATCTGCAACATATTGTTAGAACTGGTGCAAATTACTTAACCACTGTACCTTAGGGGCTCCCTTGACAAAACAAGGACTAGGAAGAATAACTGGGAGTGTGTATGAAGGCTCAGCCCAGTCTCTTATCCATAGTAAAAGTTCAGTGACCAAGGACTTTGGGACCATGCTGGCCAGACTCTTGACAATATGGTTCTGGCTTACCTCTCCAGCTTAATTCAGCAGCTCTACCCCAGGGCTTTTCTTCCACCTGCAGCTGAGGACTGACATTGTTTCATGCTGCTGTAGGTCTGGTGTTCTCTTCCCATACCCTAAGCTCCTCTGCATTTTTTAAGGCTGAGGTCACTGGTCATCCCTGGAGAGCTTTCTTTAATAACCAGGATAAGCTAGAAACCTGTCTTGCAGCACCAGATTCCTCCTCCTTTCATTTCATTTCCCAATTCTTCCCCAGATATTTCCACTGTGTCCCAATGCTTTCCCCCAAGTCACCAATGACATAGATCCTTTCCATCTTCGTCTTATTTGGCTTCTCAGAGCAGGAACACAGCTGATCACTCCTTCCTCCAGACACATTTTCCTTGCTCAACAAACACGACACTGCTGTGATTCTCTTTTGATTTCTATGGAACTTCTCTACACTTCTCATCCCCTCGCTGGGGCCTTGCTACATAACCCAGCATGGCCTCAAGCCTGTGGCCCTTCTGTCTTAGCATCCCCACGGATGGGGACCACAGAAGAGCACCTGAAAGCTTCCAAGCGCCTCATCTCCTAGTTCTCAATTTTTCCAACAGCATGCTTGTGCCTCTAGGTCAGAGCTCTCTTCTGATCTTCAGTCCAACTCTTCCTCAATTTCAGTCTGCCACCAAGTCCCATCATTTCTATGGTCTTTTCTTTTTCCTTTTTTGGTTTTTCGAGACAGGGTTTCTGTGTCGCCTTGGTTGGACTCCCTTTGTACACCAGGCTGTCCCTGAACTCACAGCGATCTGCCTGCCTCTGCCTCCTGACTGCTGTGATTAAAAGCATGCGCCAGCACGCCTGGCTATTTCTATGTTCTTAAAATGCACCTTGAACTTGTGTTTCGTTCATGTCTACTGCCTTCACCTTGATCTGAATCATCACTGCCTTTCAATACTCACAGTCAAGTCTTTTTATGGCCTTTTCCACCTTCCCTCATCTCCCTGACCCACAGGAAAGGCAGAAGGATCTTTTTTTATTTTATTTTATTTATTATTATGTATACAGTGCTCTGCCTGTGCAGGCCAGAAGAGGGTGCCATATCACATTACAGATGGTTGTGAGCCACCATGTGGTTGCTGGGAATTGAACTCAGGACCTCTGGAAGAGCAGCCAGTGCTCTTAACTGCTGAGCCATCTCTCCAGCCCATAGAAGGATCTTTTAAAAGCCAAACAAAACCCCATTTATTCCTTAGCATGTCTCTACTAAGGAAAAAAAAAAAAGCCCTTCATGAGTTTACTTAGCCCACCTTCCTAATTTCACCTTGTTACCCTCTGCCTTCCTTCAATATTCTGAACTTACAAAGGTCCTGGCTGTCTTTTAGGTCCCTGTCAAATTCTTTTCTGCCTTAAATGTTCCTCCCCCAGCTCTGTTAATGTAAATGTATAAACGATATATGTATTTTTCAGCTTTAATGACATATGTTTGAAGCAGGCCAGAAGTGGGAATTTTGTTGTTGTTGTTGTTGCTGTTGTTTTGATTGGGGGGGGTGTCCATGAAGGCTTTTTATTTATGTTGTACATCTTTAGAAAAACAATCCCAGGATTTTCCCTCCTGTATGTTTTTGCCTTGCTTCCTCATGGTCCACGATGCCAGCTGAGGTTGTCAGTACAATGAAGCCAAACTGATAGGATGGGAGCAGATTGTTCTGCCATTTTTCTAGGTCTTTGAGTTGCACATCAAATCCATACTTGTTCAGCCTGCCTGTGAGGTTCACAAAAATTTTCCCAGCTCTGTGATCACCAATGTAGCCAAGCTTCACCATCACAGTTAGGAACCGGAAGATGACTTTGGAGCACGGCCTGATGAAGACCTGGCATTTGCCTCTTCTCAGCATTGCTGATGCTCTTGAGAGCATCTGCCAGGACATTCATGTGCACCATGGTGATGGCCCAGAAAGATGGCGGAAAGCCAGGAATGTTCTGTTTAAAGCTGTATACTCTATACTTCAGAATGCAGTGTTCTGGATGAGTGAAAATTTTATTACAGTATTTCAAGATTATCACTTTATGGCTATTTTACTTCACTCAAGAAATTAGGTATTTTAAAGCCAAAATTTTATCTCAGTTTCTAACTGTTAGAACCAAATTACATTATCAACTTCAGAGTACCAAAGAATCTCTATTTGTTAAAATGACCCAAATTCAATCAAAAAAGGGCATGTTACAGATGAAAAAGGAATAGAGCTCTGAAGTTGGGTCCCGGGGATCAGCATCAGGACAGTGTTCCCCATTAACATGAGGACATGCACCAAGGCTCTCCGTGGATGTGTGAAATCTCATGGTACCAACCCCATCCCAAGCTTTCCACCGTAAACCTCATCTAATAGCCAAGACTGCTGCTCCTAAGGGACTAGTGGGCAGGGAGCACACACAGAATGACACCCCGAGGAAAGGTGTGACTCATGGCCCTGGCCAGATGCAGTGGGATGGTACAAGATTTTACCATAGTACTTAGAAGAGTGCTCAACATGTACTATTAGAACATACCAAATTTCCATTAAATATTTTTGGAACAAGGCCAACCACAGGCAATAGAAGGCACAGAAAGCAAACCCTGAAACAGACAGAGCCCCATATAAACAACTTCCTACCCCCAACAGGAGGGATAATGCAGAAAGAGGACCACACAGTTTTGGAGGAAGGATAATGAAAAATTCAAGTTTTGAAAACATACGCCTTTAATCCCAGCACTTAGGAGGCAGAGGCGGAGGCAGGCGGATCTTTGACTTCGAAGCCAGCCTGGTCTACTCAGTGAGTCCAGGACAGCCAAGGCTACACAGAGAAAAAAATCTTTCTAAAACCAAATAAAAACAAAATAAATTTGTGTATTAAAACTTGAGTCCTGGTAGACACTTGGAATAGCCTGGAGTTGAGAAAGGAAGAAGTTCAAGTGATGTGGATGCATTTTTAAGATTGTCATAAGCAGTTTCAAAAACAATAGGATACGTATCTAAGAAAAAAACTTTTTTTATAGACACTTTGAAACTCATCCATAGTTTCTAAGGTCATGAACATCTGGTCCAGGTCTAATCTGGAACTGTAAGAATGGATAACACCAATGAAGCAGTAACCATCGTATCTATAAGACAGACAGGTCTTGTCCTGTTTTGCCAGCTATAAAATGAAAAGTAATTCTCTTGCTTATAGGAAATTAAAAACTGTGATACAACTGGGAGCACAGCCGCCATACCTTATGGTTTTACTGGTATCTTAAGGCTATAGTGTTATCAAAGACCTAGTCTCAAGCAGAATGTAAAGTTTTCTGTGCAGTAAGTGCCCTACCAACTCCACTGAACACGAAAACTACAGCACAAACCCCAGGTGTGCCATTTCCTTCTGGTAGTGAGCCATGCCAGTTGTAATTATGGGTACAGTGCAATAAGTACAGTGCAATAAACCTCACAAGAGGTAAAGTATGAGGAAAAAAAGGAATCTGAGGTAACAACTTGCTGTCAAGTTTGCAAGGACGATTTTTCAAAAGCACTGCGGTGCCGAGTATGGTCGAGTTATTGTTTTTAAGGTGAGTTCAGGTAAATTATCTAAGTGGTGTTCATCTGGTTTTTGTTGTCTTTGTTTTTCCTGGCAAAAACCGTAACTAAAAGAAAAGCGAAGCATATCATGCCTCAAGTCATTTTCCTCAAGTTTTAAGGTGTATGTGCAGTTCTGCGTGGTCTAAGCAGAAGCGGCTGAGTATTTTCAACGTTTACCTGGGAATCAAGTCTCAGCTAGATGTGCTAACAGCTCGCGCCCCCTTCATTTAAATATGTGGGCGTTTGATTGCTAGGGGAATTCCAAGTCGTGCTTTCAGCTGGCGAGCTTTCCACAGCCCCCTGTTTCACCTATCTGCACCATAGCCTGGGGATACCTAGTCCTGCAATCTGCTCTTCACAGAGACCTCGGACGGCTCC
The DNA here is from genome assembly GCA_907169655.1 of Acomys percivali. NCBI lineage: Eukaryota > Metazoa > Chordata > Mammalia > Rodentia > Muridae > Acomys > Acomys percivali. The sequence goes on along the minus strand of OU015753.1, from coordinate 96,767,256 downwards.
ATAGTCTGGCAGCTCCCGCGGGGGTGGGGTAGGGTGGGGTGGGGTATCGCAGGATGGAGAGCCGCGGGCGAGAAGGGGGATGGCAGGGCGCAGGAAGCACTTAAGCCGGCGCCGGCAGAATTAACCGTGGACTCCTAGGTCGCTGGTGGGTCACTTCCAGCCAGCTCCCGGGATGCAGGCAGGTCGTGATGTGCCCGGACCTTGCGCTCCTCCGAACCAGAAGTTCCTCGTCGCTCGCTCGGCTCAGGGTTTCCGCTTTCCTCCGCCCCCACCCGCCCCGCTGCGCCCAGCACGGCCGAGCTACTTACGTCCTTCTTCACTTCAGTCAGGTCCTCCTCCGTGAGGGACGGCGCGGGAGCCTCCATGGCCGAGGCCGGGACGCGGTCCTTCCGGCCCGCGCCGCCCCGCCCGGCTGAGGGCTCTAGTCTCCAAGAACCAAGCTGTGACTTTGGGGACCAGGAACAGATCCCGGGGAGCCGCCTGCTCAGGGAACGCAGAGGTGGGGAACCTCGGCGACCCACTTCCGGCTCCGCCCCTGGGGCCTGCGGCGCCGCGCTCCGTACTCCTCAACGTCCCTAGGCGAGAAGCCCTGACTTAGGCACCGCCCTTCGGCGAGGCTGGCCTACGTTCAGGCCCCGCCCACCTCCGTACCAGCCAATCAGTACTAAGTCCTCGGTTCTCCTCACCGCCTCTCTCGGAGTGGCTCCGCCCACAGAGGCCCATCTCAGTAACCACGCCCCGTTTGCTATTTACATAAGGTTGTGTGGATTGGCCTCCGGAGAAGGACTCGTTTCCGTGGGCGGGGCGTCGGCTGCTCAGTTTAGCGGCATCTCCCCGCCCTGGCAGACTCCTCCTCTTTTGGGTGGAGTGTGGGCTGAGTCCGCCGGGGCTCTGGTTTGCTTCTCTTTTCCAGATGTTGCGGAACAATTTCCTGTCGTTGTGCTGGGCCAGGTTTTACAATTGCATGATCGAACACAAACGCATACACGCACTCACACTGTAACTGCAGAATTGAAATGTTTGGGGACCTGGTCCCGGGCCCCGCCCTCACTGGGCAAACAGGAGAACGAAGGTGGGGATAGCAAAAAACAAACATAAAGAAAGGGAGGGAAAAAAGGCGGGGGAGGGCGCGAGTGTTAAAGATTTAAAAAGCACGTGGAGCCCCACCACTTTAGCACCAAAAGCAATGTTTGTGTAAGGTCTGAGGATCTAAGAAGTGTTCGATCGTGAGGAGGTGTTTTAAGGTTGGTGAAGTTTATGAAAACTTTTCTATCACTATACTACTGTTGTATTTAGACTTTACATTAATCCAATTTTCAAAATTGTCTAACTTAAAAAGATTCTTGTAAGCTTCAGGAGATCCACTGGAATCTACAGATCACACTCAGATAAGTATTTCCTATTTCAAAGGGTGGGATTCTTCCCCCATTCCCAAGTTTTGGGGCTCCCCCCGCCCCCCAACTACCAAGACCATGGGCCTAAAAGTTTCCAATGTAAACTCCTTAACTTTATCTTCTGCCCCTATGTATGTCTCAGCATCCTGCCAGGTGCTGCCTCCCGAACGCAGGTGCTCCAGCCTAACCCTCACAGGCTGTATCAGCGGGACCTGCAGTTCCTTAGCCACTGATGGTCTCACAGATCCTGACCAGCAAATACAACAGCCTGCTCTTCCTGGACTTGGCCAGCATTTCAGCCTTTTGTTGATAATATATGGATAAGGGGCGCAGAAATCTGGTCTTTTGACTGCTTCAGGCTGACAGTAGAACAGCGTCAGGGGATCAAAAGGCTGGGATGTTAGGTCCTGCTGCAGGGCATGCCTGGCATGGCCCGCCCTCTACCTACAATAAAAAGACAATAAGGTACCAGGCATCAGATTTTATGTTATATGAAGTTTACTAAGTGAGCCTGGGAGAGAAGGAAAGAGGGGAGAGGTACCCCAGAGAAAGAGACAGAGGAAAGAGAAAGAGGGTAAGAAGAGAGAGGGTAGAGAGTGGGGAGTAGAGAGAGGGGCCACACACCAGGAGGGTTTGTCCTTTTATATAGCCCTGGGCAGGGCCACGCCCCCATGGCAAGGAAACAATGACATCACAGGCAGGCCGACTGAAGCAGAATCCTAACGCTGAGGTTTTCCCCTCTCCCAGAGATGTACTATATAAGCCAGACATTTTGGTTCTGGGTCCCCCTCTCCTTCCCCCACGTTCCCCCCCACACACCTACCTACTCTCTTTCCTTCCCCTCCCCCACCCCCACCCCCAGCAGGCGTTCCCCCTTCCCCTCCTGTGCCACTTCCGAAAAACCTGCATTTATACATTATAGGCTCGTCGCCAAGTAACTCATTCTGTTTATTTAATCAACCAGTTTGTGTAATTTTAAGTCGCTGTTCATTAGGAATATTTCCCCTTATTAATCTATGCAATATAAATTCAATAAGTTTCTAGGGCCTTAGGAGTGTATTTGAGGTGCTGAAACTACTTGGCACACAGTTGCACTCTCATATATCATTATACTTTACCACTGCTCACCAAAAACTAAGTAAGTTCTAGGCCTCTTGTGATGGGGAAGGTTTTGTTTTGTTGTTGGGTGTTTTTTGTTTTGCTTTGGTTTTTTGTTTGTTTGTTTGTTTTGTTTTGTTGTTTTTGTTTTTTGTTTTTTTTTTAGTTCTTTGAGACAGAATTTGTTTGTATTTCTTGGCTGTCTTGGAGTTGCTTTGTAGACCAGCTGGCCTGGACCTCACAGAGATCCACCTGCCTCTGCTTCCCCGGGTGCTGAGATTGCAGGTGTGCAGGAGTTATTTTTTTGGAGGTCAAATGGCTATTCCCAGAATGGTATTCTAACCCGTAGGGGTGAGTGCAAAACATGAGATGGTGGATGAGGATTTCCCATAGAGTCCTAGGCAGAAAATGATTATATGGACAATATGGCAAGTCTGCAAGTGTCATTTAAATGACAAGAGGACTAAAGGCAAATGTGGGAAAGAACCAGAAAAGGCTTAACACCACATCTATGTAGTTTTGATCAGAACACAGGGATCTTGGCTTTTACATTATGTCACGTGTCTTTTCTCACACTGATATCTAGTCTACTGGAGTCAGCCAGCATCTCATTATAACCCAATTTGCTTAATGATTTGCTCTTTCACGTAGCAAGCATCTGTTGAATGCCGACAGATGCTCAACTACACCCCAGATGCTCTTCTAGATCTTGGTGAGTAACACAAATCAAACACCCTTTTCCTTGAGTTGAGGTGTGGTGGCACAAACTAATTTGATGTGCTGTCTGACCAACGCCTGCATCTGGCCCAGCTATAAGCAGGACTAATCCCTAAACTTACGTAAAACATTGTGAGGGTTTTTTGTTTTTGTTTTTGTTTTTTGTTTGTTTTGCATCGCATCTTGACTATGTGGTCTTTGTGTTTTAACCCCGTAGATGGCAATATCCTGTCTCCAAATCAAAAACTTACATATGGCTGTAGGCATCTGGGAAGCCCAAGTAGGATTGTCTAAATTCAAGATCATTCTGGGCTACTTAATACATTACTGGGCCAACCTGTGCTACGTAGCAGGACCCTCTCTCCAACAGGCAGAAAGACAAAACCAAAATCCATTTCCTCATGAATTTACATTATAGCATGTGTATGTTTGGGGTGGAAAAGGGAGACATTTGGTAAGTTGTGTGTGTGAGGTATTTACCACGTTAGAAGGCTCAGAAATACTAAGAGGAAAAGTAAAGCAGGGACACCGGAAGGTGGTGACAAAGGCCTCACTGCCAGAAGGGATACATTTCCCACCTGCACACTGCGAGGGAGGAGGAGCCATCAGCCAGATGCAGAAAGAGCTCTTGGGGTGGAGAGCACAGAAGCGGCTCAGCGCAGCTGGGAAGATGAACGTTTGTGTGCGAAGGTCAGAGTTTAATCTGACTTGGCTCTGAGTCATACAGGTTTCCTTTGAGTCAGAAGTGAAGCCACCGGAGGCTTCAGAGCAGAGAGGTGACAGATGCAATCTATGATTTGAGGATTGCTTTTGCTCTTCTCCAAGGGGAAGGAAGAGGGAAAAGGAGAGAGGAGCAGTCCAGCTACCCCTGTAACCTATACCCCAGGAGGTGGAGGCTGCGGCTAGGTGGGGGCACATCTGGATAAGAAGGGGACGGTGGATTTGACTTTCTTTTGAAAGCTAGCAAGAAAAGAGTAGAGTGCAGAAGGATGTGTGGAAGTAAGAGAAACAGCTGGAAGTTTTATTCTTCAGCCACCCAGGCATGCATTGAGCACCATGAACACTCTCCATTGTCACACACACACACACAAAATTGTCAAGCAATCTTCCTTTTTCTTTCTGAAATAAAGCCTATGTTGTTCAGGCAAGTGATGAACTGGATTCAAGCCACCTCATACTTCAGCGTTGTGCATGATCATTGCCTGTGGTTCTCAACCCTCAATTTCTAATGCATTTTCATTCTTCCATTAGCAAACGCATTTTCCCATTTCTCCTAAATCACAGGGCTAGACTATAAAGGCATAGCTTCCAAGCAAACAAGCCTGGCTGCTCTCTGCAGTAAGTACCTCTTCACTAGATGAACCTGCATCCCATCTCAGCTTCTAAGTGTACCTGCATCCTGCAGTGGAACACCAGATGCCTGGTCCGTGCACCATAGACCCACTTCAGATGCTGTAAACACAAGGTAGGAGGCTCATAGCCTGTGATGCTCGGATGGTGATGAAATTACTTAATGAGTTTCTCAGAATGTCTCCTTGTTGTTGAGGGACACCATATTTGAATGAATTTCCAAATAGGATCATGTTCCAGTGGATGTGGATTGTTGAGAGATGCTGTCCAACGTAATTCATCCTTGGCTGTATGATCTTGGAACAAGGGAGATTTTTTGTTTGTTTGTTTGTTTTGTTTTTGTTTTTGTTTTTGTTTTTTTAGGAATGCTGGGAGAGGGAAGAAGAAATTATTTAGAACTGATAAGATGTGAGAACAACATCATAAAAGCAAAGCTTTAAGCTGAGTGGAAGGATTTTACCAGCGAAGCCTTGACTACTTCTTAATGTTGCATTTGGAACTCCCTGTCTGATATAATGATACTGTGGTGCACAAAAAAACTGAATTCCAGGTGATTGTGAGCTAGACATTTCTTGTAGACAGGAGATGAAAGTAATTAGCTCTGAGAGTGGTATCCCTGGTGTTAATGGCAAAGCAATGTGTGGAGGACATTCACGTGTCTCAGCCACAGGACTTTATGAAGAGTACAGGCAGCCATGTCTACAGAGGTGGTCCTTTGCTTAGGACGGAGGCCCAGGAGGGTGCCAGATGCTGAAACCAGCTGAATGTCTGCATTTCATCCTGACAACTAACTGTGCTTCTAGCGAGACTTGCTATCTGCACTTGATGGGTGAGCCATCTGAGGCGTAGAAAACACGATTTGCCTAAGGTCACCCTCCCAGCAGGTAGCAGAACCAGGACTCCAACTCCTCTGTGATAACAAGGCCCCTGTTCTTAACCAGTAGCAGTGACTGAGTAGCTCTGTCAGGACACAATTATTCAGAGACTATGCTACTTGGTCGGACCCCGGGGCAAGGCAAAAATGTACGATGTATTCAGGTCTGCTGTCTAGGCAGAAGCTAGGAATGACAAACCCAGGAAAGTGATCATGTGGTTGTCCAACTCCCTAGAAGAGAAAATGAACAGCCTAAGACTGGCTGGGAAAGGAGCCTTCGGGTGCTTTATGGATTCCCTGACAGGATCATCCAGTGGTCTTGAGGTAGAAGGGGCCCGAGGCATGCTCAGGGCTTTGGAAGGTAACTGATGGAGGAACAGGATACACAAAGAATCTGTGTCATGAAGAGGAAGACACAGCTTAAGTTGAAACAGGCATTAGTACTTTGTGCATGAAGTTACGTGAGCATATACTTTCCTTTCTTTTAGGCACAGATTTAAAAGTGGAATTTCTGGGTCACGGCTAACCATATTTAACCTTTTAAGTGGCAGCTTCAAAACGTCTCCTGTAGGCTCAATTTTCTTAACATTATACTTTAATATAAATTTACTAACAGAGAGTACCTCACTTACAACTCGACTAACCCAAACAATAGGAAAAGGAGATTAAAGAACACAATAATGAAACCTTAAGGATATCAGTTCCAAGGAACAATTCTCCTGGCATAGTCAGCAGGCCCTCAGCAAACCTACAAGTCAACCAAGGTGGCTTCTGGGACCCGGAACAGCAGCCCAGGCCCAGAGCCTCAGCCAGAGCCCAAAGCCTCAAAGCCTTCCCTGGAGCAGTTCTCTCTAGGAGTGTCTCTCCAAGTGCAGGGATGAATAGCCAAAGCAATCCCAAGTCCTCTCTAAAGCCTCTTGTTTGAGTCTCCACTGGGACGTTTTCAGCTGGCAACATCCAAGCTCCCCCTACGAACTAGAAAAACATCCTGCTCTCTCACAAGTCTGTTCCCCATCCCACACTCTGGATCAACACAAAAACATGTTTATCTCTCCTACATTCTCCATTGGTTCTAATGTTGAACTGGGACCTAGAACCAATGACACATACGGAGTTGTGAATCGAGGGATCCATTCTGACAGTTCCAGGGGACATCTGCAGAGTCCTCCATAGTGCTGGGGTGGGTTCGCAGCTGGTTTCTGTCTGGTTCTAAGACATGAGGGATTACTGTGCACAGTCAGCCAAGGCACCTTAGCACCCACCCTGTTCCGAGTTCTGCCTGAGTCCACATTTACACCAGTGCTTGGAGATGAATTCCAGAAACAAAGATTTTCAAGCTTTTTTCTTTTTTTGTGTGTATGTGCGTATGCATGCACATGTCTATGGCTCCATGTTGCATCTGTGTGTCCAAGGATGTGGGGGACAGAGGACAACCTTAGGTATCACTTCTTCTTTGTTTCAGTGTGTGGGGTGTGTGTGTGTGTGTGTACATGTGACACAGCTCATGTCTAAAAGTCAGACGACAGCCTATGGAAATTGATTCTCTCTATCTACCATGTAGGGTCTGGGAATGAATAGGTTAGGTCAGGCTTGGTGGCAAGCCTCTGAGTCATCTTGTTGGTCCCACCTTGTCTTTTGAGACAAATTCTTTTGTGATTAATACTAATTATCAGCCCGACAGTATCTAGAAGCCTCTGTGTACACTGAGAGGAATTCTGTAGATTAGGTTAGCCTCCAGGCATGCCTGTGACAGATAATCTTGATTAGGTTAATTAGAGTAGGAAAATCTGCCTTAAATATTGGCAGCACCATGCCCTAGGCTGCAGTCCTGGGCTGAACACAAAGGGCAGAGGGACTGGGCACTGATGTTCACACCCTCTGGTTTCTGACTGTGGCTGCTTCAGGGGCTTGGGCCATAAGTGCCCATTATGATAGACTCTCCATGAAGAGCTAACTAAGCCCTTCCTCACTTAAGCTGCCTGTCTCAGGGCGTTGTATCAAAGCAGCAGAGAAGGATCTCTCACTAGGATCCGAGGCTCACAGATTAGGCCAGGCTAGCTGGTCAGCGAGCCCCAGGAACCCACCTACCTCTACCTCCCCAGCACTAGGATTACCACACTGGGACACTGGGATTTGAACTGAGGTCCTTACGGTTTTGTGGCAAGCTCTTTATGACTTGAGCTATCCTCTCCAAGCCTTCAGTCTTTTTTCCTAATTGTAGAGCCCCTTCTTCCAATAAAATCCTCATGGAAGCTTAAAGATAAAACCGAAAACCCCCAACTGATCCACATGTCGTCCGAGGAGAGGCTGTGCCCCACAGGCTCTGTCACTGAGCTTGTAGGACCTTTTTTCTCTCCTGTCTACCTCCCCACCTCTGAGCCACCTTGGAACACCTAGAGCCTTACAAAGGATTGCCTGGATCTACTTATGCAAGACAGCCTCTTCTCTAACTTGTGGATAATACAAAGATGGGACCAGAAAGTAATTTAAATGACAAGACTCAGGCCTCAGATGAGTTATAGCAGAGGTCAACAAAAAGCAAATGAAATGCAGTTCAAGAACCACAGTTCTCTGTAATGGGTTCCATCGAGAAGTGATGTTTTCTTCATGTACATAAAGCAAGCACACACAGCTCAGAAACCTGCTCTATCTCTCTGTCATGAGTGTGTGTGTGTGTGTGTGTGTGTGTGTGTGTGTGTGTGTGTGTGTGTAAGAGAGAGGGAGTGGGACTGAGAGGAGGTAAGTTGAAAGCCAGAAGGTGAGGGGTTTGGTTAGTGGTTGTGAGTGCTTCCAGCTCCCAGCTTCTGTGCTCTTCCTGTCAGAGCCATGTGCACCCAGAGAACCCAGCGTAGAGCAGAGGCCTGGCTTAAAGGGAGAAAGCGGTCAATTTTCTCTTTATTCTTCCTCGAATTTTCCTAGCCTGGCACCATTGTGAGTGAAGCACTTAAGATTGAGTCTATGCTGCTAGACTGAAGCCTCAGCAAGGCTAGCACCTTACTTTCAGCAATGCTTCTGAACAGCGCTCGTCAAGGTGATAAGCACCAAGGAGCTACACAGGAAGGCATTCTCCTTTAAAATCTATATTTATTTATATTGGGGGCAGGTGCCCTGGGTTAGGGTCTTGCACATGATAGACAAGTATTATACCTCTATTATACGTCTAAGCCATATCTCCAGACCCTTTCAAGCTATTCTATGCTGAGACAAGATCTCTAGAAGTTATGTAGGCGGGTTTCGAACTCACTCTGTAATCCAGGTTGGCCTTGAACTCGAATTGATCCTCCTGTTTCACTTCTTGGGCAGCCAGGCTACAGGGCTGTGCCTGAGGCTCACCTTAGAAAGGCTTGCTTGATCCCTTTTATGGCAGTGTGCTTTCCCCCCCACAGGCTCCTCTTGGCTGCCGGTATGACTTCTGTGACACACCAGGAAGAACTGCAGAGAAGCCAGCACCTGAATGTCTTCTGGTCTTAGTTCTAACACACTTGTACGGAGCCATCCCTCGCCGCAGCCTCCACCCTGGGCTCGCTCTCTGTGGTTTCTGACTCAAACCTCATTTTCTGGTTTTCAGCTTTGCTTTCCTCTGTCGTGAGTCATTCCTTTACCACTTACTGTATCAAGCTCAGGCAAGTCGCATAACTGCTCCGTGCCCAGGTTCCTTATCCATGCAGCAAACGCAGCTCAGATAAGCGAGGAATAAACACAAAACACTGGGAAACAGCATTTGAACAGAAAGAAACAGGGCAGCCTCGTCTCATGGGCCAATAGATGTAAAAGACACTTGGTAGCTAGTTTCCTGCACAAATCCTGCAGGCATATGCCAGCCATTGCTACTGTCTCACTTTTGAGACTTACTATCGGTATTAAGACATCTTTCAGATCTTGTGTGTCTCAGTCCCATTTTGACGATGACCTGGTTTCCTCTCTCCTGCAGTTTTTCCTCTCTACTATGCTGCCTCGGGCAAGCCACACCCCCAGCCTACCTTCTCTGTCTGGGCCAGTTCCCTCTGGCCGGTGCTCACACCACTGGATGGCCCACAGAGCAGAAGCAAAACCCACCGTTGTGTTTCTGATGGAGTGGTTGGGTGCCCTGTTTGCTTTTGCCCATGTCAAGCTGATGAGTGTGAGGGGACATTTGTAGCTCCTCAACCCAATGGGCAGCGAGCTCACTTCACATGACTTAAACTGCTGGGTACTTGGCAATCTACAAGTGTTCCTTGTATAGCTATGTGCTCTTGGCACAACTGTCAGGTGACTAACTATCAATTTGGACTTTTTTCTCATTAAAGTAAGATATAGTACTTCTGATGCTACAGTTTAGATTCGTCATAGCCTTCGGTGTTACAGAATTTGGCTTCAGTTCTCTTTTTTGCAGTGGCTTTGTGGAATTAGAGTAGTTCCCTTGAGTAAAAGAAAGAATGTGGGTAGAATTTTTTTCTTTTCCTTTTTTTTCAATGATAAATTTTTTATTTTTTATTTTTTTTTACATATACATTTATATTATTACACATACAGTCTCGATCAGCATTTCCATGTTTTGTGTATCTGCTTTTAAAGAAAAAATGTTGAATAGGCCATTTGTTGTGTTAGCTGACTGCAGCTGTTTAGATATTTGGTCTGCTATTGAATTTTTCATTAAAAGTATGTGGTTAACAGCACAAAAACAAACAAACAAACAATAACAACAACAACAAAACCTGCTGGGTACTAACTAGAAGTTCCAGGTCAACCTGAGTCGCTGTCAATATTAGCTTTACTCAATCAACCACAGACAGCCTCGTAGATCTGTTGATGTAAGCACATACATCTCCTATAGGAAGTCTATCAACTTGCTTTTTTGTTTGTTTGAGGCAGGGTTTCTTTGTGTAGCTTTGCCTGTCCTGGAACCAGTTCTGTAGACCAAGTTGGCCTAGAATTTACAGAGATCTTCCTGCCTCTGCCTTCCACGTGCTGGGACTAAAGGCTTTTCATGGGGCTAGTATTTTGCTTTTGTTTCATAAAGACAAATGATTGCATGTGCTCTTTCTAAGTAGGAGTGTACCAATAGATGGGCTGGTGTTTTTCAGTGTATGCATTGTCAAGGTATCTTTAGAAAGCACATTTCTAGGTACTGGAGAGGAAGCTCAGTGGTTAAGAGCAGTTGCTGCTGTGTAGAGGACCCTGTGCAGTTCCTAGTTCTCACCTTAGGTAGGTCACCAGTCACCTCTAATTTCAGGTCCTGGGTTTGCCACCCTCTTCTGGCCATGGCTAGTGCTGCATGCGTGGGGGGGTACATACAGATAAGTAGGCACATGCTCACACACACACACACATACACACACATACACAGAAATAAAAATAATTCTTAAAAATTTAATTTCAAGATCGTGTGTGTGTGTGTGTGTGTGAGAGAGAGAGAGAGAGAGAGAGAGAGAGAGAGAGAGAGAGAGAGAG
>OU015753.1:96718303-96744150 GCA_907169655.1 Acomys percivali | reverse complement strand
TTCTTCTTCTTCTTCTTCTTCTTCTTCTTCTTCTTCTTCTTCTTCTTTCCTCTTTGTAAAAGTTACTTTCATTCTCCTAGCTCAAATGTTGTCTGGGAGGCTTACTACCTCCTTCTGCTAACCTAGGCCTAGTCCTGGACGCTTCTAGCCTCCGGACAATTTAACCTAGTGTTGAATGTTTTCAGCCTCTGAGACTTACTGCTTAAGAAGCTCACTCTTACTTGTTCTTTCTGAGCTCTGGGCTGGCTGGTTCAACTCAGCTTTTCTGGCTCAAACTCTTTTCCCAGCAGACTAATTTAATCTGGCTTCTCTCTTGGCCAAGAATTGCTCTGTTTGACCTAAAACTAAATCAGTAATCTGCTTTAATCTTCTGGCTTCTTCTCATTTTCTGGTTCGTTCCATCTTTACCTGACTTCTCTCTCTGCAACCCATCTCTCTATTACTGTCCTGGTAAAACTGCCTCTTCTCTCTGTAAAACTGACTCTTAAGTAGCTTCCCTTTCCCCTTTTTTTTTTGTGAGAGTTGGGCATATCCTACTCCATCAAATCTTTTCTGAGTCATCACCTTTTCTGCCACACAACTAGACATCACTTTCCAATGTGGGTGCTTCCTTCTACAAACCAACTTTACCTTCATTTGGGATTAAAGGAATGCACCACCACTCCTGGACCTCAGCTTTTCTTTACCTGACACTTGCTCTATACCAGGCTGGTCTTAAACTCAGATATGTTTGCCTATGTCTCCAGGATTAAAGGCATGTTATTGTTCTAGTTGGATCACATAGACCTAGAAGGTCTTTGGATGTGATCTCTTGCCAGAACAGCCATGTTCTGGATTAACATTCCTCTATACCTCTTGTCTGGTTAGCCTGACTTTTTCCTACCTTTTACCTGGGCCTTCTCAGGCTGTGAGCTTGGATACTAATTGCCTTAGACTGGGTGCCATTTTGTTGTAATGACCATGGGTAGTGTTGTGAGATCCTGGTAGCCTTTCAGCCATAAAAATAGGATGCCAAGACCTTTTAATATTTCAAAGCTTAGGCCTCAGCTGGGCAGACTCTCAACTAGTGAGTTTGTGCACTGTATGCATGTGCTTGTGGCGGTCACAGGTCCACATGGAGTATCAGTCACTCTCCACCTCAGCTTTTAAAAAGATTTTTACCTATATGTATATATGCCAGTAGGTGCATGTGGCTGTGAGTAAAACAGGGCAAAAGCAGCACACATTCTTCTGCTTTTTTTCTCATACAAAGCTGTTTAATTAAGTTATTCTCAACTCAGAACACCAGTTTGTGAGGATACATCCTGCTTGTCAGGGAGAACTGAGATCGCAGTTAGCCCTGCATCTGAAGAACAACTTTGATCGTTGGCAAATCAGCAAGTCCTCAGTTTTCTGATCAGCCTTGCCCTGCTCTGTAATCTCATATTTCTGTATTTTTCCTCTGTGTCAAAGATCTTGCTCTCCTGGTGCCTGGGCTTGGCCAGCTGCTTCTTCTTGAAGTAAGCGTCAGTCAGTCAGGTGTTTGGGGATTTTAACCTTGCTGACATCAACTTTTGTAGATGCGGCGATGACAAACTTCTGGTGTGTTCTGCGCAAAGGAAGTCTGTTGAGGGCAAGAGGTCCAGTCACAGTAGCAAACTGCTTCCCAGCTGCTTCAGGAAAACCACTCTCTTGCCTCTGTGGTGCCCAGTGAAGATCATCAGGATGGTCCCTGGAGTGATACTGGCACGAAGCTTTCTCATGTGCTGACTGCAGAGCTTTTTGCCATGACTCAGCAGCTTCCAAGGCACGTCTTCAGTAGGATACTACCCGGGCATCTTTAGAAGCGTCACCACCAGGATATCACCATTCTTTGTCACCATTGACTATTTCTGTGACAGTAGCAAGGTCCTTCTCCTTTTTCTTCTTTTTCAACTTTGGACTTTGAGGCTGAATATTTCCTTTTGTACAGGGCCTTTCTGGAATACACTGCAAATCGAGAGTACCTGTCCATTTCTCTAACCAGGGCAAGGAAGGCTTCAGCTGCAATGGGCTTTCCCTTTCTTGGGCCTTTTAACCTTAGGGTCACCCTTTTTGGCTGGCCCCAGTGGCCAGGGCATCAGGGGTAGCCGCATCACCACCAGCCTTGTTGGCTACAGGTTTCTTTTCCTCTGTGTCAGGCTTCTTGGCCTCTTCACCTGCCATCTTGCCAGATGAGAAGGAGGACTTGCAACAAGCATTCTTAACTGATGAGCTCCCTCTCTCTCCAGCTCAAACCCAAATCTATGGGTGCTGCGGATTTGAACTTAGTTCCTTACGCTTGTGTGGCAAATACTGTACCCATTAAGCAATCCTTCCTCACTAGGTAGTCCAGGCCTGGCCTTGAATTTATAATCCCCTTGCTACAACCTCCCAAGTTTTGAGATTAAAGATAGATACTATTGTGCTCAGATATCCCAAGTTCTATATCAAGGTTTCCAGACAACAAGGCACCATTAACACTCACTCTGACTTATACTACAACCTTATGGTATATTGGTGATTTCCAATTCATTGAGGAAACATCTGTAGAGGCCAAACCAATGCCATTTTGTGTTCAGAGCCTGAGAACTTGACCCCCCCCTGCCCACGGAGTTTCTAGGGAGAGCCAATCAGCTTAAAGGGCAACATTTCTGTACCCCTCTGACCTATCATGTAACAGCAAGTCTTGGAAATCCCCATCTGCAGTTTTTTCTTTTAAAACTCTTGTTTCCCTAGCACTAGGGGCCGCCATCCTCCCTCCTCATGAGGGGGGCTGATGGTCCAGGCTTTGAGCTTGACCTAATAAACGAGACCCTGTTTGATTTGCATTAGTCTGGTTCCTGGTGGTCTCTCAGGGTTTCACAACTTGGCCATTACACATCAGAAACCAGAAAGAGGAAGAGGGCGGTCAGTTTAGCTAGATCATGGACGCTGACTCCTGGTGTCCCATATGTGATGACCGTGTATGGTAGCATTGCACATAATCATCTTTGTTTTTATTCACCCCTCCTGTTTCCCATTCTTGGTAAGATGTCAACCTTAGTGGAACAAGAGAGGGCCATAAGAGCACGGTTTGTTCTATTGCGCAACATTTCTACAAAGAGTCTCGAAATGAAAAAAAAAAAAATTAAAAGGAAGCCTGACATATTCTTTTGCTGTGTGTGTTGGGTCTTACAGTTCTGAAGAGAATCATAAATGCAGTGTGTCTAGCTAGGACAGAAGCAGCATTTTAGCAAAGGACCCTCTCTCGCAGCATTTCAGTTGATTTTCTTCTTTGTTGGCTCTCAGGATGTGCAGCACTGCACGTCATGGATGCTCTGATCACGCCCCGCCTCATGCCCATCATCGTTGCTGGGTACACTGGCTTTCTGATAAACAGCAGTAACCACAGCCCTTCCAGATGGAATTCCCTCAAAGTTCCAATGACCATGCCACTCTTCTACCTGGTCTCACCCAAGCCCCAGGTGTAGGCTGGTTCACCTGACCACCCTCTCTGCTCTCGCCCTCCACAGCCCACTCTCCACTTCTAACTGTGTCGACGTCAGAGAACCATTCTTACAATGACAGTAGACGGTACAACATGTATTCGAGTCCAACCAGCCAAGCCTCGTGATTTAATGTCTGTATCGACTCTACACCCAATAGCATGTGTGGCATTCTCAGTGGCATGGGCTCTGAACAGGTGGCTGTCCCATCTGCCATTTCGACAGATCAGAGGGAAGGATTGAAAAGGGTAAGGTTGGCTTGCAGACAAGGGTACTTCAGGCAAGGAGAAATCCATTTTCATTAATCTTATTGGATGATAATACTGTTAGTCCTTGCTCCCAACCTCTAGTCTCTCTGCAGCAGGGAGGCTGTATTTCCCCACTAGCTCATTCTCTGAAGCAGGGAGGGTTAGGAAGGGGCTGCGGGCTGTGATACAGAAGGACAGAAGGGGGTGTGGGATACTGCGTCAGCTCACTGCGTGGTGCTGCGCTTTGACTGTGAACTGTCCTCCATAGGCTTGTGTGGTTGGACTCTCAGATCCCAGCTGATGGAGATGCTTGAGGATAATAATGAAAGCCCTGAGAAGCAGGGCCTGCCTGGAGGAAGTGGGTCACAGAGGGCAGTGGGCCTGGGGTTTATAGTCTGGCCCAGCTCTGGCTTGACTGCCCCCTCTCTCTCTCTCTCTGTCTCCCCCCTCTCTCTGTCTCTCTCTCCCCTCTCTCTCTCTCTCTCTCTCTCCTCTCTCTCTCTCTCTCTCTCTCTCTCTCTCTCTCTCTCTCTTTCTCTCTCCTCTCTCCCCTCTCTCTGACTCTCTCTCCCTCTCTCTCTGTCTCTGTCTCTCTATCTCTCTGTCTCTGTCTCTCTCCCTCTCCCTTTCTCTCTGTCTCTGACTCTCTCTGTCTCTCTCTGTGTGTCTCTCTGTCTCTGTCTCCCTGTCTCTGACTCTCTCTGTCTCTGTCTCTCTCTTTCTCTCTCTCTCTCCTTCTATAGCCACAGGCCATGGTTATAAACACAAACTAGAGTCTCTGTTCATGAGAAGCCGTGGTCCCATCTCTTCCACCTTTGTCCTCATCCTCCTCCAGTTCATCATCGTCAGCCTCTTGTGTGTTGTACCTATTTCTTGAGCACCACCAGTCCAGGCACTCTATGAGGGCAGCTCCTCCCCCCCCCGCCCCCGCTGCAATGTAACGCCCATCCCAACCCCAGGAGGCCGGCACTAGCACTACATATCTACCTTACAAGTCTTTGCCAGCGTGTGCCTTGGTTTCTCAAGTTGTAAGACTCTTCTCAGATGATTCTAATTGTGATAAGCTGACAATTAGAACTGTCACCAAGATCACGAATGGCTTCGGTGCCATCACTGTGTTGCCTCGGGAAAGCCTTGGCACATCCCGGCATCTTCCTGTCTTTCCCTAGTTCTATTGGGGCCACGTTTGTGGGTCTCACAGCAAAGCAGAGTGAAAGAAAGGCAAAGTCAGCTTCACTGCATGGCAGACTTCTTGCAGGCTACTCCTGGTGTTGGGTTGGTCCTCCCAGCGGATGGCAGCACCAGGCCTTCCTCTTCTCTCCACACCAAGAAAACAAGCACGCCACCACCACCACCACCAGAGGGCGCCACGACTCCACATTTTTCCCTTGCAAAAAGGGGTCTTTTGCAAGCATGGTTATTCAGATTTCTTTTGTTTTTAGGAGAAATCAAGGGTTACTTATGGGGGGATAAAGGTGAGACAGGAAAAAGCAGAGGTGAGAAGTGTAGCAAACACTCTGAAGGTGCCTTGCTGTGCCATTATTTGAGATATCCAACTCTATTAGAGCACTTGTTTTCAGTGCTGGACAGAGGACAATGCTGAAGGTAAGGGTTGTGCTGCCAAACAGAATTGGTGGGCGGGTGGGCAGGGGCTGGTGACAGCCTCAGATCTAACCCCATTAGCTCTGTGACTACCAACTGAGGCCCATCTCTTCCTTATAAGCACGGGAGTTTCAGGTGGGTGGCCACGCCCACTCAGCATTTCCTTGCCGAGGGTCTACACTCCTGTCCTCACTCTTGTTCAGCAAGCGTTTTATCCACTGAGCCGTCTCCATAGCACGTTTACAGTTTTTTTTTGCTTTGTTTTGATCAAGAAGGCACCGGCTGTTGCTTACGGTGGGCTATGGTCCAAAGCTGAACAGCTGGATTTGAGGAGGATTGGAGAGTAGGAGGGAGAAGAACATGTCATACCAGAAAAGTGCCACTAGAGAGCGCAACGTGGCGCCTGTCTCTTTGGCCTAGGCAGACACTGAAAGGCCGTTGCATTCCGGGACTCGCCTGACCTAGTTGCTCTGTCACAGTTCTGTCAATTTTTACCTCTCTGAGCTAATTTCGATCTCATGTCCGTTTGCCTTTTCAGATCACTCACTGTTCACCCCAGTGGGAGGGGCCCAGCAGTCGCCCACCTGTGAGGCTGCATCTGAGACCCTGACAGGGAAGGAACCAGTTCCAAGTAGCTGGGCTCCCGTGTTGTCGCAGGAACTTGGCATCTGCGGTAATTACATGCACTTGAGTTTTAGAAAATGAAAAGGGAATGCTGGTTTCTTCCTTCTTTCCTTCCTTCCTCCCTCCCCCTCCCTCTCTCCCTTTACTTTTTTTTTTTTTTTTTCTTTCTCTCTCTCACTGAGCCTAGAACTAGAGTGGTTGCCAGCAAGTTCGGTGACCTTCCTCTGCCGGTGTCAGAGCTTTACGGTTTTGGGTGTGAGTGTGGCTCTGCACAGCGCTTCATGCGAGTCTTTGGGATTCCACCTCAGGTCCTCCTGCCTGTGCGGCAGGCAGCATTACCCACTGAGCCATCTCTCCAATCCCCTGGTCCTCCTGCCTGTGCGGCAGGCAGCGTTACCCACCCAACCATCTTCTCAGTCCCCTGGCTGACTTTTTGACTCCAACCAACATCTAGTGAATGCAAAGTAGTATCTCAGCGTAATTCATTTTTTTTAAAAAGATTTGTTTATTTTACGTGTGTGAATGCCTTGCTGACGTGTGTCTGTGTACCACGTGTGTACCTGGTGCCCGAGGAGGTCAGAAGAGAGCCCTGGATTCCCGGGAACTGGAGTTAAGGATGGTTTTGAGCCACCATGTAGATGCTGGGAATTGAACCTGCGTCCTCTGCAAGAACAAGGGCTCTCAGCTGCTGAGCCATGTCTCCAGCCCTCCCTGTGATTTCAATTGGCCCATCCTTAGTAACTATTGATGCCAAATATTTGTTCAATGGCTATTGGCTATTTATTTACATATATTCTTTGGAGAAGTATTTCTTCAATCTTTTGCCTATTTTCAAACTGTCTTTTTTTTTATGACCGAGTCAAAAGAATTCTTTATGCATTCTAGATACAGTTTGTAAATACTTTCATTTAGTAAATTGTCTCTTCACTTTTTTATCTGTCTCCTTTAATACACAAACACTTTCAGGTTTTTTTTTTCAATGTTTTTTTTCAAGACAGGGTTTCTCTGTGTAGCCTTGGTTGTGTTGGAACTCACTCTATAGAGCAAGCTGGCCTCAAACTCAGAGATTCGCCTGCCTCTGCCTCCCAAGTACTAAGATTAAAGGCGTGTTCCTCCACTACCCCACTTTCAGTTTCAATAAGTCAAACTTGTTTTTGTTGTTGTTGTTGTTGTTGCTTGTGGTTTTGGTGTCATAAGAATTTAATGACAAATGCAGAGTCATGAAGATTTACTGATAGGTTTTCTTCTAAGAGATTTATGATTTTTTGTTTGATACATGCTCTCACATAAGCTATGCTGGTCTTGAACTTACTATGCCATTCACCATAAGCTTGGACTTCCAACCCCCCTGCTTAGACCCCCCCCCCAAATGCTAGGATTATAGGAAGGTACCACGATGCCCAGTTAGTGCAGCCTTGTGACTCTATGCCAGCTCTTCGTGCATGCTAGGAAAGCACTGTGAACTAACTGGCCCCTAACTCCCTCTTCTGAGAGTTTTATGTTTTACAGTCCTTACATTAGAGTTCATGTTAAGTTCCATCTGTGATATGAAGGGGAGAAGCAAGTTTCACTCTTCTGCTTATGGGTACCGGTTTTATCTTTACCCTATTTCACAGCCTTGGTATTCTTGTTGAAAATAAGCTGATTGTGGGCACATGGCTTTGTTTCCAGGCTTTCCATTCAATCGCTCATCTGTAGCCTATCCTTATGCAGTCCTACACTGTCTCATTACTTCTGAAGTTTTAAAACTGGGTTGCAGGACTCCTCCATCTCCCGCACTCCCCAGTTTTCAGTAATGTTTTGGCTGTTCAGGGTACCTGGTGCTTCTATAGAAATTACTAAAACTTAAAGTTTCCAGGGTTGGAGAGATGGCTCAGCTGTTAAGAGCACTGGAATCTTCCAGAGGACCCAGGTTCGTTTCCCAGCATTCACATGACAGCTCAACCTTCTTTAACCCTAGGAGAGGTCTTTCTGTACTGGACGTAAACATGGTTTTGTTTTGATACTAAGTGTGGGATGTGAAACACGCTTGTGTGAGGGTGTGCAGTGTTTGTCCACTGGAATCAGACTTGTGAGAGGACACGTGGTGTTTGTCGGCTAGAAGAGGAACCGCCTCTTGCAGGAGCGTGGTCTTTGCCAGCTGATAAACATCCTAATACAGACTCTGAGAGGAGATATATATGAGTCCAAAACCAGAGGCTTGGTTTTTTGCCCTTTGCATCGATTTACATCGTTTGGATGTTCATTGCCCAACTTCTAGATGCTCCTAGAGAGAAACACTCCAGAGAACGCTTCAAGGTTCTAGGTTCCGGCTGTTGCTCTGGGTTTCAGCTGCTGCAGTGCAGTCACTTTTGATGAATTACTAGCTTGCTGTTTAACGGGTCTGCTAGAATCCTGATGATGAAGCATGGAATCCGCCGAAGGACCTGAGTCCCCAAAGGCCTACTCCTCCTGTCCCCATTAGCCTCTTTTCTCTCCTATCTAGGGTAGGCGAGTTGCAAGGGAGGATTAAGCATTAAAGGACCCCAATAAAGTAGGTTTGGAAAAGATCAAAGCCTACATCTTTCCATTTGCTAGTTCTTTGATTTCTTTTGGAAATGTCATGTTATCCTCAGAGAACATGCTTTATATTGCTTTTATTAGTTTGTTCATATTTCTGAATCTGTTCTATGGGGAACCGTTCTCTTATGAGTGTGCTTGTTCATCCTAAGTGCAGAGAAATACCATCTAAATATTGACCTTGCATCCCAAAGTACCGAGTTCAATTATTAGTTTTGATATTTTTCACACCTCCCTGAGGATTTTGTGGATAGATCACATGACCTGCAAAGAGAAATGCTTTAGTGTTGCTTACTCCATGGCTAAGGAACTCAGCTGATCTGTTAAAAAAAAAAGCTTCAGCTCTTTTCTCTTATAGTTCTTCGGCTGGATGAGATGTCTGAGGCATCACTCTGGACAGGGGTGGGGAATGGGTGTGGGTCAGGAAGTTTTCTCCGGAGACCTGTGCTTTGTTGCTGAGCACTGAGCTCCAGCAGCAGACTCAGGAATGTTTAGCCTGCCAGCAGGGCAAGGCTGTTCAGGGATGCCTCTGCACTCTTATTGGTGCTGTCCTCTCAGAGAACAACCTCCACCCTTCTGGAAGGGGTTGGGTGAAGGAAGGAGATCCATCCTGGGCCCCATCCCCTGTCCCCCTTCTCCCCTGAGTCTCCTCACCAAACCTGCCTCTCAGCAGCAGATGGGCTGGGATTAGGATAAGCATCACCCAGGTCTCACCCCCCTTCTTCTGGAAGACAAACCTCACCCGGGGAGCTGTGTGAGCCTCAGAGAGCCCTGCTCTTTATTCTGTCAGGTGGCAGCGGGCTTCTGTCTCATGGAACTGCGAGTGAGAAGGAAGGATGTGGTGGTCGCTCAAGTGCCACAGCTGCTCACTGACCTCACCAGTTCAGCCTTCCTTCCTTCCTTCCTTCCTTCCTTCCTTCCTTCCTTCCTTCCTTCCTTCTCTTCCTCCTTTCCTCTTTTTAATTTTTTCATCTTCTCCTTTCCTTTTCTGTCTTCCTTTTTTCATTAAAGGCCAAACCCAGGGCTGCGTACATGCTGTACTGTACAACTGAAGAAACATTTGGCTGGTCTCTCCAATTGACCACTATCAGTAACACTAAATGCTGGCTTCTTTGGAAGTAATTTTTCACCATTTCCCCCTCAAAAGTAGAATCTTACACTGCAGGCGGGGTGCAGAAGCCTTGGTGTTGTCATTTCTAGGTAAAGACAGTGTGTGTCTGTTCGGGAGTCTGAGGTGACAGAAGGGAATGGAAAGCCACCAAGGGCAGTAAAGGAGCAACACCCTACCCTGCTGTTCTTCCTGCCCGTACCCAGTGTTACTGGCTGGGGCAGCCTCTTTGCCACCACTCTTACATGGGGTTCTTCTGTTTGTTCATAAACACCCCAGTGAAAGGAACCTCACTGATTTTAAACTACTATCCCCATGAACAGTACAACCACATAAAACCCAAACAGCGAGTCCCCGCCTACACGGGCTGGGTGGCTAAACAGAAGGTCAAACAGAAAAGGTGGGTGCTTCAGAGTTTTAAACAACTTACTGTGACCAGAAGCACAGTGACAACTTGAGGTTTGGAACCAAGTGCCCACAAGGCGCTTCTAAGTTTAGAATGAACACAGGGCTCATTGAAGAGGGCCCGGGACAGGCAGGTCCGGGGCGCGATGATCTTTCTCTCCGAGGCCACCCATACTCGTGCTCTGCACCTCATTTGCACCCAGTCATTTTCTGATACTGAGTGGAGGAGGAACCCGGCCACAGAACAGGCCTGCAGCTCAGAAATGTGCCAAGAATTAGGAGTCCAGTGCCAGCCTTGTGAGACAGTGTTGGCGATACGCCACCCCATCCCCAAGCCTCCTGATAGGCTGTTGCTCTCCATCATGGCTCTGTGCAGATGCCCTCTGACCTCTCCAGCTTCCTCTTGGGCATCTCTGCCAGCTCGTTGCTGTGGGAGGCTGACCCTGTCAATCATCACCTAGATGTTGGTAGCATGGCATGGCCAATGGCGTGAGCAGCATATCAGGGTGAGATGACAGAGGGGCTGGTATATGTCTTTTCTGCTTGGGAGCCTGCTCTGGCTTTAAGACCTACCTTCTGGTCTTGCTTTCGGTAGTACAATGCCCTGCTCTTGCCATGCTGAGCCGATGACTGCTGCTGACAGCTGGGGTTAGGGTGTCATTTGGCCTTTGCATAGATCTTTACCATTTAGTCCTCGGAACAGAATGCTCACTATACTCTCCCCCAAGTGACAGTGAGTTCTGTTTCCTACTGGACCCCTTTTAAGAATTCACCCTTATTTATTATTAACTTTCAAATCAGTTTATCTAAGAGGCAGGTTCTTACTCTGGAGCTCAGGCTAGCCTGGAACTCCTAAGTACTGTGGTTACAAATGGGAGAGAGGGCTCTTGGCCCTGGTGGCCATCTTGCTCCGGGAACAATGTTGCTTCTGTCTTCCCATTATTTTTAAGCTGAAGTAAAGCACAGGAGAGAGGGATTGCTGTTTCTGCCCTACTGTTAGCCCTAGGAAATCTCATACACTCCTCCAGGCCCCCAGGAAACAACATAGATGACTTTGTTCACATCCTGCCCTGGAATTTTGAGTCTCTGCTGGGTGCATGAATCAGTGTTTGTTCCACAACCTCCTTCCAGAAGCAATAAAGCTAACATTTCTACAGAGCTGGGCTCTCGCTTGGAACAGACCTTGTTTGCTGTCTGAACCTTTCTGGGATCACTGTGGAAGAAGCAGTTATTGTGCTTTGCTGGGATAGAGGGTGTTTCAACTCGTAGCATCTGCTGTTCTGGTTGTGTTTTGGGGGAGCTTAACCTTCAAATGTCAGCCAATGAGCTTCTTTGTCCATGCACAGGCACATAAAATTACTTTTAAAGGGAGAAACAGTTGGTGGACAAATTGATGGTGTGGGTCAAGGGGTACAAAGTTCAGACACATACACTGAATGAGTTCTAGAGGCTTAATATATAGTCGTATCTATAGGATCACAGCTGATATCAACTATAGGATCACAGCTAAAAAAAATACTGCATTGCATACTTAAAATCTTGAAAAATGAAATGTTTTAAACATTTTACACAATGCCAACTGTATTATGCCATTACTTTATAATTTATAGGTACATCAAAATATCAAATTACAAAACTTAGATATAGGCCATTTAAATTCTTGTCTTTTATCCCAAATTTTTTTTTTTTTAAATTAGGCTACAGAAAAGCAAACTGCCTTCTGATGGCCATATTAACAGAGCGAAGCTCTTTGTCTGCACCCAAAATCAAGCCACTGACGCATCTGCATATAAACAGAGAGGGCTTCCCAGCACCTAGCAGCACGCCATGGCTTACACGCATCACGGCGCAAGTCAACCCAGGCAGCCTTCTACCGAGTGTCTGCCTGGCACAGTCCTGAGTCGTCTGCTTATTTATAGTGACAGTAGCAGACTTGGCAGCTCAACAGCCTCTAACAGCCGATAGACCCAGACATCACGTGCTAAAAGTAACCCAGCTTCCACTGCATTGGAAATACGTGCTTGTGGCAGGAAGAGGATAGGGACATTCCAGCTTTTCTAATGGAATAGGTGGAAGGGACGGTCACCTCAGATGCTGTGAAACCCGGGAAACTCACCATGGAAGTTGTCACACCAGCTCGGAGGCATCGATGATGAAAACCTCCAGTTATTTCTGGAGCGGTTGATTGATGGTTCAAATAGAAGTTGGCATTTTGATGGGAGCTAATGAGGATAATGATGATGCTAATGCTATTTACATTATACCTTCCTTCCCAAGATCCCAGCAGTGCCTTTATCTCATCTGTGTTGAAAATGTCCCTTCGGAAGGTAGATGTTAGTAATCGTTTTAATTTTTTTTTTTTTTCTTCAAGAGAGCGGATAGAGGAAGAGCTGCTTGCTGGGCTTGCAAGTGCCACTCTGAGGGTAAGAAGAAATGTTTAAATGAGTTGAACTTGGGGAAATAAAACAAAGAGAAACACTAGTCTTTTTCAGCTTCCAGTTGTCACTTACAATGCTGCCAGGCCAGCTATCATGGCGTGACTCAAATCAAACGTCCTTGGAGAACCCTAACAGAGGACAAGTGCAGTCCAAGTGCTTGGCCTCAGCATGCAGCGCCCTTGACATTCCAACAGGCACTGCCTCACCATCCTTTTATACTTATCGATTTTAGCCAAATATATCTACTTGCTTGACCCCACTGTCTGTTCTGTGTAACCTCCCTCCCCCCCCCTTTCTTAGCCTTTTTAGCTGATTTACATATTGTGTGTGTATATGTGTTTTGCTTGTATGCATGTCTGCGAGCCGTGTGCATCTCTGTGCACCATGTATATACAGTGCCTGCAGAGGCCAGGAGAGGGCACTGGATCCCTGAGATTGGGGTTACAGGACATTGTGAGCCACCATATGGGTTTTGGGAATTGAACTCGGGTCCTGTGGAAGAGCAGTCAGTGCTCTTAACTGCTGTGCCATCTCTCCAGTCTCCGAGCACCCTTTCAGGAAGCCATCGCTCTTGTGGCTTTAGTGCCTGTCTTCCCTGTCTTTTGTTGCATGCCATCTCCAGGAAGGCAGGGGCTGTGACTCTCCTTTCCCAAAGAGCACATCTGCTTCTGGACTGTACAGCCTATGCACCTGCTGTGCTTCTGCTCAACGTGCCCGTCCTGCCTGGACCTCTGTTACTCCCACATCAACCAGCTGAAACCAGAGGAGAATCTGGCTCTCTCCAGACTCTTCTGGGTCTCCTCTACCTGGGAAGCCCAACCAAGAGGAGAGCAAGCAGCAAGCATAGCAGTAGCTCATCCGTCCAGGCCAGGACCTCACTTGCCTTAGGCTACACACACTCCTTTCTTACAAAGCACTGGGCACCCTGAGACCTTCCTTGTACAGAACTGTGAACCATGAGTAAACCTCATTGTAAGCAAGCAATAGGTTGGGCCTCCTGAGCACTCTTTAGGTGATTCCTCTTTTGTAATCAAACATGTCCTGAAATGAAGAGAAATGGGTCCATCCAGACTGGACTGGTTTTGGATGTATATTCAGTAAGGAAGACAATAAGGAGTGAATTTTGGGGGGGGAGGGACCTCCATGTACCATCTCATATCTATATTTGATTAGCAGTGCATATGATTAAAATCAGATGCATCATGGGGAAAGACATGCATAGTGAACAAATCCTTATGGAACCTGTCAGTCAATACTTGAAGTCATCATGTCTTGCTCCTTAGCAACCAAGTCCTCTTCCTCTTGGACCCATAAAAGAAAGTCCCAGACAGGAACCTGGTGCTCTGACACTACAGCTCAGATATCCCACTGTTTTCTGGCAATGTACCTGGCCTGTACTTTTGTTTTGCTTTTGGGGAAAAAAAAAATCCTCTTTGCTACTTTGCTGTGGATAGGCAGACATAGCATCACTCCTCTGAACAAGACGTGGAGACGCCCAGTCCAGACACCACCAAACCCTTGTACTTTAACGGTTCTATGTTGCCTGTTGTCCAAATCTGTGCACTTGAGGTCTTACTTCCCTGCGTCTCCCAAGCAGGAGCTCTCAGAAGACAGGGGCTGTGGCTCAGGGCCTGGCAAGGCTGGGCGCTTAAAACTACTGTAGGCTTGTATTCTTCAGTAGCATTCCCAGTTGTAGCTTATCATGAGAAGGTATTAGTTCACCTGAGGAGAAGCTTCAGGCAAGATGAGTGAGGGAGCTCTTGCCATGCAGGCTTCCCATAGAGAGGACCCCTCTTTCCCTGGGTGAGGAGCCACAGACTCTGGCACTCAGAGAGGGAAGGTTTCATTTTCTTTTTTTTTTTTTTCTTTCTTTTAATTTTTTTTTTAGGTTTCATTTTCTGTTGGGTCAAGAGCAGGTTTGCAGAGTGTCACTTGGCATGCAGTTCTTAGCTCTACTGGCAATTTCAGTGTCAACCTAAATAGTAGAGAATTCATTAACTACATCATCTGAAAGGGCATGAGTAGATCAACAGCCTCCCCAAGGAGCGTCAGGATGCTCTGTGCATCTGGTGGACAGTGTCGTGTAACATCCCCTTACAACAGGTCTACGAGGCTGTGTGGAAGCTTCTAGGTGGCAAGTTTTGACAGTCTAAGGAGCCCTCATAGCAATGGGGACATGACAGATGTATGTGACATCACAGTGTGACTTAGACAGAGCCACGCTAACTGTATTGCGGAATATTGGGACTGTTATAGCTGATGATATATATCTGTCTTTACTGAGCTGGCGAGATGCCTCAAAATATTGCTGAGCAAAAAAAAAAAAAAAGAAAAAAGTAGACTCTAGAACATTATAAGGATGTTAAATTATTAAAAATTTACATTAACATCTATTCATAAATATGTGGTAACAGAAAAGTTAACAGTAGTATCTATGGGTGATGAAATTTTGGGTAATTCTTCTTTAATTAAAAATTTAAGTACATTTTATTTATTATTAGCATTGTGTGTGTATATGAGATACATCAATGGCTGTGTGTGTGCCACCTTGCAAATGTGAACATCACAGGACAACTTATGGGGCCCTAGGGGTTGAGTTCTGCGTGTCCAGCTTCTGTGGTAAGGACTTTTAGCCGCTGAGCTATTTTGCTACCCCCATCTTTACCTTTTACGTAGTATTTTTTTTGTATTGATTGGATTTTATTTTTACGGCAAAATGTTGTTTTTAATAAAACACAGCTCTTTGGGTTTACAAGAAGTTATTGGAATATAAGAACCTCATAAAAAATAACCTTCAAATTTCCTTTAAAATGCTTACTGTAGAACAAATGAAAACCAAAACTCATTCCAAAGCAGTTTTATCCCTGTGTGTTCACTTACACAGAGACAGGTCTCAGGAAGCCATTTTCCTGTCAGTACAGCGTGTACTTTGACCCTAGTCACTTGCCCAGCCTCTCCTGCTTCTCTCTCTTTCTCACGCTACTCCCCTTAATTTCTCATCATGAACAAAGAGAAATAATTCAGCTTAGCCCCAAACGGAATGCAGAAATGTGCCAGCTGTGTAACACGGTTAAAGGAAATAAGAGACAGACACCACCGGGCACAGCACAACGCACTTTATTCTGTCTCGACCAATGTACAATAAGAGTGGGTGGCAGGAAACTAGTGTCGGTGCAGAGCTCCTCTGGACTAATGGGTTGTGGGAGGTGTGACTGGCTTTGGCACACAGACTGGATAACCATACATTTCCTGGAAGATGACAGGCAAGGAGATTAAAAAAAAAAAAAAAGCACGAAGGTAACACCCCATGTGAATCACGTCTGAATTCTGTAGCATGTTAAAGAGTGAATGGTTACAGGGACCAACATGCAACGCCACATAAGCCACACTGTGAAACTACAGACTATCTGACTTTCCCTTCTAAGAGAGCAGAGATGACGGACGGCCTTAGTAGTAGCACATAAGAGCAAGCAACACACTGTGGAGAGGTCAGCTGCCGATCCCTACAGCAACCCACCAGCTAAAGACACAGTGCTAAATGACGTAGTCCTCCCCGATAACCTTTTCATTAAACCAAGTCATATTGACCCAATAATTCTAACTCAATTGATACTTAAACGTCAATTCCTCATGTCTTTATAATGTCAGAAGGTATTGCTGTTAGTGTTCCTGTCTTCCTACGACACAAGAGGGGGAACTTAGGTAGTGACATCCTTCCTTCTCAAAAGAGAACGGTATGCTGATGAGAAGAAAGAAGCAATGCTACTGTGCTGTGAGCTTTCGGAGTTTCCACATCATCGTACGGCACGGGGTGTCCAAAGAGCAGAGGAAGATGGGGAAGGGGCCAAGACTCTCATCCTTTTCTCAAGACAAGTGAGGAAGGAGGGAAGCAAAGGAAAGGGGAACTGGAAACCGCTGCTGGTAGAAGAAACTGTCGCAATGAAAAGCCTCTTCACGTGTAACTGACTAAACATAACAGAGGGCAGTTATTAATCAGGATGATAGAAGGCGCTGCTACTGACAACACATGCTGGCTAGCCCACACCGGCTCAGTAGGTGGTTATTTCCCCTGTGGCTGATTTTGAGATGCTCACCTCTCACAGGAAGAATTTCCACTTTTTGCCAGTGTAGGGCCAAATTTAACCCTAAAAGGCAACCATATTTGCTGAGAACATTTTTTTTCTTTATTACTTTGGGCATATTGGCTCACATTCATTTGCCCTGGGGGGGGGGAACATATTATCCACCAATGATGAGATGTTTAGAGATATGATAGTGACCAAGATATGGTCCATTCACAGGGTGCACATAGTTAGATATCCACATGTGATGTGAGTCTAAAGTTAGACAGCAAGGAAGAGATGGGGCCGACTTCTTCAGAGAGGTGTCAATTAGAGAAGAATAATAGTAAAGGATGTCTTGGTTTTCCCGGGCCTTTTTCACTTCTTTCTGCTGAGGGGGGATGCAGCAAAGGCAATTCTCTCTTGCTCACCAAGATAAGAA
This sequence comes from Acomys percivali, assembly GCA_907169655.1. NCBI lineage: Eukaryota > Metazoa > Chordata > Mammalia > Rodentia > Muridae > Acomys > Acomys percivali. Next base: position 96,727,178 of record OU015753.1, on the reverse strand, counting down.
ACACTGATCACCAAGAGAGGCGAGGAGGAGAGACAGCCCTGCAGTGAGCTTTCTTTTGTCTCCCCAACCTGAAATAGCGAAGGACAAATTGCAGGCTACACAGCAAAGGCAGGAGGGACCAGAAGTTTGGTGACATGCCTGGTTGGTTTGATGACGTGCTGGTTTGGTTCCTTGTAAAGACACATGTCCCTCGCCTGAGCCTCCAGCTTTAAGAGAAGGAATGCTCTCCATTCCTGCGGCATTGTTCTGTGTAAGAGACCTGTGCTAGCTGAATGTTGGTGTAATTTGAAGGCTAAAAAGGAAACGAGTTTCAGTTGAATTCCACAGCAAACATTCATGGATATTTCACAGGAGACTCATACATTGTTTGGGGTTGACTTTAGGAACAGTTTCCTGATTGCGCTCCTAGACCTTGGGTGGGGGCAGCTCCCTCTGGCTCTCAGCAGACCATCAACAAGCATTTCAGATGATGCTCTGCCTCTTTTGAAGGAAATGACTTTTCAAGGTCAATGATTCTAACGGGTAAATGCAAGGTGAGTCAGAAAGAAGCTGAAAGGGCCCGGGAGGGGGATGGGGAGGCCGAGTGGAAAAGAAATTCTTCCGTGTTCCCATAGGACCAGCCATGAGGCAAAATCATGCCATCTCTCTAAGATATACACATGGGGTGTTTCCAGGCTTCGTAACCCATCTCCTGGGGCCAAATACCTTCCCAGATGTGCTAATGGCAGACACTGTAGGGATGTACCTCAGTGGGGTTCCTGTCTCACCAGTCACTCTGATTTTGGCCACAGTTCTGCTGAGGACCCACAGTTCTCCTCTAGGGGAGGGAAGGGGAGGGGAGGGAAAGGAAAGGATGGAGGGAGGGAGGGCTGGTGATGGTGGGAGATGTGGGAGGGCTGGTGATGGTGGGAGATGTGGCCATGAGACAGAGGAGGAGTGCGCACAGAGTGGGTCTTCAGGAAAGTATCCAGAACGCAAGACCCTGGATAAAGCCCAGGTCAAGGTGGCTATGAAAGCAGATAGGTTTGTTGAGAGTTGAGAAGAGCAGGGGTTGGGAAAAACCCATGGGCCAGGGAATTTCACAGGAATCAAATGTGATTCATGATACAGAGAGAAAAAAGTCCCTTGCTTCTCTGGCTGAGCAAGAAGACAGTCTTTACAATACCCTGCAACTATTTCATTTCCACGCTAATAACACAAACACTGAAATGAGTGTTCCCACACTATTAATCACATTTCAACGATTCGTTAGTTTTGTATTTTCTAGGTTGCTTAATTCAATTAGCAAATCCACAGGTTAGGTACCACCGTGAGGAAAAGGAGGGTGTGGAAAACAAAGCAATTAAAATTGGAATTAATTTTGTTTTTTTGTTTTGTTTTGTTTTTGTTTTGTTTTTGTAAACAAGAGTTAGTAGCACAGTGGCACAGTAGATTGTCAAGGAAAACAAGAGGTGTGGGTACAGAGTCAGTCGCCAGCCTGGCCTAGGCCACTTGCTGGCCACAGGGGAGGGACTCTGCCTCAGGAGTCCGTCTTCTTGTTAATAAAAACAGAGGAGCAGGTGAGCAGACCGTCCACCTTTTCCATTTCCGAATTGCTCACAGGGATCAGCAGATGATCCTTCAGTTTCTCATAAACCTGCGAGATTGTGGGAATCAAGAGGGAGGTGTTGTTAACTTAGCAGTGCGGCCTAATCATGTTTAGTATCAGGCCTACAATCATTATTACAACAGTATTTTCTAACCCGCCAGCCGTCAATCAAGACACAGGCACCTGTTATATTTTAAAATAGCCTTAGTTAACCTGGGGCAGGGCAGATATCAATCCTCTATAAACTACTTCCCATAGTGGGGCAGGTATGGGATACCTGCCCTAATCCCACGCCATCTGGTTCTAATAATTTTTTTTTTTTTTTTTATCAAGCTACCTCCCATCCATAATCCCAGATACTTGCTAATGTTCTTCATCTGGGCCAAATCCTCCATCCACGCCAGCCATGTGCTTCTCCTCCACCTAACCCATAATGGCGCAACCTTCTTCTCCTCTCTTCTCTTCTGGCCTCCTTCCCAAGATTCTCTCTGTCTCCCCATGCCCCGGGGAACCTTAGCCACGCCTATCTCATTTGCCCTGCCCAGGTGTTGTGGCCTTTTATTAATTAGCATCAAAATACATCAGATCAACAGGGAAGAGGAGATGAGGGTTACACCGGGGCCCATGTCAACACTCTTAGGGACAGAGAACTAATTCAGTTTGTGTATCTAGGCTTTTCCATCACTTAAGCCCAAGGTGCACACGTCCACAGACCTCCACTAAGCTGATCACACATGGTTGACCTCCTGTTCTGTGCTTTAACTTCAAAGTGAAGGACGTGTCACTGATGTGACTGCTGCCAGAGCTGCCGTCGCTCTGACATTGTCATTCCTAAATTAAGCGGCAATCAAAACCCCACGGGTGCGTGTTCAGTTTGAACACCCCTCCCTCTCTTCACTTTAATGCACGTTTAACTATGCTCTTAGGTTCCTCTCCTTACCAACTCTACTAGAAAAATGTGACAGAATGTAAGTTAAGTGCGTGCTGCCAGTCACACTGTGTTTAAATTATAGGTGTGAATTTTATAGCATCTTTCAACCGTAATGGAAAGTATGTGTCAAAACATCAAATTAACAGTCCACAGATTTTTCCCCCCCTTGTGATCAAAAACACACTTTAAAAAACAAAAATACTTGAAAATGCTGCTCAAAAGCAACCTGCTTTGATTCTTTCAGAAACACTGTGTTCCTTAAAATTCAGCACACGGGTTTGCAGGGTAGAAGCCGGCTGGGTTCCAAATCCAGGCCCATTGCAGTTAGGTGACGTTCCTTCCAAGCCTGTTCATGACACTACTACTCTAGGGCTGTTATAGGGACTAAAGATATGCTCTGGGCATGCTCAGCCCGGTGCCTGACCCAGAAAGACCCCTGGTGAACAAGGGCGTTACTGATGTTATTCTACTGTTGATGGACACAGGGCAGAACTGAGAGGCAGCTAATGACATTCGGTTGCTAGGTGATCGATGAGGCGGGAGAGGCATGAAGTCCTCAAAGTGGGCTCTGTGGACTTGGGTCTTGTTCATATTGTGGACTCTAGGCTGGGGGCCCAGAAACCTGCAGTGTGAACAACCCTGGCGTGTAAGAGTGTAAGATCCATTGTTCATCTACGAGCCACTTTAGCCCTTGTCTGAGATTGGGAGTCCTCTATTTTCCTCAGGTCTATTATAGTAAGAATAAAATAACTGCTGCATTCCCCCAGCATTCTTTTCATGTGCTAACAGGGTGACCCCCCCCTCACCCCCATCAGAGGATAAGCCTAGTCTCTGTAAAAAGCAGAGTGAGGGTTGGAGAAATAATTTGATTGGTAAAGCGATGGCCTGGCATGCCTGAGGACCTGAGCTCTTTGCAAGAATCCATGTAGAAGAAGCGGAGTGTGCTGACTTATACTTGTAACCCTAGCACTGAGGCAGTGGAGACCTGCGGTCTGATCCCTGGGCTTGCTGGATCTTGTGTAGGCCTGGTTGACCTCATACTCACTGTACAGCTGAGGTCGGGCTGCAGATTCTAATCCCCTGCCTCTCCCTCTCAAGTGAGAGGATTCCAGGTGTATGCCACTACACCCTGCTTGTGCACAGTGCTGAGGGTTACAGCCAGGGCTTTGTGCTTGCTAAGCCAGCACTCTCCAGTCAAGCTACCGCCACAGGCCTTGGAGCTCTTATCTGAAGCGTTTTAACTAGCAGGCAGCACCTCCTCAATCACTGTGTGTGCGTGGCTGACTGACGGCGTGAGTGAGAAAAACTTAATAAATGGCCCCTTTATTCTCGACGGTCCTTTCTGCTGCCTTGGTGTTTTGATACGTACAGCAAAATGGAGTCCTCTTTTGTCACCGTGGGAAGGTCCCCAGAGTGGCTAGCTGCAGGACAGATGGGGTTTTTACCTTTGCACTTTCTGGGTACTCTTCTGGGGTTCGGTGGAGCAAGACATGGCCTTTGCTGGGGATATTTAGATAGATACAGTTGGCAGCCATGTCGTCGGGTACAGTGAGCTTGTCATAACGATGGTCGCTCATCTGCTGCATGATCTACAAGAACAAACAAAGCAGGCTGAGTGGGGCCTCCCACACACGCAGAGAACGACAGCAGGGTGGGGCACCCTGTGAAGGGCCACCTTAGGCTGCGCAGCCTAGGCTCCTGGATGTCACTGCCAGCCACTCGGAACCAGACAAAGAGAGCCTGATTGAGCGGTGATCTTGTAAGTGCCCTCGGTCTCTTAGAGCTTGCGTTTTATCTCTGTCTTTAAAGGTTAAAATGTCTCTGATTTTGGCACGTTCCTAAGACATAGCAGCGGTACACGAAACAATCCAGGGTCGCCACTCCCCGATCACCTACTCTTGCCCAGTCCACTCCTAATGACTTCCTTTCTCCTTCTAACTCGTGCCCTTTCCACTTTTCGTGTCTTTCTCTGATCCACTTTGAGATTTAAACCAATTCTGTACTACTAAAACATCTCTTAGTCACTTCACTTTAGTCTTTCCCAGCTGTCACAGTTGAGACAGCACCACAGGGTACTAGAGAGAGACCCGTGACTGGACACCTCAAAGACACCCTCACAGCACAGTCTGTAATGGCCACTGCTACCCACTCAAGGCTAGACACAAATAAACAAACCCCAGAAAATCCACTATGCTCATTGGCTTGGTGAGGCAGGTTTTGGCCCAATCCGCTGAGGCAGGGCCCTTCCACCTTCAAAGAGCACCAGAAGAGCCAGTGAGTGGTGGTTGCAGCTGAGTTCTCAGTAAGCCCAGGATTCATGTATTCTCTATTCACAGGGAAGAGAAAACACAAGATATACTGAAAGAGAAAGACTGCTCGCTATGTGATCTCACTGGGGTCTCCTCTCCACTCAGCGGGTGGGCACATCTCCCACCTGTCCCTCTGACTCATGTGTGTCCAGGGGTGACTACAGGGCACAAGGGCAGTTCGTTATCGGTGTCCACTCCTTCTTTACCATCAGGGAACACACTGCAATCTCAGCAAGCACCAACAGGAGAGTAGGCTTCCTTCCTGCTCAGCCCCTCCCCCACAGCAGCTTCCCTGAGGGGCAGTCCTCTCCTTCTCTGGCCTTTACTTGAGCTTTCTTCACTTGGTGACATTTATTTGAATTCTAATCTCTGCTTTTCCTCACTCTGCTCTTTATCCCTTTCCCCGAGCTTCGTGCATGATAGCTTCTGAGGGACCATTCCAGAAATTACTGACATAAGGGCCAACAGCCAAGCTAGAATAGTTTGAAGATAGTTTCATTTTTTCTTTCATTACTGGGACAAAAAGAATTATACTTTTCCTAATGGGGGAATAATTTAATGCTGAAGATCTATGAAGTAATTTGCTGATAAATTCTACTGAGAGTTACTCTTAAAATAAATGCCTTAACAAAGCACCAGACCTACCTCGGGAGAACCCTTCCAATTAATTTATCAAGACCTCCTTGGATATCATTCTGTGGCAAATTATAAACCATGCTGTAAGAAATGACTTTTAATAATTAATGAGTGGGTTCCACGAGGAGCTGTGAACAGCGCTGTTCAACTCAAAACCCGAAAGCTCCATATATCAGGGGTAGCCTGTCTGTCTTTCTTTCTAGAAGACTGTGAAATGGTAACTGCAGATAATAAACAAGCAACCGTTCTTTCTCATGGAAAAGACGAAGGTGTTTATTCTAGACATGAAGAACTTTGGCCATGCTGGCTGAGGACCAGCTTTCCCCTTCCCTGTCCGAGTGTTCATTTTCACTGAATGGTGAGATGGTTCGTCATTTACTTACAGCTGTGTGCAGGAGATGCAGGCATATACATACATAATGGAGTGAATCTGTTGTTTAGGGCATAGAAAAAGGTGCAAGGATCACATATTTTCATGCTGCGTGCGTGTGTGAGTGTGTGTGTGTGTGTGCATGTGTGTGTGTGTATGTGTGAGTGTGTGTGAGTGTATGTGTGAGTGTGTGTGTGAGTGTATGTGTGAATGTGTGTTTGTGTGTGTGTGTGAGTATGTGTATGTGTGTATGCACATACTACAGGATGAACTTACACTGTCCCACCCTGGAAGGGCTCGGGCTCCCAGGGACCATGCCAAGGCGAGGCTAACCAACAGGTTTTCTCTCCCCTGCTCGGATTTACAAGAGTCTTGTGAGAAGATGAGCATCATCTTAAGCATCCTGAGAGTGCAACTGCTGCGCAGATTTGTGTTCCGGAGTCGCTCCTCTTAAGAAGCATGGAGGAAGTGGCTTTCTTCCCGAGTTCTTGGCAAAGTGTTTGTGTAATGGTACGGACTGAACTTCCTGCTTGTCACAGCACCCCACACCAGATCGGAAGCAGAAAGCACCTGTGCGTCACCAGATTCCTCCGGGAGCAAGATTCCTCTGCATCCCAAGAGGAAATATCCACCTACGTGCTATGCTATCAGTCTGTGGGGTAAGATTTGCAAAGGCAGCTGCATTCCAAATGCTGTTTCTGACTTTTGTCAGTAGAATTATTATTCTGCTTTGAGTAACTTAATTATAATGGTGATAACTGGGATTGGAAGCTACTGATGTCTGGTCCAGTTCAACAGGCTTCATGGAGTGCCCCATGGGACGAGGCACAGTGGCCACGTAAGGTGGCAAATGGGGAGATGCAAGGATACGCTAAGTGCTGCCTCTAGGAGGTGGCAATCTTTTATTTGAGTGCTGCCAACCATGCGACGGGCAGAGTCTACCTGCCGTAGAGAGGAAGGGGCTTTGGGCATCCTTGTGTCTCTCTCATAGCTGCTGGCTTGGAGGGACTGGCCTTGCTGCCCAGAGTGGAGTTGCCACAAGACGCTGGGAACCAGTGGGAACATGCTGGCTTTCAGCCTGACAGAATATGCACGGCCAGTCACATTAGCCAGGCATTTCCGGCAGTTTCCCACATTTCTGGGAATTTTCTCATTGAAAGGATTGGAAGGCAGCCCCATTCTTCAGCTTCTTACTCATGCCTTCTTTGTATTACAGCAATTACATTAAAAAAAAAATCCTGGCCTATGTGGTTGGACTGAACAATTTAAGGCTTAATTGGTCAAATACTGGGCAAAGAGATAAAGAAGGTATTTAAAAATATTTAGGAAATTTTCCAAACATATTTTTGGCTTGCTCATAATTGATCATCCCATGATATATATATATATGTATATATACATCTCAACACATTAAAATGAAATCAATATTAAAAGAGATTAATTATAGAGTCTACTGAGAGATACAGTGTACAATGCACAGTCACTTTTCATTGCTATCTGAAATAATTCCTTATTGATTTCTCTCATGCATCAGGAGTTTATTGAAAGCCTGGGAACGTAGAGCAGGCTCCAAGTCCTGCCAGTCCCTTTAGGGCTGCGCCAGTGTAACCTTGGATAATACTACAGAATCACTATCATGGTCTCACATGTTATGGGCTCTCACAGGTGCGTTCAGAATGAACACATCCTGAGAGCCATGTCTTTAACTAATTAAGTAAGTAACTGTACTGAAGGTTAGACCCAGGGTGAGCATTCTGTCACTAAGTTACGTATCTAGGACAAAGCTGTGCTATATTTTTGTTTTGTTCTGTATGAGACAGGGTCTGATGTCGTAGTTCTGTGTGTTCTGTATGTAGCTTACTATGTTGACCAGGCTAGCCTCAAACTCACAGTTACCTGCCAGCAACTGCCACACATGTGCTGGGATAGCCTCAAACTCTCAGTTACCTCCCTGCATCTGCCATATGTGTGCTGGCATTAAAGGTGAGCGCCACCATGCCTGGCTCAGGTGTGCATTATTTAATTTAAAAAAAATTTTTTTTTTTTTTGAGTCAGGTTTTTTCGGTGTAACAGCCCTGGCTGTCCCTGAGGACTTGCTCTGTAGGCCAGGCTAGCCTCAAACTCAGACAGCCACGTTCCCCTGCCTTCTGAGAGCTGAGATTAAAGGTGTGCACCACCACCTGGCTTCAGATGTGTACTTTAAAAAAATAATCCATTTATTCTTTGAGGCTTTCATATTACGTGTACAACGTAGTTTGGCTATATCCACCCCATACCCTCTTCTTCCTTGTTCCAGACATACTCCCCTTCTCAATTTTACTTCTTCCTCCCCTTTCTCTTCTTTTTAAAAAATATAACCCGCCAAACCCAGAATACTACCCATATGGGCACAAGTGCAGGGCCATTCAGGGGATTATGGGTAATCTACCGATGGCCACACTCCGGAAGGGATGTGGCCCTCCATCAGCTGATCAGCCATCAGCTGCCACAGCGCCTCAGCTAGGGGGCGGCTTCAAGGGTTCTTCCTCATCCACAGTGGAATGCTGACCGGCTTGATCTACAGGCAACTGCAGCCGCGTGCAAGTGTCCTGTCCTGCTCTGAGGACAACATTCCACAGCACTTCCTAGTCTTCCTTACATCCTTCTCTGTCCCCCAGCCTTGGTGGGGGCAGTGTTACGAATACCTCATTTAAGGCTGAGCCCTTACCGTCACTAACTGCCATGCCTTTCTGCCTTAGCTGCTCACTCACTCTGTGGAAACAAAGCCTCTCTGACCAATGCTGAAAGAAGCACCTCCTTTCTGCCCTGATGGGCTCCCACAAGGTGACTTACAGAAACAAAGGGTTTAGTTTTGGCTCACAGCTTAGGGGATGAGTCAACGAAGGCACAGAAGGCAAGGTACAGGGCTGTGGGACAGCCCTGCTCATTGTAAGCAGTCGGGCAGCAGAGGGAGGTGAGTGCTGGCGCCACCCAGACGGACCCTTTCTACACACACACACACACACACACACACACACACACACACACACACACACACACAC
>OU015753.1:96662059-96687297 GCA_907169655.1 Acomys percivali | reverse complement strand
AGAGAGAGAGAGAGAGAGAGAGAGAGAGAGAGAGAGAGAGAGAGAGAGAGAGAGAGAGCAACCAGAGAGGGCATGAGAACCAGGCTCCATTTCCGGCTTTCTGTTGCTGACACACCTGCTTCTAGCGGAAGTGAACATTTCAGTAACTAGGAATCCCCCAGCAACACGGATTCCCCTCAGAAAAGCTTCCGTAACTATGTAGAATTGCAACTCGGGAACTTTGTTCAAACTCTTGAGAGTTAAAGACAGAAACAAGAAGGATGCTGTCTCTAAAACGCTTCCTTCTGCCTTTAAAATTTGAAGGTTTATTTTCTCCTGGTTTTGAAAAGTGATCAGTCAGGATCATGCTATAAGATGTACACACACACATACACACACACACACAAGAAAGATGTACACACACACAAACACACACAGACACAGACACACACACACACACATACATTCTACTTTGGAAACTCTGAGTGCATGTGTAGGGTTAAGAAGTTGCTGGACATTTATGATAATAAAATAAATCTAAAGGGAAAATGATTTTAGAGGATAAAATATTGTGGTTTCTTAAACATGAAACCAGGTATACCAGCATTACATTAAACCTGGATTTTCTGTTGCCGTTCTATCACCAGTCACTTGGACAGTGCTGGCTGTCCACTGAGAACTGAATTCTCGTGTATCACGAGTTCTCCAAGGAATCACGCAAAGTCTCCCACAATAGGCCTAGCACAGCCTTGACACACCAGCCTGGAGCAAGCCAGCTATCGGGACTGTTAGGACATTAAGTGTAATGACAGAGGGTCACTTTACAGGAATAGATCCAACTATGAGCCTTCACAGATCTGCTTGTTGCGTGGTTACACAAATATGGCAAATGTGGACTTAATTTACGTTCAGGAGGCAGGGAAAAGTCAAAGCAACCAATGCGCCACCTCTCACTGATACACCAAGTCTGCAGTGGAACTCCGAATTCCCCAGAGAAACTATCAGAACAAACTTACGGATTCGACAGGCTGAGCTGAACACTGGCATGAATGGACTTTGCTGGCACACAAAATCAGAAATGAAAAAGAGAAATCAGAGAACCCTTAGCTTATGGTCTGACTCTATTCTAAAGGCCTGTCTGGCCCCTGGGTATTCTGGGCCTCAGTGTGCACATCTTTAAAGTGGGTTTTTATTTATACTGCCACCACTTCTTAAGCTCCCTCTGACCACTAGACTCATGTGAAGCCCATAAAAGCACAGAGAACTATAATTGCACAATAAATAGCAGACAGGTGAAATACCAGCCTGTGTCCCCATGGCGACAGACACTTATGCTGCGAATCAGCATTCTTTCCCACAAGCCAACTCAGAGCGAGGGCACATTCATGTTCAAATCTCGCTGATTTTACTTCCTCCCAGCTCCAGAAGCTGTCGTGATGAGGCATGTTTCTTATACTCTGTCCTTTGAACTAACCTTAGACGGGTACAGCACCAAGAGAGAGGTGGGCCTGTCTGGTAAGATGCCCCACAGGACTCAAACAAGCATTGAAGGTTGGGCACCATGCCTTTCGCCTTTTGTCCTAGCACTCCACAGCCAGAGACAGGCTGATGGGACAGGAGGGTAGTGCGTTTTGAGGGCAGTCTAAAGATACGTGTGAAGTTCTAGGCCAGTGGGGGTTACACAGAAGGATTCCCCTGACTAAAAACCAACAACCAACCAACAAAACAGAGACCCAATGCCAAAACAAACCAACCACCACCCACAAAAACAAGCTGAGGCAACAAAACACCAACACCACCCACAAAAACAACTTAAGAGAACAAGAGTCTCCTCGGCAGCCTTTCCCTGTTGCTGTGATGAAACATCCCTCTGGAAGCAGCTTAAGAGCAAGGGCTTGTTCTGGCTCACAGTTGGAGGGTCCAGGCCATCCTGAGGGGACTTCCCAGCAGCAGGGCACAGCAATGCTGGCGCTGTTGACCTCCTACCTTCATACAGCCCTGGTTCAGACCCAGGGAATGATCTGCCCACTTCAGCTAACCAGCCAGCCAACCCCTCACAACATGCCCCCCACCCCCCCGTACCCAAGCTTGTCACCTATGTGATGACAGACCCTGTCATTGCACAGTCCCACAAAAGGGCATTAGCCATGACAACAGCCTGAGTGGGCGATGAGCACACTGCCACGCTAGCCTGTAGAGTTCCTTTTCTTTCTCAGTGCCTGGCTTCCTTGTTTAACTTTCTCATCCTCCTCTCCTTCCTTCTTCCGTGGTTCATGCTCTGTTCCCCCATTTGTCCTGTCACCTCAACATCAACATCTTATTGTGTCTCTTCAAGCCTCTGGGGCCCCATGGACAGTACCCAGATTGAATATGCTATGGAGGACTGAAACGACTTGTGGGTTCCTGATCCTTAAAGGGGAAAAGGGGGAAATGTTTTCTCTGTCATGGCGAGAATGTGATTCACAAACGGGACCACGCATTGGAAGCACCTAGCTCATTGCCTGGGTTGTGAGCTCACAACCCAGTGTATGACATTGCTGTTTTACTCTAAAGTGACTTATTCATTGCTTTTGTTTCTGGTTATATTTCAAAAGGAAGAAGAGAGATACAATTACAAACTTTATACAAAACCATTTAAGAGCAACTCTCCTTTTCTTTCCTAAATATAAACAAAATCAAACCCCCACAAATGTTCCAAATATGAAGTAAAAGCAAATTAAACATAAATCCTCGTAGTATTGTCCTGGGAAGCTGCGTTGAAAAAGGTTCCCAGACTCCCACAGTTGATGGCCTGGGTTCTACTGAGCATCAGTGTTTTCCGGCTGACTCTGTCCACAGCTGATTTCTATTGGGAATTCTCAGAACACCATTTAGAAGGTTTCACGTCTTCATTCTGGACGTTATGAACAGGCTGGAGGGGCCTGATGGACACCTCTGTGCTGCAGTCTCAGACAGAATACCCATCAGCCTGTCTGCACAGCCGCCTTCTTCTTCACCTACTTCTGTCTGATGGACTTCCAGACGGCGTGACTGCTAGACCAGCTGACCTGTCTGTAGGTGGCATGTCTACCTCACCCTCAGTTCTGCCACGCGCTGTCACCAGCAACTTCACTTGTTTCTTATGCTGTGGATTCAGAATGGCCTGCAAAGGTCCATGGTTCCCAGATTGGGGTTCTTCTGGGAGGAAGTGGAATGCTTATGAGGTTGGGCTTAGAGGGCTTCTGGTCACTCTGGGGTGTGCACCTCAGTCCACCCCTGCTCCTCTGGTTCACGTCCCAACCACAGAATGAGACCTCTGATCAGCACACATTCCTGCCAATGCTGTGCTGCCTCGGTGAAGACCCAGTGCTCCTGGACCAGAACCCCAGAACCTGGGATCCCGAATGACCTTTTCTCTTTACAAGTTGATCATCTCGAGCATTTGTTATGCAGTGGAAACCTGGTAACACCAGTGTCTTCAACATTCACTCAATTTTCCAAGTCTCTGCAGGACTCATGTTGAAGAGCTTTTAACAGGATGCGGTCACACTGGCCAACGAGGTCAGCGGTGCCTGCATCATTCCTTAGGTGGTGAAATGATTCTCTTCCCTCCCTTGTTGCTGATTTCAGCTGTGCCTTCGGAAGTGAAGTGTGACATGAGGGCACTGCTGAGGAAGCTACCGGGAAGCTTCTGTCAGGCCTTTAGTGCGTCGGGGCACCGTTGGCTGGGAGCCTGCTGATGCACCAAAGCCACACTATGTCATCCATGGCAGCCTCTGAGAAGCCACATTGTCGTTTCTTTATGCTACATTAGTATTCTTTGATAATCAGCACATTTGTGGCCACTTAGTCTGGTACATTCGGCTACTGTTACGTCAGTGCTTTTTATCTGTGTCATGTTTCCTAGACACTTTCTCATGTAATCAATGTCTTTGAGTGAATACCAACAAACACTGAGTGGACAGCAACTTACTTTTATCAGACTACAGGGTTCTCCCCACCACCACTAAAGCCCATGCTCTGAAGTGTAAAGTTTTAGTGGGACAGATACAACTTGTGAGTATACATATACAGTGACAACAAAATGGAATTATTTTGTGGTGCTTGCAATTATTCTGAAAGTGAGTTAGGGTGGGTGTTAGGATACCTGTTTGACACGTGAGTAAACTGAGGCTGAGGGAGGCTGACTGACTCTTGTGAGCCTATTCCCATTGCACATTCACTGTACTGTGAGGCTGGTGTCCCTCGAGTCAGTATAGGCCGTGCTAGCATCTGAACAGAGAGTCTCTTGAATTCTGTACATTTAAGTGAACTTGGCGTTATGAGACCATATGCCAAGGGCTCTTTAGATTCTGCAGTGGTCTCCATGCCAGAGATAAATGGAAGTTTCTGTGTGCTTGAGCAGTAGGATATCAAGTTACAGAGTGATCGAGGGCACGAAGTAATAGACGTGGAATGTACAAACCACCCCAGGAAACACTGACTGAGGGCAACCCACATATTAACCACTACCCTTCGGTCTTGGGATGCCTTGGATTTGTTCAGTGGTTGATTTCTTGGATTTTCCACATGTGTTCATTAAATTACTAAAGCTAACCAAAATTATTAAAACAAAAGATCAAAGAGCGGTTTAATTAAAAAAAAAAAATCATACTTCAGTTCTAATTGAAGCCAGACTGGGATCGTCTTCAATTGCAAACACACATATCATCGTCCTATATGTCTGGCGCCCTAACAAGAACACGTGCTTAATTCAGAAGGTGCTTACGATCGGATGAAGCATGTCCTTGCATTTTTCCTGTTTTTCTGGTGAGGAAACTGAGTGGAGAAGACAGCCTGATGAAGTCGCATATCAAGCAAGCAAGAGTGCTCAGACAGAAACCTCTAGGGTACGCTAAAGCTTGTGTCACTAACAAAAAGTCATCAGGACATCAATTCCTATGCAGCCACAGGGAAACCAGAGTGCTGAGCACGGAGAGGCCCTAAACACACCAGAAACAGGGTGTCCTTGTTATCATTTATTTGAATAAGAAGGTGGATTCAGGCACCCTGAAGGCCAAATGACAGTGGCCAAAACCTAGGGTTGGTTTTTAAAGATCCTGAACTTTGAATTTTGCTTTGCTAAGCACGGCACCAACTGAAGCTAATGAGTCTGGGGAGCTAGTCCGCTACTCCTTCACTTACTAAATTGTAAGTAGTTATTTGTACAATTTTTTTTTTTTAAAGTAAGTGATCAACAATGTATTTTAAATGCAATGAAGTTACAAAAGAAAACAAACACACAGGTATATTCCCCCAAACCAAAACAAAAAGCAAACAAACAAAAACAATACAAAACAAAACAAAAAACCAAGACACTTTAAACATCTCCAAAACAGTATGGTAACTTTCCCAAAATGAGGAGGGCCTTTGCCATGGTGGGAAGAGGCAGGCAGAACTCTAAAGCTGCTTTTTATGTCTTTAAATATCCTGCGTTAACTTTTCCTCTGAGAGTGGAAAAGACTAATATATGGGACAGGCCTACTATGCCCATGACTGATATTTTGAGGATGTGATTTAGGTGGCCAAACAGTTGACTTACGATAATCAAGAGGGAGCTTAGCGTGCATGGCCCTGACCTAATCTGGGGCTCTTGAAAGGGCTTTTCACGATTAGAGAGAAGTCAGGATAACACTGTGATGTCTCAGCTAAAAAAAGAAGAGGTTATTTTTAGCTACTGTGCCATTGCTGGAAGAAAATCCCTGATGAAAGCAACTTCAGAAGGAAGGGTTTAGGCAGGCATGGTGGTGCACACCTTTAATCCCAGCACTTGGGGAGGTAGAAGCAGAGGCAGAGGCAGGCGGATCGCTGTGAGTTCAAGGCCGCCTGGTCTACAAAGCGAGTCCAGGACAGCCAAGGCTACACACAGAAACACAGAAAAACCAAAAGAGGATTTTGTTTGCCTCCAAGTTAATTCATGCTAGAACCCTAGAACAGGGGATGGTGTGGTCCACATTTAGGGACCTAGAACCTTCTTCATAGGCTCAGAGGTTTGTTTCCATAGTTATTCTAAATCCCAAGCTTGACCAGATAGCCTTTCATAGCCATAGTGAGACTGCCCATAGAGGAGGGCTCTGGGCTAGTCTCTAGGCAGAGAAAACAAATGCTGCCTAACAGCCAGCAAAAACAAAAAGAAAAACGGAAACAACCAAACCCAAGCATCCAATCCAGGTTAGTTCTATTACTACAGGGAACTAAGTGCTACAGACAGTCTAAACTGGTTCAGAAGAGAGAGAGCTGAAAATACCTTGACTGTAGCCCTGTGTGACCTTGAAAACAAAACAAAACAAAACACAGATATGCTATGCTCAAACCTGTGACCTGCAAAGACTGAGCTAACAGACAGATCTGCCCACATTTAGGTAATTCACTGTGTAGCTATAGAAAAGGAATGCAGGGAACTCCTGAGTTTAAACAGATTTTAGTTTAAGTCTGCATTTGCAAAGTTCTTTGGTTAGAAGCAAAAAGAAACTTATATGACTCATTCTAAATTGTTTCCTTAGAATATGGTACACCATTTGTAAGACATTTCTAATAGAGTCTCAAGAAAATCATTTGAAATGCTCCGGGTGAAGGGACTCTGGTCAGTGTGAGCATGGTGGCTATGACCCTGCAGGCCTTGCTCTCCCTCCCCACCCCCCGCCCGACCCCCCTTCCCCCTCCCTCCATTGCTAAAACCCATTGGATTGCATTCCTGGTCTATTTCCTTATTTGGCCACTCCTCCTCCAGAGGCTGACCACCTAGGTCTAGCTATCAAAGTACTGAAGTCCAGCAGTCAAAAGTCCCCTTTGGCTACCCTAATTAACACGCCCAGTTAAAACTAAACATCTATCCTCACAGGGGCTTTCCCTTTCCCCTTTATAAACCACCATTTGCCATTTGCCCATGTGCCACGTCTGTCTTCTCTCTATCCAGAGGCATCTTTTGTCCATCCAAGACAAATACTCCTCCCCGCCCCCGACAAATACTCCTTTGTTCTCTTCCCCTCTGCCTTCTCCTCTACCTCCTGCCTTCCGCTATTACTCCCTGCTTTTGTCCCTCTGGGGGAAATAAATCTCCTTTGTGCTGAGAACTTGATCTCAGAAGTCCTGAGCTGATACCAATTTCTTATACAGGGATCCTGGATGCACAAAAATTTCTTAATCAATAACTCTGAAATACAGTCAAATTAAAAAAAATGCCTGAAACAAGTTGTTATATATCTAACAGGTGCCCAAAGAAATGAAAGTTAGAAAAGTGTGTGTGTGTGTGTGTGTGTGTGTGTGTGTGTGTGTGTGTGTGTGTCCAAAAATGTACCTCGGGTCACCACAATCTATTTTTACTCATTCAGTTCAATAAATGATGAATGTTTATTGAGAGATAGACATCACCATTGATTGTGGGCAGTGGCCACAGAAATAGGTTCAAGGACCACAGAATGTCAGAGCTGACAGATGGGAGGAGTGTTGTGAACACTTCTGAACACAACACGGCTGTTGCACTCACAGACTCACTGCAGCTGTGGTGACCTGCACAAGACTTAGCCCCTCAGTGCTCCAGTGTGGGTGGGGGAGGGGCTCACAGGTCCCCATGCCTTGACAGAGCTACTGGCAGTTAGTGGTTGCTGAGGGTAAGAGAGCCTTTTCTTCAGTGCTGTAGACACTCTTAAGTTGTGCCTGACAGTAAAAAAAAAAAAAGTCCCCTCCTGTGCTCATGCAAGCCACCCTAATTAAGTTCAGTGAGTCACAAACTGTCCCCAAACAAATGAAAATGAAACAAACAAAAAAGGCATGAAAATAGGAGTATAACTTGAAAGAGTTCAGTGGGTGTGGGGGAATCATGAGGGAGGGTAATGGTGCAGAAAGTGGTCAAATTACACTACACATGGATGATGTTATCAAAGATGAATAGTTTTTAATTTAATAAAAATATATATGGCCCCATCTTCGTCATATATACACATACTTATATACGCATTTACAAATACACATATTACATATATAGTATCTTTTTAATTACAAAAATCAAACCACACAAATCATGTATAGTCGTTTGTTATGATATTATCATGTATGGGACACTTCACGTTTGAGAAACAAGGCAAGTGCATTATTTAGACAAGAGCTCTTTGAGGAGGTGACATTTAAGTTAAAAAAGCAAAATGTTTACTCTAGTTGTTAACCCGTGCTGGCATCCTATCTTAACTTAGTAACAAAAGGGGTTTCTTAGATGATCCCAGACTCTAAACAGCTCACCCGAGGGGCCAATAAATCAACAAAAGAATTATTGTATTGGAAAAGTGGCCTGCATAGCTGGAAACATTTAATCCCTGACTATTTCAAGTTACCAGGCAGAGTTAAACAAATGCCATTTAATCTGCTGATTATTCTGGGAACTCCTCATATTTATAGAATGCCCAGTATATATAACTGTTGTATCAACAGTTCATTTTCCCTCTCAATGAATCTTTATAAAAACAATCATTACATGAATAAGATGTTTTAAGACATTTCCCACAGACCTAAGTATCGGTTACATCTTTTCTCCACTGAGCCCTTGGATTTCTACACTTACTGATTTATTTCTAGTGACAAGCACTAAAAATTACTCAGGATATTCAGCGTCTCTATACCTATATTTGGGATATTAGGGGCAGAGGTTAAGATGAGGTCATTCCCTGTTTTAAATTCTAAGAGTTGTACTCTCAAGACTGCTTTTGGCAGCCACAAATGTGGAATGGTATTTTCCTCCCACTGAGGTTACTGAAAACACCCCAGATGGTTATTCAAGAGTCAAGGGCTCTGGTGTTTAAGCAAATTCAACCAGAAGCAAGAGGCTGGAGGAAAGATGGGAGTAACAAAAGTGAATTTGAAAATCCCAGTGGAATGGGTGTCCTCAGAGCTGAACAGGTCTGCTGAACAAACCAGATAGAAAAGGAGGTGAGTATCGGCCTAACATTAACTGATAATTATGTTTTATTTTTGGAGTTGCACCCATCACAGTTTCTTTATGGCTGTGAGTCACCGGCTGATAGGTGTTCTATGAGAAGATAAATAAGACCGCTTACTTGTCAACTCCTGTGTATTTTCATATACCTATATTTCATGCAGATTTCCCAGTGCTGGGGCCATTCCTTACCCATTTCTAAGGACCAATCTTCCTGAGAATGGAGGATTTACATAGCTCCATGCCCATACTCTGATATCTAGGATCACATGATCTTTTCTGCTCAGTCCTTCATAAGATTACAATCCTGGTACCACGGAGGCTCTTTCCATTGGAGTTCTGCACTAATAAAGTCCAGTTCCTTCCTATATGGAGGGTCCTGCTTTGTATTTTCCTGAGGGAACAGAGCCTTTGTTCTGTGACACAGAACTACAGCTTCTTTGTCATTGCTCCATCTCCTTGACTTAGAATCTGTATCAATCAGAACTAAGGAACCTATCCATCAACCAATTACAACGTGGGCTCTTTTATGATTTTAATAGCACAGATGCTCCATTAGCAATTACCTGTGAAATTTATCAAGCTGGTGTTCTAAGTGATTTGACAGTGCATGTGTCATTTAGTTATCACCACATCCCTCTAGGTACCTCCCGGTCTAACTCAATTATGTCAGTTCCATCTCTTTTCCAAGTGACCCAGTTTAGCCAGTAACAGGAAATCTGTTGTGTAGTTCCCATAGCCAGAGGAAGAAACAAACACCCTCATCTTCCTTTGGATGCCAAGCATATGGACGTCTGTACCTGAAATTGGTGCAATCACCAAGATGCAACCTGGTAGAGAGATGGACAGACTCTTTGGCCTCTGGGGATCTGAAGTTCTTGATATATATATGAGAACTTTTATTTCCTAAGCAATTGGATTTGCGTTTTCCACTCTCTGCAGCTAAAAGCAAAAGACGCATTTATTTATATGACAAGTATTGACAAGCAATATCCCAAGAGTTAGTAACAGACCACCAACCATCCAACTAAGGGATACTAACTCTGGGAGTAAAAACAATTACTAATGGGAGAGGTTTTCCTTTCTGTAAGTACATGGCGCACCCTGGTGTCACACAGACTAATCACTATGGAAGAGATGTGATTTGAACTGATAATATCTGTTCCAGTGGCTGATAAGACTTTGATCAAATGATACTGCTAACAACTCCCCCAGACTAAAACCAACATGCTTATAGAAAGTAGCTCACAAACAGTAATCTGTAAAATTTAAGGAGCTATAGGAAAGATCTCGGCCTCTCAGTTCTGTAGGTGAAGCATGCTGGTGACAGTTCTGAATGTCTGGCTTTCCAGGCGAGAGTCTAGCACTCACCTGCCCTGCAGCACAGCAGGACCTGAGGTGGCAAGGAAGGGTAGACAGAAACGCAGAAGGAAGGCCACTGGGGCTGAGTGCGTAGAGGTAACAAAACCACTCTGACAAAACAGAAATACTCCACTGTCAGGAGAAACAATGACATAGAAACCCTGACCAAAGCCACTCCATATGATGTCATGCTGAGTCTGTCTCCTGGAGGAAGGCTCAAAGTGACAATCAGCTCCATTGGTCTCCACAGCTCTCTTTTCTTTTTTCTTTATTATTATTATTATTATTATTATTATTATTATTATTATTATTATTATTTGAAAAATAAAATCATTCATATTACATCTCAATTGCTATCCCATCCTGTGCATCCCCCCATTCCTCCCTCGCTCCCACTTTCACCCCATTCCCCTTTCCTATGACTGTGACTGAGGGGGACCTCCTCCCCCTGAATATGATGCTAGGGTATCAAGTCTCTTCTTGGTAGTCTGCTATCCTTCCTCTGAGTGCCATCAGGCCTCCCCATCAAGGGGGCATGGCCAAATATGGGGCACCAGAGTTCATGTGAAAGTCAGTCCCCAGTCTCCACTTAACTGTGGAGAATGTTCTGTCCCTTGGCTACAGCTGGATAGAAATTTGATTCTGACTGCACGTATTGTCCTTGGTTGGTGCCATAGTTTGAGCAGAACCCCTGGGCCTAGAACCGCCCATCATAGTGTTCTTCTTGTAGGTTTCTAGGACCCTCTGGATCCTTCTATTTCCCCATATCCTATATTTCTCTCACCTAAAGTCCCAATAGGATGTCCTCATCTCTATCCCACTTTCCTAGTAAGTTAAGACTTTCATGGGACATGCCCCTTGGGTTAGTGTCCAGTTATAAGTAAGTATATACCATTTGAGGCTCTCTGCTTCTGGGTTAGCTCACTCATTATGATCATTTCTAGTTCAATCCATTTGTCCACAAATTTCAGAAATTCCTTGTTTTTATTTTTTAATTCTTTTCATATGTAAGATTCACATTTAAGTGGCTCCCAGCCCATGTTAGACCATACGCCACCATACGCATGCATTCAGTACCTAAGAGCCACTGATATTCTGCCTGCAAAGGCCAAATAAAAATAAGTGTCAGCTGCCAAAAGGCCTGCAAAATTCAGCATGTTAAAAAAAAAATCAGGAAAATGACAAGTGTCTACAACTTTAAGCTAATTTTCCAGAAATCTGAGAACCATAGAAATTTGCTGTACATGCCATCCAAAATAAGCAACAGATACAGCATTCAAAATGCCATGATTTTCTGAGACGTCGGAAACGTTGCCCAACTGCCATTTATAACATAAAAGCAAATAGAGCTAAAGTATGGGAAACATCTTGAATTTCAGGACATAATTAATACATTATAGGTCTTAAGCCACCCCAGAGGACCCCCAGCCAGTTTAAAAAATATTACATTTTTGATTTGGGGGCGGGGGGGGGGGAGGGGTGTACGTGTGCAGCTTAAAGAACAACTTTTGGGTGTCGCTTCTTTCCCTCTACTCTGTGGGTTCCAGGGACTGCCTTGGGTTGCCAGGCCTGCAAAGTCAGTGTTTTTACACACACACACACACACACACACACACACACACACACACACACACAGACACACAGAGTTGTTTTTCTTTTGAACTTCACACTGTAACCCAGTCTGGACTACAACTCACTTGAGTGCTGTCCAGTCTGGCTTTGAACTCATAGTAACTCTCCTGGCTCAGACTCCTTTCTATATATTTCTGCTCCTACCCCCAATTATAGGTCATCGTCATGGTGGGCATTCCTTTTGTGTATTCCTCTATCTCCTAGAGCAGCCCTCCAAGGCCAACTCTCTGTACATGTTTATTGAACGAAAGCTGAAAAAAACTGTGAATTAAACATAATTCCTAGAAATTTTAATAAAAACTCTTATGCACAAGGCAAAAATATATAGTTTATTTAGCCATGGTATAGGCATAGCGAGGCATGATGTATAAGCAAACTCATAGCATGTCATGGGTGGGTAGAGTCATTCTATTTCTAAGCACTTCCCAGGGAGAGAGAGAAGTATCTTTCATTTATTTGTTTCAACAATGACAAGCCCACCACTGTCCACCAATAATTTTACTCAGTTACCTAGTAATTATATAAGTATTGGCTCATTATTTTAAATATTCTTGGTCCTAGTATCAGGACAAGATTATCAAAAAGAAAAGAACGCTGTGTTTATTTTGTTGGGGAAATAGGGGACAGAAAATAAATAATAAACAGAAAAAAAAAAAACTTGACAGTAGTGAGTGCTGGACAGAGATTTAATTCAGGAGATCTCAATATAAAACTAGTGGGAGGTCAGGAAAAGACTTTCTGAAAATGTGGCATTTGTGTCAAAGCCAGAATAACCAGAAAGGCCAAGGCTGCTGCCAGCAGCAGACCAACAGGAACCACTGCAGAGGCTCTCGGGCAGAAACAAGCCTAACTTGTTCAAGGTAAAGAAAGGTCGGCAGTATGAGGCCGAATCAAGAGGGCGAGTGTTACGTGCGAGCTGTGTCCCTGCCAAGGGCACATGCTGAAAGCTCCCAACACTTCAGAATGTGGCTGTATTTAGACACAGTCTCTTCAAGGGTAATTAGTTTAAAAAATACGCATAAGAATTGGGCCCTACTGAAATGAGGCCTTTACAGTGGGCCTCTACTTCAAAGACTGATGTCCTACAAGAAAAGTTTAGAACACAGTCACAGAGGAAGAAGGCCTTGAAAGAACAGCGGGAGAATGTGTCCGTTTGCCAGGCGAGGTGAGGCACCTCAGAAGAAAGCAACCTTGGGCTGGAGAGATGGCTCAGCAGATAAAGTAGCTGCCATCAAGCAAGCCTGTCTGTGACACAAGGTCAATTTCTAGAATCCATACGGTGGAGGGAGAAAATAGACTCCTGCTAAGTTATTCTCTGATTTGCACACACATGTGTGCATGCAGACACATGTGTATGTGTATGTGCATGTACATACACTGAGTAAACAAACAGACATTGAATGAAGACGGAAGAGAAGACAAAGAAGAAAACCAGTGGCTCCTTGGGCAGACAGCTTTATTTTAGACTTTCAGTCTCCAGACCTGTAAGGAAATAATTCCCTGTTGGTGAAGCCTCCCAGACGTTTTGCACTTCCTTCTGACTGTTCCAGAAAACTGAGTGTGTAGCAAGGGGTCAGGCCACAGCGAGCCAGCTTACGGGGCTGGAATTTTAAGTGTATAGGAAGCTACTGAAGAGTCTGAAGGGGAGGAGGGGCATAGCCTATTTTACAAAGATGATTCTGAATAGCTGCTTTGTAGAATGGGGACAGGAAGACACAACAGGAGCGGGGAAGTTAGTGGAGAGGCGGCTGCCATGATCTAAGAGGGAGATGACAGGGCTAAGTCCATACACAGTGGTGACAGTGGAGATGAATAAGTGTGCCCGAGTCTGGCTTGTGTTTCGAAAGGGGAGTTGACAGGGATTGGTAGATTAGATGTGGAGAGGGAAGGAGAGGGATTACGATGACGGTTTTTTTTTTTTTTTTTTTTTTTTTTTTTTTTTTGCTGAGAACAATGGGGCAGACTAGAGTACCACTTTCTCGTATGGAAAAGGCAGGGAGCTATGAGAACAAGTGTCTACATTTACGGTTACTACTGCAAGCTGAAACACCAGGACCAAAGCAACTTTCGGAGGGGAAAGACTTACATTTCATCATGGGGAGTCAAGACAGGACCTCAAGCAGGGCAGGAATCTGGAGGCAGGAGCTGACGCAGAGGTCATAGAGGGGTGCTCGCTCAGCCTGCTTTCTTGTAGAACCCAGGACCATCAGCCCAGGGATGACCCCATCCACAAGCACCACTAATTAAGCAAATGCCCTACAGGCTTGCTTACAGCCTAATCCTACGGAGGAATTTCTTAATTGAGGATCCCTCCTGTCCAGTGACTCTAGCTCGTGTCAAGTTGACATAAAACTAGTCAGCACAGTAAGGGTGGAGAGGTGTAAAAAAAAAATCTGTTTTGGCCTTATTGAATTTGAAGTGTTCTCTCTTCAAATGGACAGATGTCAACAAATCTGAATGTGTTGGTTTGGGCTTCTTTGAGGCTAATAGGCAAGAAAGAACAAAACTGGGCGTGAGTGGTATGACAATGCACCAACAACCACGAGCAGGGGAGGAAGCAGACTGTGATCTGCAGGAAGGGTTTCAGAAAACTTGCCTGATAGGCCTTACCATAGCTAAGGTTGAGGGAAGACAGCCTTGTACTCATTGCCCACTTATTGCCTTTGTGGATGGTGGTGGCTGTTGGTAACAAGGCTCTGAAAAATCCCCCTTTGGCAGGAAGGGTTACTTACTGCGCATCCTGATTATGACTGTGCAGACAGGATCTAGGTGGGCGGTTCTCAACTTGTGGATCACAACATTGAAGGAGAGGTAAACATGTTTTTTGTTTAGATCACAAGTTGGGGGGGGGGGATGAGAAAAAGACTTGTGAGAGAACAGGTGATGTTTATCCCGTTAGAAGTCGAACCACCATGTGGGGGAGATTGGTTATTAAGCAGCTGAAAAACATCTTTGAACAAATGCTGAGAGGTATAAATGTGAGCCAAAAACAAGAGGCCGGGCCTTTGGAGACTTGGGATAGGTTTGGCTGTTCATGGCTCCACAAAAGAACTGCTTGAGGGAAGGCATCGGGGCTTCTGGGCTCCTGGGCTCTGGGCTCTGGCTGAGGTTCCGGGTTCTGGTTGCTGCAGGTTCCAGCAGAAGAAATCCTGCTGACTATGCCAGAATTGTTCCTCGGAACTGATATCCTTATGGTTTCATTATTGTATTCTTTAATCTTCTTTTCCTATTGCTTAGGTTAGCTGGGTTATAAGTGAGGTACTCTAGGTTAATATGTTCATAATAAAATATATTTGCTAAGAAAATTGAGCCTATCCAACATCTTTTGGGGGATTGAACGGCCCTTTCACGGGCCACCTAAGACCACCAGAATACACAGATATTTACATTACAATTCATAAGAGTAGAACAATTACAGTGATGAAGTACCAACAAAATAGTTGCATGGTTGGGGGATCCCCGCAACATGGGAACTGCATTAAAGGGTCGCAGTGTTAGGAAGGATGAGAACCACTGATCTAGGGGAAAGGTCTCAAAACAAATAAACAGATGGTACTGAACTTTGTGGCAGAAACAGGTACCTGATGGCTTTGGCTTCAGTTGCTATTTGCCCATTGTCTATATGCCTTCCTGTTACATTCGGCTCTGTAGATGCTGCGTGACTGTAGCAGAAACACGAGGCATTATCCTCTCCGAAACCATGAATCCTGTGACCATCTGAGCAGGATGCAAGATGACGTCTACTAAGCAAATCAACTGGGTGAGCGAGATGATAGGCTCCGCAGCTTCGCGACATGGTCTGGATCGATGGGACCAGATTGTGTCTACACCATATGGCAGCCCGGGATGAAATGAATGTTTGCTGTGCAGACTATGAAACGTTCTTTGAAAAGTATTTACATGTTTAATTAATGGGTATGTGTGTCTACATGTACGTCTGGGTGCCATGTGCATGCAGTGCCCACAGAGGCCAGAAAGGATGTCAGAGTCCCGAGAACCGAGTGAGACTGTTGTGAGCTGCCATGTGGGTGCTGAGAAAGAGCAGCCAGCGCCTTTAAACACCGAGCTCCATAAGGATCTTGACTGAGAAACCCTTCATTAGAATATTCTCTGCAATGACTGTATATATTTTAAAAGGTGGGAGGGAGTGAGGCTACATTCAAATATCAGGTTTTCCCCATCTGAAACAAATCTTCATGCTGGCCATGAGCGAGTGCTTTGGACTGCCCAGTGGCTGAATGTAATTTGCAAGATGGGTTTGGAAGTTGAGATTGTTTATTTATTTACTTGTAGAATCCTGATGCTTATTAATTTTTTTCTTCCTAATTCTGGATCCCCTTTGTGAGTTGCTACTTAAAACCTTCAGTAGAGGGGCTATGAGAGGCCCCAGTAAGAGTGAGTAGAGTGCAGAGTAATTGATTCTGAGAAGCTGCCATCTGATTCCAGGTTGCAGCGTGGCAAATGGTTTTGCGGAAACTCATACTTAATCATGTTCGGCTTGCTTAAACACTAGCTGACTAATCACAGCTTTGTGGATAATATGGAAGGCTTTATTTCTAACACTAGTTGTACACAGTGGTTAGCTTTGAGGGCTAAGGGAAGAGTGGTGGCAGAACACTCGCCCTGTGTGCACTAGACCCTTGGCTCAATACCCTGAACACGCACACAGATGCCAGGCTTCTAGGAACTGTCCCTGACGGCTTCCCAAGCTCTCACGTGATAGGAACAAAACCAGCCAATACTTTCTCTTTTCTGTTATCAAACCTGAGCATCCTCAGCTGGGCTGAGAATGGAAACGCTCAGTAATATTTTCCTAACAGAAACATTTCAGTCAATGCTTTAGCAAGGAAAATGAATTACTGTTGAGCTAATGAGTTTTGCCGTTCCCAAATTACTTTTGAAAAAATATGATAAGCTTCTTGCCTTTGTGGTGCTTCTTCCCTCTTAGGAATGAGAAAATCCTTTAGCTCTTCTTCCACCTTATCACTAAATAGCAATTTTAAACTAAAGCATCGTTTGAGGAAGAACTCCTAAAGATGCCACACAGGAGGGACGTGGTCCCTGGTTCTAAGCGATGCTGAATGCACTGTGACTTTAACATCAACTAGATACGCTTCTGATGGGGCAGGGCACAATGAGGCTGATTCCCATAAGTGTCACTGCCCCCTGGGTATTGTCCTTTTCCTTGGACCAGAGCTGCACTGGACTCCGCTGTCTGTCAAGCAGATTTATTACAGCTCAGACGCATTCCCGCTCACAGTAGGAATGCAAAGCTTTGCAGTCCCGCAAAGCAGGTGATCTGCTGGCAAAACCCACTTACCTGAATAGTGGTTACAATCTGTGAGGCTTTATGATGTTTCTTAACTATACGTAATATGATATAAGTTGATCTTCAAATCTTGAGATGAACCCACAATGAACAGATTCATTTGTACTTGCCATGGCTGAGTGTGGTTAATATAACTGACAAATGTATTTCTTATTGACACTATGTAGTTTAGGCTGGATTTTCTTGTTGCTTCGGTTTCTCTTGGAAAGAAACTCTGGAAAGTAGGTTAGCTCTTTGTAGTCTGCAGGGCACCACCCTTCAACATGCAGCCTCCTTAGGAATGGAAGGACGTACATTGTGCTCAAGGGGAAGGGAATAGTGCACATAGTTAACAGCTCAAACATGATGCAGAAAACAGCAACTAGGACAGCAACAGCCTGTCGGTTCACAGCACAAAGGAAATGTGCAAAAATGAAAAGAGCTAAGGTTGGCTATGGGGTAACAGCCAAAGTGTGTTGAGAGCTATCCGGGACCTTCAGCCTACACACTGAAAATTGCATTCGCTCTCTACAACCATACAAACCACCGTGGTCTGTTACCAGGCAGAGCACAGAACACAAGGTTCTCAGTGGAGACTTCTATTATTCTACCATCCAAATACTAGTGTGACTCCAGATACGAGACATGGACCCTTGAAGCTGTATTACGGAAGTTGTTTTTGCTTAGTTTATCGGCCAAACACCTGCGGCTTACCCCACATAGGCTGTCAATACTGTTCCTATGGGTTTCTGGGCTGTTGTCTTAGAAATCTTTGCCATCACAATATGCCAGTGTACCTACCATCTGGCCAACACGCTGTCACATAGGTTTGCAGATATTTCTGTTGAGTGTGCTTATGGATACACTTTTGGTAACACTGCTATTAAGTTAGACTGTAAACATGCACATTTTACATTTAAATGAAACATGGAGGAGAAGCTGAGCTAAAGTGACCTCAACAAGCAACACAGCAACAGTGGCAGATTATGGCTGAGGACCGAAGCAGCCACCACTGCTCAGAAACCCTACTATCATGGTGGCATCGTTCCTATCCTTTGGTGTACGGCCAAGGCCAGGTTTCAACCATCTTTAAATGGACCTCGTGGGAGCTCTGCCAGCCTACTCAACAGGGTCCTCACTGCTGTGTCTCTAGGATTTTACTATGAAACAAGGTATTCTCTCAGCTACTTGGGACTCCCAGGAGAAACAACATGGCCCCTCACCCCAACTGTATAATGAGTAGAGACAGGATCTGTGAGATAACTCAGAGGGTAAAGGTGTTCGCTGTGCAAACCTGACCTGGCAACCTGAGTTCAACAGCTGACTTACAGGAGGTGTTCTCCAGCCTCTGCACTGCGCTGTGGTACGCACACGCGCGTGCGTGAACACACACACACACACACACACACACACACATCATGAGTTCACACAACATCAGAATTCAAATTAGTTTTAAAAATACGGAGTTAATATAGAGCAATTTAGAAATCAACCCATACTATTTAATATAGGAATAACATTATTTTCTAGAAAAAAAAATATCTTTGAAGGCAGTATTTTGTTGTGAGGCTATGTCAAATGTGAGCCTTCCTGTACTATATTTTAGAATAATTCAAGGCTTAACCTAAGTCAGATCCAAACTTTTATTATAGCTATATATTTTGAGAACTTTATAAAATATTCAAATACTTATGGGAATACTTAGGGACTCATGTAAAGTATATATTAAAGTCTGAGAACTCAAAGCCATACCCTAATTCATAGATCCCTACGACTCTAAATGTACCTGTATCAGCAAGAGAAAAAAAAACAAAACAAAACAGAATTGTTAAGCTGCTAAAGGAAACTGCTGTCTCAAGACATCAGTAAGGTGTCATGACATGAGGTTTTTAAGTCTTATGTCCAAAGAACAACTGCACAACGATGAGCTAGACATGCAGAACAGACCCAGAATGCACTTGGCCAACCTGAACCCTCATTATCTTGGAGACACCCGATATCCTGTGGCACTCAGTTCCTTCTCCACACTGATTATGTGCCGAGTACCCAGTTCTATAACTAAAGAGGATTTAAAATTCATGAGGCCGCTTGAAAGCTCAGCCGTCACATTCCAAAGTGTATGGGAAAAAGAACAGAGCAGACATTTCGGCCCAGGCCATTATTGTGTCTGAATAACCATATTCCATTAAGTTGCTAATAAACCTGCTCGGAGATGTTGGTCCGGCCAGGCGATAGCTGCATTCCATGCCTCTCTCCCAGCTTGCCCGGTGTCATTCTGGGCAGTATTGCTTTCTCTGCACCCTTTATTCCAAGGTTGCCCAGAATTCAAAGCACTTATTCAGGGAGGTTGTAATCCAGTTTACTATGCTATTAACGGAATTCTTTAGAGCAGATCATGGAAAAAGAAAATCAAACTTATTCTGAGGTCAATGACCAATTTTAAGGGAGACACACACTAAGCCAGTCTGAAGGAAAAGGTCGGGATCCATGAGGTATTAAGGAAAGAAAGAAAAGAAAAGAAAAAAAATTCATCTCCACAAATTTCCAACATTCCTTAAAAATAAAACCCAGCCTAAGTATGGGGTGGTAAGTTCCTGGTCTCTGAATGAATGGCCCTGGGCACTGCTGATCATGAAGTTCGGAAGCGTGCACTTGGCTTCACACCACAGAGGCTTTGCCTCCCCGTCCCTTCATTTGTTCTGGGGTTTGGAATAAACCATCACACATTTGATAGTACCTCAGAGCGAGTGCAATACAGAACACATTAAAAGCTGTGAAATGTGCTTTTGACTGGCACGACCAGGTTCCCGCCTCTGTCATACACGTCACATTACGTCCCTGCTGTTGCTACAGTTGTACACCCTGAAAACACACTTAGCAGAGTGGATGCCCTCTGTGTGGAGGCGGGCACCTTTGCAAGGATGAGCACGTGACTTACACTGTAGGACGATGCTACTGGTTTATTTAACAATTAACTGAAATTGTAAGGAAAAACAAAAATCCTAAAGTTAAGGGAATAAATGTCTTTGTTTTAAAACACTATTATCACATGGCAATTACTTCCTTGCTTCTGCTCCTAACGAGGAAAAATGTCTTCCCAAACCCCAGGTGAGTACCAAATGCCTGTCTCTTTCCTGATAGCTTCCAGTGACCAGAACTGGGGTGGTTTTTCTTCTATGGGGCAACTGGGTTGGAAACACTGCTAATGTGCCCCAGATGGGTGTTTATCAGCAGAATCAAGCTGAATGAAAGGACAATGCAGGCGAGTGAGATGGACAGAGCAGGTGCCTTCCAGCAAGCCTAAAGACCTCAAGTCCATCCCCGACCCCACTCCAGAAGGAGAAAATTGATGTCCACACCATGGCACATACATGGCGACACACACATACACCCCACTCGTTAAAAAAGTAATTAAAATACTTTGTAAAGTAGAATGCACTTCTTGAATTACTTTATGATTAGGAAAGTAAACTCCCCTCCCCCCCCAGAGTGACAAAGCTTAGGTATAGTTTCCTCTCTAGATTAAAGGCCCTTTAGGAAGGAAGCATAAAAACCAACTCTAATGCATGAATAAAGCCTTAGAAGAGGGGAAGTAAATGTTAAAGCAACAATAATATGACTCAACAAAAATAAAAATGAGTAATAGTTCCAGTATTGAAAGCCATGGAAAATACGGTGATTTCACAATCCTTCAGAAACAGAAAGATACCATTCATTGCATTGACAAGTGTGTATTGATCACCTTTGTGTCCAAGCTGGATGCAGATATATGTGCAGTAAATTTCCCAACTGGAGAATTAACTAAAAACAACTGAGTACAACACATTGTGCTTGACGAATTGTGAAATGGGACTAACCGAAAAAAATTAAGCCTAGTGCTCAATCAGACCAGGTGACTAAGTCTGGTTTTAAGGGACAGTCTCCCATCACAACAAGAAAAACATTATTAGGACACATGTTCCTCTTCTTAACTGTATGACAAGATTTGTGATGAACTAGAAAGGTCGTTGAGATAAAAGTCAAGAATAAGATTACTAACAAGAAATTGGTTCTACTCAAATAATTTGGAGATGGCTAATAAGTTATCAGTCATATTTAAATTGATTCCTGAAGTTTCTACATTGCCTGTGAGCTCACCTACTTCTGATCCCAGATGAGGAACCACCTACCGTCTGACTAAACCCAAAGGCTGTGAAATGCATGTGGCTCATCCTATAAAGACACGAGTGAGGGCCATGGCCCACCATGGCATGTTCCAGGCAAGGCCACTTTTAGAAGTTTCCACCAAAGCAAAATTAATGGCCTAGGCATTTTCCAACTGCTCTTGATAAGAAATCTTAAAAGCAACACTATTTACAACATTGTCAAGATTTTCCCTAAAATTTTTTTCTTGAGTCTCTCTCTTTTCTACACACATACACACAGTCAGACACACACAAGCAAAAACACAACCCCATGCCTTGCCACTTGTAGTATGATTTTTTAACTTATTTGAGGATTGAGGATTTAGCCTCCCAGAAAAGTTGATAAGCCCTGTCTTTTCATTAATATTTGAAAGTCTGTCGATCTGAAGACTGGAAAACACACACACAGTGACACAGCTTACATTTGATGTCTAAATTCTCACAGTGGATCACAGTGAAAATGGACTTTAACCAGCAACAAGCTTTCAGCATTAGAAACTCATACTGGTTTCATAAAACGAGTTTGATTTTTGTAGTTGCCTTACTGGATTAATTCCACAATTCCCAACCACATTGCCGCAGTACGTATGAGTGGGTGTACTTTATTGAAAAGCAGAAGGTGATAAAAGAAGTTAATAAGGGTGAATGAAATCTGTTCTAAAAAGGCAAAGCTTCAGAGCAGATGAGAAGGACTGAGTGAGGAGGTCATTCTAATTCCCCAGGGCTTCTTCCCACACATGCCCAATGCAAACCTTGTGTGTGCACTTAGCACGTCTTGATTTACAAAAATTCTAATAATGAAGAGAAGCAAACCCCACAATACTCGCAGTAAGTGAGCTTGTCTATGGAGCATTTTTGTTTGTTTTTGTTTCTCAGCAAATGGAAATCCTGACAAACGCAATGCTCTACAGCTGCAAAAGAAGCAGGGATCCACACACGTGTTCTGTAGCATCACTAAGCCAAACACAGCTGAAGAGTAAGGCGCGGCTGAAAGTCCACATCAAATAAGTCTCCAGGGCAAAATTTCAAAGAGCTTATTGCTCTACCATTCCTAATCTATCCTCCAGTTCTTCAAATGCAAAGCTGTGTCTTAGGCTTGCATGCTGTCACTTGTAAGACAAAATACCGGATGAGAAGTAAATTTAAGGGGGACAGGGTTTATTTTTCTCACACTTGGAGAGGACAACCCATCCTTGCAGGGAAGTCATGGAGGCAGGAACTGGGTGGCTGGTCACATCTGTCCACAGCCGGGAAGCAGAAAGTGATGATTGCTGGCACCCAGCTCAGTTTCTCCTTCATCCTCAGTCTACAACCCTAGCCCACAGCTAGTCTCACCTCAGTCAGCCTAGTTTAGATAACTTCTTACAGGCACGCCCAGAGGTAACCTCATCTACATGATCTCTCACAGGCATGAGCAGAGGTAACCTCATCTGCATGATCTCTCACAGGCATGCCCAGAGGCCTGTCTCCTAGGGTGATTCCAGATCTGGCCACCCTGACAATTGATATAAACTACCACGGTCAGAAATGCAGATATTTGACAGTGTTTAACTGCTTTCTCCACTGTATGTGGATGAATGGTGCCCAGCACGGCTTATCTGCATTGAGTCTGAGGGAAGTATATGACAACTGAGAACTGGCTGGAAGATGCTTTTAGAGAATTTTCCAGGCTCTTGTTTCATACGTGAACAAACTGAGGCCCCGCTGAACTTCCCGTTCGAAAGCATCGGCTGGTTGCACTTCAGAGCTGCCTTCTGCCATCCAGAGCATGTGGCATGCCAAGATTCCACCTAGTACAGGGAGTGCCAGGAGCTGACAGTGGTGGTACACTTCTGTAATCCTAGACTTTGGAAGGTAGAGACAGGAAGACCAGCGCCGGATACAAGACAACCCCCTACTAACCAGGGGCCCCAGGCTGTGTAGCCAGGGCACTCACTCATTTACCATTACTCTTCCTGCTTTCTACAGCAGAGTATAATCTCTTCTTATGTTCCGGAAATTTCCATTCATCAAGACAGACAAGAGAACAGTGCTCTTTCCACCATACCCACAGCATTGTCCTCACCTTCACTACCAGCAGCTGTAGCTACAGTCAACGATGATATCATTCGAGACCTTTCTCCTGGATGACCTAATTGAAATTAAAACTCTGTAATAATGCCATGAAATTTGTGATTTTTTTTTTAAACCACTCTTGAAGATTTATTGTGTGTGTGTGTGTGTGTGTGTGTGTGTGTGTATGTGTGTGTGTGTGTGTGTGTGTGTGTATCCGTGCGAGTGTCTGCTGTATGTACCTGTGGTAACAGTTAGAAGCCAGAAGAGGGCATCAATGGTTATAGATGGTTATGAGGCACATGAGGTGGGTGCTGGGAATCCAACTTGGGCCACTGCAATCTGTCCAGCCCCTGTTGTCTCTCTTGTGCAGAAGCCACACTACACACCTACGTTGACCATGACAACACTATGAACTTTCTCGGTTTGCCCACCCATCTGCTGCCCCTCTGTTCAGTGTGCTCTCTGATGCATGCCTCTGTTCCCTAACCTGCTGCTGCGCATACTTTCCAACTCAGCTGTATGCCAGCACTATCTTAGTCACCAACCGGGAAGCCCAGGTCATCTTTGACTCCTCCCTGACTGTCGCCTTTCTCTGTGCCTCTGTCCTGGGAAGGTCCTGCACTGCTCCATCCTCCCTCTGCTGCTGCCAGGAAACTGCCACCAGACACTTGCTTTACTTTTCCTTTTCTCATGGAACATGGTCCTGTTTCCCGGTATACACCGTCTGAAAAGAGCTGTTGCATATACTTGGTCCAGGCTTATAATTGTTTACAGCAAAAGGGAAATTCCTTTGACCGTTAATCTTTCATGCACAGAAGTGAATTGCTCATCTAAATAGTGTATACACATGGTTACTCTGACAACATTGTATAATTTCTCATAACTCACGCGCGTTCTCCTTCTCATCGCAATGGTGAGGACCAGCATGTCCCCACAGCCCCCAAATAACAAATCAACAGTCTTGCAATTACTTCTGTCAGAACAAGGGATGGATCAGCAAATGAGACGTGTGTGTGAATGTTAGCTGAAGTGCTATGTTCCACTATGGCTGGCTATGCTGACAGAAGACCTGAGAAGCTAATTAAAGAAACCATTTGTAACCTTGTGGCATCTAGTGTCAGGGCTCTGGAGAGGGAGGAGTGTACCTATAATAGCAAGGTGATTGATTTAATCATTATATTGAAATTAAGAGAGCCAGAAGTGCCATTTACGAACCGCTGCTGACTCCCTCCCTCTCCTCTATGGTGTCCATTTAAGCTCCTGCTGCCAGACAGCCTTTCTGGAACCAAGGACTCAGAACCTCTGCACAGAGCAAAGCAAAGCAGCTGGGAACACAGGATCCCACCAGACCAGACCACACCATACCACACTACAGTGGGGAACACAGAATCACACCAGACCACAGCTGGGAACACAGAATCACACCAGACCACAGCTGGGAACACAGAACCGCACCACGCCACAGCTGGGAACACAGAATCACACCGAACCACAGCTGGGAACACAGAACCACACCACACCACAGCTGGGAACACAGAACCACACCACACCACAGCTGGGAACACAAAGTCACACCACATCACAGCTGGGAACACAGAATCACACCGAACCACAGCTGGGAACACAGAATCACACCACACCACAGCTGGGAACACAGAATCACATCACACCACATCTGGGAACACAAAGTCACACCAGACCACAGCTGGGAACACAGAACCACACCGCAGCTGGGAACACAGAACTACACCACACCACAGCTGGGAACACAGAA
>OU015753.1:96587466-96662049 GCA_907169655.1 Acomys percivali | reverse complement strand
AGAACTACACCACACCACAGCTGGGAACACAGAACCACACCACGCCATGGCAGCTTTTCTGCGTGAGGTAAAACTAAACCTACACTGTCCTGGGCAAAAACATCCCATTGTCCCTGGTGAAGAAAGCCAGAGTCTTGTTAGAAGAAAATAAAGGATTAGCTCTTTAACAGCTTGGTTTGAGGAAAGCTCCCTGATTTGAAACATATTTTAAAAGACTGCTATCAAGTTGGAAGGCTTGCTAGCATTTTCTTCTAATAATTTTGCCTGGGAAACTACTTGGTTGGAGCATAGGGTGTCACAGGCCAGCCAGGCAGGGAGAGGCAGGATAGGAGATCAGACAGACCTCATTTGCAGAACAGGGTCTGTTACTTTCTCACTAGTCATGTGACACTGTTATTGTTCGATTTCTGCAGCTTCTGATTCCTTGTTTGTAAAATGGAGATGACAGTAGCAACTGTCTCCTACGGCTACTATTAGGATTAAATGAGAGGAAGTAGGAAAAGGCCTCAGTACATAGGCTAGAACACAGCATGCCCTCAATTTTAGCCACTATAACTATTACCTCTATTGCGTTTTTTCATTTTTCTTCTTGGAATTCGGATCAAACCCAGCAGTTTGCGTATGTTAGGTAAGAACTCTATCCCTAAGCTGTACTCCCAGCCTGGCCTCCCTCACAGCTGTTAAAAAATAAATAAGCTGTCATTGATCATGAACCTTTGAAATAACAAGAAAGGAAAGAGTAATATACATGATATTTACATAAAAACACAGAGAGAGTAGATGTCACACACTGCGAGATTACAAAAATAATATACATATTTAAAAAGTATATTATAAAAGTTACTTTATGGGTTAACAAGATGGCTCAGGGGGAAAGGTGCATGCCATGGGGCCTGCTCAGCAGACGCCTAGGGGACTCACATGGTGGGAGGAGAAAAATCAACTTCCTAGAGCTGTCCTTTGATTTCCACACATGCCCCATGGAACGCAGCCACAAGATAAACAAATAAAATGTGACCAAAAAAAAATGTTAAGCCTTACTTTAGGCGGGTCCATTGCTTTTCCTGAGAAATGATACCGGAAGCACGTTTTTCCTAAGAAAGGATACTGGAAGCATGGGCAGTACGCTATCTGTTCCCTCCTCCCGGTTTCACTCTAGATCTGCTATCTGGTTTTATTAGGACCCATATGATAAAGATATGGTTACATTTTGTAGAAGAATTTCACTGGTAAGAAGCCACATAAATGAAAAAAAAAAAAAAAAAGGGGGCGTCACTTTTGTGTTCTCCTCACGATGCTGTATTTGGCTTTTAATATAGAGTGTTTGGACCCCGTATAGATTCTCATTGGCCCATGCATCACAAAGGAATTCAACTCCCCAAACGCTCTGCAGCCAGATGGTTAAGTTGGTACTTGGTTCAAATCCTTACTCTGATAGCCCAGCTGGTCAAGCAAGCTGCTTATAATCCCAGCTTTAGTGTCTTCAGCTGTAGGATACACACTAAACACTGACACAATAAACACAATGTATAGAAAGCCCTCAGAAGGCTGGGGAAGTAGTCTCCAATGACAGAGCAGTCAGCATGGTGCCTGCTCAGCACATGTTCACTACACATCCTTACTTACTGTTGAGTCTTTAAGCAGGAGTCTAAGACAATCCATACAAAACTTCAGAACATCAACCATGTGTCGCCTTCATTAGCTGTGGGCTGAGTGGCTGACCCTGTGTGAGGCTCCGTGTTGGATGCTTTACTTACCTTCTTGAAACTCACATCTTGGTACCATTGTCACTACAGACTGAATGTAACCATTCAGACCCATGGCTATGTCACAATGGCTACCTTACCGTCTGATATATGGACTTAGCCCTGTGTGTGCCAAATAGGAGATGCTAATATGCTTTTGTGGAGTGAATAAATAAGACAAGGGTGAGTGAGTGGCGTGGCCCACTCAGACGAATTCCCTGAGCTCACATTCTAGGTGAATCAGCCACTCTCCCACAAAAGGAATGAAAGTGGGAGGGAATTTCAGGCAGTGGGATGGCCCGTTAGTAAAATATCCCAAATTGCTTTATAATTATGGCATGTAATTCAGTAATAATGAAAAGAATGTGTAGTCAAACTTGGCACTTCTAGAAAGGCTTTAAAATGATTTATTTTTATGTCATAGCATTAGTGTTTTGCCTGCATGTATGTTTCTATGAGGGCATGGGATACCCTGAAACTGGAGTCATAGACAGTTGCGGATGCTGGGACTTGAACCCAGGTCCTCTGGAAGAGCAGCCAGAACTCTTAACCATTGAGCCATCTATCTCTCCAGGCCTCTTATGAACATTTTTATTACTTATAGAAGAAGAATCTACAGAAAGAAAGGACTGTGTCCTCACGTAGCCTTACCTCAAGCCCAAAACTTTTCCAAGATGGAGAAACACCAAGACCCTTCTGTGGAGACCCCAGCACAGCCTAATCTTCAAGCACAGCAAGCTGACTTAACAACTCAACGGTACCCTCTGCTGCTCAACTCTGCTGTCCCGAGGCGTGCCACAGGGCGCCAGGGAGCAGAGGTGCACAAAAGACAGCGGAGGCTGGTGAAGTGAACCTGCCTGCCAACCCACTCCAGTGTGTGTGGCTGAGACACATGGTTAGACACCTCTGTGCACAAAGGACCAGAGAGCCAGGGGCCCCTGCCTTCCATACTCTGTGTTTTTTGTTTTGTTTTGTTTTGTTTATGAGGGAAAGGGAAGGAAAGCATAAAAGCATATTAGACTTGACACTCTCTGGCTCCACTTGATTTTAATTGATCCTGAAACTACGTCTGGGTTCAAGAGATGTGCTCGTTTCTGCTGTAGGTACCATAAAGTCCAGCAGTCTTAGTACACTATTTTTTTTTTTTTTTTTTTTTTTTTTTTTGGTTTATCAAGACAGGGTCTCTCTGTGTAGCCTTGGCCATCCTGGACTCACTTTGTAGACCAGGCTGGCCTCGAACTCACAGCGATCCGCCTGCCTCTGCCTCCCGAGTGCTGGGATTAAAGGCGTGCGCCACCATGCCCGGCTAGTACACTATTTTTTGAATTGGTCTTTGCCTCCTGTTCCTGGCACTGAACTTCTAATGAGCTTGGGATTTCCTGCCTGATAAGAGCCACTTTTGTTATTCAAAACAAGCCGCCTTCCACTGCACTTGAATTTATAACAGGCAGGACCGGGTTACAGACGCAGCTGGTCAGAAAACCAAGTGATTGTATCGATGGGATGCGGAGACTCACCCAGTGATCTCCAGGAAAAGGGCAGTGGCAGCTAGAGTTTGTGTTCTGTAACAAATATTCAATGGTAAGATTCGATGGGCTTCCGGGTTAGTGCACATACCAAGGTACTGGGAGAATGAATGGTGCATCCAGAAAAAAGCATGGACTCTTTGGCTCGCCTCCATACATTGGCCTGTAGTTCATTTCTCCCTAGGTATGCCTAAGTTCTATCTTTGATCATTAATTGGTTAGTGCAAGCACCCTGTGATCTCGTCCAACAAATCAGCAAGCGCAAGCGGAAACAATGTAGGAAGTGCAGACTGGATGATCAGCAAGGGAAGTGGGGGCAGACCCGAGGGGCCACGCCCTAACCTCACAGAATCCAAAGCTCACTCTGCTCACTCCGGTACTGTCAGACCTGGAGTTTGAATACAAAAACGAAAATGATCAGTATGAAAAGGCTCCGCATACCCGGTACTGATGTTGCTGGAGTTTCAGGGTAAAGCCTTGGCTTGGGGAGTCTCAGTGACTAGACAGGTCAATTAAAGAGACAAGGGGCCTGGAGAGATGGCTTAGAGGTTAAGAGCACTGTCTGCTCTTCCAGAGGTCCTGAGTTCAATTCCCAGCAACAACATGGTGGCTCACAACCATCTATACTAGGATCTGACACCCTCTTCTGGTAGGCAGGTGCACACGTAGCTAGAGTGCTGTATATATAATAATAAATAAATAAATCTTTTTTAAAAAAAGAGAGAGACGAGGGAAAGTGAAATGGAGAGAAAGGAGATGGGGTGATGTGGCAAATGGGAACCAGGAGTTGCACAGGGAGGCCCTAGTGACTCAAGTCCGTCTTCAGGGAGAAGATGAGATTTGCGTTGAAATCCATTTAGAACTGGAGCAGGGGCAAGAGCTATGCAGAACTAGACAGTCTGGTCTATTCAGTCCTTCCTCTCCTGGCTCGTCAATGTAGCTCGAAGAGCTGCTTGTTGCCTGAGGAGAGTGAGGGGTCCTGTCCTGTCCAGGCGCAGCCTCACCACCATGGACAATCGCCCTCACTTTGAGGACTGCTCCCTCCGGGACCCGATGCGTGCAGGGGTGGAGGGAAGGAGGGCGGGTTTCTTGTCAGAACATCTTATCACTCAGACCTGCCATTCCTAGACTCCAAGGCGACTACAGGTTTAAGACAGTAACTTCGGGTGACACTGGGACAGGACACATTAAAAACCCCGATGTGAGATACTTAAAGAAACAGACGCAGAGCAAAGACAGCGGTGCCTGGCTTCTGTCTTACTTTTAGTTACTTAACTGGCCCCGGGGAAGTGTCAATGCTTTCCAGCTAAAGCAGTTTGAAAGTGCATATTACAGTATTCACTACGAATATAGAACCTCTAACTAGGACTGGATCCAGAAGACAAGTTTACAAGCTGCTAGTGACCAAAAGGGGGAGGGGCTTTATTTAAAATACCATAAAATCAGTGCTGGCTGCGGTGTCACATGCCTTTAATTCAACACCACTCTGGAGGTGGAGGCAGGTGAACTTCAGGGAGCTTGATGCCAGACTGGTCTCCAAAGTGAATTCCAGGGCAACAAAGCTACCTAGGAAGACCCTGTCTCAATAATAAATACTCTTAAACCCAAAGTTGCTCTATCGATTGTTCATTACAGAGATGAAATTCAGCAAATTTAGCGCCTGGGTACCATATTCATGGAGAGTTCACCTTGGAGACAAACCCAGAGGCCACGGCCTGCCTAACCCCAGCAGCTATTTTACTGAGACCAAGTCCGCTGAGACTGTTAAATGGAATGTCAAGCTAGGATGGCCCACTTTTATCTTTGTGTATGTATTTTGGACTCAAAGTATAGGGCCCAGTCCTGTATACTGGAGAACTTTGGCCTTATATTGCTGTGTCTCAGCCACTTCAAAATAAAATCTTAGGGTTATTAGAATACTTTATCAAAAAATAACCCCAGAAGATTGCCCGAAAAACATAGTCTTCTCCTCCAGAAATTCTAAAATGTACACCTGAATTCAGAGGGTTCAAGCACAGTGATCTTGAATTCTGAGGCTCACACCAAGTGTAAAGACATTCTAGGTGCTGTTGCTCACATCAGTGTACACTGTCTGCGTGAGTCTGCAGGAGGTGATGTCACCAAAAACTTCATATTGAATTTCTCTTCTCCTCAGTCATGTTCCTGGAGAGCGGGGAAAGCTACCTGATCTTTGAGTGAGATGGCTTAAGGCTGAGGACAGCTCCTATAAAACACCTTCCCAGACAAAGAACCACAGCAAACAGAGGCCAGAGGAAAGGTGAAGAGGATGGAGGGGGGAGGGGGAGCGTGTAAGTGTGACCGGGGAGGGAGCACAGTGGGTGAACCAAAGCAGGGCAGAGAACCAGTGACCTCATCTGTCTAGTGAGGCTTTCAGTGAGGCAGGCATGAAAGCCAAGCTGGGGATATAGGCAGAAGGCTTGCCTAGCGTGGACGAAGCTCTGGGCTCAATCCTCAGCACCACACACACCAGATACGGTGGTACTCACCCAGAGTCCCAGCGCTCCAGAGGCAGATGCAAGAGAATCAGAAGACCAAGGTCACCTTCAGCTAAACAGCAGGTTTGAGGCCAGCCTCGGCTGTGTAAGACTCTGCCTTAAAACCAAAATGGAAGAAAATCCCCCACTGCATTTGACTCAAGAAGCAAGAGCCTTAGGTGCAAAAACTATGCTGCACTTCCTAGAGCCATCACAGAACGAAATAACCTCATTGCATCACTGTTCACTTAAAGGCTCTTCTGTGGGGGCTCAGAACTCACAACAACTATGTTAGACAGGAGATATAACTTAGTCGTGAACTGATCACACCAGGTTTCACTGTTAGCTTTTGTTACCTCTGGGTCAAGAAGGAACAGTATCTACTCTCATCACGTTACCCCTCAGCTTTGTGGCCAGTTCAAAGCCCCCTTCACTGGTTGCTATTTAACCTCCCACTTACAAGCTCCCAGCTGCTCCTCTTGTCTATTTTGAACTGCATAATGGCAGGCAGTTTAAGGACTGCTTATGAGCAGTTAAGGCTTTGAAAGTTTCCAGCTGCTTCCTTGGGAAGCTTTCCAATCCCCGACTGCCTGCTTACCCCAACACTAACCGACCTGCTTCTGTCTGGGTCTGCACGGGGCCCACCAAGGCCACCTCTGTAGGCCACTGAAAAGGCTGCGTGGCATCTGTGAGGCAGCTACAACAGTGCGCATGGCCTGCGTGTCATTAGCCACGTTCCTGGCTCTACCTGATGGCAAGGCTTATGTCCATCTTTTTTTTATTGATTTACCCTTATAATTTACACATCCCGCTAAGCTGCCTTATATCCTTTCTGCGCTATGATCGCACATAAAAGAGAAACATAAAAATGTAACCAGAGGTTTGATTTAGACCCATATTCAGGATGTGATTGTATCTTTCAAAGATGCAATAGACAGACATCTGGGGTACTCAAATTTTATCTGCACAACACAACACACTGGACTAAAAAAATGCTCACACTTCTAAGCACAGTCAATGAACACTGTTCACCATTACATCTCGCTGCTCCTAGAAATAAATGTCAGCTAAGGACCTATGAGGGTGCACTGTGTTGATAGAGTGAGAAGTGCTTCTTCCTCCAAAAGCCTAGAGCCCCCTAAAGAAGGAAACCCACCGCAAGACCGCGATACTCAGGGCAAAGTTCAATCTTTCTTTATTGACATTTTCTCCTAGATTTATCCATTTCCTAGGAGCACTGGATCATGACTGAACAAATCAGACAGAGACTAAGCTGTGTATGCAGAATACCGTGGCTAACACCTTCCTCACAGAAAAAGAGGTGTGCAGAGCTGGGGAGTCATTTTCCTTCCACGTCAAAGAAGCAGCCCTGAGGTGTCCTAGAAGGCTCGGCATCTGGCTTCAGAGCCAGGTACTCAGGTACAGCTGATTTTAAGGGCATCACCACAGGGCTAGAGAGAAGGGTTAGTAGCCAAGAATACATACTACTCCTGTGTAAGGGTTTAGGCCCCAAACCTGTGTCAGGCAGTGCACAGCTGCATAAAGTGCCACCTTCAGGGAATCTGACACACTCTTCTGGCTTCTACAGGAACCAGTATTCACACAAAAATACCCACACACAGATACAAACATAGTTTTTTGGGTTTTTTTGTTTTGTTTTGTTTTGTTTTTTAATAGTATGCTACTACCGTTTCACCTGGAA
Organism: Acomys percivali; assembly: GCA_907169655.1. Classification (NCBI taxonomy): domain Eukaryota; kingdom Metazoa; phylum Chordata; class Mammalia; order Rodentia; family Muridae; genus Acomys; species Acomys percivali. The sequence goes on along the minus strand of OU015753.1, from coordinate 96,654,581 downwards.
GAAACGGGCTTTCCCAAACCGTTCAGCACACTTTTAGTGTGTCTTGGATGTGCAGGCTTCGTTTCAAGTCCATCTCTTATTTCTTTCTTGCCATTAGGGAAACAATATGATCTTCCCTCTTCCATTGTGAGCTCATGGCAATGAGATGGTCTTTTCCCCTCTCAAATTAAGAGACTATGGCTTTCTGTTTTTAAGAAAAATATTTTCTCAAAGACAGTATGTATGCACCTCCCTTCACTGTCTTAGCTGCAGATTAACTTATGTTTTTTTGGATTCTATCATTTCACTCACAAATAATAAAATTGCTGTGTGGATTTCCAATGAAATACACACCACCTAAAGTTCCATTTCTGGAAAACATGACTAATAAAAATATTCTCAGAATTCTCATCTTTTTGCTCCAATAACATTAGCTTAACCCCACCAGATAGCCATTCTCTTAAGAGAGCTGGGTACACAGCTACGATGGAGCGTCTGCTGCCAGTGATAAGAAGGATGTGTGTGTGTGTGTTGGCCGTGGTCTGGCAGCCACCCCACCCTCCCTCCCCCATGTAGCAGTGCCTGGTGTTTGATCTGGTGAGTAATAAGTCTTAGGGAATTTTTCCCTTGGGCATGTAAACACCTAAGTTTACCAAGCCAAGTTACAGAGAAGGGGTTGGGGTGGGGGTGGGGAAGGAAAAATCAAATTCAAGTTGCATCCAAGAAATGTCTGAGAAGAGTCATTCCAACGTGCGAGACACACCGTACCTAAGATGTACTCAAAGGCTTGTTCTTGTGAGGGCCGCCTCAGCATCCCCCAAGCATGGCTCTTCCAAGAATCTCCTTCGCAGGCACAGTGGCCTGGAGCTTTCACAGTCTGTCGACTGGAACTCTTAGCACTGTACTTTTTAAAAACAGTCTCAAGTCAGAAACTGAAATATGGATCTATTTTTTCAACTCCCAAGTTGCTCCTTAGTCAATACGACATTAAACGGTTCTGAACAAAGGGTTCCCAGGCTGGCTGTGGTTCAGGGCAGCCTTACAGTTATTAAGGGGAAAACCAGTTATCCTTAAAAGAAAAGAATCATGTGTACACTCAGTTGGAAAAAGATCTCCCTCCCTCCCTCATGCTGAATTGTGTATTAAATCAGTTTATATTTTATTTTGGACCATTAATCTGTAATTCAGCATAGCTGTTAAAAATCAATGAATGTTTCACTCTCTTTTATATCAAGTTGTTTACCAGAAAAATAATTCACTCAGTGGAAGATGTAAAATATAGTTTCCTCTGTGTGATTGCTCACAAATGGATACACAATGTACTCTTGGCAAAATTTACTTACTAGATAGTAACAATATATTTGTTGACAATAAAAGCACATCTATTGATACAAAGCAATTCCTATATCTCAAAATTCATAGCTATACTATTACTTCTGCTTCTTTTAACAAGCTAAGAAAGTATTCTACAATTAGTTTTCTTTTTTTTAACATCTGACAAATATTTTAAGCGCGCACACACACACAGTTTTGATAGAATTTCCCCTGACATATTGCAATTCACAAACAAAAGTGCTGATCAACACTGGAACTCACAAGTATTAAGCAGTCAATGACAGCTGTTTTAGAATTCACTCAGACGATTCCCAACGACTCACAATGAGTCTCCGTAGGTGAACTTTGCCTATGGTCCATGGGTGACAAGAAGGTAGGCTGAGCTTCTGTCATCCTTACCAGAGCTGACTGCCATCAAACTGCCATCCAAAACTGCCTTGGGGAAGCAGGTCCCTCTGCAGTCTTTTCAAGACTCCCTGTTGGAGCAGCCACTTGTGACCGTAGAACACTCTGACCCAGAGTGAGCCATGCAGCAAATACTAACACCAATTGCACCTCCAGACAGGGAAAAAAAAAAAAAAAAAAAAAGGAGTCAATTTTCCAGACACTTGTGGGAATATAAGAGCATGTCTGCGGAAACCGGATCCAAGAGTCCGATGGCATTGTAGACTCAAGTATTTCTTTATACTCTATGTAATGGCTTTTCCGTTCTTGGTGTTTTATAACACATTTCTGGGCCATGATTTAGAAAGTGAATTTAGAAAGAAAATCTCCTTTCTCTCTCTCTCCCTCAGTTGTTCCATGACTCTTATTGAATCCCAGCACCACAACTGAAGTCATATTGTGCTGATTTTCTTTGATTAGGGAAATATCATTCTTCAGCCATTAAATCCAAGCATCTTTCCTTTGGATTCTCTTTTGTTTCATTTTTGCCAGAGGACGACTGACTCTATAACAACCCGAAGAGAGCCTGGCAGTGTAGTGACTGCTGTAGATAAAACACACCAACTTCTGTATCTTAAGCTGCAACCGCGTCCTTCTTCTGATGCCTTTAGTAAGCCAACAACACCTTACGACGAGTCAGGCCTGGCGGCACCAGCCTATTAGCCCAGATAACAAGGTCAAGAAGGCAAACCCAAGGCCTTTCTGGGCTACAGGGTGAGTTCAAAGTGAGCCTGGGCAAGACGGTGACACTATGGGCCCCTGTGAAGGAAAGTGAAGAGTTCTGAGGATGTAGCTCAGTGATTGAATACTTGCCTAGCATAAGCAAGACCTTGGGTTCAACTCCCAACACTTAAAAAATAAATCACCATATTATAACTAGTTAATAATGAATTTCTGGAATATTTTTAGCCTCCCCTCAACAAAATTCTAATATATGAACCTTTAAGAACTAGATATTATGATTCACAAGTAAAGTTAACGAGGATGATTCAGATCAACATTGTCTCTCGCTCACATGCCGCCCGTGGTCTGCCATTCTCCTCCCCCGCCTGACAAGGGCTTACAAGGCCTTTCCTTTTCTCTATAGAGGCTACAAGGTTCTGTGTCAGGTCTATTTAGTGTCTACTTCATGTTAATTTGAGAGCAAATCTGCTAACAGTTCCCTTTGGTTTAAGTAGGTGGTCCAAGTAGGTATGGTTCCACTTTGCCCACTGTCTAGCATAGGAAAGACTACCTAAAAGAAGTGGGACTTAGGCCATTCCTAATATTAGAGGGAGACAGCGAGATGCCCGCATTTTTTTCTACTATTAAAAAAAAATGTACAACTACTTTGGAAATCAATCTGATGTTTTTCTCAGCAAATTGGGAACAGCACAACCTCAAGACCCAGCTATACCACTCCTGGGCGTATACCCGAAAGATGTTCTACCATACAACAAGGACACTTGCTCAACTATGTTCATAGCAGCCTTATTTATAGCCAGGATCTGGGGGGAAAAAAACTTAGATGTCCTTCAACCAAAGAATGGATAAAGAAACTACGGTACATAGTGCTACTCAGCTATTAAAAACAAGGAAATCATGACATTTGCAGGCAAATGGATGGAACTAGAAAAGATCACCATGAGTGAGGTAACCCAGACCCAGAAAGACACACATGAGATGTATTTGCTTATATGTGGATATTAGTCATATAGTACAGGATAACCATACTAAAACTCACAGACCCAAGAAAGGGAAATAGAATAGACAGTGGAAGTGTTTGAACAGAGATGGAACAAGGGTAGAGAGGCAGAGAGAAATGAGGGTAAAGGTCAGACCTAGGGAGAGCAAAGGAGGGAGGATAGAGGGCCTGCAGAGAGAAGAGAAACTGTGAGAGGGGACATCTCTGTGACAAGCTGAAGACCTAGTCCCCATACACAGATGTAGCCAATGGGCAGCTCAGGCTTCATGTGGGTCCCTAAGTAAGTGGACCAGGAGCTGTCTCTGACATGGACGTCGTTGCCTGCTTTTTGATCACTTCCGCCTGACAGGACTGCATCACCAGGCCACAGGGGAAGAGGATGTGCTCAATCCTGATGCAACTTGGTGTGCTAGGGTGGGTTGATGGCGGGGTTGGGGGGCAAGGGTCCCCCTTTTCTGAGAAAAGGAAGAGGGATGGGGGAAGAGTAGGGTAGGGGGCCATGATTGGGATGCAAATTTAATAAATAAATTAATTTTAAAAATGTACAGGTGGGCACAGTGGCACATGCCTATAATCCCAGTACTCAGGGAGGCAGAGACAGGCAGATCTCTGTGCGTTTGAGGTCAGCCTGGTCAACAAAGTGAGTCCAGGGCAGCCAGGGCTACACAGAGAAACCCTGTCTCAAACAACAACAACAACAAACAAACCAACAATGTACTACAAAAGCATTGGTGCTTGGTTGTATAGGGTTAGCATCATTAGGTTGTCAATGCAGACATGAGATATGGCCTTTAAGCAAACATAGCTATCCAGAAGCTAGAGTATGTGAGTAGGGTCACTCCTTATTTTTTTGGTAAGCTTGTTTTATGGTCTTAAACACAGTGCTCTGTCTCTGGGGAGCTGGCCCTGGCCCTCGCTTACTGTAGCACTCATCCTGCACCTCATCTGGGCAGTACAGTAGAGCTAGCCCTGGATACAGGGTTGTGGATGAGCCGGTCCCAAGCCTGCGAGCAGGAGAGCTGTCTCTGCCCCTTGCTGGCTGTGGCATTGGATGGACCATCCAGAGCAGGAGAGGTCAAGCCAGTGGTGTGGTTGCAGGAGAGCTGGCGGACTGACCAACTCAGATACCTCCCAGGCCCAGGTCCAGGTCCAGGGCTTTGAGTTGGCCCACGCCAACATCTACCCCATACATGAACTGCTGAAGTGAGAGATGGGGCCAGTCCTACAGATCCAAAACTACAGGATCTCCAATACATAGGGCAACAACAGAAGATCTGGGAGGAGTCCCAGTGAGGTTCCAGTATTGATAAAGTAGCAGAAGGCAGAGAGAGGCCTCATACAAGACCACCAAATCATTGCAATCAACATTTGCAAGCAAAGAAATGTGGACATAAGTGTATACTGTGGGACACAATGTGACACACTACAGCTTCCAAAATGACATTTCTTTTTTCTCTGTTGGAGAGAGGTTACAAGGTTGGAGGGCAAGTGTGAGAGGATGAAAATATGGGTGGGATTGGGTGCCTGATGTGAAATTTAAAAAATATGTATGTACACACAGAGCAATGCTCTGTCAACAGCAACTGTTCTAGAAGCAAGGCTTGATACCTTCCCTGCTGCAGTGTGGGGCCAGGAGTCTGGAGAGAAGGTGAGGTCACCCATTAAGAAAAGGACATAGCCCAAGAGATATGTCCCATGAAAGTCTTCGCTTACTAGGAAAGTGGGACAGGTGAGGACATTCTATTGGGACTCTAGGTGAGAGAAGCATGGGAGAATGGGGAAACAGAAGGATCCTGAGGGCCCTAGAAACCTACAAATAGAACATTATGATGGGCAGATCTGGGCCCAGGGGTCCTGCTCAAACTATGGCACCAGCCAAGGACAATACGTGCAGTAAACTTCAAACCCCTACCCAGATCTAGCCAATGGACAGAACATTCTCCACAGTTGAGTGGAGAGTGGGGTATGACTTTCACACAAACTCTGGTGCCTCATATTTGACCACGTCCCCTGGATGGGGAGGCCTGGTGGCACTCAGAGGAAGGATAGCAGGCTACCAAGAAGAGACTTGATACCCTATGAACATAATCAGGGGGAGGAGGTCCCCCTCAGTCACAGTCATAGGGGAGGGGAGTAGGGGGAAAATGGAAGGGAGGGAGGGATGGGAGGATACAAGGGATGAGATAACAATTGAGATGTAATATGAATAAATTAATAAAATTTTTAAAAAAAGAAAGAAGAGGACATCTAGGAGAACAGGAGGACAAGAACCTAAGAGTCACAAGTATTTGTTTCTCTGCAAAAGAGAGGGTGCAGGTGTGGTGCTCCTTCAGCCCCTCACCTGCTGCAAATGTCCTCACCACCTCCCAGACACATGCCAGCTGGAGTGAGACAGAAAACAAAACACTCACGCCGCCAACTTAAAACAAGCAGGGCTTGGTTGTGAATGCTCAGGGACGTGCTGACAAGTGCCCCTCACAACCTCAGACAAGCAGAGAGCTGGCACCCATCCAAGAGTCCTCGCTGGAACTACTGACTCCTTGTTTGAACCCCACGACTACCTGTGATCGCTGGGCTCACCTTACTGCAGCAAACAGTAGCACCTCGAAGCAGCATTTGCCACTGTAACACCTGTCTCACCCCAAGCCCAAAGCCCATCTCAAAAGCTCTGCTTAGGACACCTGATACAGTTTATATGAGCAATGCATTCCGTCTGGGAGAAGGAAGGAGTGTGGAAGGGAAAGGGCACCCTGATTTGCTCCCTGTTGCTGCGCTACAGCACCATGCCCACAGAGCAGCTGGGAAGGAAGGAGGTTATTTGGCTTACATGTCCCCATCATGAAGCAGAGTCCGAGCAGGAAACTCAAAGCAGGAACCTGGAGGCAAGAGCTCAGGCAGAGACCATGGAGGAGTGCTGCTCACTGGCTTGCTCCTCACGGATCACTCAGCCTGCTGTCTTATGGACCTCAGGACCAGCAGCCCAGGGGTTGTCTCTGTGTACAGTGAGCTGGACCCTCCCACACTGATCAGTAATCAAGAAAATGTTCCACAGACATGCTCTTCTCCCAGATGACCCTAACAACAACAACAACAACAACAACAACAACAACAACAACAGCAACAACCAACCAACCAACCAACCAACCAGCACAGGAAGCTTATCTCATCATTAGATCTAAAGCCAATAAAGTGTGTGTGTGCCCGCGTGCATGCATATGTGTACATGTGTATGCATGTGCATGTGTGTATGTAAGCATGTACATGTGTGTATGTCTCTGTGTATGTGTGCATGTGTGTGCATGTGTATGTGTGCATGTGTGCATGTGTCTGTGTGTATGCCTATGTGTGTGTGTTTGTGTGCATGTGTCTGTGTATGTCTCTGTGTGTCTGTGTGTTCATGTGTATGTCTCTGGGTGTGCGTGCGTGCGTGCGTGCGTGCGTGCGTGCGTGCGTGCGTGTGTGTATGGTGTGCTGAGGGTTCTACCCCATATGCTACGCAAGTGTTTCAAACATCTTAGATATGTTCAGATGCATTGTACTCGGCCCCTAGTTTTTTGTTTGTTTGTTTGTTTTGTTTTGTTTATTTTATTTTTTTCAAGGTTTATTTATTTATTTATTTGTTATGTATACAGTGTTTGAAGGCCTGAAGAGGGCGATCACATTACAGATGGCTGTGAGCCACCATGTGGTTGCTGGGAATTGAACTCAGGACCTTTGGAAGAAGAGCAGAACAATCAGTGCTCTTAACCTCTGCACCATCTATCTCTCCCAGTCCTTGGTCCCTAGTTTTGAATTCATATTATCAATTATCTCTTTCGAGTCATCAGGGAAGGCCAACTCAGCACCGTGAAATCATTGCCATGTTCACAGGGAGGAGCAACAGAACAGCTGTAGGGCATTTAGCAACATTCATGAAGACTATACAGGTTATGATAGACTTTTAATTTTTACTTTTTTACAAGCTACAGGAATTACAAGAAACAGGAATTACAGTTATGGGCAATAACATGTTTAAAACACATATATGCATTATGGAGTAGCTAAATCAAGCTAATTAGCATGTGCATCACCTTACATAACTACCATTTATTCACAGCAAGTGGTCTTAAACATCTCATCTCTCAGCAATTTCTATTAAGTATCCAATGCATTGTCATTGTAAAACAAACTACAAACATTTATAAAGAGCACATTGGAAATATTCTTATAATAATTGTTTCTCCAAAAACAATTATAGCAAAGTCTGAAAATAATATGCTAAATTGCAAAGAAAGTCTAAGATGAAAGAAGAGTGATCAAACCATAGTCAGTAAAAATTAAAGAAAATCTTCATTTGAAACATAAGTGCAAATGCATCATATTTCTTTAAAGGTTTAGACACCCCTTGCTGAGTTTTTCAATGGCTGTATCCACGTCGGATATCCTCTGCATATGTGCCCCCCCCCCAAGGTGTTATGGGCAGGTCATTTTCTTGTATTTCCCCCCAATCAAAAATCTTTCCATTGCCTTTAGACTTTCCATTGCTCCCAATTAAATCTCTGTGCAAGTTTTAATTCCTAATTTAAGAAAGATGAGACATTTTAAGGTTTAATGCAGTTTGCCCTTTCTCTGGACCACATAGAAAAAGACCTTAGTATGCTTGAAAATGTTCTTAGCAACTGAGAGCAGAGCTGGCCCACAATAGTTGATTCATTGATTCGGCCTGAGTGTGCAGGAATGTCTGCCAAGCGGTCTGAATAAACTCACATTGCTAGACGCTATGGTAAAACGTACCCTGACTGCTTTTAAAACCCTATCAGGGTGGGAAGCTAAGCTCACAGCTTTCCAGCAATTCTCAGGCATCTGGAAAGATGGCTTGGATTATAAACATCTTGCTTTTACAGCAACCGATAGACTCTCTTAAATGATTGTTTTCTCCTAATTAGACAACAGCGGCCAGGAATGAGAGCTTTCCAAGGGGCACCACTGTGTATTTAAGCAATAAAAACAATGGCTGTCTATTCGATTTAAATCTGAAAGGAGGCTTTTTGAAATAAAAATCTCAAAGAACTGATTGTGAGAGGTGTGTGTGTATGTGTGTGTGTGTGTGTGTGTGTGTGTGTGTGTGTGTGTGTATGTGTTTTAATACTGACCCAGGAATTAACCTAAATAATAATTTACACACTTGAAACTGATAAACACTATATAAGGTACACCCAGTGTTTGTCAGTGTGTGACTACACACAGCGCACCATGACACATCATATCATATTTATGACTCAGAAGAGGTCAACACTTCGCTTACATATGTCTGGTGCCTCCCCTGGCATCCTTTTTATGGGCAAGTCTTACTTATTTCTGCTTTAGAAACTGAACTACCAGGCACATGGGACTTTAAACTGTTAGCCTGAAGTCACAGCTGTCCTAAGATAGGACCAGGTTTCAATATGGATTTTTCTAGTTTAAAACAGAGCATTAGACTGATGTCTTTTCAATACCACTCAAAACTGTAACTGCTGTAATTAAAAAAAAAACATTTGTGACACATAATCCTTTTTCCCCAGTGTTAGACAAAGACATCCTGATTTCTTCTGCCCTTGATAAGTGGAGCCTTGAAGAAAGAGCTTTGTCTTAGGTTGTTTTACTTCATATTTACTGTTCTCCCTTTCCCTTTCATAATAAAATGTGTGTATCTATGTGAGTGTATGTGCACATGTGTGTACAGGCACCCGTGGAAACCAGAAGATGGTGTTCGCTACGTTGGACAGGAGTCTTAGGTTCCTGTGGACTGCCTCACGGGGTACTAGGATCCAGACGCAGGTCTTCATGTGGGCACAGAAAGCACTCCCAACTTTTCGTCCTCTTTTTTAAAAAAATATTTTCATCCAAGCTAAAAATTAACTGAGATATTATCCCCTCTATTGTTGGTTCTTCAATTGGTAATCCATCATTTTGTACTGCTTCCTTTCAAACTGGTATATACACAATTCTACATATAAAAACATAGTTTTGATTTGTGCTTTTCTCCCTTTTAATATATTGTCATGTATTTTGTTACTTTAAAATTTCACTTGAATGAAATACAAAACGCTTTAAAAAACATATTGACTATCTTACTAGCTCTGTACATACATATAAATTGACTTGCTTTTCAAAAGTAGTAAGTGGGGCAAGCAACAAGAGCACACACTGCTCTTGCAGAGGACCCAAGCTGGGTTCACGGCGTTCACATTAGGCTGACCAAAACTGCTTTTAACTCCAGCTTTCCGGGGAGCTAACACCTTCTTTTTGTCTCCAAAGGCATCTGCACTTACATTTACACACGTGCACGCGCGCGCGGACACACACACACACACACCTTAAAACAAATAAACAACAACAAAACAAAACCCTCCAAAAACCAAAAACCAGGCCAGGCAGTGGTGGTGCATGACTTTAATCCCAGCATTTGGGAGGCAGAGGCAGGCAGATCTCTGTGGGTTCAAGGCCAGCCTGGTCTACAAAGCAAGTTCCAGGACAGCCAGGGCTACACAGAGAGAAATCCAGTCTCAAAAAACAAAACAAAACCAAAAACCAAAAACCTTGTATTGTGTAGCACATAGCTTAGTATTTGGAATAGGTCAAGTCACACCCATGTATTGGTGGGGGTTGTTTTTGTTTTTGATTTTTTAAATGTTAACCAAGATGAATATTTTTAAAACCTAGTTTATGAAAAATACAGATGTTTGGCATTTAATTTTTGATTCACTTACCTCCTGATAATTCTATGTTTCTACTAGCAGTGCAAGTGGGCTTGTTACGTTGCATAAGCAGGAAGATAGGAAGGAGACAGAAAGAGCCTCACACCCCAGCCCTTCGGCGCTTACAGGTGAGCAGCCCACACCTGCATGCTTTCTTTTCTGTTCCCACAGTCACAGTTGGGCTTTTCTGTGCAGAGCACTTTCACAGCATCCCCAAGTCCTGCATCTTGCTCTTCCATCAACAACAAAGATATCTCCAAAGGTCTGATCACACTGCAGCCCAAACGAATAGCCTTCATTATCTTCCCTTGAACAGGACAAACCACACTCACCCTACTCTGGCATTCACAGCCTCACTTCCCAATTTTTCTCTTTCACCTTTGAGTTCCAGCTACATAAAACATTTTACTGGTCTGTGGAGATTCTGTATATTTCTCTTCTTTTTCCAGTGCTGATTAAAATAGCATCACTGTTCTCCAAGTGGCCTCCCATACATGGTCCTAGACCCAGTCAGACATGGTCCCCTTAGTGACGTCTACCTCATGCCTCAGCAGGGCCTTGGCTCTCTGATGAGTCCTACCAGTGGGTGGCATTCAATCCTCCAGCAGCATCTAATGCTGTTTGCCTTCCTTTAAAAATGCCCCTCTCTACTGGGTACAGCAACCTTGAGGACAGGAGCCTGAGGAGCTCTGATGACATGCGTGAGAAGGAAGAAGATCCTGTAGAAGAGTAGAGGCCCTGACAGAGAGGGCGAGCTGGTGTGACTTCCACTGTTCATCCATGGGCCGAGATGTCCTGTGGGAGCTTGTCATACCCACGAACACTCTTTACAATTCTACTGAAGCATCTCCCTGCAAGGACCATTGGCAGCTAGGCCTGGTGTCCTCCGCACTTCACCACATTATCCCCCCAAATCACCCAGGTTATATGAAAACACTCAGCTGCTGTCATCCAGGAAAGAAACCAATAGCAGTTTGGTAGAGAGGAGGGAGTCTGAGACATAGTAATAAATTGTTATGAACTGGCTGAATTAAATAAGCATCTGGGGGAAAAAATGGAAGTTGGGAGCTTAGAGTCAGACTAAGAAAACAAACCAGGAGCTACGGCTGAAAAAGCAAAGAGAGGAATTCCTACCAGCCGGGAAGGCAGGAGATCTGCCTGCAGTTGGATGCTCCTTCTCCTGGCAAACACAATGGTGGCTTCATTGGGGATGTTGATGCTGTGTTTCTTTACCACGTGGTGCATTCTTTCATAGATAGCAGGAGCTTGTCTGATGGTCATCAGTCACGCCATTCATTCCTTGGTCCCCAGCCCTGAGCAAATGACCAGTCATTGCACATCTATCTATGTCCAGAAGCTAGAGCAGCAGAGTCTAGATGGTGAGAGACCTCTGCAGCTCCTGACAGCTGGTGCAATGACACCTGCTGAGGCATCTGAGGGTATGTGCAGGTCTGCTGTCATTCTGAGGCTCTCCTTGGGGTGGATTCCCCCACATGTATTTTAGCCACGCTGGATTCTGCTCTGAGTGGAGGGGTCTTTGGAGATAGAAGGATCAGCTACCACCTCAGGCCAATCAGTAGCTGGGATAGGACTTAGGGCTAAATGTAACCCACACAGGAAGTCCTGCACTGCTGTCACTGCTTTTCCTTCCGTGTCATCCTGCCAACGTAGCACAAGCTTGCCCAGTTTAAGAGAGAAAGAGGATTGGGCCAGGGAGAGAGCTTGGCTGGTGAAGTCCCTGCCATAAACAGGATGGCCTGAATTTGATCCATTAGAACTTGTGTAAAAAAGCTGGGTGTGCGGGCATACATTGGTAACCACGGCACTGGAGAGTTGGAACAGGCTGGTTTATGGACCTTGTGGGTCAGCCAGTCTAGAGAAACCGGTGAGCTCCAGACAAGGAAGAGACCCTGATTCAAGGAAGGTAGGCGATGGGGAGATGAGAGGATGATCAGCGAAGCACCTGCTGTGCAAATATGAGGACATGAGTGTATGTGTGTGTGTGCGCGCACACACACAGAGAACAAATGGCACCTGAGAAATGATAACCCACGTTGGCTTTTGGTTTCCATAGGCATGTGCAGACACACATGCATGTACCAATAACAGTCACATATTCAAATAATAATATATATGTAAATAAATATTTCTTAAAAGCGAAGAAGACTGAGTTTTTGGCCAAAAAAGAATTTGTATATGTACCAAATTCCCAGTATAGTAGCAATAGCAGGGAATTAAATATGTCTTTTGAAAACCAATTTAAAACATTTGTAAGGCTTCATTTTAAGGTCTTAGGTAGACTAACTGACTATAAAATATCTTCATAATTTAGCTTGGCCTGGCAGCACATGTTTCTTGACAGTGAAGTCCACTATAGTCCATTACCCATTCCAATGTTATTTGTTATATGATACAAACAAACAGAGACTAGCCTGCTGTTGGAGCCAGTGGACCCTACCTAGTGGGGAGTTGATTGCTTGGTCATGTGCCTCTTCTGATTAGACCGTCCTAACCAACCACAGAGCCTTCTCTAACCAGGAGTTGTGCCACAGGCTTGCAGCCCAAAACATGGAGACAGAGATGCGGGACTTAAGATCATCCTGGACTACAAAGCAACTGTGAGACCGCCTGAGCTACAGGAGATCCTGTCTCAAAAATAGCAAACCGAAGCCGTGAGTATAAAGCTCCTCCCCTCAGGGTAATGCAACCTTCCCATGGTGGCTAGTCTCTTATCACTACCATCTCTGCCTCTGCCTGGGTATTTCCTGAACAGAAAATTCTTGCATGTGTCTAGCCAGTGCAGTATAACTTAATCTTCCCCCTAAGTCCCCACTTCCTGCCTTCAGCATGTTGAGAGGACCTTCCTTCTCTCCATCCCTGGAAAAGTACAGTATCAGTTTCCTAGGCAACAATGACATTTCTCTGTAAAATGTGCAAGTAGTATGCACACAATGTTTTGATGAAAGGTTGATTTATTGGTGTGTTTGAGGAATCATGATATAACTAGAGTAAAATGTAAAATAAAACCAACTCCAGGGAAATACTGGTAGAAGAGTTAAAAAAAGGAAGCAAGCCACGGTGACAATTGCAATCTCAGTACTTGGAAGGCTGAGGTGGGCAAGCTGATCACAGTTCAAGGCCAGCCTGGGGCTACATAGTGAGAATCTGTCAAACAGAAAAATAAATATTAAAATAAAATTAAAACTGGGAATTTCTGAAACTGCTATAATTTTATACAGCAGAACTCAAGTGTCAGCTTCTCTTTATCAAGTCCTGATAGAACCAGGGATCTCAGATACTTTAAAAGTCGAGGCGACTCTTTGACAAGGTGGGAGGGAAGGCAATTTGTTTACAGTTTTAGCACCCAAGGGCGCTGCATCCTAGTCCTCCGAACCTGGGCCTTTGCACATATTTTTTGCAGCTGCTGATCCAGTTCTGAGCCAAAGCTGTGCTTTGAAAGTTTGGATTCCTGTGTGTTGTGATAATAGGCCAGAATTTGGAAGTGCCTTGGAGAAGCTAACCCTCTGGCAGTTTAGCAAAGCTTCTGAAAACAAAACAAAACAAAACAAAAACAACAATTTAACATCTGGATGTGAGCATTCTGTGAAAGTCCAAGACCAACAGAGCAAAGAATGTTTCTTTCAGCAACAGTTAAAATGTAGCGCTTCCCTCTCTTCCATCAAATAAATGGGTTTCTTTGATAAGGTGCCAGTACGGTTTATCCCGGGTAGACTATGAACACATCACGGTGCAGCAAACGAGCTGAATGCATTTCCTAAATATGCTTCTTCATGCTTTCGGCATTACTCTTATCGTAAATCCAGCTCCGAAAAACAAACAAACATCCAAGCAAAGCCTTCCTAACTAAACCTTTCTGGGGATGCTGAGTGAAGAGACAAACTCTGTAGTCTCATCTTTACCTAAGAACTTCTGGGGCAGGAAGGTTCCTCATCCCTTGGCCATCAAAACAAACAAACAAACAAACAAATAAACAATAGGTTAATGAGAAGGGTGTATGAGCAAATCTATTCGGTCCACATTCTCTACGGTACAGGAACCATCAGAACTGAAGACCCAAAGAACCGGGTAAACCTTTTAAGTTTAGGTTGAGTGAACTTAGACACCTGTGTTAAAATGTGACTTGGAAAAAAAAAAAGGCTTTGATGGTGGATGAGGAGGGACAAGTGAGGCGTGTTTGTTCACACTCTTCTTGGCTTCTCTTGGTATCACTCCCTCTTCATGGGGATGGAGAAAGAACCCTCGTGGTGGCAGTCTTTAAGGAAGAACAGAGAGTGTGATCTTTCTGAGATTCACAGCTTACTCTTGAGAATGAGTGGAGGTCTAGTTCCCATGACACATCTAGAGAAAAAGAAATGCAATTTTCTGTGACTCCCTTAGGGGAGGAGCAGGTTGAATAGACATGAGGAAGGGGACGGTCAGAGAAACTTCACCTCAGAGTTTCCCCAATATCCTTTTGTGCAAAGCACTCACCACACCAGGTGTCATACACTAATGCTCTGTTTGTTGAACCCCAATATGAGCAAAGTCAATGGCTGAATAGCTGCATTTATTGAATCTCAAAATACCTACAAGCAACACAAATCAAACACAAAGAGTGGTTGTGTTTTTACTCGATGCTTACCAACTTTCTACACAATTTTTGTGCCCAAAATGTGTGCCTTACTAGGATAATAATTATTTAACGTGTCAAGTTCTGTGAGTTTAAGTTTGAAAATGATATTTATTATCCATTTCTTCTTATGAGTAACTGATACACTGGCACACTGGCAGAGAGGAACTGACACAGAGATAAATAGAAGGGCTCAGAAACAGAAACATACATCTATAGGATATTATGGGGTCGGGGTGAGTGCATAACTCAGGACAAAGAAAGCATTGTAGATTACTGGGCAAAAAAACCAAAAAACAAAAAAAAACCCCAGGCTCTTCAAAATGGTGCTGTGAGAGTTAGCTCTCAGAGAAATGGAGGGGGAGGGGGGGAGAAATTGGACTCTTACTTACACAACACACAAGAATATATTCCAAATGAAAGGAAGATCTTAAATGTGCAAGGTCGAAGTCTAAAGCTCTACTTTAAAACAGAGCTTCCATGCAACAGGAAACACCCCAAAGTAGAACATCAAACCTCAAACTCAGAGAAAACTACTGCAGCGTGTGTAGCAAGAGAAGTTTCCAGGACACACCGAGAACTCACCTGATAGATTCAGGAGTTTCAAGGAAGCAGAGTCTCAAAGAGTGCCTGGCATATGGGGAGGGTTGTAAAGGTGTTGCGCTTAAATGCAGAATGAGTGAAAACCCAAAACAGCCACAAACACACAAGACGATGGTATGATAGAAGTAAGGAGAAGGAAGCCACAATGCGGTACATTTCATGTTCACCACTCCAGAAGACACCAAAGTCAAGGGATTTCGAGTCTCAGGCAGATGTGGTCCACGGGCGCCCTAGCCTCTGCTTGTGCGAAGGTCAGTGCGGCAGCCACTTAGGAAGGTGTTTTAGCCTAATTTAACGTATCTGAAAATCCTACGACCCAGTCTTGCACCTAGGAATAGATCTGAGAGAATCTTCTACACACAGCCCAAGAGAGATGTCAAGAACTACTGATTGCAGATCGGTCACATCAGCAAAAACCTGGAAACAACTCTAGTGTAAGTCGGCAGGAAAACGTGGAACACGGCGCAAAATACAGCAGCGCAAAGAAAGAAGGTGCATGATGTGTAATGACCCTAGTTACAGGACGTTCAGTGGGATTACGTTTTTGTTTTTGTTTTTTTTAATGTATTGTATATGAGTGCTTTATCTGCAGAAGAAGGCATCAGATCCCAGTGTAGATGGTTGTGAGCCACCATGTGGTTGCTGGGAATTGAACTCAGGACCTCTGGAAGAGCAGGCGGAGTTCTTAACCACTGAGCCACCTCTCCAGCCCAAGGGATTAAATATTATTATTTGGGAGCAATACATAGGTCGTAAGAACAGGCTGACGTAAAATTCTGAGGAACGTGGGAAGGACTATGCCTTAGGAAGGGGACACAGGAACCTCCCAAGTACTGATTACCTCATCTGGGTACTAAGTATACATGTGTTATTTTATTGCTTTTCTTTTTGCTGGTTACAGTTTTAAGACTTCTGAATATATAAAGTACTTTCCTTTCTTCTTTCCTTTTCTCCTTTATTTCCTTCCTTCTCTACTCTGTCCTTCCCTTTTTCCCTCTCTTCTGCCCTCCCTCCTTCCTTTCTTACCTTTTCCCCTTCCTCCCAACCAGCGACCAAACACACAGCTAGGTAAGTGCCACGTGCCAATTCTATTATTTTTCTCTGTGGTGTGTGTGTGTGTGTGTGTGTGTGTGTGTGTGTGTGTGTGTGTTTGTGTATGTACAGTGGAGGCCAGAGGTCAGTGTGGGGTATCTTCCTCAATTGCCCCCCCCCACCTTATATTTTGATTGTCTCTCATAGAACCAACAAGCTCTTGAGATCTGGCTGTCTGTGCCTCCTTAGTGCAGAGATCACAGGTGTGTGCCACCTGTCTGGGTTTTTTTTATCTGATGCTGGGGGTTTAACCTCTTGTCCACATGCTTACACAGCAAGCACTTTACTAAGACGTCTCCCCAACCTCTATTTGCTTATGCAGTTACTAACTTTTGAAATTTATTTTTATAAACAAGTCTCTTCAGTTTCTGCCGAGGAACTCTGAACCCTGGGGTCAGCTACGGAGTAGGACAGACAGCCGGTGTTTCCTAACCAAGTTCTAGAAGAACTTCTGGTGGGTGGTGTAAGTCTCACACAGAATATCACACTGGATTTTATTTTTTAATAATACAATCTATGTGGATGAAACCCACCAACTATGAAACAACCAAATTACTAAACAGGAGGAGAAAATGTGACATTAGTGATGGGACACTCTGGCACCTTGAGATGAAATCTGAAGGTCCCCCAAAGGTAAGCTGTTTGGCTGGATGGGACCAAGGACAGCCACCTCCTGGCTGGGCTGGATGAGTCTGCCTGATGAGGGAGGAAGAAGTCAGAAAAGAA
Organism: Acomys percivali; assembly: GCA_907169655.1. Taxonomy (NCBI): domain Eukaryota; kingdom Metazoa; phylum Chordata; class Mammalia; order Rodentia; family Muridae; genus Acomys; species Acomys percivali. The sequence continues at coordinate 96,637,369 of OU015753.1, read as the reverse complement.
GCCAGGCCAGGCCACAGTCAGGAGCTCCACTCAGAGTCCAGTGGGCTCAATAGGCTTGCATGACTTTTGGTCCCATCCCTCCCACCAAGCCAGTCTTTGGTCCTTTCCCCAGGCCTCCCAGCTCCCTTCTAGCTCCGCTGTCTGTGCAGTCCAGCCATGCTTTCTGAGGATGTGCACAATGGCTTCTTTGCAGAAAACCACAGTTGGTCTGTGGATCCATCTCGCCCTAGAGAAATCTGAACATCCTAAAAGCATCCCTCTTTATAGGCCTCCCTTTGTGGTTCTTCCCAACGTCCGAGCCATCTTCCTACACAAGAGAGAGAGAGAAATAATCCCCAGCTGCCTTCTCTGTATCCCAAGTGGCATTGGTTTAATTTATCTGTAGTAAAAGCTGCACTTCTCAGAAACTCTAAGTTCAGGTAAGCGACTGAGAGAATAATTGACAAGTATTCCAATTTGTGGTCAAGCTGATGTCTTTTTAAAAAGGGTGGTCCTGAGGGATGGTCATGATCTTTTTATTTATTTGCTTACTTATTTTGGTAGAACTGGTGGTAGACACTATACAGCTGAGATGTATCCCTGGCCTTGTAGGGTGTCTTTGAAATGTAAGCAGTCGACACATTAACACAGCACATTCCATTCTGCTAATGATTACAGATGACTCTTGATCTGGGGCCAGGCAGGAGGAAATGGTGGCGGATGATAAGCGTTCAAAGAGTTTGAGTAGGAATGGACGCAGTGACGAAATCTACGGTGCTCTAGGAAAATATTCCACAGAGAGGCCCAAATATGGGCTGCGTCTCTTTGAACCTCATTTGTTATAAAGCTGCTGCTGCTGGTGCTGCTGCTGCTGCTGCTGTGGGCAGATAAGATCCAAGACCAAACACCAACACGCAGGCTTATCTCCGCAGCTGGCCCTCCTCTATTTAGAAATTGGCCCAAGAAAAGCATTTTCCCTGACAATTCATTCTCTCCCGGCATTGCAACAAAAAAAAGGGAAAGAACGAAAGCTTAATTTTTCTTCTCTCCCATTAAGATAAGACCAAGAAACCCCAGCAAAATAAGAAATTGACTAAGTTCTTTGAAATACAAATTTCTTTTTCTATGGCTTTCATTACATATTTTGACACATCTGGGGTTTGTAATTTATAAAAACAGAAAGTAAAAGACCATTAATTTGGCTGGAATGGGGCGATTTTACAATCTACAGCTATGGTGGGACATAATTTATGGACCAAATACTAAGAGGAGGCCTCACAGTTTATGGGGGTTTAATATCTCATTTACATATCTCAGTTTAGGTGCCCATGTTTTCAGAAGAATCAACAAAATGTCTTTGTCCTTTGGGCTCCTGCTCAAGCAGTCAGAGTGTGAAGCATCTCTTTGATTGTCGGGACCTTCCTCAGTGCTCTGGAGAGACCCTACAGCCTCCTCTCAACCCATGTCCCTGCACATGGTGCTGGGCACTGAAGCACCAGGACTGCCATTCGTGGTGCGCTGAGGTTCCTAGCCCTCTCCGAGGTCACTGTAAAGGCAAGGCGTAGGCATCACAGGCCAGGAGTAGCCCATCCTATGTCCCTTATTGGATTCCGTCTTTGTCATCTTCTGTGTAGCAGGGTAAAGAGGTTAAGTACCCTATGCTGTATCCGTTACTCTCCCATTGATGTGACTAAACACCTGACAGGAAACAACTTAAGGGAGAACGGTGTATTGTCCATGAGGTTGCTTGCTTACCTCTGGGAGGGTCAGGACCTCCCAAAGCTTCCAGGACCACAGTATCCCAAAACAGTGTCAACAGCTGTTGCCCCTGCCTTCCAACACATGAGCCCCTGGAGGACGCTACACATGCAGACCCTTACATACCCTCCGAAAAAGGGTAGCCTCAGATTCAGCCCGGCCATCCCATCCTGAGCACAGCAATCAGGGAGGTTCTGTAATTGCGGGGTGCAGAGATTCACAGGGAGACTGGTCACCCCAAATCTCACGTGAATGGTGTCTCTTGGAATTTTATGCTGTCACAGGGTAGCAATGAAAGAGTCTGGATAAGCCTTGTTGTCGGGGCAGTTTTAGATTTATAGAAAAACCTCAAGCCAGTGCAGAGGGTTCTCATGCATCCTGCAACCAGTTCCCCCAGTTACCGACATGCTAATTACTGTGGTGCACTCATTATGGTGTGTTGCTACATTGCCAATGACTAACGAGCAGGGAAAGCAGAATCAAGTCTAGAATAGGACATTATCCTTCACTCACCCTGGCTTCCTAAGGCCCCTCTTGGCTGTAATTGGTTCTTTTTTGTTTGTTTGTTTTGTTTTTTGGGGGGGGTTGGTTCTTTTTTTGTTTGCTTGTTTTAGTTTTTTAAATATATTATATTAATTTATTCATATTACATCTCAATTGTTACCCCATCCCTTGTATACTCCCATTCCTCCCTCCCTCCCATTTCCCCCTTACTCCCCTCCCCTATGACTGTGACTGAGGGGACCTCCTCCCCCTGTATATGCTCATAGGGTATCAAGTCTCTTCTTGGTAGCCTTCTATCCTTCCTCTGAGTGCCACCAGGCCTCCTCATCCAGGGGACCGGGTGAAATATGGGGCACTAGAGTTCGTGTGAAAGTCATACCCTACTCTCCACTCAACTGTGGAGAATGTCCTGTCCATTGGCTAGATCTTCCTCAAGATCCAGCTATTCCACTCCTTGGAGTATACCCAGAAAATACTCCAGCACACAAGAACATTTGCTCAACCATGTTCATAGCAGCCTTATTCATAATAGCCAGAACCTGGAAACAGCCTAAGTGTTAATTGTTTTTAGACTTCACTTGTGTTGAAAACCTTGACAGAAGTAAGGCGTGTCAGTCAGCTTCTATGCTTTTTTTTCTTTTTTTTTTAAAGAATGTCCCAAACTTGGATCTGATCGATGTCTTTTCCTCCTGAGACATCAGGTTTACAGTTTGTGGGAGGGTGGGAACAAAGCAGGTGAAGACCATTTGTACTGTTTCACACCAACAGCAGCCTCTTTGCAGGAGCTTACACTGACCTGGACCACCCCGCTGAGGCAGCGTTTGTCCATCTTCTCTCTGCCAAGTTTCTTCCGTGACCTCCTTGGCCCATTTTCCCACAGTGTCTTTTTGAAAGGACGACAGGTATGTGCAGTCCACATGTAGGGAGTAGTGGGTTACCTCCCCGAAGGCAGAATGCCTACATAAACTCTCCTATGTGGGAGATGAGCCTTTTACGCAACTTGGTCACATCAGGAGAGACCCAGAGATGTCCACAACACTAAGCTACCCAAGAGTACTTTATCTTGTTGCTCAAACTGCTCCATTTGGCCACTGCGAACTTTCAGTCGACTTTTGGTGACCCTGACACAACTCGCCTAGTCAGAACTCCTGGGGTACTGTTTCTTCTACGCTCTCTCAGCCAATAGAGCACAGAAATGTATGTGAATGTATAAATGCATATATAGTGCTTAATATACAAACCCATACAAACATCCGTAAGCATCTACACAATCAAATACAGATTCACATAAATTTCTTCAGCTCTGATCCACTGCTGCAAACTCCCTTGCTCCACTACCCGCTGCCTACTCACCCATCTGCTCACCCGCATCAGCGCTGGACCACCACTAACTAGATCACTGTGTTCAGTAGCTGCTTCTGCTTCTAACCTAATGGGCTTTCCTCATTTCCAGAGTCACCCAGGTCAGCAGTTCCCTCCCTCCTAGCAAAGCTGTATCATACGCTGTAATATAAATAAATTTAAAAAACAATACTGGTTTCTGTTGTGGACTCTCCCATCTCTTGATCTTATCACTCACTAATCCTTTCCTTTGTGTTGCTGTGATTGTTTCTCCCAAGTTGTCATATAGAAGGAATCATGTGGTATCTAGCCTTTCCAGATGGTTTTGCCTTACACACATTCCTGCTCATTTCTCATTGCTAAATAATTTCCCTCCTATGAATGTGCCATAGTTAGTTTACTCCTTTTCTTACAGGATATTGTGTTGCTTCCAGGTTTGAGTGATTATGTTTATGCTGCTGTACATAGCTAAACACCAGCATTTGTGTGGGCATACAATTTGGAAGTAGTTGCTGGACTGTATTGTAAGACTCTTCTGGCTTTGCAAGAAGTTTCCACAGTGGCTGTCCCATTTACATTTCTATAAGCAGTAAGAATTCCTTGTTTCGTCATATTCTTGCCAAGCAGCTGGTAGTGACATTTCTTTTTTTTTTTTTTTTTTTTCTATCATCTTATTAGGCAAGTTATGGTCTCTCGTTTTAATTTATAATTTGCTAACATTTGTATGTTTTATTTATGGAGAAGTCAATTTTTTGTTTGTTTGGTTTTGGTTTTTTGAGACAGGGTTTCTCTGTGCAATCTTGGCTGTCCTAGATTCGAGTTGTAGACCAGGCTGGCCTCGAACTCACAGGGATCCACCTGCCTCTGCCTCCCAAGTGCTGCAGAGAAGTCAATTTTAACCATACCATCTCTTATTTTTGACCTTTGTTTTTTGTTTGTTTGTTTGGTGGCGGTGGTGATGGTGTTGTTTGAGATAAGACCTTTCTATGTAACTCTAGCTCTTCTGGAACTTTCTATGCAAACTGGTCTTGCATAGAATTCACAGAGAAATACTTTCCTCTACCTCCCAAGTGCTGGGATTAAAGGTGTACACCACCATGCTCACCACTAATGTTAACCTTTAAGAGTTCTTTAAATATTTTATATAGAAATCTACTTCCAGGTATGCATTCTACAAATTCTGTTACTCTGTCTGTAGCTTATCTGCTGTTCACTTAACAGAATCCAGCCACTTTAGCACCTTTATCTCAAACCTACAGCCTTTAGAGCTGTGAATTTTGCCCCATTGTTTAAGCTACCTAGCAATGGATTTTGTTATGGCAGTCATCTGAGAAGACTAACGTAAGAGGCTTTTTTAAAATCCCTGTCAAAGACCAGTTAACTATACTTGTATGGCTTTATTTTACATGATTTTTCTGGTTTAAAAATCCCCGAGTTCATTGCTGGTACAGAAGTGGCTGACTTTGTGTATAAATATTTTTCCCTGAAACTTTGCTATATTTTTCTCCTAATTCTTAGAATTTCGTGTATGTGTGAAGGTCAATTCTTTGAAATTTTCCCATGTAGAAAATCATGTCAGTTGAAAATAAAAGGCAGTTTAGGTTTTCTTCCTTTTCAAAAATATATACATCTTTCATTTTATTTTCTTGTCTTATTACACTAGCTAAGACTTGCAGCACCTGTTCCTAATCTTAAAGGACAAATATTTAGCTGGTTACCCTTAAGCATGTACTTACTGTAAGGATTTGGTATATGCTCTTTTTAAAAGATATTTTGTCATATTTCATTACTTTTATTGTGCTCAGAGGTGGGTGGTGGTATGGCTGCCATGGTGCATGTGTGGAGGTCGGAGGACAACTCGCAGAGTTGATTCTCTCCTTCTACATGTGGGTCCCAGAGGATCAAATCCAGGTTTTCAGAGCCTTTACCCTCTAATCCAGCTTGCTGGCCCCTTAGTGGAAGTTCTTTGTCTAGTTGAAGACGTTCCTCTCCGTTTCGGGCTTGCTGAGAGCTTATGCTTGTATTGTTGTTGTTTGTTTGTTAGTAATTGTGAATGGGCGTTTCCTCACATAGTTTTTTTTTCCCCTGTATACGTTGACATGGATGTCAGATTTTGCATGCTGATTTGTTAGGTTATGCTGATATTCAGGAACTCAATTAGCTTTGTATCCCTGGGATAAATGCTACTAGACACGGTATATAATTGGGTTACTTATTATTGGATTCTGTTTGTTAGTATTTTAAGGGATTAAAAAAAAAAAAGACTTATTTATTTTATGCCCTGGTGTGTGTGTGTGTGTGTGTGTGTGTGTGTGTGTGTGTGTGTGCGCACAGCACATGTATGCAGGAGCCTGAGGTGGTGAGAAGAGGGCATCGGATCCCCTGGAAAGGGAGTTATGGGCAGTTGTGAGCTGCCATGCGAGGGGCTGGGAAGTGAACCCAGCTCCTCTGTAAGAACAGCAAGTGCTATACAATCACTTTGGAAATCTATCTGGTGCTATCTCAGAAAGCTGGAAATAGGGCTTTCTCAAGACCCAGCTATTCCACTCCTTGGAACATACCCAGAAAATGCTCCACCACACAGCAAGGACATTTGCTCAACTATGTTCATAGCAGCCTTATTCATAATAGCCAGAACCTGGAAACAGCCTAAATATCCCTCAGTTGAAGAATGGATAAAGAAACTGTGGTACATATACACTATGGAAAACTACTCAGCTATTAAAAACAAGAAAATCCTGAAATTTGTGGACAAATGGATGGAACTAGAAATGATCATAATGAGTGAGTTAACCCAGAAGCAGAAAGACTCACATGGTATATATTCACTTATGATTGGTCACTAGCCCCAAAAGGGATGTCCCATGAAAGTTTTCACTTACCAGGAGATTGAGATAGATGTGAGGACATCCTACTGAGACTCTAGGTAAGAGAAATATAGGAGATGGGGAAATAGAAGGACCCAGAGGGTCCTAGAAAACTACAAGAAGGACATTGTGATGGGTGGATTGGGGCCCAGGAGGGTCTGCTCAAACTATTGCACTAACCAAGGACAATACAAATAGTAAACATCAAACCCCTACTCTGATCTACCCAATGGACAGGACATTCTCCACAGCTATGTGGAGATTGGAGACTGACTCTGACATGAACTCTAGTGCCCCATATTTGCCTACTTCCTCTTGGTGGGGAGGCCTGGTGACACTCAAAGAAAGAATAAGCAGGCTACCAAGATGAGATTTGATAGCCTATGACCATATAGTTGGGGGGAGTCCCCCTTGGTCTTAGACCTAGGGGAGGGGACTAGGGTGAAAACAGGAGGGAGGGAGGAATGGGAGGATACAAGTGATGGGATAACAATTGAGTTGTAATCTGAATAAATTAATAAAATTAAAATAATAAAAAAAAAAAACAGAACAGCAAGTGCTCTTAACCACAGAGCCGTCACTCCAGCCACAAGGGTTCCACTTAAAGTCAATGTTCATGTTTAATACTGGCCTCTAGGCTTGTCTTACAATGTCTTTATCCATTTGGTATTAGACTAAATTGCTTTGAAGGACCAGTTAACATGTGTTCTCTGCTTCTGTTTTACTGACGAGATCACAGAAAACTGGTATCTCTTCTCTCTTTAAATACTTGGTAGAACCTGCTAATGAAAGCAACTTGGCTCTATGCCTGTCACTTTAAGATTATTAATGACATTATGATGGAGAAGGCACAGGATCTATAAAACTGAGATTAAGTGTCAAGTATGGATTTTGCCTTACATAGCTTTGATTTCTGTATAAACTAAGGTGTTACTGGTCAACAATCAATATAGGAAGGGGGAGGGGTTCTTGGAAGGTGTTTAAAAAATATTTGCTTACTTTCTTCCCTTAGCCAGCATCTCTGTCCTCTCAAGCATAAAGTGGGTACCACTATCAGCTTACATTTTAGCTCATGGAGGTGTGTAATGACAACGCATCACTTACAGTTTTGAGTTCCTAAAAGATTTCATAAAGGGAAATATGAGACCTCTCTAATGGAAATATCTAAGCTTTGGGATTTTAAGTTAAAAGTTTCTGTATTCAAGTTTTCTCTAATGATTATCTATTTATTAGTTTTATTCCCATATAAGATTTATAAAGTAGAGAGGAATCGCTATTATATTTCCTTTCTTTAGTGTCAACATATAACAAGAAGAAAATACAAACACACAGAACATAAGTTACGTAAAAAATAATGAAAATGATTACCCATTAGTCTGTTGTCACAGGCTGCAGGGGAGAATATATAGCTCTCATGCTGAAATATTTATTTGTGCTCTGCTAAGAGGCTTTCAATATTTCAATTATCGAGGCCAGGTGGTACCATTTTTTAAGATTAAGCCCGCCTTTGCAGTTCGTTTTCAGGTAAGCTGTCAAGTCGTATCAGCTGCTGTGTGTAATTAGGCGCTACATCTCACACTGCAGTTCTTTCAAGTGGAAACTAAATCTCATGTCAGGATTGTAGTTTTTGATTTTCACTTTCAAAGACAATCCATCACTTTTTAATATTGTCACTCCTGTCTTTCTACAGGCTTGACACCGTCTCTGGGTGGGAGAATGTGCAGCTCTTGGTGACGTGGGCATGAGGGCTCAATCTCAACCACAAAGAAGAAGAAAGGAGGGAGGGGGAAGGAAAGGGGGAGGAAAGGACAGGAAGCGAGGCAAAGAGAGGAGAGGAAGGAGAGGAAGAGAGGGTCGGAGAGGAAATGAATGTGTTTCCTTTTCTCCACGCCCCAAGCCCAGCTTCTGCAGTTACAACATCTCAGACATTTATCATTCTTCAATGGGTAAATGGAGTTACACTTTCCTAGTTTAAAATGACACCGGTTTAAAAAAATCCTACAAACTGTTAGACATGTTTACAGGATGCATTTGTGTATGAATGTGTGTGTATGTGTGTGCATAGTATATATGTGTGGTTTATGCAAATGTGTATGTGTGTGTGGTATATGCACTGCATGTGTATGTGCATTGCATGTACTGCACACGTGTGTTGTATGCACATACATGTGTGCATGTGTGTGCAGTATATGCACTGCACATGTGTGCATTGTATGCATATGTGTGTGTGGTGTATACACTGCACGTGCGTGCATTGTATGCACACACGTGTGTTGTATGCACACGCGTGTGTGGTGTGTGCACATGTGTGTGTTGTATGTACACACACACACACACGTGTGTGTGTGTGTGTGTGTGTGGTACATGCCCTGCGTGTGTGTGTGCAGTGTGTGTATGCACATGTTTGTGTGTGTAGCCATGCATTCCCTTACCCACTCCTGTGTATATAGAGGCCAGAGGACAACATCAGGTATATTGCTCTGTCACTCTCTACCTACCCCACTGAGGGAGGACTCTCACTGAGCCTAGCGCTAAGTTGACAGCCAACATCTGCAGAAACCTTCCTGTCTCTCTCCACAACAGCACTAGGCTGTGGGTTGCTAGGATCTGAACTCAGCATACCAGGGACTCTTAATCACCATGCCATCTCTCCAGCCCAATTTACAGAACATTTTAAACTAGAAAAACCAGAGTATTCATTCAACTAAACAATCATTTTTCTAAGTTTGACCACCCATACATAAACATCTATATCCTGTAGAAGGCCTTTTTTTTCCCTTTTAGCTTTTTATTGGGTCTTTGTGAATTTCACATCATGCATCCCAAACCCACTTACCCTGCCGCATCCCTCCATATCCACCCTCCACCCTTGCAACCTCCCTCCAAAGAAAACAAAAAATAAAAACAAAAACAAACCCATTCACCGTGGAAGCTGTGATGTGTCAGTGTCGCAAAGTGTACCCTTTTGCCCAAACAGCTTTACTTGGAAATGTTCGTTGCAATGAGTCACTGGTCTGTTTCGAGGCTTCTGGTTTCTGCTACACTATCAATACTGGATCCTCACTAGGACTCCTCTCAGATATTCTGTTGTTATCCTGTGTCATAGAGATGCTGCTGCTTTGGTTCTGCAGGACTAGCATCTTCAAGCACTCCAGCAGTCCACAGATGAGGTAGAGGTGGGGCGGGCCAGCTCAGAGTTTTAGATCTGGACCTGGGTTGTGGCTGTGTTGTTTAGCTTGTCAGCTCTCCTGCATCCACACCACCAGAACCAGCTCTCCCACTTGGTCCAGGTGAGGAGCAGGGCCAACTCTCCTGCCAGCTGTTGAGGGGCAGAACTGGCTCTCTGGCATTCATGCCATTATGGCTGCCTTTCCCATGTCCAAGCCACTGGGGACAGCTCCACTGTGCTGCCCAGGGGAGGGGCAGGGCCAGCTCTCCTGCATGTAGCTTCATATCCTCTTTCATAACTCATCCATTCCCTGCAGTCAGTCCTTCCACATCCGCAATACTTATTGTTTCTTGTTCTCTTTCCTGCATGTTATACTGTGTCTGCATGCAATAGTTTTCCTACTTCTAACTTTGTCACGATTATTTTTGTTTTGGTCTTGGTAATAGGTAAATGTATAAAAATATACTTGACAGTGAAAATGTAAACAAAAAAACAAAACAACAACCGCAGAAAATCATCTCTGGTTATTTTCTTTCATTTATTGAGTCATGGTGCTAGTATTACAGGCCTCTGTCACCACACCCAGTTTATCTGAGTTATTTTTGTTTTGTTTTGCTTTTGCTTTTGCTTTTCGACACAGTGTTTCTCTATGTTGCCTTAGCTGTCCTAGATTGGCTTTGTAGACCAGGCTGGCTTCAAACTCACAGCAATCCACCTGCCTCTGCCTCTGCCTCCCAAGTGCTGGGATTAAGGGCACACCTGGCTCCTGAGATCTTAAAAGTCTTAAAATACTACATTTTTCTGGCTCACTAACTTAGACTAAAACTTCTCAACTTCTTTATTATGTCAAGAGTGAGCTTCATTCAAATTTCCTGTGCTATAATGGATTGAAATAAGGCTTGGAGAGGTGAGCCCCTCCCCACCCCCGCCTTGGACCATAGGATCAGTGCCTGTCGCTGTTTCACCCTTAGTCCTAGAAAAGCATAGCCTACATAGAAGAGGTCTTGAATTCCAGCTCAGCCCCCACAGGATGTAAATATTTCATTTTTCTTCTGTTTCTAGCAGGGCTTTTATTTTACCTTCTTCCCCTGCAAGTCAGCTGGGGGTAGGGGGCAGAATGAAGATGAAACTAGAGAAGAGGGCATCCTGTTCAGGGCATTTTTTTTTTTAATCTGCTCATTTTCTGGAAAAAAAATTGTTTGCATGTGTGTCGCTTTTATATTTCTGTCCAGGAGCCTGCTTGGAAGGAACAAACTAGTCACTGAACTTTGTTTAGGGTTTTGATGCCAACTGGTTCGTATGGTAACTTGGATTCAAGCAAGGTTTTTTTACAGCTCTGCGTTCTCTATATAGACATGGCATGTGCAAAATGCTTGTGTGTTGCCAGTCCGTGAAGCCAGCTCAGAGGGACAGACTGGGACACACATCTATCTTCTGACTTGATCACTAAACTGGGTATGTTTACATGACTGTCAGCTGCTGTGGAAAAACACATAAACACAGTGTAAATATTGTGTCACAGCCGTGAGAAAGAGCAGAAGTGAACGAGAGTCACTCTAGGGCCTCTGCTAGCTGAGCATATTTTTTTCACACCCATTCCAGCTTGTAAACGCGTGTGTGTTTCCAAGTGAACTGTCCTCAGAAATATCACAAGTTGGAGAGAAGGGTGCTGAACATGGGGGAGATGGTTATAAGTTGAGGTACATTTATCACCACCCATCCATGCCCCAGTCTTACCAGTTAGACAAAGTAACAGGTTACAGTGCTAACCAGCTGCACCCCAGCTAACTGCCCTGAGTTATCTATTTTTATTAGATCCCAAGTAGTTAGTGTCACTTAATGTCCTCTGGGATACCCATCTGCCTTGAATCAAAGCTCAGGAGACGGATACTGTTGCGTGTGCAGAATTCTGGTTGGACACCAATACTACTTAAGCATAAGGTTGTGGCCAAGGTCAGTGAACTGACATCCGAGACGGCTCAGGGGAGGGGGGTATGGGGAGTTGGGGAGATGGCCTGTTCTCCATCAGCTTCCTGCATCAGACTCCGGGACAAGAAGCCTCAGACAGCACAGAGAGCCAGCAGGGTGTTTGCTTACCCCTGCTTGTCTGGACAGTAGAGAAGGCATTTCAGCTCCAGGGGACCAGAGCCCTGCTGGGCTGCCCTTTTCCAGTGAAGCCTTCTATTGAGTATGGACGGTAAAAGAGAGGACTGTGGCCATACGGATAGAGACAGCCACATAGGGGAGAGAAGCAGGGGATGGGGGCAAAGGGTTGGAAGCCTACAACTATAGGCAAGAGGGTCAGGAAACTGGGGAGGGCTAGCAACAACAGGAGGATTTTCAGATCTGCTAGGGACAGCAAGGATTGCAGTACAAAGCAGGCTACTGGGCAAACAGTTACCTCCTTGTGTGACAGTGAGACGATAAAAGCCTCAGGGACTGGAAGGGAGGAAATAAAACTATTCCTTAAGCTGAAACTCTCCCCGTGTCTCACAACCAGAAGCCTGACAAGCCTGACCCTTGCTCTCTTGCTTTCTGCTCCCATACCATTTCTGTGACAAATACCCTGACAAAAAACAACCTAGGGGAGGAAGGGACTTGCTTATGTGGCTTTGTAATTCCAGGTTACAAGTCCTTGTGTTGGGAAGTCACAGTGGCAAGAGTTTATAGACATCATATCCACAGTATAAAGAGCAGGAAAACCATCATGCTTCCTGCTTGCTCAGACTCGGTCAACCCCCCACCCCCAGGGCCCCAAAACAGAGAATGGTGCTGCCCAAATGGACTGAGTCTTCTTGTAGCTGTCACCAATCACCAAAGACATGCCCCAGGCCAATCTGACCTGGGCAGTTCCTCAACTGCTCTCTTCCTAGGAGATTCTAGGCTGTGTCCTGTTGATAGTCAAAAGTAACTAGCACACCCCTATAAAGTGTTAGAAACACCCCATAAGTTCTCCCTCAAGCAGGGATACATTTTTGCCCCTGGTCTATTATAGGAGATTAGTTGGCCCATCTGAACAAGGTCAATGTTCTATATTTAAGCAATAGTCCTTAAATGCATTTATTTATCAACAGGAAAAGAATTCAATCAAACTAGATAGGGCCCATGGTGCCAGTGTCCCTCTGTTCCATACATGGGTTTGCCAGGCATGCTTTCCCAGAACCCCTGGCACTTTTTTTTATGTCACCCCCAACAGAAAGCATACATGTTCACTCAACAGTGATGTGCTTTATAGCTTAAGAATTTAGTCATTTATAAGAACCATTAAAAGTACCCATAGAAGACCCTCAGAAAATATGAGGTGATTACAGTTTTAGGAAGTCTTATACATATATGCGGGATGTGTCCTGTGACCTCCTATACACAAGCTCTTCTTAAACTATATAGGTCACATAGCTAAATGATTATGTTTATTTGATTTGTATGTTTATATACTCAAGGTTATATAAAAATTTCTCGGGTTAAAATGGGCAACAAGTAAACCGTGGTGGCACACACCTTTAATCTCAGCACTCGGGAGGCAGAGGCAGGTGGATCGCTGTGAGTTTGAGGCCAGCCTGGTCTAAAAAGCGAGTCCAGGACAGCCAAGGCTACACAGAGAAACCCTGTCTGGAAAAATGAAAGAAAAAAAAAAAGGGCAACAAGTGCAAAGATTCAGAAGCCCTGCCCTAGACTGTGACCCTGTGGCATCGTGCTTCGCGGTCCTGGAGCGTGATGGAAGGAACACGGTGTCACGGGGCTAGACTGAGCAGCACCACACAACAGGCTCCTTGGGTGTGTCTCTTCTCCATCTTCCCCTTTCCTTCCCATGGGCTAACAAAGGCATTGCCTCAGCCTACACATGCAAACTCAAGGAGAATCGTGACTCAGAAACATCTAAGCAATAGAACACAGAGTGAACTCAAACCCTGTTGTTCTGGATAGTTCTGAATACGAGTCTATCTACTGGATTTTTGCGTGGATTATTCATGGCTAGATTTTATCCAGAGTGGATCCTGTGCTGCCTGAGACGAAGGGGCATCACATCCCTTAATGGCACAATCCAATTGCACTCAGGAAATGCACTTATTTTAATATCATTGAAAACCAAACACAATTAAGAACGTGAATCTTCCCAGCAAAACATCACATGACATATTCCAGTAAGAAATCTGAATGTCTTCTAGTTGAGCTGATGACTTGGCTTAGCTACCTTCAAATATCTAATGTATAAATGTTAGTTCAACTGTTATTAAGATGTTTAACATTTAACCTTTAGAAAAGTAACTGCATTTTTCACATTAATTCTGGCATTTTAGCATCCTTTTTGTTTGTTTTTTGTTTTTGTTTTTGCTTTGTTTTGTTTTCAACACAGATTCTCACTATGTAGCTCTGGCTGTCATGGAACTCACTCTGTAGACCAACCTGGCCTTGAACTCACAGAGATCTGCCTGTCTGCCTCCTGAGCGCAGGGATTAAAGGCGTGCGCTACAGCACCCAACTGCATTTTAGCATCTTGAAGATGTAATGTGGTGAAAGAAAATTAGAAACAATGGGTCTAAGGCTTGGACTAATGCTTACAAATCCACAACACCAAAACAAAATAAACCCCAGTCCTGATCAATATCTTCCTCGCGTTTCAACTAATACGTATAAGCAGACAAAGGGCTTCTTTGTGACACTTGGCAATCTCTCATGCAACAGCAAGATACCATAAGGAAGAGACCAGACATCATGAGTCTGTCAGGGGCTGCAGGCTGCAGAGCCAGGAAAGGCAGCTGCAGAAGAGCAATGAACCAGGCGCTGGGGAGGCCTTCTTCTTTACTCTGGCCATGGACTTACCTCCTCTCAGTGGCTGCTGGGAAATGTATAACCTGGTTCACTTCACAGAAATTCCTGCTTTCGTTGCAAGCAGCACCAAGCACACGAATCTCATGTATGTAATATGCAGGACATTTCTAGGGAAATCTCACTAATGCTCCATTTTTAGGGAATTTGTAGGTATCATCATCGTATTTTTATATTCTGTACCATTTTTTTGTAAGAACACTAAAACTACTTTCCTCTTTTATTAAAAAAAAAAAAAGCAAGAAGAAATTAACAACCAATGTAATCTACACAGATGGGTTATTTACAGCCCAACTATATTAATTACAGAGAGTCTTGCTAAGAAAACTTCAACCTAGCCCTTAAGGCATTGCAGGTGTGGCTGCTGTGTCTGTCACTTGTGCATCAGTAGGTGGCAGAGAGGAGAGAGGCTATGTCTATACTCATTATGAATATCTGAATGGCTGGCAGCCTAACATCCCCTGAAAAAGGCAAGCAGGAAATGACCACCAGTCCAGTGCCAGGGGTCTGGGACAGGGAGCTACCCAAGATGACCCCTTTCTGGGGCCATACTGCACAAGCAAGACATGACTCTCCTGAGACCATTCCTGAGATGACCCAGATACTCAGAGGCCCCAGGTGCCACTAAGAAGAGCAAGTAAGTGGTGGAGAAATGGAAGAGAAAGAAACAGAAAGATGTGTGCACAATGAAGAGAGGCAGAGCTGGAGACTCGAGGGTAGTGAGGAACAGCCTGATGTGAGTAGCCAGTGATGCCGCCTGGAGTCATGATGGGGTCCTAGCCTGTGCTGCCACTGGGGGTCATATCTGGGGCCATGACCCTGCAACAGCAGGGGTCTGTTACTACCAAAGGCCAGGCAGACAGACATCCCTGGTCTGGTCTGCAGACACCAGGGAGAAAATAATGTCTAAGGACTGTGAAGAACTGGCCCTACCCCTTACCTGGGCATCATGGGAAAGCTGGGCCTGGGGGCATGAGAGCAGGAGAGCTGACCACACCCCTAACCAGCTGCAGTAATCAGGGAGAGCAAGCCTGCACATTGCAGGAGTTGCTGGTGAACAGGCCCCAAGGATATGAATGTGGGAGAGCTGGCCTTACCACTTATCTTCTGTGTGGTGGTGTGGGTGAGGGAGAGATGCCCTCCCCCACCCTCACCCCTCACCACCTATAGCAGGCAGGAGAGCAGCACAGTAGAGCTTGCCCTGGATGTGGGGGTTGCAGGTAAGCCGGCTCGGAGGGCTTAAGCACAGGACAGCTAGTGCTTGTCTCTGGTGGCAGGGATGAGGAGAAACACCCTTCTCCCATCCCTTGTCCCTTGCCATCTATAGCAGGTGAGAGTGCTGGCCTGGAGTCATAAGAGCAGGAGAGCTGGTCCTGCTCTTCACCTTCCGCAGCACTCAGGAGAACAAAGGCCTGCACCTCACCTGGGCAGCAGGGTAGAGCTGGTGAACCAATGTCATTAGGAGATGGGGAAATGCAAATTAAAACCATGATGAGTTCTCATTGTAAATATGCGAGGATAGTTTTGATACAAAATAATGGTGTTGGCCAGGCATGGTGGGCAATGCCTGATGCCTATATTCCTACTTCTTGGGAGGTGGAGGGTAGGAGTTTAAGTTCATTCTCAGCTACATAGTAAGCTCTAGGTGAGCTTGGGTTACATAAGTGTCTGTTTCAGACAAGACACACACACACACACAAACGTGCACACACGCTCACACACACACACACACAGACGTGCACACACGCTCACACTCACACACATATGAGACAAAAAAACCTTGATGAGGATATGAGCAAATGGATCATTAATTCATTGCTGGCAGTTCCTTTGATGAAATATCCCCCAATGAAAGTCACACAACTATATTTAACTTGTCTTTTAAAATAACTCAGCATCTCATCTCATCTTAGATGCTACCTACCATTACTACCTATGCTCGGTCTTTTAGATCTACCTGTTTGGGTCGGGGAGGGGCATTGTAGCTGAGACAAAATATCTGGACACTAAGCAACCCTAGGAGAGAAAGCTTACAGTTCCATGATTAGGGTTAGGGGTGGCCACAATGGAAAGAGCCTGAGGCAGCCAGAGAGGTCACACACAGTCAGGAGCAGGGGAGGTGAATGCACATGTGCTTACGTGCTTTCTTGTGCTTGCCTTGGTCTCTCTACTTTCAAGCAGCTCAGGGGCCCCTTGCATAGGGAATGGTGTCTCCCACCATGGGCTGGGGTCTCCTTATATCAACTGCCTTAATTAAGACAACCGCCCATAATTTATGGTTGTGTTAAGCTGACAATTAAAGCTAACCGTCACAAGGTCCCAGATCCACTATAGGCCGTTTCTCTGTCGTGATTCTTGCTACTGTTTCCCAGCCTCCTCTTCCCCCTCCCGTCCTCCTCCCTCTCTATAAACCCAGCAGGCTACCACGAAGCACCAGTGGACAACAGCACAAGCCCCTATCAATGAGAACTACACTCATCAGCACATCAACGCGTGATCCTTGGCCTGACTGCCACCCACTTTCCAGACAGCTGGCTAGGCTTGAGGCCTGGCTTTCCCTGCTTCTGTAGTTGCCAGGTTGGAAGCCATGCCTTTCTTCAGCAAACTTCACGTGAGGTTGAGAACTGTTGTCTGTTTCCCACTCCCAGGTATTCTTGCTCAGTGTTAACTCCTTTCATAAAAACTACTCTTTTGGCTGCTCACTCGCTGAGCTCTACGCCAAGTCTCCCACTGGCTTTCTCATAAAAGACTTTCAGCTATCAACAAGGCAGTGGAGGCAACTTGGGCCCCTTCTCCTTCGTCTGCAGCTACAGCCTAGGCCTGGCTATCAAGCCCATTGCTTCCTCTGAGTCCAGAGCCCAGGAGGCTCATCTGAGCTGCATACAAAGAGAAACTGCAGTGCCCCAGATTTCTGTTTGGATGCTCTTGCCATGTGTGTTACCTTTTGATACATGAGAAAAGCATCTGTCTCCTAGCAATACCTCTTCAAAGAAAAAGCCTCTTTCAGCAGCTGAGAGCTTTACATCCTAGGCTAAGACCGTGGGAGGAAGTAAGAAGATGGAGAGAAACAGTCGTTGGGTACCAACAAAGGGTGGGGAATTAGATGGCCTAGCTTAGAATGGTCTCTTAAAGCTTCCACTTTGCTTCTGTAAATGCAGATATTAATATATGCATCGGGGGATTAGAATAAAACATGTTTAGGGCCGCACACAACAAACCGCCCCTCAGTGGTCACAGTCAATGGTGCCTGAGCCATATAACCTGGCATTGTACTAAGCCCTTGGTCTAGGCCAGGGTAGCCCTTGGAGGGCAGCTAGCTCTGGGGACAGCTGCTTCTGGATAGGTTATGTGGCACTAGCCTCTTGCTCACATCTGATGTCATGATTCCAAGTCAAGAACTCAAGACCATGCCTGTACACCTCAAATCAAGCACTAGGTTTGAAAGTCAGAAAATGCACATGGCTGGTCCCTGCATAGGCCACAGGGCAATTTATAACACAATTAAGGTATGGAGTCACTGGCTATCACAGCGTGAATCTTGCAGATTATTCCCACTTGAGGAGCACAATGAAAATATGATGCTTGGCTAATGAGACAGAGCCTATTCCAGACAAAAATGACAACACTTTCTTTTACTAGCCCATAGAATAGCTCTCCCTGTGACCTCTCGGAACATTAAGATGCTTTTAGCTTTTAAGCACGTTCTCCTAAACGTGAGGAAAATAAGCAGTAAGGAGAGGTATGCAAACACGGAAATACTGAACTCTATTGTCCAGTGTGCTGAAGTCACCAGGGGCGACAGAGAGGAAACATCCTGCCTTGTTCTGGCCACCACTCCCTTCTCCCAAGAAGCATGCCTTCCTTCCTTCCTTCCTTCCTTCCTTCCTTCCTTCCTTCCTTCCTTCCCTCCCTCCCTCCCTCCCTCCCTCCCTCCCTCCCTCTCTCTCTCTCTCTCTCTCTCCAGGGTGTTAGCCTTGGCTGTCCTGGACTCGCTTTTGTAGTACAGCCTGGCCTCAAACTCACAGAGATCCAACTGCCTCTGCCTCCCAAGTGCTGGGACTAAAGGCGTGCGCCACCACCGCCCGGCTCCTTCTTCTCTTTTATGGTCTGAAACAGCTTACTTCCCAAACCACAATGTTTTAAAATTATCATATGTTGTCTTATATGTGTACTGTATGTGTGTGTTGTACACACACACACACACACACACACACACACACACGCATACAGATGCATGTGATCATGCAGGTGCACACTGCCTGTGTGGGCATGTGTGAAGGCCAGAGGAGGATGTGTCTCCTCTCTTTCTCCACCTTGGGGCAGAGTTTCTCACTGGACCTGCTTCCACTGGACTGGTGGCCAGCAAGCTCCCAGGATTCACTAGTCCCCAGCTCTCTGCACTGGAGCTGTTGGTGCACTCGGCCACACCTGGTTCTCATGCTTGTGTGGCAGGTGCTCCCCACTAAGTTACCTAAAGCGGACAATGAAGCTTTTGAGTGAAAAACCCTAGGAAAGTTGTGGTATATCACTGACAGGAGAGAGAAATGAATCTTGAACATTTTGAAAACATGTGGGATGGTAACCGTGGCATTGTGAGCCTCAGGTAGTACATGGTACTGATGCTGCCACGTGAATACAACTCCCACCTCTAGACTGCTCTGTCCGGGAATAATTGAGCAGATAATACTATGGTCATGGCAGGAGGGTGTGGGTTTGAGAGCTGGAAAGCTCTGGGTTTCAGAGCAGAAACTTTATGGCCACACAAGGTTAATTATTGATGGGAAGAGGAAGCCTCAAAAGAGGTGAGAATCAGTGCTATGGAACAATGGATGTGGTGGACAGTGGATACTGTGGACAGTGGATGTTGTGGACAGCGGAAACTGTAGACAGTGGATGCTGTGGACAGTGGATGCTGGATGTTGTAGATGGTGGATGCTGTGGACAGTGGATGCCATGGAACAGTGGATATTGTGGACAGTGGATATTGTGGAACAGTGGATGCTGTGGACAGTGGATGCTGTGGAACAGTGGATGCTGTGGACAGTGGATGCTGTGGAACAGTGGATGCTGGGACAGTGGATTCTGGGACAGTGGATGCTGTTGAGATCTCTTTCTCTTCTACATTACTGCCCAGGACCAACCCCTCTTGTGTATAAATTGAGACAGTCATCAAGAGACATGCAACTCAATCTGAGTTCACAGGCACCACAGCAATTCTCAAACAAGTTCACAAATTCTTGGATGTGCTTCCCACTGAAGGCAAAGGCATGTTCTGTCTCCCCTGGGTTTCCCCTATTTTCATGGCTCATTTCTAACAATAAACAGGATGGAAGTGATGCTGCTAAATCTGTGAGCTGCTTAGAAAAGGTAATGTGACTGCTGTCCTCCACACCCGGAGACCACACGAGGGAGACTGGCACCTCTGAGGGCCCACACAGGGCGTCCCTAGAGAAATGCTGAGCAGGGCCTAGACAAACTCAGATGTGCCAGCCTGCAGTTATTTGAGCCTTCTCTAGATCCTCCCAGAATATGGGGCATGTAAAGAATCGGTCTATTCCCCTTTAGGTAAGAAATAATGGGCTTTAGATTTTATTTTTGAAAAAGATTTATTTCATGTGTGTGTGCACAAACTCAAGTGTGCCTGTGTGCATGCTTGCACATGCATGCCTATGTGTTCATGCTTGCACCTGCATGTGGGTATCCACAGAGGCCAGAAAAGGCATTGGATCCCCTGGAGCTGGAGCTACCATCAGCTGTGTTGCCTGATGTTGGGATTCATACTTAGGTCTTCTGTAAGAACAGTGTGTGCTCTTAGCCACTGAGCCCTCTCTCTTGCCCTAAGAGTAATTTTTAAAAAAGCAGCTCAATAGCACAGATTCGGTTCCTAATGTTAACAGGACAACAGCATTTTAAATACACAACCTTAAAACAACTGGGAGCCCAGTCTTTGACGAAACCTTGTGGCTCCACCAGAGGAGGCTGTGCTTTCCTGGTACTGTCTCAGAGTCTGACGGAGGACCTGGATGACTGTCCAGGTCCAAACAAAACAAAAGTGGGTTTTTAGCGTTTAGCAGCACACAAAGTCTGCCTAGCTCGTTAAGATTTTATCTTTTCATTGGTCTTCATTGTAAATCTGGTGTTTATGAGCATTAAATAACCTAAAACAAAACTCAGAAGATGATTGGGTAATTGAGATCTTTACAATTTTTTTTTATGATTATTTCGAATCAAAAGCATATTTCTTTTTTTTTAGGAAAAAGAAGTCAATGTCTGGGGTTCTTCTTCTTCTTCTCCTTCTCCTCCTCCTCCTCCTCCTCCTCCTCCTTCTTCTTCTAAAACTCTCCATCCTTGTTGGCAATTAGACTCCTCTACTCCACAGCTTCTCGATAGTCCTCTGAAGCTGATGTGTTCAACCTAAGTTGCCTTGTGGGCTTGCAGAGCTCTAGCCAGAGGTGCGCGGCTAGGAAGGACAGGAGTGAGCCTGTGAGCCTATGTCTCCTAGAGGTTAATTTCTCATCTCTGCCTCTATACACTGCTGCTCTTTGAAGGGGCTGAAGAATATTGTGTAAAGGCTTTCAAATGTCAACATTTCATAGGTCAGAAGGACCCAGGGGTTTGGGTTTTTAATGTGACTTCCGTAGGTAAAAGCCACTTTCCCTTTTCCAGTCCGGGAAGTGGATGTCTGTAATACAACATAAATCACACAGTTTCTGATTTTACTGTCTAGACACCATCAACCTCCTTAACACTACCTTCTCTGTCAAGACTCTGGGCAGAGCCCAAAAAAAACTAATGTCCAACTAAGCTCGGAAATATATTTCTTCCAACTAAAGCTGGCAAAGCTCTCTTGAGTATGTTTGAAGCCAAGGAAAAATAGGACTGGAAAATTGAGAGAGAGAGAGAGAGAGAGAGAGAGAGAGAGAGAGAGAGAGAGAGAGAGAGAGAGAGAGAGAGAGAAGAGACGGGAAGGAGAAGGAGGAGGAGGAGGAGGAGGAGGAGGAGGAGGAGGACAGACAGAGACAGAGAAACAGACCGATCCCTTTCACACATTGACAAAGCTCACTAGCACCAAGAGCTTGAACGACTTCTGCTTCTTCCCTAGCTTCCAATAGAGGCACAACCCGCCCTGCAGATGAAGGCTGCCATCTGTAGAGCCCCCCTCATCCGTGGCAGCCTTGCTGACACAAACAGAGAAAAGGGGAAGAAAAACACATGCTTGGGAGGAAAGTGACACTCACCTGGTGTCCTGCAGCTCCTCTGAGCTCAGACCCACCCTTGTACACTAGAAGGAGGAGAGGATTCCAACGGGAGACTAATTCTGCCGGGTTCACAGGTAGAGGGGCTACAGACCCTGCATATAGCTGAAGATTCCCTGCTCTACACACACACACACACACACACACACACACACACACACACACACACACACACACACACGGTATGCGGGGGGGGGGGGGGGAGCTGTAGCTGCTCTCTTCCCACTGGCTGAGGAAAGGCTGCATTACCTTAATATTGAAGATGGCAGATGTCATAAACTGAACTGGCCCAGCATCTCATTCGCCTTTGAATAGCTTTCAACTCTGTGACATTTGCTGTTGAGCAGGGTTCACAGAGGGAGAGGTCTGTCCTGAATAACACCTAAGGAGTTCCACATGGATGCTAGTGATGATATTTGGCCTATAAACTGCACTCCAATACTGTAACTGGCCCCTACTTTCATTTTCACAAGAACCACACTGCCCACTTACATATGAGAAAACCTGGCTCAGGAGGACTGTGGCCAAAGCCACATATCCAAAAGGAACCAAAAAACCAAACCAAACCAAACCAAACCAAGGCTTAGTAAACACAGGGATCCTGACCTCAAATCTTCCATTCTTCTTACTATTCCAAAATTGTCATCTATGCAACATCCCCCAGAGTGGGCCTAAAGAGGGAAGCGAACCCTAAAATGCACTGAACCCAGTTTGCTTGATTACCTAGAATTCACTGAGCACTGACGTGTAGCAAGGATCACAGGTGCTTTGAGAAGAAAACTGATAGAAGACATAGGAAGATCATTATGCAGTAAGTCATGGCAAGGAAGTAATGTACGGTGTCCAAGTCAGATGGGACACTAGGACTCTGGGCATCTATAAAAGCGACAGACATCTGAGCTATTTAAGTAGCATAAATCCAGGAGTTAAGCAAAGCAATAATTGTTGTTGTTACTATTGTTATTGATAGGGAGCGCATGTAGCTCCGGATGGTCTCAGTCTTGCTATGATGACCTTGAATCCCTGGTTAGCAGACCTCCATCTCCCAAGCGCTGGAATTACAAGTGTGAGTCACTACGCTTAGCACTAAAAGTATTATTTTTAAGTCAAGAAAGAAGGGTGTGGTGGGTGTATGACCTTGAGGGAGATTGTTGCCTAGAATGGGCAGCGAGTCAGACCCTGTGTTCACTCACCAGCACAATGG
The DNA here is from genome assembly GCA_907169655.1 of Acomys percivali. Taxonomy (NCBI): domain Eukaryota; kingdom Metazoa; phylum Chordata; class Mammalia; order Rodentia; family Muridae; genus Acomys; species Acomys percivali. The sequence continues at coordinate 96,614,464 of OU015753.1, read as the reverse complement.
AAGGAGGGAAGAAAGGAGGGAGGGAGGGAGGGAGGGAGGGAAAGGTGGAGAAAAAGACGAGAGAGGAGGAGGAAGAAGAGATGAAGATACAGGAAAAGGGAGATGGGGAAAGAAAAGTGGATTGATTGTGCAGTGTTAGCTCTGGACTGGGTATTTAGGGACCTTGACATCTATGGATCTGCAGGCCAGATCATCTGCATCAAATTAGAAGAGACAGTTAACAAATTAGAAGAGTCGGTTAAGATACCGGCAGAAGCATAAAGAGATCCATCTGCCCTCCCCATAGCGCATGTGATGAGAAGGTGATGTTACATTTCAGAGTCAGATGAATTTACCCCGTGGCTAAAATGCCATCTGCCACTCCAACCACTTTTAGAATGCAACCTCAAAGTAACACAAGCCAGGGAAGACATCTGGAACACCCCCTACGCTCGCTCGTTTCCCGGTACTCTCACTGCAGCTGCTTAGATGTTGGGGCACCCGCTGAGCTGTCCTGCCTCCAGGATTGCTTGGGGGGGGGTGTTTCATGACTAAGAGCATGCTTTCAGGAAAAAGGGAACACTGAGCATCAGCCCTGGCCTGGGGGATCTGAGGCCATTTTTGGAATGACGTTCTGGCAACATCACGACCAAGGTAGGAACAGCGACGCCTTCCTGTTCTTTGCTTCCTTGCGCACAGCCCATCTCCTGCCATGCCTGCCTCCAATCCTTCCACCAACTCCCAAAGCTAACTTACATCTTACTACATCTGAATAGATACTGTCAGGGTCTCTTTTAGCCAGTTCCTCCCCCCCCCCCTTTTTCCTTTTATTTCCCTTTGTCCCCTTCTTTTGTTCGCTCTCCTTGCACTTGCAGCAGTACCTTTTAGAGGGTGATTTAGGTTTCTCCCATAGGCAGGCCACCTTTTAACAGGAGGGTGTGGTCTCCTCACCCAGGGCTCTCTGTCTTGCACAACGGCTGGGTGTTTGGATTGATGCAGCAGGAGAGGCCAGCAACACATGAGACACTGTCTGACCATTTATATACAAATTATGTCTGCGTGCAGACTCCGCCACTCTAAGAAAAACAATTTTTAACCTTTCAACCCTGAAACTAATAGGATCCAATCCAGGCAGGGAAACTGTCCCAAACCCAGGGTACTTACAGGTTGGCGAGCTACCTACCAATGGTTTGATTTGGTTGGTTGGCTCAACAAATTGATATAGGCCCATGAGAATTCGGGTGGGCCACAAGATATTAGCAGCTTAAGTTGGATAAATGGGCAGACAGAACCATAGAAATCCCTAAGGAGAGAAGAGGCGGGAGGTCAGACTCCTGGGCCCTAACAATTTTGTGGTTTCAACTCAAGTACAACTCTTAATTGTTTTTTTCTTTCTTAAGTGGGCAAGGGCAGTTCCTTATTGTTCCCAGGCTAAGAGAAAAAAAATCTGACTAGAATGTAAAATCACTAACTCAGTAATATGACTGCTTGTTTTAGCCTAGAGGCCAATCCATTCTATGCCAAGGCTTGCCATGGATTGAAACTGGCTCACTGGAAATCCAGTTACCAAGAGTTACAGGTTTAGTGGGTCTGAATTATGTAAAATGTTTCACTGGCCTTTGCTCTCTGAGTTTCCTCATGTACAGGCCGACCCTCCACGCAAATGCTGGAATGGTTTCTTGGCCATTTCTCTTTTCACAGCCATCAGCCAGAGGAGGTGGCTGTGCTCCTGTCTCCACTTCTGCCTCTACCTCCTGAGGAGGCCATGAAGATTACATACAGTATTTGTGCTCAGCAGTAAACATCCACCAATTATGACCAGGAGAGGCAGTCTCATTAGCCCCTTGTTAGAACAGCCAGGCCCGTTATTTCAGGTGGCTCTCCTTGCTCGTCAGCCAGAACCTGTGTTTTCAGCATCCCTGTGCACATTCTTTAATTCCCTCGGTCAGCCAGAACCTGTGTTTTCAGCATCCCTGTGCACACTCTTTAATTCCCTCAGTCAGCCTTGCTCTGAGAGACACAGAACAGCAGCAGGGATTCTGGCTAGGAGTTAAGAGACTCTGAGAGCAGGTTTTATGTGAGAGGTCTGTGAAAAGTTTCCCTCCTCCCCACACTGCCCACCTGTGTTTACAAAACAGCGTGCCTCTACTGACTGCATTCTGTCCAAATGTTTAGAAGTCCCATGTAGGAGACGTCTCCATCTGAAGGAATCTCCAGCCCAGAACTGCTCCGCCGCCCCCCACCCCCTCCGCAGCCGAGGACAGCCGCTGGCCTGGCTGACCTTTCTGCTGAAGGACCCGCGTCACTTCCTTTGTTCCATTCTTTGCTGTATGGAATTGCAATAATGTGAACAATTTTTCTTTTACAAAAAAAAAAAAAAAAAAAAAGTCATAGAACACAGAAACTCTACAATAACGGTTTTGACAACTGAGATGTTCATATTTTAATCTGCTTAATTAAACACGGTAAAATTGCTTCTCCATCAGCAAGTGCCATTTTGCTAAATTGCACTGAAGTCAGTTTGATGAGAGATCCACGTTCCTTGATTAAACTTGGTCAGAACGGTAACGTGGGAGAGAGAAGGAAGCCAAGGTCTGTGCCTCGGCTGTCACTTGGCTCTAATCTTCCTGGTAGGTTAAATCTAGCTGTGCCCAGGCATGACTGCGACTCTGAGCGAGGAGGAGGAGGAGAGGCTGGCACCAGAAGCTCTCACAGAAGGACCCAGGCTGGCAGGGACACGAAGCATAAGGTAGGCTGGTGCTCAGCCCAGCATATTTACCAAGCGGATGCATGAGGAAGGCTGACAGAACATGGCACCAGAGGTCTTGGCCGTACGTTTCAGGAATTCCACAACTTCAGGGATCAATCTTTGGGTTTTGTATTAGAGACCCAGAAGAGGAAATCAGCAGAGGGTGGAAGTAAATGTAAGCCCAGTTAATGAAACCAGTTGTCAGCTTGAGCATATAGAAGGAATAACAGTCACCTCAGGGCAGGCTAAACAGCAGAAATGACCAAGCTGGCCAACAGACCTACCGGCCAACGGACCTCTTATTTCCTCTGCTAATAGTGGGGCACTGACTGCTCACAGAGCTTGGAACAGGGCCAAGCCAGCTGCTAAGAAAGATGGGCTTGCAGTTATAGTGCATAGTGGTGCAGTGCTAGTGCACATTGCAGTGATAGTGAACATTAGTGCAGTGCTATTGCACATTGCAGTGCTAGTACACATTAGTGCAGTGGTAGTGCACATTGGTGCTACACATGAGACATAGAGCTGCTCGTTCATCCTCTCAATGAAAGGTTTCACTGGGAGATGGTGAGGTGCACTGGAGGGAGTCTACAAACCTGAAAGCTGGACCCAAGCACAAGACAGCATCATGTTTTGTGCAAAGTTCATGCTGGTGGACTGCATCTTTGGGGAGCATGGTGGCATTATAGTGATGATAGAGTAAATGAAAAGGAAGTGAGACACCCCTGCCCTGCCTCCCCCCTGCACAGAGAGAGAGAGGGAGAGGGAGAGGGAGGAGGGGGAGGGGCTGGCCAGCAATCATAGCTGGCCAGAGATAAGTAACTGTGGGGTTACCATTTGGGGCAGGTTTAGAGTGTCCTCCATCAGAGAAAATGACATTAATAAGAGTAAAATCAGAATTGTACGAACAGGAGCAACAGTACTTGTGACAATGTCTTTTGAGCATAGGAAACATTGGTTCTGAGCCAATAGCAGGTCTGAGGAGAGAAGTTTGTGGAGCCAAGGCCTTACCCAAGCCTTCACAGACATGAAAGAACTTAGCTATGGGGCTAAGGATGGTGGGGGTCGAATCCAGGCATATCACCCTGCCTCATTCCTGTCACATCCAGGGACATGATCTGGGCCTGTGAGTACCTGTAGCCCCTCAGCCACAACACAGGTGCACAGAGGGTAAGTTGAGGAGCTTCTTAGTTACACTGTGGCTTATTACTGCTCCCATTGGTGGCCTGGGGTCCGGTACAGCAACTGAGCCATGGAGTCAGGATAACAGTTATTTCACAACAATGACAATCTATGTCCCAACTTCCATGTGCTTTTCAGGGAATTTCCCCTGGATTGTCTATGGGAAAGCTGAGCAACAGCTGGTGTGGGAGTAAAGGTGGAATTAACCCTGAGGGGGCGGCCTCCTTCCAGGAGCAGGGAAGATTCTTAGCACTCCGGTTCAAACTGGTTTTTACCACACTCTTCTGTGCTTACAAGTTAAGGTCAACACTCTCCACAAGCTGTCTAAGTATTTGGACTAGGTCTCTGTCAGGAAACATTAAACATGGCTAGAGGTAGCAGCCCCTTCTGTGTTACTCTGGGTGTGGAAGGCTTCTGAGCTAGCCATATCGTGAGGGGCAGAAGCAATGTCTTCAGCAGGAGAAGGCCATGTCTCTGTGTCCTCTTTGCTCAGCAGACTCCTGGGGGCACAAAGCTAATGGTTGCTTTGTTGATGCCTTCAGTGTCTTGGGAAGCCTGATCCTCTAACAAGAGTCTCAGTGTGCATGCCTGCTGTAGCAGAGTTACCGAAAGCCCTGGCTTTGGAGAAGAAACGCTGGTTCTCCAGCACGGCCTTAGGATCACTAGGGTTTGGCTCTGTTTTGAACGTAACCCTAAAAGGTCCCTGGTCTGGAAGCATGGTCCCTGTGAGACAGGTGACTGGGTCACAACTACTCTCATGAATGGGTTAAGACCATCTAGCCAATGGACAGCAGGGACTAACTCAGACATGAGCTCTGGTGCCCCCTATTTGACAACTTCCCCTTGGTGACATTGGAGGCCTGGTGACATTCAGAGGAAGAGTAAACAAGCTACCAGGAAGAGACCTGATAGGCTGTGGTCTTATAGTGGGGGACAAGATCCCTTCTGTCACAGACCTGGAGGAGGGGAATAGGATGAAAGAGGGAGGGAGGGGGAATGGAAGATACAAGTGAGGGGATAACAAATGAGATGTAATCTGAATAAATTACTTAAATAAAAAATTTTTTTAAAAAAGACCATCCCATGGGAGAGCAGCCTGAGTTAGCTATGGAGAGAGTGGAGTTCTGCAGTGAGAGCAAGCTGGTATGCTCCTGCCATCCTGCTTTGGGTTTTACCATCTTTTCCTTTCCTACACCTGGGCCTCTTATTGGCACAGAGCTCACTCTGTGCTGGTGGGGTGCCTGCACAGGCATGCTGGCACTATGACATTTAGACCACCCATCCAGTGGAGTTGTGAGCCACCTCCACCTTATAAATCATGGAGCCTCAAGTGTTTTGTTCCAAAGTAACAAGCTGGGCAAGTGTAAATAACAGTAACTAGCTACTGAATCTTACGACAGTGGCTGTTATCTTGTTTGAGGAGACAATGCGGGCAAGTGGAGTAAGTTGGGGCCTCTGCACTGGTGAGACGAGATAGAGGGGTTCACAGCACAGCACACAGAGTGCAATACTCAACAGTCATGCTTGGAGTGCTCCCAGCTCCGAATCCTAACACTGTGCACATCCTCCTGAAAATCATTCACCTCCTGGTCTCTGCTGACCTGAACGTCTCCCATTTGCTCAGCAGTCCCTTAGCCTAGGAGGATTCCACACGCAGAGCCGCAACCAAAGACTAAAGGGTCATCTCAGGCAGGCTAGCACTGGCTCTCAACTTCTAGAGAGAACCATGGGGCTGAAGGTCCACCTTCAAATGTCCTGGGACAGCACGGTGTAGATGCTGAGCTTGCTGCTCAAAGTCAGACACTCTCTAACACCCACAGCCATGGTCCTTACAAACTGCTTTTTTATATTTTTGGTTTTTTCGAGACAGAGTTTCTCCGTGTAGCCTTGGCTGTCCTGGACTCACTTTGTAGACCAGGCTGACCTCGAACTCACAGAGATCCACCTGCCTCTGCCTCCCAAGTGCTGGGATTAAAGGTGTGCGCCACCACTCCCGGCCGCTTACAAACTACTTTTACATTCATGTCTTCATTCAAACTTCTCTAGTTTATAGGTAGACATTCTGAAACCCACAGCAGTCAGTGTTAACCCTCAGGAGCATGGCCCTTAATAAAGAGGTTGGGGGCTGGTGAGATGGCTCAGTGGGCAGTGTTTGCCATGCAAGCAAGAGAATTGGAGTTTGGTCTCCAGCACCCACCCATATAAAAGGACAAGCCTGGTGGCAAGTGCCTGAAACCCCAGCTGTAATATCACCCCAACTTGATTTTAAAAAGAATAAATCATGTCTAAGCACACAGATCAATTCTGTGGTACTGTGTGAGCAAACCTTGATACTGAACCTGCCTGGTCACTGTGAAGGGTCCATGGCTCTGTCTACCGAGAGCCTGATTTTCTTGTTCTCTCTGCCTCTCACACTCTGCCACACACAGATACGTGATTTGATCTTCCTACTTGATCACAAAGGGTCACTACCCTGCCACCAAGCTCCCACCTACTCACCCGTTTTTTGACCTGTGCTGAAATTTCATTGTTGAAAACAGCAAAGATTGGGCTAGAGAGACGGCTCAGCGGTTAAGAGAACTGCCTGCTCTTCCAGAGGTCTTGAGTTCAATTCCCAGCAACCACATGGTGGCTCCCAACCATCTGTATGGGGATCTAGTTCCCTTTCTGGCATGCACTAATATGCAGAAATACATTTTTTTAAAAAAAGGAAACAGCGAAGATTGACAACAAAGACTAAGATGATGATGTGTAACTTTTATGTAGGTCTACGTAAGTAGGCTTCAAACCTCCTTACAAACCACAGGAAGAGACAGACGTCACTGTGTGACCCACAGCACACAGGGAATGCACATAATGCATCCATGTACAATGGAAACAAAGTCTGCTTCCAACCATCCCTGGCTACATCAGGGACACTCTGTCCTAGCTCAAGATACTCACGCTCACTTGCTAACAAACAAGCAAAAGTATTGGCCATGACTCACTCAAGGGACTCTGTAATCCACATATGAAATGGAACCTGCCATTTGAACATAACCACGCAGAGTCACAGGATAAGGACCAATCCACAGTGTCCCAGGAGGTACAGGGAGAGGTAAGGGAGGATAGGGTAGCCCCAGGAGCTGTACGGATGATCTCCTTTGTGGACCGTTCCAGAAAGACACAGCAAGAATGACATCAGGGAAGGGAATCAGCATGGAGGTGTTACCAAGAGCTTGTGAAAACAGCAGCTCATTTTATAAAAATCTCTCCTGCCCTCACATTAAAAAAAAAAAAAAAAAAGGAACTCAAGAAATCTTTTAAGCATTTTCTACGGCCACAGGCCACATTGCCACTAAACGTCATTTACAAGGCAGGGGCTAGAGGAACTGGTTTTATTCCAATGTTATTCTGAATGTGTTTGACCATGTGCGTGTGTGTGTGTGTGTGTGTGTGTGTGTGTGGGTAGACAGGAGTTTTAAAGCAAGCCAAGGGACAGTGGTTGTTATAGCTGTGGTGACTGCAGCCATTAGGCTGACCTCTGACCTCGAGCTGGGCAGGGTTGATTTGGAAGAGCGTGTTCTGAATTCTAATTGAGCCCTCAGCTGCTCCGAGGTCAATGGCCAGTGTCATGTATGTTTTTCCACATTTACTGTCAAGAAAAGCCACTGAATTAAACCCTCATTACTCCTCACACTCAACAAGAGGCTTCTATGGGACCCATATAGAGACTATAGTAACCCTCAGCGTTCATGCAGACAACCAAGGCTCTGTGAAAAGAGGAGAAAGAAGACTAGGACATGGCGACACTATCGCCCACCGTGTTTTAGCTCAAGGTTGCACAATTCCCCTTTCTGACAAACACACAGAGTCATCACTCCATGGAGTCTTCATAGGCCTCTGAGGGCACCGTGTGTGTGAGGACAGACAACCCACTCTTAGGAGTCAGCTGCTCCGCTGGTAACAGGGCTACTAATGCAGCCCAGGCTTCCTGTCCCCAACACTATCTCGTCTCCAAACAGCCATATATTTGCCCATATTTCAGTCCCATTATCAACAAATGTCAAAGCTGGCTATTTAGGAGAAAAAAAAAATCCCTAAACTTTCTATAGTCATTTGTATACAAAGGCTGAATTTCTATGTAGTATTGAAAGAATATGAAGGGAAAATTGTGAATTGAATGACTTTTCAAAGTCACCTCCAGGCCTCTGGGATGTATTCTGAGAATGACACGAAAGTCATAATTATGCTGTAGCAATTCTGCATTTGGATTTATCCTAGAGTTTTCTGAAATGAAAAATACACTCCGAGTTTCCATCCTCATCCCAAGGCAGTATGGGTTCTGGGTCATGCTGGAGTCAGTAAAGCTTCCCACGTGCACACACACGCTCTGGGCTAGGAGGAGGGCTGTCTCTTGGAGGGTGTGACCTCTGTGTGGGGAGGAAGGTGGACTCCTGCTGCCGAACCTGCTCTAAAACAATGTGAGGGGACTCCAGCTCCAATGGAAGTCAGTGTCCTCCCAGCTCACTCAGCGCAGCCTTCCCTTAAATGTTCTTAAATGTCACCCAAGGAGAGAGAGAACCAGAGAACTGGTTTCTAGCTAAGAATGAGACCGGTACCTTCCACCTCCTCGTGTTCTCCACTGACACCCACTCAGCCACTGTGGAAGGAGGGACTCAGCATGGGTGGACGGACAGGGTTCAGACGGTAAGAAAACAATCACCGTGAGGCATCGACCTGAGAGGGTGGGAATGCGGCGTGGCTTACTAGGTGGGGGACCTTCCCAGCGTCTACCTGGCCCATGAGCATGATCCTCAGTGATTTCTGCAAAAAGCCTGAGTGAAGCAATCTAGTTGAAAGGAGAGATACAATAGACTTTTCTATTTTGTTCTCACCATGAGCCAGAATAAGAAATATAATTCATTTACTAAGTTAGTATGCACACAAAACCAAATGAGCCAAGTTTTGTGAAATAGTTCCTTTTCCGCGTTGCAATAATATGCTGATTTTAAAAAAGACAACTAATTTTATTACTCTGAAAAATAAAAGACCCATTGAGTTGATTTCATGACCTACTGGTGAGCCCAGTACAGCCGTCTGAAGAAGAAGGGCAAACAGTGCAGAGAGCCTTGTCTTCAAAATGTGCTCCAACAGCCAGGCAGTGGTGGCACACACTTTTAATCCCAGCACTTGGGAGGCAGAGGCAGGCAGATCTCCATGAGTTCAAGGCCAGCCTGGTCTACAAAGCGAGTCCAGGACAGCCAAGGCTACACAGAGAAACCCTGTTTTGAAAAAACAAAAACAAAACAACACAGAAAAATGTGCTCCAACGATAGTTAAGCTGGTTCTATATTTGAAAAGACAGGGAGATGAGAGGCCTAAAGCCAGAGAGGGTTAATGTAACAGATACGAAGATTCTGATGGAGGATTACAGCACCACAAAGGAAACCAGAAAAACACAAAGTTGGCTTGGTGACACAGCTCAGCAGGGAAAGGTGCTTGCCACCAAGCTTGACAACCCGAGTTCCATCCTTAGAACCCTCAGGGTAGAAAGAACGAACTGGCTCCCAAAGTTGCCCTCTGCCCTCCACGCATGCCCCATGCACATATAACACAACCAAACAAAACGACTCCTAAACCTGGAGTGTCTTAAGAAATACAAAATCAAGAGCAAGGATAGTATGGGCATTTTAGAATGAATTAGTAGGCTTGACTTTCTCACAAAAATCTCTTGAACTAGAAAATACGATTAAAACATAATTAGCCTGAAATGTGACCCACAGCCAAAGTGGAGTCATATTATTTTTTTTCTCCTGAATCAAAAAAATTAAGGGAAGAAAATGGATATGCTTGCCCTCTATTATTATTTTACAGCTGTACCATAAAATTTGCTAATTTCAGCTTTAAAAAAAAATAATTTCAGAATAATGATCTCTAGGTTTAGCAGCAGCATATACCCTCCTCCTCCTACCCAGTGCTCTAACCACATCTGTGCAGCCGCGGTGGGTAGGAGGGCTTGATGCCAGCTTGGTGGACGAAGGGCTGCCAACAGCAAAGAAACAATCATTAGAAGGAGTCAACCCAACAGAGTGGCAATCACACATGGTTTGATATACATGTGAGATCTTCTGAGATTTTGGTAATTGCTCCAAGAATCCATTAGGAAGTCAAATACAATCATGCCTATGTTATACTAACAAAAATCTTTCTGTGTGCACAGCTAACTGCAGGAAGAGAACACTCAAACAACCAGTTCCTCCCATTATATCTTTATTTAGGAAAAAAAAATAATAACTTCATCATACAGTTTCAGAAGACAAAAGTTAAAATCTTGGAGACAACTCGAGGAGTCTAGAAGCACAAATGGAATACACAGAGAGTTTATAACAATTACCTGGGCAAGTTAAGAGGCTTGCCACAAAAATGTGCCTGGAAGCTCTTCTCTTCCGTACCCCTGTACGCCCTCCCACTTTCTGGTGGCCGTTGCTCTCACGGTGACCACAGAACACAACTGGCAAACTTGCGTGAAGCTGATGGCGAGAATGCAAACCATGTGGACCTAGGCTCTTAGGCTACCTCACTGCTTTTTTACTCAACCTCTTCTATGGGGAAAAACCGCCTATCAGATGTGCCATAAATGGCTGAATAAATAGAGCCTTTGAAACAGATTTAGCAACTTCAGCTTCATCTTATAATGGATTATCATTAGCCAAGGCACAAGTTTACATTATAGGTTAATTAACTGAAACAAGTATAATGTCTTGGGCTGAGGAAGACCCTGCGTTTATTCATGCAATTTTATCTCCTTATGGATGTAAGCCATCATCACCTTCCCATGTTTCCCCAATGTCTGTATCCTGTTCAGCTTACACTTCTCACCCCAATGCAACCTGAGTTTCAAAAGGAAAAAAGAGCATCTTCCAGTGAAAAGAATGTTTATGCTAATACCATTTCAGAAATTAAAACCAGCATCCTCCTGGGCAGTAGTGTTCCCTCCATCGCACACTGCCTACTGCAGTGTGTCGAGATCTCAGCCCATGATTACAGACGTGCCTCCAGAGTGGGCTACCTCATCTCAGCATGAAGTTCCATGCTGAGTGCTGCCAAGATGAGATTTGTGAGTAAAAATGCATTTTAATACCAAATAGAAATGAAGAGTTTTCTTTCCTGTCAATTGGCATGGGTAATGTTGTATACAGTAGGCACGGACAATCTTGCATACAGTAGGTGTTAGCATTCTGCTTCCACCTGCCTACTTGTGATGTCATTGCTTACCTGCCACAGAGGCGTGACCCTAACCAGGGCCTTATAAAAGGACAACCGTCCACATGGCCCCCTCTCACACTCACTCTCCCTCCCTCCCTCTCTCTCTCTCTCTCACCTCTCTACCCTCTTCTCCTCCCTCCCTCTCTTACCCCTCTTACTCTTCCTTTCTATTCTTCTCATTCTTGTCTGTCTTTCTCTCTCTGGGGTACCCCTTCCCCCTTTTCTCCTTTCCCTCCCATGCTCATGTAATAAACTCCTCTATTACCTAATATCTGCTGCCTGATACCTTCTTATATCTTATACCTTATTACCTTATATCTCATTGCTTTAATCTTTAATCATAACAGTAGTCATGAGATAAATTGCTACAGTACAGGGATCAAGGTTGCTTGCTGCATACTACTATGGACAATGATGGGCCAAAGAGGGAGACTGACTGAAGAGCAAAGAACACACTGATAACTTATAGCATCAGCATAAGAACATGTTTCTAGAGTTTAGCAACAGAAGAGATGAATCTCAGGCCCGAGGAGGACTTAGGACCAATTCAGGGTGTGTTCCAGGGTTCCTGTGTCTGCTACTTTAGGAATCTGAGGAGATGGAGACCATTGCCGAGCATTTGGGTAAGAGAGAGGAAGGAAGTCCACTTAGAAATGGGGTCTGTGTGCTAGACAGCCAGATCCATCCAACATAAAAATAGTAAGTGCAGCTACAGATGTGACGGTGAACTTCAAACCCAGCACCTGAAACTTCAGGAGCAGAGCACTGTGGAAAGGGCTGCTTCTCTGCATCTTTCCGAACACAAATGAACTCCTCTCCCACTGCTACCCTTCCCATCCTGGACCACCTAGCTTCTTTTATCTGGAGAGGCTGCCTCTGACTGTTATAGTTCATTCTTACATGACCACTGCTCTTCTGGGAGCCCGAGGATGGGTCAGACACTCCAGGAACGTCCCATCACTCACCAGTTCCATCCCAGAGCCCATTCCCCACTCTGCCAGTGGTTTGCTCCCCTGGCTGGGCAAAGGGCAGTGATGCTGTCTGATGCTGTCAATCTCTCCAACACTGAACATTGGGTTTGGCACATGCAAGTGCTTGCTGCACACACAAACACGACTGGTCCAGCTTCCCAAGTTGTTTTTTAGCACCATCACCACACTCACAATCATCACTATCCAAAAATTAAAACAACAACAACAACAACAACACTATATTTATTAAGCAATATGAGAATTACCCAGGTGTGGTGACACACGCCTTTAATCCCAGCACTCAGTGAGTTCAAGGCCAGCCTGGTCTACAAAGAGAGTCCAGGACAGCCAAGGCTATACAGAGAGATCCTGTCTTAAAAAACCAAAACAAAGAAGTGAAGCAAAAGTCTTTTAATGAAGGCAAAGGTTACTTACTTGCATACATTCAGCATAAGCCACTAACTAACAACTCACCCTTCTAAGCCCATTGGGCTCGAAACAACAGAACCGCCCCATCTGACCTTCAACCCAAACAGCCAGGCCCAGCAGAGGATCTGCTGGGGAAATTAAACCTGTAGCTCTTTGTTCTTTAATCTTACACTGTGCTGCAGGGATTTCTCTGTCATTCTTGCTTGGCTGATCTGGGAGACAGGAGTCAAAAGCCTGGTGACTCGTGTGTTTCTGGGGGATGGACGCCACTGCTCCGTCAGCACCAGCTCCAGGAAGACAATGGACATTATTCAATTACTTGACAATGACAAAGTCAACTAGGTTAGCCTTAGGAACACACAGTTTTAAGTAAGATTTGTTGCTTGAGGTTACTATGATTAGAAAGTATCTACTCTGGAAATGAGCACGAGGACTGACTTAATACCTGGCATCGGTTTGAAGAAAGCAACAATGGCTAATGTCAAAGGTCACCTGATCATCTTTATGGAGCCCTGCGGATTCAGTCATGGTGAATACATATTTAAAGACAACATGGGCTGGAGAGATGGCTCAGTGGTTAAGAGCACTGCCTGCTCTCCCAAAGGACCCAGGTTCAATTCCCAGCACCCACATGGCAGCTCATAACTGTCTGTAACTCTAAGATCTGACACTTTCACACCAATGCACATAGATTAAAACTAAATAAAATATTTAAAAAAAAAAGACAACATGGAGGGAACAATGCAATGAGGTATGTATGTTGATATTAATAAAGCCATTTTCTCTCATTACAGCTTTAGTTATTTTATCTTTGTGATTTCTTCTTGTTTGGGAGGAGTTTGTTTTGTTTTGTTGTTGTTGTTTTTCAAGACAGGGTTTCTGTGTTGCCTTGGCTGTCGTCGGCTCACTTTGTAGACCAGGCTGGCCTCAAACTCACATCAATCTTCCTGCCTCTGCCTCCCAAGTGCTGGGATTAAAGGTGTGCACCACCACTCCTGGCTGTGATTCATTCTTGATAAGGAAGAAAGAATGGCTACCGAATATGTAGATCTCCATTTAGCAAATTCAGAAAATCTCCTCAATGATTACAGGTTTTTCACTGGCCCACAAAATGAAAGCTAACCAACACACCTTTTAAATAAGCATCTCTAGGGGTTGGGAGATGCTTCTGTGGTTAACGCTCTTGTCCAGACAGTGTCAGAGCCTGAGTTTGGAACCCCAGAACTCACACAAATGCTGGGCAGGTGTGGCAGCCCATCTGTAAACTGTAGCCTCAGAAAGCAGAGAGAGAGGATCGATCCCCTGAGGTGAGCCATATATATGAGCTCTGGATCTGACTGAGATCACACCCCAGTAAACTGTGGAAGAATGATTGAAGATGATCCCTGATATAAACCTTGAGCCTCTGTGTATTTGTGTTACACATGCATTTGCACCCCTACATGGTGTGCCCACACCTTGCAAACATGCATTTTCCACCCCCTCACACACCCAAATGGAAAAATAAAACTAAATACATCTTCAAATTACAGTAGATTGTCTCAGAAAGGTAGCTGGAGACTAACATTTCCCCACCAAATCTTAGACTTTTCCATTGTCAAGGATTATATAATAGTGGATAGATTACTACCATGACTATAATAAAACTGATTGGAAAGATATTTGAGCTTAATAAAAAAAAATTTCAAATACATGCAAGAGCAATGACCCAGGACATGTGAGCTGCAAGGGATCCAGCCCTGCGTTCCCCTCTAGTGGCTCCTAGAGTCTCACCAGGGGGCTCGTTTTTTTGTTTTGTTTTGTTTTGTTTTTTCTGCCTAAGGGTCTCTACTGAAAGTCAGTCCCTGCTCTTCGCTTTCTTCTTCATTTCCAAAGCATTTGAGTTCCCCCTCCCCCCGCCCCACCGGTACTGGAACAGGTTACATTAGTGGACACACCTCTGTCTCTGATTCACACCAACTTTCCAATGTTATTGCCAAGCCCATATAGAAAAGTTGAAAATGAAACACCCGGAAAAGAACCCGTTGTTCTAGCCATTATGGGGTGATGGTTTGCTGTTGAGAGAGGCCTCCGGTGAAGTCTCTTCCCATAAGTCGCAGCCAGAGGCATTTCTGACTATGGTCGTGAGTGGCATCCTCACCTGAAGTCACACGGAAGTTTGAGGGAATGCACGTGTTTGAGAAGCAACCATCTCAGCCAGGCATGGTGGCTCACTGCACCCCTTTAATACCAGCACAGAGGCAGAGGTAGGTGGATCTCTGTGAATTCGAGGCCAGCCTGGTCTATAAAGAGAGTCCAGACCAACAAGGTTACACAAAGAAATCCTATCTTGGAAAAAGAAGAGGAGGAGGACGAGGAGGAACCAAGCATCTCCTCTGCTCACAGACAACACAGTTATCAATAAACTCTGCTGCGCAATTTAGAAGGTTCATGTAAATGACAATTCCTATTACAGATTCACTATTTTATTTTATGTGCGTGTTTCGCCTGCATGTATGTAGGAACACCAAGCACATGCCTGGTGCTGGAGGTCAAGCCGAATCTAGATTTCCTTGACTTTTAAAGAGAGTGGAAATAGTTACCATCTTTCAGGACCAATAGACTCAAGCATTTGGCCGTGGTTACCTGCTACTGTTCGGCACAAACTTTGTCTCTGGAGGCAACATAAGAAACTCAGAACAAAAATGTACAGGTCCTGATATCTAAGTGTCCTTATAGAAAGGGACTGTCAACATAAATGCACATTCTTTTAAAATGTTTTATTAATTCCTTGAGAATTTCATAAAAATCCGATTTTATGATATTTTATCTTCCCTTTATCTTCTCCCAGATCCACTGCCAGCTTCCTAATGCCCTAGCTTCGTGTCACTTCTTGTTTTAATTCTATGACCCATTGACTCCAATACGTGCTGTCCGTATACTCCTAGCTGCGGGCCACACTGTTCCCTCCCTCCACTTAACATCGCCATTTTCCCACTTGCCTCTTCCTCATTTGGAATTTATATTACCTTAAGCTAAGCACTGTCTTCTTCCTAAAGAGGTCTGTAAGACTCAAAATGGTTGAAGAAAGAATAATTAAAGACATTATCATCCTGTGGGAATAGATAGGTGTGGTTTCTCCTGGAAACCACAGGACCAGTGCCTGAGAAAGGACACCATTCACAGTTTTGTTTAAGTAAGCCTTGGCACTTAAACCCTTCTGAGAAGAAGATGGCTTTCTTCCTTCTGAAGAAAATGGCTTAGTGGTTTCTCCAAGAGTAGAGGTAAGGCTGGGACATCACACGTCCTCAGGTACACCCTGATCTTAGGCAATCATTGTCCACACGGAAAGTTTAAACATTAGACCATCCCCCAATGCTCACACTGTCTTCAGTCCCGCTGGCTTTTAGTTTGTTTATAGGACTTTGACTCTCAGGCGTTGCCTACCCCCCCTTCGGAGTACAACTGAGTTCATCTGAAACGCGATTGGCTTCTCCAAGTTATTTATTTCCTAATTATTAAACCTATTTAAAAAAAATATCCTAACCCAGGAAGACACAGAGCTGTCAGTGGATATGGTTGCTGACTTTCTGTGTATACAGTGGTTTTCATTAACTCTGCAGCTTTCCTCACAGGGCTTTCAAGTTCCAGGAATCGCTGGAAGCCCTCTCGGCTCTTTCTTCTAAGGAAGAAAAGTTATTAAATACAGCACAATGCTTTGATTAAGAAATACTTTCTCAAGACTTTTTATTAAAAACAAAGCAGTGATAAATGACAAGAAGAGTCAGGGAAGGACAGAGGACTGACGCTATAAACCACCCGTGCTCATGATGAAATGTTTACGACTCTACCAACTTGGAATGCTTATAAAATACCAAATATATCATTAGAAATGAGGGTGGTGGACCATGCCTGTCATTTCAGCACTTGGGAAGCTGAGACAGGAGGACTGCCACTAGTTGAACATAGCCTGGGCTGTATAGTGAGCTGTAGGCCAACTGGAGCTACAGCGTGAGGCCCATCTCAAAACAAAATACAAATCCCTCCTAAGCAGAGAGAAATAAGTTCGGCCAAATCATGGAAACGTTTGTCCTACAATGTATTTTCTGTGTCTCTTGTGTATTAGGCTTTGGAAACAAAATATGAAACAATGTAGAGAAGATGCCTGCTCTCACAAGACAGCAGAGGGCAGGGACCTGTGGGCAGGCAATCACAGGGTATGAGAAACATCAGAAAGGCAGAGGTGGCCAGGGTGGCTGACAGGGATGGGGGTGGATGGGTGGGGGTGGGGGTGGGGTCACTCATATGGAGAAACAATTCAGGCAGGGAAGGTGGTGTCTAATGTCACAGTGAGTAGGGGGGCGAGAGCTCTGGACTCCTACACACCTTTGTTCTGAGGCTGGTTTTTCCTTGGTGCCACTCTGTATCCCTGGGCAATTTATGCAATCTCTTTGACTCTGTTTCATCCATAATGATACTGTTGAATGAGCACTGATGAAATGCACGTCACAGACCTGGCAGTTTGCAGGCAAATGGCAAGCACCCAGTAAATGTCAGCTAAAATGGCATTAATGGTGACAGCAGGCCAAAACAGCGAGGTTAATGGAAGAGAGGCGGGTTCCAGATGATGGAAAACTGTGCATGCAGGAAGGAGGTCCTATGAATGAGCCAAGTGTTGAGGAAGAGGATGCAAAGATGATGACACTAAAGCTGGGAAGGCAGCAGAGCTCACCTCAGCTGGTGCCACTCTAGAACTCTGTTTAGAGGAGAATCAAATTTGTGTTGGCCATCTTGGCCTTGGTGTGGAAACGCAATGGTGCATAAGGGACAGCAGACAGGAATACCGATGATGAGATTTTTAAAACAACTCCTGGGATGCTGTAGGTTTTCACACACACACACACACACACACACACACACACACACACTCCTATCTCAATCTAAAAAGGAGCCTGGAGTCAACCATTAGCTTGTCTGTTTAGCATTTTATTGACTGGCTGACTGACTGATGGATTCACTCATTTGTTCAATCAGCATCTACACCTAAAGTCAGCATTCCTTCCTTCCTTCCTTCCATCCACCCACCCATCCATCTATCCAAAGAGCATCAATACCAGACAGCTTGTCTATCCAGCATTTCATTCATTCACTCACTCACTCAGTGAGTATCAACACTTGAAGTTCCTTATTTTTCTTTCACCCATCCACCTGTTTATTCATTTATCCATTCACCAGCCATCCATCCCTGTGATGTTGGCAGACTGCACCGTAAGAGATATTAGCAAGCACCACCCTGCTCACCAGAAGCATCCCACCTAACCATGACTGCCCATCTCTTCTCCAGCCGGGTGGGGAGCCTTGGCCCCCAGGCGTGAGCAGGAGCAGAGGTGCTCTGTAGAGAGGACATGGCGGTCCCATAGAACAGACTAAGATGAAGCCCAAGGCATGCCAGTGGCCTGGCTTCACCCTGAGTCACAGAAGGTCACTAAGAACGTTAGTGTGCAGCTGACAACTTCCTATTCATGGACCGTGAAGTAACAACCAATGTTTACTCAACATCTGTCTGTGGAGTTCAGGTGGGCTTACATATTTATCACCAATTTATGAAAGAGGCATTGGTATGCCCATGACAGAGTAAGAAGAATTAGTCACATGCCTAGAGGCACAGAATCAGAGCAATAACACTGAGCCCAGCCTGGTGCTCTTACTCTCTATGCTGTGTGGTCTCTGGAGCTGGAGCTGTAGTTTAGCACTACAACAATTACCTAATGGGCAAGGTCCTGGGTGCAGTGCCCTACACAGAAAAAGAAAACACAACAAGAGTTTGGGGTGACCTTTGGCAAGTGTGGGCCACTGAGCTGCTGACTGCAGAGTGGAGTCAAATTGTGACATTTAATATATCAAAATCTCACCAGATGAAAGATCATTGCTAGCTCAGAGCCGGGCGTGGTGGCGCATGCCTTTAATCCCAGCACCTGGGAGGCAGAGGCAGGTGGATTGCTGTGAGTTCGAGGCCAGCCTGGTCTACAGAGTGAGTCCAGGACAGCCAGGGCTACACAGAGAAACTCTGTCTCGAAAAACCAGAAAAGAAAGAAAGAAAGAAAGATCACTGCTAGCTCTTATATTGGGAAAACCAAGGCTTGGAAAGCTAATTACAGTAATAACATGTTATTTGTGTTACAGAGATGTACCTTACAGAAGTAAAATGCAATGGATGAGGATGGTCACAGTCAAGAGAAGAAATGAAGACTCCCATCAGATGAGCACCATTTTGAGAGTTTTGAAGTCTCTTTTACACATACCATATGGTAAGAAGTACATTAGAAGTTATCCACCATGGCTAGGTTTATATTAGGTTAAGACAGAGTGGGAGCCTTTGTATAGGTCAGACCAGAAGGTGTGACAAAAGGAAAGCTGGTAGGCTAAGAGAATGAGGCCTGTTACTCTTGGCGTGTGCTGAGGAGCTAATTACCTAAGTGACAAATAGGTGGACTTTGATTGTACTTGGACTCTGAAGGGTTTCACCAGGAAAGCAGAGCAAATGTGGAATAAGCATATTTAAATCCTAAGCCCGAGGAACTACTTTCAATATGACAGAAAAGAGCGGGGTGGGAATCCCTTCAGATATAAAAGAAAGCACCTGCATCTTGTTACCCTGCTGGATGCCAAGAATGAAGGAGACTCTCTGAGCCTAGGCTCTTCCCAGGCAGCAAGAAGAATCCCAGGCAGATGGCATCTTAAAATCTAATCTTGCTCTATGTGTCTCTCCCCCACTAACCTACATTATTTTTAAAGCACCCACAGCCGTTTCCACAAGATAAAATAATTTGTAGGCACTACTCCACGCCCCTTTAAGAACACACACACACACACACACACACACACACACACAGAAAAGTCTTAATTGCTGAAAGAGGGGGGAAGGGAGGGGAGAGGGAGGGAGGGAGAGAGTACAAGAGGAGAAGGAGGAAGAGGAAGAGAAAGAAAAAGAAAAGTTACAGAACTTGAAAAACAAATAATTACCACTGCTAATGAAACATATGCACCCAATTCCCCGCAGAGAGCACAGCTTTTCAAACCCGGCCTATCCACACACACATTTAAACACAGTTCACTAACAAACGTTAAACACATTCGCCTGCCAAGTGCGTTCTTCAAGACTCACTGGCCACCACTGAAAAGTAACTTGGACACCCCTAGGTCACTGGGCACAGGGGCTCCCTGATGTCACCAGGGCTGGCCTGCCAGGAGCGCCCAGCAGGACTTGGGAGGCGCCTCCCCCTCGCCCCCGCCGAGCCTCCACAAGCCCTCCTGGAGGTCCCTTCTGGGTTTTCACTGGCAAAGAAACAGTAGCATTGACTTAGGCGCTGTGTAATTTGCAAGATAGAAATGGTGGCGAGATGGGTCCCCAGCCCTGCCACCTGCCCGACCAAGTCCGCGTCACCACACTCCAATGGAGATCGCCTCGAAGGCTCCCGACAGCCTGGAGGTGTGAACAATGAACTTGTCTGGCTCGTATCGCCCACACCCAGACACACTGCCCCAAGTCTCGCAGTGGGAACTTAGGAACTGAGCCCGTGGGGTCGACTCCACGCGCGAAAGGGCCCACGCGCGCGTTCCCCCGGCCGCGCCCCTCGCGTCGCCTGCCCGGGGCTGGCGGGTTACCTCCTTCCTGCGGCTGGGCGCTCCGGGGCGGGTGATGAGGGCGGTCTCCTCGCACACCACGGCCACGTCCTCCACGAACACGCAGTCGGGCAGGCTCTCGTCGGCCGGCAGCTGCACCACCTGCAGCCCCAGCTTGCTGCCCAGCACGCCCACGTAGAGCTGGTGTTGGCGCTCGGCGCGAGCGAAATCCACCTCTTCGCCCTGGGAGCGCCTGAGCGCGTGGCGGCACAGGGACTCGGGCGGAGCCCGCACCACGGCGTGGGTGGCCCGGCCGAAGACCGCGGGGTGGCCGAGGCCAGCCATGGCTCACGCAGAGAGACGGTGGCGACGGGGCTTTGGCACGGCGGCCGCGTCCTTCCGAGAGCAGCGCGCGCTCAGCCTGCAAGCCTGCGAGCGCCCGGCAGCTCCTCTTGGCAGCGGATGAATGTGCTGCTGCGGGAGCCCGGCTCGCGCCCAGAGCCCTGCCCGCGCCACTGAGCATGCCCAGAGCTCAGAGCGCCGGCCCAGCGCCCGCGCGCCTACTCCTGCGCTCCCGCATCTGCCGCAGCTCGGCCTGGGTCAGTTGGCATGCGGAGGCCGGGGACGTCTCAGCAATGATTCCCTCCCTAGGCCTAGGTGTGTGTATCCCACCGCAGGTGCATGCCTCACAAGGTCCCCCATAAGGACCTGGAAATCCTCCAGCAGTGCTGTACCGGACCTGCTGGAGAGGACTTAGTAATAGTCAGGGGACCAGGTGAAAGACGATACAGATAAACTTTCTCACTCTCATCTTCCCTCATTATCCAGTTCATGGGACCTAGATTCCTGGTGTGGCAGCCTGTCCTTCACCCATAGTGTCTTGACTTTCTCCAGAGTAACCTATTGGCCCAAGTGAAACTCAATATTGTACAAAGAATACATTTCTTCCCACCCATGAGAAAGAGCAATCCAAGAGACAGACACACAGATATAATACATATCTATAAACCTCTTTTGCAAACAATGAAACAAACAAACAAAAAACCAAAACAAAACACTGATACTTCAAGCCCACAAGGCAACTAAAAGCAGGAGGAAAGTCTAGTCTCTTCCTTCATCTTGTTTTTCTCCTTCATCTGATTAACTCTTCGCTGCTCGCGGCACTCATTCAAGGAGTTCCTGCCTAAACCAGCATACCAACATACCTAAGCTATCTCATCTCCCTTCAGGGCAGACAGCACAGAGAGAAGCTGGGGAATGCCACGGTGGGCTTTAACAACGTCCTATTCCAGACTTGCCCAGAGTGCACTGGAAAGTCACTGTTAAAATAAACCCGTGTCAGCCAGGTGTTGGTGGCACATGCCTTTAATCCCAGCACTTGGAAAGCAGAGGCAGAAGGATCGCTGTGAGTTCGAGGCCAGCCTGGTCTACAAAGCAAGTCCAGGATAGTCAAGGCTACACAGAGAAACCCTGTCTCAAAAAACAAAAACAAACAAAAATATTCAAATAAAAATAAATTTTAAAAAATAAAATAAAGGGCTGGAGAGATGGCTCAGTGGTTAAGAGCGCCGCCTACTCTTCCAGAGGTCCTGAGTTCAATTCCCAGCAACCACATGGTGGCTCACAACCATCTGTAATGTAATCTGATACCTCCTCTGCAGATAAAGCACTCATATGCAATAAAAAAAAAAAAATCTTTAAAAAAATAAAATAAAATAAAAAAATAAATAAAATAAAATAAACCCGTGGTAACCTTGAGTGCCAGAAACAGCCGAGCTTGGGAGACATACCATCCCTGGTGGGGTCACAGCACCCCCTCTGAGCAGGAGTAACCATCTCATCCAGTCCCCAGAATACCTTCAACAACTGAGACTGTAATTAAGGACAACCGGACATCTGAGCAGTGCAAACCTCCCCCCTCCCCCAACTCTCCCTCTAGATAAAGTTCTTGTCAGGACTCCAAAGACAGACTTGCAGGTCTCTGAACCCCTTTATCTGCACTTCTAATGAAGTCGCATTCATTAAGTCTCCCTTCTCTGCCATTCAGCAACACTCTCCTCGTGGGGACTGGTAGCCGAGCCTAGCCCGTGGGGACTCCCAGAGCTGGGGACATTTACCCTAAAGCTCAGGTAAAACATAAAACCAGACCCCAACGCGATCAGCTCCGAAGAATACATGATATAACGCTCGTCTCCAGAGCCTACAGAGCTAGGAGCAAGCACATTGTCCCTAAGGTAGAAATACACACACACTGTACAGTCGGTTCCTTGACCTTGGAAAGGAGATTCCAGCTTCCTCCCAGCCTCGCCCTTCCTGTGGGCGCACACACTGCGGAATTCCTGTTACTGATTGACCTTTCCCTTTCCTTACCTCTCAAGAGTCTGTGCTTTGTTTCCTGATGATACAAAGCCTCTATCTTTTTTCCTTTAAACATCAGAGTTTAAATCATCCAGGGGGTACGCCCTTCTCAAGGGGACCATCCTCAAAATCCTTTTTCCTCGTGTTCTGTAACACACTACCAATTTAAAGATCATTTTGATGACCAAATATTATGTATGAACCAGGTGTCTGGGCTTGGTGTCTGCAGCCCAAGTACTAGGGAGGCAGAGAGGAAAGCTTGAGCTAGCCTGACCTGTAGAATGAGTTCTAGGCCAGTAGGGGATACATAAGCCGCATATTTACATGTATACGCATATATACACATACACAAGCCTGTCTATGTATTTATACAGACACATATGCTTTGAATGTGACCTTAGGGCCAGGCGTGGTGGCCCACGCCTTTAATCCCAGCACTCAGGAAGCAGAGGGAGGTGGATCACTGTGAGTTCAAGGCCAGCCTGGTCTTCAAAGTGAGTCTAGGACAGCCAAGCCTACACAGAGAGACCCTGTCTCGAGAAACCAAAATAAATAAATAAAGGAATGTGACCTTAGGAACCCTCTCATTTGACTTTTTTTTAATCTAATGTTTTGAAATCCAGCTTGGCTATCCAGTATATGCATCAACCTTTTGCCATGTATTTTGAGCCATGTTTAACAAAACAAGGTATATTTCCCTGTGCTTGAGGACCTTTATTTTGCTTACGAAGTTCTTCAGTGTGAGCTTGAACCCCCTTTGTCTCCAGGTTCTGCCTCCTGACGAAAGGGCCACCATTCTTGCCGCACGATTGAAGGCAATTCCGTTATCTCTGTCATCCATCCTGACCCCAGCACTCTCGAAGCCTGACCCAGCAGAAAGCTGGTGATGATTTGGTTTCATAGTCCCGTCCTGTTGGTAGCACCCTGGTAGTCTTCGTTTCCATGAAAACTGACTTGGCCAGCCCCCGCCTAAGGCGTGGTACTCAGACAAGAGATGATTGTTCCCTTGTCTGACTCACAGGCAGTTTAACCCGGGGTTGGGGGTGGGAGGTGGAGGTGGTATGCTCTGCCCATGGAGACCATTCAAAATCCAGGCTGCACCGCTAACCTTCTTCCCCCATGTTCTGTAACACGGGGGTGATCTAAAGATCATTGAGTATTAGTATGTGAGCCGCTGAGGCTGCTTGCCCCTGCAATCCACGCATGTGCACTTGTGACAGGTGCTAGGTCCTCTCAATTCTGTACACGTTTCCCCAGTGGTCTAGTGCCATCTTGCTAGAACTCTAACGGTAGCTTTTAGGATGTGAATGTCCAGGAGCAAGTTCATCTGGGCCACCCTACAGTGGCTGTCCCAGCTAAGCCCAGAGTAGATGGGGCATTCCTTTTCTCTCTTCCCCCAGGGATGACTTGAGTTTATAGTTGGTAAAGCACCTTCCAGCTTCCAAACTGAGAAGGCTTCAATGTAGAACAGTGCTGACTAAGCACTAGAAGCAAAGCCTCAAAGGCCATCTAGGTTTTTCTTCCAAATCAGAGCTCTCCGGGGGCCCAGCCCTATTAGCACCAGCTTGATGTCAGAAATCATCACCCAATAGTTTTTAGATAGAAGATTCCCACTGGTGTTCACCCATGTGTCTTGGTTACAGTCAAAACAGATGCCTTTATTTCTCCTTCTGCTCTTTGTTCCTGTGAACTTTATTTAACAGCAAGGTTGTATCTACCTTCAACCAGTCATGACCTAGACATTATTCATGTCTGTGCCTCACTGGAGCCTCATCCATTTTTCTGTCACTCGACGCCCTCAGCTAATCTGTGAACGGGCCTTGTGTATCACGCATGGTTTGTGTTAGCCTAGCAAATGATCAGAACTGTAAGTCTCCCCCATAAATAAGTGTTGTCCACGTTTCCCATACTGAAATTGCAGAGCTTGGTTTTTTTTTTTTTTTTTCAAATCTAATTTTGTAGTTTATCCGTATTTAATGTCATCTGCTTCGTTCCAACTTGTCTAAGTCTGATTCTGTCATCTCGTACATTATTTATTACTTCTGGTCTATGTCATCTGAAATTTGATGAACATGCCTTCTGTCTGCTCTAAACAGTTGTCAAAAAAAAAAAAAAACATTAAAATGTGTATACTTCTGAAAAACGGTAAGAAAAACACCCAAAATCCAGTAAATTATAGTCTACATGCTTCATCACAGGAAGCCTGTTCGTAGGAAGATGGACTTATTGAAGCTAAGACATTTATGAGCTCATTTTCCTCATGCATATTTATCAAAAGCTCTCGAGGCACACCACACCACATACTTCAGAGCAATGCAAATAGCATAAAATGATCTCTGACCTTGAAGCGCTCAGAATCCTTAGCAGAAAGAAACCCAAGATGCGCAGAACTCAAGCTAGGAAAAGCGCACAAGAAGGGTATAAAAAACCCAACAGCGTAAGCAGCTGAGGAAAGAGCTGTCACCGTGGCTGGCAGGAGGGGGAGGAAAGCTGCTCCAAGGTGGTAGGACTTGGCCCAGGCCTTGAATAATTTTTTTTAGGATGTGAGTTATTGAAAGAGGGAAAGAGAATCCTAAGGAAAGTATGCGCTAGCTGCTGGAGACATGTTCAAGGGGACAATAGGTAAATCAACTCAGTGTCACTGGAGTAGGCTCTAGCTGCCGTAACAATGACAGGACAACCACCCCATTTGGCAGCACAAAGTGACAGAAGCATGGCTCTTGGTCTTTTCAGCCCCAGCTGAAGATCCATCTTTTATTCTATTGCCCCAACTCTTTAGCACAGGTCCCAGGTCTGTGTGTTCACCTTCCTCACGAGGAAGAACGTCGGGCAGGTATGATGGGTCAGGCCTGGAAGGGATGCACGGTCTACTGGCTAGCATACGTTCACCCAGTTATAATAAACACGGCCTAGCCTGGGTCTAGAAAGAAACAGGAGGCTTCAGAAACTGCTAGCTAATGCCTGTCCCTGAGCATAGTGCAGAGAATGGGAAACAGGCAGACTGCATTCTCATCAATGAGCAGTGGAAGACATGTTAGAGAAAGCAAGAGCTAGGTCCTGGTGTCAGACTGTGTGGGCAAAAGTGAGGAGTTGTTTTCCTTCTTGCATGGCCTTAGACATCACAGCGCTCTAGTTCAGTTCTGTCCTTATTCATAAAATGGAAAAATGAAGTCATTGTCAGGAGGCAGCTTTGAAGATATTCCTAAGCAAAGTACTTTCGAAGTATTTAAAGTGGTACCTGCAGCTCAGCAGATAGATGTTCAGTAAATATTACCCCATCAGCACTCTGTGTGTGGTCAGGCATTCGCTGCAGTTTCTGCTAGACCCAGGCTGGCCCGTGTTTATTATAACTGGGTGAATGTTGGCCCTAGGTGTCATTCATTAGGCACCATCTTCCTTGTTTTGGAACCAGGATTTATCATTAGTTGGCAACTCACCAAGTAGGTGAGGCTGGCCTGCCAGTGAGCCGGAAGAACCTGCCTCCCTAGCCCTGGGTTATAAACATGGGCCACCATGACTGGTTTTTGCCTTGGGCTCTAGGGATCAGTTTCAGGTCCTCACACTTGCACCACTGACTGACCTCCTTATGACAGGGGCTGAACAGAAGGCTTCAAACCAAACAGTACCTGCATAGCCACTGACATGGGGCACGTGGTGTCCTCCTGTTTTCCCACAGTGAAGTCAGACTGATGGTCACAGTCTCACCAGGGGTGTGATCATAGTTCCTGGGCATATTTGCTGAACCACTGCCCTGCCAGAGAGTGTGCTAGGCGTTGGGTGTGTAGCTGTGGATAACAAAGCACAGTGCATTGTCAAGTGCCTCATTTGGCCTTTCAGACATATAAAAGTATTTATAACTATAACTACTTTCATATTTAAAATTTGGCATACCTAGAGCAAGTTCTAGGAAGTAGAGCACCATGGGTAAATTAAAAGAAAGGATGGGGAAAAAAAGAAGGGTGGAGAACTGGCAGAGGCCAATTCTCATGACAAACCTGGAGTTGTTTCTAGTTTCCCGACTGGCTGTTGAGGACAGAGGCAGACTTCCTCTTCTGATTGATACTATTGCTCTGCATTTGAAATCAGTTTAGACATAAAATACTTCAAGATTAAAGACGTTTCCTGCTTTGCTCCTTCCTTAATTTTTAGCATATACAAGATGTGCTTTCTTGGGGGAGGGTCTTTTGGGATGGGATTGGGAATATCAAAGAGATGGAGGATTCAAAGGTATATAAATTTGAAAGTCTGGGCTTTTCTATGCTCACTCTAGCTCCCAAATAATGATACAGAGATTACATTTATTAATAATAGCTTTAGGCACTACAGCTAGGCAGATTCTGAGCTATTCTGGCCTGTTCTACTGGCCCATTACCTGACATCTTAGCATCGCCCTGTTCCTGCTCCATCTGTGTCCTCATGGAGACTACCTCATGGAGTCTCTCTCTCTCTCTCTCTCTCTCTCTCTCTCTCTCTCTCTCTCTCT
>OU015753.1:96556824-96587456 GCA_907169655.1 Acomys percivali | reverse complement strand
CTCTGTGTCTGTCTGTCTGTCTCTGTCTGTCTCTGTCTGTCTGTCTGTCTGTCTGTCTGTCTGTCTGTCTGTCTCTCTCTCTCTCTCTTTCTCTCTCATCCCCACCTGGGATATGAAGCCCTACCTTAACTCACCTGCCTAGCTATAGGCTGTTCCACTCTTTATTAACCAATCAGAGGTGAGAGAGAATAACTTTTACGCAACATTGAGACAGGAGATGCTTCAATAATAACAGCAATGACAATGGACAATGTCCAGACTGCAACCAGTTCTCCTGGCACAGAAATTAGCATTTGAATACACAGGGCACAAAACATCCTCCAACACAAACGTGTTTGTGCCCATCGCAAGTGCTAGAAACATGGATCGAGAAAGTACAATGAATGGTGGACTGGCATTAAACCTGAGGGTTTCAACACAGGAACATTTACAGAAAGGGTAACTGTGGAGAAACCTAATGTGAAAGATTTCCTCTAACCTCCGAAGGAATGAGTGATGTTTAGTCAAATGGGCAGGCAGGGAATTGCAGACAAGAAAGTCAAGACACAGCTCTGACGTTTTGGTAGGCGCAGTGTTTCTACTCCTGTCCCCAGATCCCACAATAATGACTCTTGAGAATCATGATAATCATTTACAAATACCCAGGACATATAGCTAGGCACCTCTCTGACTAGCTCATAACTTAAAATAACCCATTACACCAATCCACATTCTGCCACGTGGCTGGTTACCTGTGCTCAGGTATGATGCATCAGTCCTCACTTCTTGCTGGCTGAATCTCCCACGCCTGGCTCTATCCCAGAATCCCTTTGGCCTGCCAGTTGCCCCACTTTTTATTTCCTGTTTCAGCTATAGGCCATCAGATTTATTATTGACAGGAGCTACATTCATACAACACACAAGATAGTCTTTCTACACTCTGATCTCAGTTTTTAAAACATCCTGGGACTTAGTTCACTGAACAGTGTTTGCTAAGCAGTAGAAGTGTGTGGAGTGGGGAAATACATACCCCTTCCCCATTCAGCACGAAGTTTAGAAGCTGACATACTTGAGTTGGATTCCTACTCCTGCTGCATTTTGTAACCTCTACAAGGTCAAGAATCATGCTTTACTATTTTCCATCTTACTATAGCCCCCATAGGACTGTCTTTATGGATCGCGTCACCTGGAATCCCATTTTTTTTTTTTTTAGTTTAACTTATGGGGTATTCCTACAGGGGAGATAGGAGGAAAGAAGAGAAAGGTTGGAGTATGACTTCCATGGCCCCTTCTTACCCTCTCACGATTCTAGCAATGCTTTCCCTCTACAAACATAGTTTCTATTGGGGAAACTTCAGCTGAGGTCTGTAATGCCATGGACACTCATTAATCTCTATCAACAGGTGACATCAGCCTCCTGGTTTTCTGTTTTTGCTTTTTGTTGTTTGTTTTTTTTTTTGCTAGTCTCTGGTGCCTCAATGTTCTTTGTTCTCTTTACTTTGTCCATACCTCCAAAAACATTAAGTAGTCTCTTTCAAGTTCTCAGCTAAGTATGCCATTTCCTTTTAGAGGGAAAAGTCACTTGAGTTGATGTGTAAAGTGGACATCAGAGTTGCCACAAGGCTGAGATGCAGCCAGGTGGACACTATTAATAGCCTTGTGCCCTTATGCCACACACTGTGATCAATACCAAAGTATCCATCTGTCTTGTGTAAAATACCCATGGTTACCTGCAAAATGCCTAAATCCTGTCATACTGCAAAGCCTATAAAAAGCCTACAACTGGCAGGATGAATACAGTATCCTCAATGTTCCCTAAAACACGACCTTCTCCACTCTCACCCCTTTGTGCATAGACAATACACTCACTCCCTGCATTTTCATGATCCTCACCACATCCTGCCCTGTTGCTTATCAACCTAGTACAATAGCCCATCCGTGCTACAGTCATAACTGCATTGGACCTACATTCGAGGATACAGAGGAAAATAAAGTCCTAAAATGTATGAAAAGTCATTAAATTAGAAAATGATCATCCACTGAGGTAGGCATGGCTCCAGACTTTCAGTTTCTCAGAGGTTTTTTTTTTTTTTTTTTTTTTGTGACATCTATATTTCCAGGAATTTTTTAATATAATTTCATACTTAAGTTCATGGAAAAGAGAAATAGCTTGAAGGAAAAGCCTTTGAAATTGAAAATGTGTGTGTGTGTGTGTGTGTGTGTGTGTGTGTGTGTGTGTGTGTGTAGAAAAACCATTTTATCTAAAGTTAAGACAGTTATATATCTCTTTATATGTGCTTACACATGTGCGCCCCAGGCTGTCTATAAAGTGGCATTCTTTCCTTACACAGACAGAGAATTACACAGACAAAGGATTGTCATGTTTGCCCGTGTGCAGATGGAGCACTGTTTTATCATGATGCTAGTAAGCACCTGTCATAGGAAAGCATCACCTCATAGGCAGTACTTTCTTCTGCCTTATTTTCTCCAGTGTGTCTGTCTGTGCCTGTTTCTTGCCTATTGCTTTCCTTCCAACTTTACATGCCTTGTCAGTTGGGTCGGGTGAGTTAATATAGGCCCGTGACTTCCAGTGCCACCTTGATCTCAACAATACCCAAATCTTTACTTTAATCACAGCAGCAAAAAAGAAACTAACAAATGACCTGTCTTCCCTTCCAGTCTGTCCCTTTAATCCGTAGAGCTTTGGAAGCGAGCTGCCCATCTTATTGCTGCCCACTTTCCTTTCATCGGGGTCCCCATGTTACAGGATATTTGATCCCATTGTGAGCCCCGAGATTGTGAACTGTAAAAGCCTTTTTCTTATTTGGTATGGCTGAGCCCTAACACACACCTTTAATCCAAGAATTTTCTGTCTATTATAAACAGGTGGCTAAAGTGTGGTTCAGCCAGCCCTAGCACACACTTTTAATCCAAGAGCTACCTGTACACAGGATTTAATAAAGTCAACCCTGGTCAAGAAGTGGGGCAAGAAACCATCTGACAGGGATTAAAGAGTAGGAGGGACGTTGAGCCGAAGGGCATTCAAGACAGCATGGATAAAAAGAGGCTTTTGAGCTTTGAGCTAGTTTTTCTTGGCCTTTCCCTTGGCTGTCAAGTGAGCAGCCAGAGGGGATTTTTGTGTGTGTGTGTGTGTGCGCGCTTTTTCTTCTGGGATGTAAACCGAGTAGGGAGGTCAGCTGGGTGCTTTCTCTGCCTCTCTGAGCCAGCAGGTTTTCACCCCAGCATCTGACTCCAGAGTCTTTAATGGTAAAATCGAATGTGTGGGATTTCCATTTTTTATAACAGCATGCTCACATTTAATCATTGACATGTTCTAACAGGTTTACCTCAAGTCCACGCATGTCAAAACACTTGTCACCACCTACCTCTAATTTATCAACTCCCTGGATTACGGCCACAACAGCCTTATGGCAAGTGGATTTTTCCAAACTGAAGATCTGATGA
The DNA here is from genome assembly GCA_907169655.1 of Acomys percivali. NCBI lineage: Eukaryota > Metazoa > Chordata > Mammalia > Rodentia > Muridae > Acomys > Acomys percivali. Next base: position 96,584,012 of record OU015753.1, on the reverse strand, counting down.
GCCATTCTCTTTATCCTTTAATGGCTCCCAGTTCCCCCCATAAGACACCCTCCACCAGTTTTCCAGACTGGATTCTGTTCCTTCTCCCGACTCTGTCTCTTACTTAGGATTCTGCTCATGGCATTTTATTTCTTGGAAAGCGCATGCCACATTGTTTTGTACAAATAATACATGCTTAAAAAAAAAAAAAGACACCAATCAATGCAACCTTCCCCCAAATCCCCCAAGCTAGATGACATAACTGGATCTCAGATTTTACTTCTGTCACAAGGTGCTGTCACTGGCTAATTTGAGGAGCTCCTGGCAGACAGGTGCATACTCTTATTGCTAGATCCTCCACTCGGGTATGTAGTGCATGGATTAGTGACCTGGAGATAGAATTTCCCTCTCATCTTCTCACTGGCCTCTCTTCATAAGACTTCTTATTTTTATAAAATAAGGCCCAGTTCCTGTTCCAAAAGTCAGTGACTTTACTGCTCCAGATGTCTGTTAACTGTGGTGCTGGAGAGTGAAGTCTGGATTTGAAGCCTCCCTGTCTCATCTGTGTGGTGTCACATATGTGCTTTTGGTTTTTGGGCCTCAAGGCCTCACCCGTAAAACAGAAATGTCATTTCTCATACTGTGTAGTCATTATTGGAGTCAAATGATGTTAACACGTTTTCCTTTTCTCTTCTACTAGCTGAGACAGAGCTCTGATTCAATGCTCATCAACTTACTATTTGAATGGTCCTGGAGAGCTGACTTTGTTTTAGAGTTCCCCAAATGAAGATGTGGCACCTACCTGCCCTCCACTGGTCCTAGGTAAAAGGGATTAATACAAGTTGGTCACTTCTGTGATGACATAGGAAAATAAGGACCCTGTAAAACCTCACAATAGAGCCACCCTTCCTGTTCTTTCTCATGACATTTTTCTCGTTGTTGGGGACACTTTCATTTGTTCATTGGAAACTCTTGCTTCCATGGCAGGTGACAGACCTCTCTTGACCTTGTCTTTCACCCATTTTCTTCTTTGAGTCATTGATGCTCAGCTGTTTCCTCCGTGTCCACTCCCTTGTTCCATCTTTGCTCCAGTTGCCCGTTGCTTCATAGCAGACTGTCGCCCAAAGCTGAGTGGCTTACAACAGCCGCTGCATTCTGTGCCTGATTGATGAATCAGGAAGGACAAGCCTAGGCGCTTCCTCTTTGACTCACAGAGTTTGTTGGGGGACAGCGGGAGTTGGAGAAGCCACTCTTGAGGCAGCTTTCCTTGCTCACATTGCTTGTGCTCAGGGTCCCTGGGCCTTGTTTGACCAACATGGCTTTTCCTTGGGGGGTGGGGGGGCTCTGCATCTGCCTTGGGCTTGTCTCAGGAGAGTCTCACTCCTTGTTGGAAGGTGGCTTCCTGAAGATGAGAAGTAGAAGCACTTGGGCCAGAGAAGACCTTTTACCATAGCTTGTTTTCCACCATGATCAAAGTAAGCACAGCACTGGACAGAATCAAAGGGAGAGAAATGGCTCCTTGATAAAAGATTTGTGTGCCACTAGTCAGTCAGACTCTCTTATCAACTCATTATTGTTTTCATGTAGTATTTAAACATTATTTTCAAAATTTCCCTTGAACTGTCTGAAGTTTATCCTGGGTGTAGTGGCACCCGCCTTTAATCCCAGCCCTCGGGAGGCAGAGGCAGGCAGATTGCTGTGAGTTCAAGGCCAGCCTCATCTACAAAGCTGGTCCAGGACAGCCAGGGCTACACAGAGAAACCTTGTCTCAAAAAACAAACAAACAAAAATTTTTTTTTCTGAAGTTTTACTAATTTTTTTTTTTTTGTAAATTAAAATCAGGGTCCATATTTGCAGATTTATCTATGTAATTATGGTTATTTACTGAAGAGTGCAGGTGGTAGTATTGTCTATGTGGCACATCTATTAGTCTATTATCAACTGACATTATTGATATTATCAGTTGATAACTGGCAATCAATTTACTATCGATAAACACTCACAAACTGTGTGCTGTAAAGGATTGGTTTTTTGTTTTGTTTTGTTTTTCTTTTTCTTTTGTTTTTTTGTTTTTTCTCTGTGTAGCCTTGGCTGTCCTGGACTCACTTTGTAGACCAGGCTGGCCTTGATCTCACAGCGATCTGCCTGCCTCTGCCTCCCAAGTGCTGGGATCAAAGGCGTGCGCCACCACCGCCCAGAGTGTAAAGGATTGGATAGCACGAGCATATATAATAATACAAATACTCCTACAGTGTACATATAGTAGTCCAATCAGTAGGCAGTCTTTGATCCTAGAGGAGGCAGCTTTTGAACTGAAAATAAAAAGACATGGCCATATTTACTTGGTGTGGCGACAACTCACGAAACTGAGAGAATAACTGATCAAAGACTTGATGAAGCAAGGGAAGAGCTTGTGTGCTGTATGTGGAATGTCAGTGATGTTGTTTGCCTGGTTTTAAAACATGCTGGCAATACACGTCCACAGTGCAGTAGTGGCATGTTAGTTACGGAGTAACCAACTGCCTACTGATTGGACTACTATCTGTACACTGTGAGGACATGTATTTGTGTGTATGTTAATTTTTACATGAGCACTAAAGAGAAATAGCCATTTGTATCCATATATATGTAGCTACGTACTATACTTTTCAATGAATTTATTTAAATACCATAACCTTCAAGTCGGCATATGCAAAACTGAAGAGGCTGCCCAGGGTCTAATTTAGCATATGGAGATATTTTGTGCTGTTCTGCAGTGTATGAGCTTCAGATCCCATTTTCATTTCTCAGGTTATTTTACTTTAGTTCAATAATTGAAAAATTAATTAACAGTGCCATCTGACAGCTCAGAGTGAAAAAATATTAGAAAGGCTTTTAATGAAAGAATGTTTCAAATTTGTTTTTCTTTTTTTTAAGAAAGTTGCCTTAGAAATACTGAAATTAATTCCCTGTGGGAACACCATGCTATATATACCTTTTGTCTTAGTTTGGGTTTTATTGCTGTGAAGAGACACCATGACCCTGGCTACTCTTATAAAGGACAACATTTAACTGGGGCTGGCTTACAGCTTCAGAGATTTAGTTCATTAGCATCATGGTGGGAAGCATGGCAGCATCCACGCAGACATGGTGCTGGAGTGGGAGACGGAATAGCTATATCTTGATTCATAGGTGGCAGGAGACTGTGTGCCACATTGGGTGGAGCTTGAGCAAAGGAGACCCCAAAGCCCACCCCCACAGTGACACACGCCCTTCAACAAGGCCACACCTCCTAATAGTGCCACTCCCTGTGGGTCAAGCATTCAAACACATGAGTCTGTCAGGGCCATTCCTATTCAAACCATCACCCATTCTAGATAAAGAATGGGCAAAAGCATTGTATAGATGTCAGAATTTCGCTTTATAGAGAAACTCATGAGTTCCCATTAAAGAACATGGGATGTGGACTGGGGGGGATGGCTTGGGCACTGTGACTATATTCCTTTAACAACAGATCAAAGTTGGGTTCCTTACTAGGATCCCAGGTCAAGAAGCTCACAACCACCCGCAGCCCCAGCCCTGGAGGTCCAATGCCCTCTTCTGACTTCCACAGCCACTTCAGTCTTATGCATGCACACACACACACACACACACACACACACACACACATGTGTAGATACAACTAAAAATAGACCTTAAGGAAGAAAAGGATGAGATGCGTCTGGGGGAAGGAAGGAGAGGGGTTTTGTGACTACATTACTTTTTTTTTTTTTAAGCTATTTATTTATTATTATGTATACAGAGTGCACCTGCAGGCCAGAAGAGGGCATTGGATCTCATTATAGGTGGTATGAGCTACCAAGTGGTTGCCGGGAATTGAACTCAGGACCTCCAGAAGACCAGTCAGTGCTCATAACCTCTGAGCCATCTCTCTAGCCTGACTACATTACTTTTTACCAAGGACTCTTTCTGATGTCATAATTAAATTTTGGATTTTCCTGTTGGCTGCTTGATTCTTTGTATTATGACATTTCTTGTGTGTAGAGCTCTATAATATTGCCATCGCATTGCAATATTGCTTTGATTTTCATCAGAAATGGTCACTGACTGATAAGCTGGAGAGCAGAGAAAAAGGCTAGGCATGATCAGAGACTATTATTGAATGCCAGATAATAAAGAAAAGGCTTTCTAGTACAATATAATCCTACATTCAATACAGTCTATTGCTTTATAATGATTAATTACAAGAAATATAAATATTTTCAAGCCAATATGTCCCTTAAAAGAAATTATACTTTCATTGTCTTTTGAAAGTTTAGACGTAATTTTCATTTTCATTTATTTTGCTTGCCACTTTTCAAAGATTCCTGGCCACAGCCCAAGACATAGTAGCTGGAAAGCTTGAAGTAGTTAATAATCTGAGATTATATTTCTTCCCTCCTGTTTTTCTTTTATATAGATGCCAAAAGGAAATTAACTGCTTAATTAAATTACACAAATTAGGTGAGTGTTGGTATTACCAGGACTGGTGTTCACTCTGCTAATTGCTTCCAGGTGTTACAATGGTGTTCATCTCAAAGTAGAGCCCCACTCCAAACAGGTGGGACCAGTGGTCGGTCTTAAGGGACCAGACATTTTGGAAATGTGGTCTGTGTGAGGATCATCAGAACACCAGACAACTGGCTGTGCTACTTTACCTTGCTGGATCCTGTTTGGTCCTTTATGGTAAAATGGTGCTCCAGCCTCCATCTGCTGGACCCAGCTTGAGAGTTCTCCATGTGTCCTGGATGCTCAGACAGATCTGACTTGTGAATTAGCAGAAATATGGGTACCCATGCCACTCACTGACTCTAAGAAGATAGTGTTTCCCTTCTGTTCTCTTTTTTGAAACTTCAAACTTGAAACTTTTATTGCAGCGTGTTAACATAATTGTCCTATTTTACTACTGTGGTTAATTTTTTGCTGTGTCTAATTTAAATTAGCTATAAATTAAACTTTATAGCTAGGTATAGGCAAAGTGGTACAAGGTTTGGTAGGAGCCACAGTTCCAACTGTCTGTGGGATGTCTTAGAATGCCCCCTCAGGGAGGAGGGAACTTGGGAGTCCCATCATCTTCCTCTCTGTCACAGTGTTGTAAGGCAGACACTCAGTTAACATAAAGAGCACATGCCTGCTCTCAGAGGAGCGAGTGTGAGCATTGAGAGAATACCCAGCACGTGACAGAGCAGCTCCTTCTGCAAATGTGTGGGAACTTAGCCATTGTAGCTGGCTCAACATGTCTGTCAGTTGATTCAACTGTGACAGCCTTAGAATGGCGTCTCAGGAAGCGTCTGTGCTCCCTTTTCCACATCCCACACACCCTCTGCCATTCCCTACCCTGTTGCCACACCTCTGAGGCAAGCTCAACCAGCCCCGCCTCCAGAACACAGTGCTTTTTTTTTTTTTTTTCTTACCTAGGAGTTCACTTCAGATTCCCCCAGTGTCTAAATCTAAAATGCCTATTTAAGCTGGAATCGCTGTTTTTATGTTGAGAGACTCTGTGGCTAAGACTCTGATTAATGAACACTCTTCTCTCTCACCATTTTAAAAAGTAGAAACTACTTGAACACCCCACAGTATGGGACTAGCTCAATAATTCACGCTGCACCCTTACCTGCGGGGTGTGCTGGAGCTGTCAAAAACAGCGCTTTTGAAAAGTATTGTGTTTTATTTTAAGGGCAAACATACAAAAGAATATTTAAACAAGAGCAAAGATGGTATGTGCTTTTAAATTTTATTTAAACTTTCATGTGTTTCCAAATTTTCTTTATACTTACACTGTTATCAGAAGCAATGATGTTTTTTATTTTCCAAGAACACAATTTCTCTCTGGAAGAGTTATGAGACTAATACAAACTGGAAGACCATGAACAAAGCATTACCGTGTTGAGGGCTATGCACAGGGTATTAGGAGCGCAACCAGGTCCCACACAGGGACAGATTTGATGTGGTTCTCCAAGTCCATGATTCTGCAAAAGTCATTTTCTCTCTAGAAAGGTACAATTAACCAGTGCTTAACCAAATGAAATTCTTCATTTCAAAACTTAGAAATTTTGGGTTTTTTAGGAAAATAACATGAATATATTCATTTTCTTAACAGCTCAGGCCTGGGGCAGCATCTCAGAATCAAGTGCAGTAAACTTCCTAGTTGTAAGGATTGTAAGGCTTCATGGCAACTTTAGCCATCAAAAAGTCCTGCTATGCAGACCACTTGGGTTTCTGGGTGGCATATTACAGATTGTGGACCTCTATCAGCAATGCAGGGCTCAGAGGCTGTGGTGCATGGCACCATGCATTACATGGCCTTGACTTCTTGTTCATCAGCTCTCAGGTGTATGCACCGAGGTGACAAAACTAAACTTCCTATTCTAGCAAAGAATCATATTGTATCTCATACATGCTCTATGAATAAAAGTCATCCAATTCCATGTCTTGAGGACACAAGCCCTGTATAGACTTGTGATAATGTGGTTTGGTTTGCTTGTTTGTTGTTTTTGAGGGGAAATGTCATAAACTCAGTTTTTAAGAAATCAAAAACTATTTGGGTTATTCACGTAAAAGTTTTTTTGTTTGTTTTTGTCATTATTGCTTTGTTTTGCTTTTCAAGACAGGGTTTCTCTGTGTAACCTTGACTGTCCTGGATTCACTTTGTAGACCAGGCTGACTTTGAATTCACAGAGACCCACCTGCCTCTGCCTCCTGAGTGCTGGGATTAAAGGTGTGCACCACCACCACCCAGCCAGAAGTAGTATTAATAGATCTGTGGAAATGCACTTCTTGATCCTTTTTTGTTTTGTTTTGTCTTGTTTTTCAAGACAGGGTTTCTCTGTGTAGCCTTGGCTGTCCTGGACTCTCTTTGTAGACCAGGATGGCTTTGAACTTATAGAGATCCATCTGCCTCCACCTTCCTGAGTGCTGGGATTATAGGCGTGCACCACTGTGCCTGGCTTTCTTGGTTCATTTTAATGTTGTCTCTAGGCTGAACAAGTGACCCAAAGGCTATGGTTTCAGAATACTACTCAGAAGCTGCTGAGTTTATGGATGCGTAGCCAGTCCAGGGATGTTTTGATCTTTCTGTCTTGTCTGGCTCTGTGGCTCTGTTTTAATATGTATTATATACTTACAGCCATATATAATATCTATAAATGCTTCAGTAAATGAAGTAAGTGTGTGCCATATCTTACCTAATATTGTATCCCACTAAGGACAGGGAACAGTTTTGAACAAGTGACAGATAAGCCGTTTGGGGGTCAGACATGATGTCAAGGATGAGTCACTCACAGCCAAGCTTGACAATCTTCTTCCTGAGAAAGCTGAAGAAAGAGAGGACTGGCATCCCCAGTTCTCAATCTGGGCTTTGCCTTTAAGGCCTGTCCCTCTGAGCTCCGTTACATCACCAGGATGGACTAGTCCACTGCTTCATACAGACAGAAGATCTACCGTCAAACCTCACCTATAGAAACAGGCATTTCTCTGTGCTTCTATAATGATAAGTGCACTTCATGCATTCAAGGTCATCAGGTCAACCTTCTCAGGGACCGTTTAACAATCCTTACAGCCTTTTGCCTGCCAGTCTATCACTCAAACAAGCCGAATGTAAAAAACAAACAAACAAACAAACAAACAAACAAAAAAACTGGTCAATTTAACCAGGCCTGGGGGCACAGACGCATCACCCCAGCTATCCAGAGGCCGAGGACAGAGGAACTTATGTTCAAGACCAGCTTGGGCTATATCATGAATTCAGAGATAGCTTAGGTAGCTTTGAGAGGCTCCCTCAAGGTAACAAACATTTTTTTTTTAAACTCACTGGCATTAAAGCTCTTTTTTTTTTTTTAAAGATTTATTTTATTTATTGCATATGAGTGCTTTATCTGCAGAAGAGGGTATCAGATCACATTATAGATGGTTGTGAGCCACCATGTGGTTGCTGGGAATTGAACTCAGGACCTCTGGAAGAGCAGTCAGTGCTCTTACTCTCTGAGCCATCTCTCCAGCCAACAAACATCTTAAAACGAGCTCAGTGGTAAAATACTTGCTCAGCTCGCCTGAGTCCTGAGGTCAATCCCAGGGCCCACTCCATCCCCTCCAAGGCTACAAGGCTAATGTTACCTCTCGTGGGTTCCTTTGGCTTCTGGATGGCATACATAATAAAAACAAGCTCAGCTCTCCAGTAAAGACAGGTGACCCACGAGAGGACACACATACCCCTAGAAGGTGCTTTATCTTAAACTTCCCCTCACTGCCTTCACGAGATGCTGAGCTTCGAGTGTGCTAAGGTAGTGCTCCAGCTTGCTTGCTATGGCTGTGATAACATAGTGACCCAAAAGTAGTGGGGGAAGAAATGGTTTATTTGGCTTTACACAGGCAGACCATGGCCCATCACTGGGAGAAGTCAGAGCAGGAGCAGAGGCAGGAGGCATGGAGGACATGCTGGACCACGATAACCAAAACAGACACATGAGATGTGTGGTGCATGGCTGTGTGGATTAAACAGGAAACACATTATAGAAGGAACTGCCCTTCGTTACTCTGTCGAAGAGGCAATTAGAGCAGAAAGCCACAGGAGAGAAGCCGGTTTGTAAAAGAGCCTAATTAATTATTTAATTAAGACTGTGTTTCCTCGAGGACAGGAAATAATCCAGAGACTGTGAAGTAGTCACCTTCCACCTGGAGACCTGTCTGGGATCCCTGTTGCTTTCACCTTGATCTTGGCCACATGTGGCTGCAGAATTAAAGGCCAACAAATTCTGTAAGTCCTCTCTCTAGCCACATGCCATGAAGAACAAACACGCTTCTGTGCGCATGGCCGTTGAATATTTGTCATCACAACAGAAAACGGACACTAACACATTAGGCGTATCAACGGACACTTTCTTAATGTTTGTTTTTTTTACCGATGGATAGTCACGGAACACAGTGATCAGCTCCGTAAAAGACGGTTCCTTTAAAGTGCTTCATGCTTTTAGAAGATGTGCATTCTCATTAGCGCCTCTCTGGCCCCTCCATTCCTTCCCCTCTCCTCATAATCCACCCCCGCCCCCCCCAAGTCTCACTTCTGTTTTCATGACATATGGTCGTAAATAGATTGATGTATCTGTATAACATTTTAATAGCTTCATAGGACAATTAAACCTAGTAGCTATGAAAACAACTCATTATGAAGACACGTTTATACAAGCAGGTCTGAAGAGTTGGGGTCTTGGCATCAATCTTGTCTTTCTTTTGTTCAGGATAAATTGAGTTAATCAAAGATAATGAGCCTATCTCTAAAGATCTGGCTAGACAAATTTGCCCAAATCAGCCCCATTAAGGAAGGGTTGCTTTCCAAAACTTTCATAGCATTTTAAAGAATTCCATTGAGAAAGACTTCTAAGTACAAAGCGGGAGCGGCTACCCTGCTGTCACTCCCGCCTCTTGAGCAAATGTAGATCTGAGGTCCCAATCAAAGGCCGGCTCCCACAGGGAGATTGTGACAGATAACGTGAGTCACTAACCACAAAGCATAAGATGTGCATTTTCCTGGAGATGAAAGTACCGAGGCTGAGAGCTGTCATTGATGCTTCAGAACGTTCTGGGTAAAATGTTCAAATGGAAGCAACAGTGAAGGAGATTGCCTACTGTGGAGATGTATGACAGAGTTTCAGGCCATGTCCACAAAAATCTACAAAATTGAAAGGTTTGCAAAAAGTGAAAAGTCCCACAGAGAACTGGACTGACAAAGGTCATCTCTTATAGATCAGTTGGAGGCTGAATAGCACTTGCAGGTGGAGAAGTAGGATCCGTTTGCCAAGCATTTGCCCCAAGCCTAGGTTTGCACTGTATTAGAGGGCAGCACCACAATACTACTGTCTTTAAGACTCACCCAACTGTGTATTAATTCATTCATGCAGCCATCAAGTGCTTCCTGGATGCCAGCACTGGAGATGCAGTGCGAATGTGCAATGGCTCCCTGAACTGCTTAAGCTCAGTGGGAAGGAGCAAAAGAACTCAGTGGTGTGCGATAATTGCAGGGTGGTACAAGAAAAACACTCACCCCACAGCGCAGGAGCATTATCAAAAGGAACAAAGAGAAGGGTGGTCCAGGAAGTGGAAATGACATGGTGTTCTGCGATACAAAGACACTTGGGGGTCATGATAGGATAGCTCATGGCAGATGGGGGTACAGACAGAAGCAAGGCCAGACGACCACAGTCTTTGCATAACACATTTGGGAGTTTGGATTTTTATCCTGAATTAATTGAAAAGAAAACATCAACGGGAGTGAAAATGAAAACAAAATCACAATTACAGATTAGGGGAACACTTTGGGGGCAATACGGTATCCTTAAAACAGCAGGTGCTTTGCTTGGGCAAACTACCTCAGAAGTGAAGGTGCATTCTGTCTCCCAAGAGGAGACATGGACTTTTTTTTGTGTGGATTTTTTTTAGAGTTTATTTTTATCTTTTACAGATGAGTGTTTTGCCTGAACACATGCATGTGTGTGTGTGTGTGTATGTGTGTGTGTATGTGTGTGTATGCATGTAGGTATGCATACATGTATGTGTATATGTGTGTATGTGTATGCATGTGTACTGTGTACATGCAGTGGCTGTAGAGGGCAGAGGACCTTGGATCCCCTAGAAAGGGAGATACAGGCTCTTGTGAGCCACCATGTGGGAATAAGAGAAGGGTATTTGCAAGAACAGCACATACTCTTGGCCACTGGGCCTTCTCTCCAGTCCCACATCAATATTTTTAAATGACTGAGCATGGCCTTTCCTCGGCAGTTGTGCCTGAATGAAAGATCACTAACCAGGCTGAAGGTGACGTTAGCGCCAAAGAACTTCTGGGTTTCAGTGAAAGAATGTGTGAGATGTTCTTGTAGTCATTAACTTTCAGGCACACATGTGTCACATGAGAGGACTTTCAGCTTAGATCCAAGAAAAGGCATCAGATGATCAACACCACATTGTCATGGAGATATCAAAACCAACAAACAAAACAAAACAAAACAAAACAAACAAAACCTGAAAAAACAATTTACTGCAATTTCTCCGTGTTCGTCTTGTTCAGATTGCACCAGCACCAAACACACAGGTCTGCTATAGAATCTGCTCTGAATACAATCAGCATTTCTCTTCTAACATAATTTTGTTTCTTCAAATCTAACACTTTTGTTATCATTTTAGGAAAATTAAGTTTAATTTCCTGAACTGTTAGAAAACTTGCAAGCTTGAGTATAAAAAGCATAAACGCTAACTGGAGGTCATGTCACATGCCTTTAATCCAAGAGAGGCAGAGGCAGGCAGATTTCTGTGAGATCGAGGCCAGCCTGGACTATAGAGTGAGTTCCAGGACAGCTGCGGCTACACAGGAAAAACTCTTCTCAAAATAAATAAATAAAAAGCATAAAAATGATGCATACATACCTGCAAAAGTTATCAATATTATCAGTTTTTCATCAACACAGCTCAAGATTTAAAGGATATTTCTGTAAATCAATACAAGTACAGATTCTTTTTTTCACCCTAGTTGAAATACATTATTCTGGCACCCCCTTATCCCAACCACAAATAAATTTTACCTATTATATTAGTTAATTCAGGCTGTCATGAGAAAATATGATAGACTGGGGACTTAAGCAACAGAGATTCATTTTCCTACAACTCTGTGGGATAAGGGACTAGCTTGGTGAGATATTTTTCCCCTCTCTTCTCTCCTCATGGTGGGTTCTTTATAGAGTTTTTTTTGGGGGCTGTTTGGTCTTGTTTGCTTGTTTGTTTGAGACAACCAAGGTTGTATCCTTGGCTGCTCTGGACTCACTTTGTAGCCCAGGCTGGACTTGAACTCATAAAGATCTGCCTGCCTTTGCCTCCCTGAGTGCTGGTGTGTGTCACCATGTCCAGTTTATAGAGAAATCTTTTTAAAAAGATTTTATTTTTATTTTAAAATCATGTGTATATGTATATGTGTACATGTAGATTTGTGCATGTGAATACAGTGCTCATGGAGGGCAGAAGAGGGCACTGAGCCTTATGAAATTGATGTTACATATGATTGTCAGTTGTTCAGTGTGGGTTCTGGGAACCAAACTCGGATCGCAGTGTGCACTCTTTCCGCTGAGCCATCTCCCCAGCTCCACATGCTGGGGTTCTAACGAGAACACTTATCCTGGTTTACACTAGGCTGTCTCCTTATGCAGTGGAAATAGACAGGGGTCTCTTGGTGTCTCCTCTTAGAGAGGCACAAACTCTACCTTGAGAGGCTCACTCAGCTGACCTTATCCAAGCCTACTTACTACATTTCTAGAGACTCTATCTCCAAACACCATCACATTGGTGTTAGGACTCCTATTGTTGAGGGAACGGCAACACTCAGTCGCTGACTGATCTTCCCAACCAAACAGAAATCTCTATTCTTCCCTTCCCACCACGGCACCGTACACTCTCATTACATCACACATTCCTCATGTCAAAACTGGGGACCTGAGGCCATTCTTAATGATTCTTCATTGATAGGATCTGCAGGAAGAAAAGGATAAGAGTTGAGTCTGGGAGACTGAAAGTTGATGTTTCTGATGAGGTTACACATGAAATGGAATGGCATGCTGCTGACTGCTGGGAAGTATCCCACACGGTTCATTAAGTGAACAGGTGTCCATCAGTACTCACACATTTCTATCTTACTGACTCAGGTCTCAGTGACATGTCCCAAGTTGGGAACATGGCTGTCTTTGAAGGTGAAAATTATATTAATAAATTCATAAGGTGACTAGTTTTATTTTAGCTATGCTTTTGCTTATAAACAACAGTCAACCCAAACTGACTATCATTGGCCAGGCATGGTACACAGGCCATTCTAAGAAAGTTCAGTGTATTTAAGCACTTTTTGTGAAAAAAGTTCAAATGGTTATTCAGTTAAAATAAATAAATAAATAAATAAAGAAAGAAAGAAAGAAAGAAAGAAAGAACCAAGAATGAAGAGGAAAAAACGTACAACCATAAAACATGAGGGCAACACATCACAGAAGCAACACAGGCTATATGCTCCTCAGGAGTCTTGACTATCTCTACACGAAGGGAGAGAAGTCACGGGAGAAGGACAGAGCGAGGGCAGAGCGGAGCACAGTACCCTGAACATAGGGGTAGAACTGGATGGGGGAGGGGAGACACAGTAGTTACAGATGGAACTGGTTTTAAGCCTAGGTGACTGGGAAGCAAAGCCGCTCTTGGCTATGATAGGATGAAAGGTGTTTAGGGTGACATAATGGCTCATTTTAATATGCAGGACATTATGTTTGGGTACTGGTGAGATTTCTAGGTTAAAATTATGAGCAGGCACTGGGAGGTGGTCACGAAAGCCTTCAGTACCAGCACTCGGGAGGCAGAGGCAGGAAGACCTCTGTGAGTTCAAGGCCAGCCTGGTCTACAAAATTAGTCCAGGATTACCAAGGCTATACAGAGAAACCCTGTCTTGAAGACGACAACAACAACATCAAACTATGAGCAGGCATTGATCATGGGTTGAAGAGAGAGATCTGTGGGTAGTTTCGAAGAATGATCATGAGAACAAGACTGAAAGTGGGAAGGGACAAAATGGGAGAAAGCACACACATCCAGAGGTACAGAGAAAGATGCTGTCTGGAGAAGAGGAAAATGCAATCAGGAGATGAAGCAAACCAATGCTGTGAGCTAACAGAAGCCAAGAAAGGAAAACGCCACAGCCTCAGACACCGGAAGAAGTGATAAGGCAGACCCTCAACATAGTATTCTAAGAAGTGTAGGTCCAACTTTAAGGTAAAAAACCAGGAGTTATGTAGAGAGTAAGGTCTATACACTGTTTGTATTGGTGAGTTTTAGATGATTTTGAAGTAGGAAGGTAGGCTGATGGTGAAATTCCATATTTGCTTTGCCCTGTGGGTTGCAGAGTGCTTCCTGCATACTCCCTCATCTGATGTGTGTGTGTGTGTGTGTGTGTGTGTGTGTGTGTGTGTGTGTGTGTACAAAGTCAGGGGTTCCTAAACTTGTGCCTTCTTAAGCCCTCCATCTATTATACTATTTTTTCCATTATACTATTAAAGACAGTATTTTATGACCATGTCACTATGAAGACAAATAGAATGTTCTAAAATGATGCTCTATAGCAGTGGGTCTCCTGTGGAACCAACCAAGTGCTGACTATAATTATTTTATATTTTATATTGAAAAAGTATAGACTTTTTTCTTGTTATCACCCAAACAACACACTTAAGCATGAATTTACATAGCATCTTCAACACAGTGTGTTACAAGTGTGTGTAAGGATTATATGCAACTCCCACACCATTTCACAGAGGGTACCGGAGCATCCAAGGAGTTGGGCATCCCAGGGAAGCCCATTGTTCCTGAGTCTCTGAATGTGTCGCAGAGACCGGGGCCATGTTTATGGTTTCTATGATCTTAGACATGTTCTGTTTCTATCACAAAGAACTGCAGGAGGCTGGGCAACCCAAGAGCATGGTGCTGGCATCACAGCTATGGTAGACATGGGAGAGACTCATGCTGCTACATAGCAGGTGAGAGTGCAAGCAAGCACACTCCCGCAGATGGAGGCACTGGGCCAGTTACTTTCTTTACTAGGACTCTACTCTCGATATAACTGACTATAGTTGGTTCTGCCACTATAACTTAATCATTTCTTGGAGGTCCAACCTTTTAATACTGTTCCAAAGACATTAACTTTCAACATGTGCTCTGGAGGGGGCCTCTGACCCCTGTCACCTGGAGATAAGTCAGTGTCCACACGTGTAAAACGTATTTTCATTGAGGGAAGAAATGAGAAAGTGATTTAACGTTAGCTCGGCAGTGGCGGTTCCTACAGCTGCTATTCAGCAATGACTTTCAATTTAAAATACTTTTCAGAGGCAACCAATTAATAAAGTCACTATAAAAACACAGACATTCATTTAATCCAAAGACAACTACTGAAGCACAGTACTATAAACAAAATTAAAACTCAAGAACTATGCAGAAGGCTGTCAAACTGGCAAAATAAATATTTTTCAATAACATCAGAGACTGCTATAATATTGAACAAACACAGCACACCTTCTAAATGATGAAATCCAAATATTTTCTTTTTAAAATTCTGACATTCCAAGAGAGTCTGTTCAAAAATGTGGGCTTGTGCTTAGACCATATTGTTCCTGAGCAGAGCTTATTAACCTATGCGTTTTTCCAGAAACATCTTTTGTAAATAGAAAATTATCTGACAAGATCTTAGGCATGGATAAATATGACTGCACGTAACAAGTTAAAATATAGTCATTTTAGAGGAACAATTTACCTGTGTGCTGAGCTGTTTCTTCTAACACTTCAATGCTTACAATTTAATATCAGAATAAAGTGCAGAAGGCGGCTATTTAGTTCCTGGCATGGAGAAACTGGTTGTTGATGTTATGGTTTTGGAGGCAACCAGACTGACAACCGTGGTCCTAAAATATACATGGCCTATCTGAGCGGGCTTCAGAGTGAATGCAATGAACAGTGTTCAAAGTAGCAAGCAGCATCTTTGTATCGTGTGCATAGAGCTAGAGCTATATGCAGATTAATATCCAGTCATAATTCATATTCACTGTCCTGGGAGGAAATTATACATATGAAGTTATGTTAGTATTTATGGGATAGGCATTTGCCAGAACAGCTCTCAAAGGCTGCATAATGAAAGAGCATTAAAGCTGCCTAAATTAATTAGCCATGACACTGGAATGGCATCCACTAATGGTTCCACTTCCCAGACAGCACGCTCTTTTAATATTTTTTAAAGGAAAACAATCACATTTTCATCCCCCTTTAATGACATTTAGCCACCTGACCAGGAGCGGAGACTTGTCCATACTCCAAAGACAGAAGGAAAGAGAGGTCGCCAACTGGTCACACACTGTTGTTTCTCTCCTCTCCAAGGGCATGGGGCTGCCTCAGCCGTTGACACATCCTGCCACCCTTGGAAACAGGAAACCAGTCTAAAGTTCCAGACTATCTCCAGCCTTACATTACCAGATCGTCAGGCGTTGCCAGACTCTTGTAAATGCCTTTTGCTGATGGAGTGAGTGAAGTCTCCCAGGGAAGGTGAACAGAGAAGGGTATTTGTGTTTGCCTAGGGAAGGACCCGGCTCAGCTTCTAGCCATTGCGGGATGGCTCTGGAGATAAAACAAGCAGATGAGAGAGAGGACACATGGAGTCATCTGGCCCATCTTATATGGATGGGCAGAACTGATGTCTGCCCACAGTTGAACAGCTCAGGTGGAAGGTTGGTGCTAACTATGCAAAGGCATATTAAAGAGAAGCTCCCATGATCCATGCGGTAGACCCACAAGTTGAAATTAATCAACTGGCTGTCCATCAAAGCAGCAGGTTATCTTCTCACATGTCCAGCTTGGGTCACTATCTCACTGGCTAGCCGTGCCAGCAGAGGGCAGCCAGGGAAAGGCGAGGAGCCTTGCTGTAGTCAGAGCTCCCATCTTCTGAACATGTTATGGCAAATTTGCTGGGTTATTTACAGCAGCAGAGGACTTCCTGTTTCAGCTACCACCCCCTTATGTGCATTTATCTTTCTAGTTATCTGGGTCCTCTCTCTCAAAGAATTCATAAGCTGGTTTATGAGAGAAGTGAGGAAAGGGGGGCGGGTCCCAAAGCCAGCCCAGCTAACTCTTGCCAACCAAGGGAAGAGTGGGTTTGTTTGGGGTGCTAAAGCTGGTGATGGTGATGGTAGATACAACCACAGTCTTCCCCGTAGACCCTTAAGTTGTGTTTGTTTAAAAAAAATAAATAAAACTGGACTGTGGGGGAGGCTGGAGAGATGGCTCAGCTGTTAAGAGAACTCACTGCGCTTGCAAAGGTTCTGGGTTCAGTGCTCACCACCCATCTGCTCCATGGGCTCCAGGTACACACGTGGTACACAGACATACACGAAGGTAAAACACTCGTACACATAAAATAAAAAAATAAATCTTATTTTAATTAGAGGAGACTCCACAGATAAAGTTGTTCACCAGGCCTGAGTCTGAGCCCCAGAACCCCTGTGTGGCAGGAACGAATCCACTCTGCGTACGTGTCCTCCAACCTCCATTCTCCTGCTGTAGCACATGCATCCGTATGCACGGTGTGTGCACATGATAATAAGTGGTTTTTTTTTTTTCATTTGATGGAGACAGTGGAAGTGTACGGAGGCTTTTGTCAGTGTTCTCTGAAAAGCATATAGTTAATAAGTAGCTGTGTAATCCTGCATCCTATGAGGGATAACCGTCGTGTAAGATGATGGAAACTTGTATAGGAAGATGTGGGATTATCTGAAAGTGCTGTGCCATCTTATACAAGGGACTTGAGAAACGTCAGATTTTATTCCCTCAGGTGTAGGGAAGTCCTGGAATCAATTTCCAAAGGACCCCAAGAAACTGCAGTACAGTGCAATTGACGCATTTACTGCAGAGTAAGACTCATTGAAGAAGCAGGTGTAATTAAAAAAAAAAAATCTCTTGAACAGGCTGCCGTGATGGGCTAACCAAGGGGACTCATATGTGTCCTGCTAGGCTTTGGTGGACATAAGGAAGGTCTCATTGGCTCTCAGCACCAGGCCTTGGTGGCAGTCAGCCCGAGCAGGGGGCCCGGGGTGGGGTGGGGGTGGGGGTAACGACAGCTCCGGATTGGTTGGCATTCCAAAAGGAAAAAAAATCCCATTCTTTCCATATCACTCATTAAGGTCTGTGTGACAGTGTCGTGAGGAATCCACTGCCCAGAGGTCTTCATCAGATAGATAAACAGGGCTGTGAAATTCACGGCTAAGGAATGTAGGCTGCAAAGGCACTCCCAGCACCAGCTGCTACCTGCACGGCCAAGTGCTGTGGCTGGCGAGGAACCAGCGAGGCATGCTGGAACAGGGAGGGGAGCCGCAGCAGCCAGCCGCCACCCCGCAGGTCTTATTCCTAAAATGAACAGTAATTGCTCCTGGCTTCAGGAATAAAGGAATAATCATCCTTAGCTGAATTATGGATTGCTGTCCTCCCCGCCGCACTCCCCCCCCCCCAAAAAAAAACCTCACTGAACACCAGATTCTGAAAACCTGTTCAGCATCTGAAAATGTGAGAAAATAAGTGTTTCCTGTCAATGTTATTTAAATCTATCCAGGAGCTCTAAGATAGGAGCATATGTGACTGACTAATATGATTAAGTAGACAGGGCTTACCCTTAGCACTAAGGAATTGGACCTCAAGTGTAACTTACCTGAGTTTAACTGGGGAAGATCTGGCTGAAAAGCAGCTCTTTGGTTTTTTATTTTGAAGCTGGGGTTCGATGTTCTTGCTGAAAAGTCTGGACCAAGGCTGCCTGAACTGGCTTTCACTACAGATGGAACTGCTCCTGAAAAATATGGAGGAAGGGGGAGGGGAGGCCACTGTGTTAATATATTCCTGTAGTGGGATTGTCTTTTCTACAGGAAAAAAAAAAAACTCATAAAAATTCATAAAGGAACAGCTGCAAGTTTAAATTATTGTTACAAGAAACTGAAGATGGTTTTAACCTGCAATCGAATAATTAATATTTCTATTTTTATTTGTTTGCCTTTCAAGGACCTAGAGATTGCAAATGCACATACACAATCTCTATTTTCTCTTAAGAACAAGAATAAAAATACCTCACCTTTCAAGTTCCAGTTTCTAAACGATATGTGTTAATTTAGAAAATCTATAACAGACTCCTAACGACCCAGAACTAATTCAAATAAGTCTTACCTGCAGAGCCAAAGCTACAGCGTTTCCCCTTCGGTTGAGCCAAATCAACCCTTTATTCAATAACAGTTTCCTGTGGTTTAATTCAATACTATAAGCCCACATGGTAGTGTCAGCAACCAATTCTACAGAGCAAGAACGAAAGCCCAGCCTCTCGTTCTGCAAGGATTAATGTGATGAAGCCGATGGAATACAGACGGCCTTCCTCAGGTGCTCAAGCAGAGGACATTTCTCTGGAAAGAACAAGGCCTGTTTACACATACTGCGGCCTGTGTTTTCTGCCTCGTTGATTCAAATCAGAAAATTAAGGTGATCGCTGCATCAGAAGTGTTTTGAGCACCACCAGAGAACTGAACTGGGGTCGGGGCTGACAGCAGCGGCGCCCATTCCCACAGCTCAGGCCAGCGACCAGGTGGAAAGCCACACATACACCAGCAACTCAGTACGCAAGTGTCAAGAACATGGGGCCTCAGTGCAATGGAAAATGCCACACAGCCCAAGAGGTAAAGAAACAGCCATGAGCCGCGCTAAGAAGCCAGGACCCTTGCTCTTTGCTGGTGTGGCACACTCAGCCAGTGACCCCCGAGGTGTGGTATTTCCAGGCTCGAAGGACTGTGGTGATTAATGATGTGGTAAGGGAGGAAACAGGAAAGAAAATCAAAATCCTTTCCATAGCAGGGTTACGTGCATCACCACGTAAAACCTTTTGATGTTTATACATGCACTGTAGCAATAAGTTTTAAAGTCTAAAGAGAAAAGCAAAATAGATGGTGCCAACTAACTTTTTTATAAGTAGGAGTCTCACTGGCAAGCCTTCAATCTTCATTCTCAAGGTATGTGTTTCTCACTGCAGGAGATTCTTAGTTATATTTTCTATACTTACAAAATGTGGATGTTTGCCCTGCATGCGAGGGCAGAGTACTGGATATAATCTGAATACAGGAAAACAAAAGAGAGAGGCCAAAAGGGAGTGTGCAATATAAATATGTAGGAAACTGAGGTGTAAAGTCATTGAAAGCAGATGATTATGAAGTCTATGTGGTAAGGTAATGAATATACTTCAACTCAAATATAATACAGATATAAGGCACTCTCAGTTTTCTACATCAAAAGGTAAGATAAGAAAATGTAACAATTACAAAACATAACCTCTTATATGATGCATTTTAAATCATTAACAGCTCATGGGCCTTGAGAAGTAGATTTCTTTCTACCAAAGGTGTGTTGTTTATTTACTTTAATTTTAGGTGTGTGTGCTGAGTGTGCTGGCCGAGTCAGAAGAGGCCTCCAGATCCCTGGAATGGAGTTACAGGCAGCTGTGAACTGGTGTGTCAGTGCTGGGACTAGACTCAGGTCCTGTACAAGAACAGCAAATACCCTCAACTGCTAAACCACCTCTCCAGCCCTTGCTCTGGGTACTTTTTATTGCATTTAATTATTTAATGCAGAGGTCACATGACAGCTTTGCAGGAGTCTGTTATGATTACAAGGGGGGTGGGGGTGGTTACAGACATGGGTCCCAGGGATTGAGCCCAGGTTGTCAGGTTCAGCAATAGGTTCCTTTACTTGCTGAGCTAGAAAATTGCTAAATTCAATTTGCTTTTTAAAAAGAAATATTGTTATACTTCTGCAGAGGGATGCTTGATAAGATTATTTTTGAAATGGGGACTTAGAAAGGCTCTCACTGTGTATCCAGGGCTGAATTTAAGCCACAGAAAGCCTTCTGCTTCAGCCTCCTGAGTGTTGTGGTTACAGATGTGAGTGGCCACATCCGATTGTCACTTTGTAAGACTTTAAGAACACAGCTTAAGTGGTTCCATCTCCCCTGTCTCACGGCCATTGCTCCCCTCCCCCTGCTAACTTCCGGCTGTCCTTTGTCTCCAGTGTGAATTCTAAACAGATCTTGAGGATGATATTGATACCACAACAGTGCATGGTCTCACCCAACCCCACATAAAGAGACATCACGGAACATCGGGCATACAATGACTAGAGAGGAAACTGAGGAAGTTTTCCAGAATTTTTCCAGTAACAACTTCCTCTCATTTCTTTAAAACAAAACAGAATATTCAAAGTAAAGATGGTAAACCTGGTCCTAAGCTCTCCATTCAGAAGCATGATTACAGTGTGCACTTTTGAACAACTCCTAGAGAAGCTGGGAAAGAAGAGCATACATTTATAAAAACACCTTTTCCAGTCTCCAGCTTAATCTAGTAAAGAAGAAAATAAAGCAAAGGGACATTTTTTTTTTTCGAGACAGGGTTTCTCTATGTAGCCTTGACTGTCCTGGACTCACTTTGTAGACCAGGCTGGCCTCAAACTCACAGTCATCCACCTGCCTCTGCCTCCCAAGTGCTGGGATTAAAGGCATGCACCACCATCACCCAGCTGGGACATAATTTTTAAACCAGTAAAAAATATTATTATTATTAAAAAATCCTGGCCATATCCTGAAGGCAACATTTCACAGGTTTCCTCCCATCCCTAGGTTCCCCACTTTCTGGAAGCCCCTTAAACCTTGACAGACTGATAGAGAGGACTCATCCACAGCTTAGCATCAGTTGCCTATAACTCAGAACTTTGACCAGGTATGAGTCTCTGCATTAACCACTACCTACTCCAAAAAGAAGCTTCTTGGCCAAGCTTGAGAACGGCATAAATCTATAGGTGTAAACACAAATATTTAGAATGCAGTTTAAATTTCCAACAAACTCAAAATAAGGAAAAAAAAAAAAGAAATAATAACAACAACAACAACAAAAGAGAACAAAACAAACAGGAGAAAACAAATTTCAAAATGGTGGATATAAACATAATGTCATAATTATATTAAGTATAATTGAACTAAATATATTAATTGAAAGGCAGAGATTATGACATTGAGAAAAGAGATACGAACCAACTCTACAAAGTTCAGCAGAGATGCCTTAAGTACAAAGGTTGAAAGTAATACTACATTAGAAGAGAAAAGAAGTCATTGAAGAGATGGCTCAGTGAATAAAGGCACTGGCTACTGTTCCTCCAGAGGATCAGGGTCTAGTTCCAAGCATTTACATGGCAGCACACAGTGATCTGAAACTCCAGTTCTAGAGGATCTGATGCCATCTTCTGGAGGGCACCAGGCATGCATGTGGTATACATTATATGTTGAGGTGAAACACTTCTACACATGATACAAAATAAATAAATCTTCTAAAAAAATGAAGGGAAGGGGGGTATATTCTGGTATGTTCTATTCTGTTGATATGTCTTTTTATAAATACCATGTATTTGTATGTATGGTCTATACCTCTTTACTCCTAGTGCTGAGGAGTCAGAGGCAGGTGAATCTCTAAGTTCAACGTCAGCCTGATCTACATAGTGAGTTCAAACCTAGCCAGGCCTACACAGTGATACTGTCTCACAAAACAAAATGAATACCGAAGAGTTTTGCATATGAAATCACCTAAGGATATTGCTAAGTTCCAGATATAATAATTAAGTTCATGGTATTAGTTTTGCTTTGTGAGACAGCCCATGAACTGCATGCATGTGCACACACACCCACCCCCACACCCCCACAACCCCCCGAACACAGAGTGTGCACACATGAGTATGCAGGCACAAAACAAAAGGAAGCCAAGCATGCCTAGAGTCAGTTCTCCACACCATTCTTGTGAAACAAGCCGAGAACACAGAAAAACCTTTACAACATGAGCTACCATGCTCAGAAATGTGTGTGACCGAGGCCTCGCATGTCCAGATTCTGAGATACTGGCTCAGTTCTTCGAATCTCTTCTTGTCATTCAGGAGGGTGTAAATGGTCAAATGCCCTGAGGCTGTTGCTTGCCCACTGCCAGGCCTCATTGCTTGAGCCTGGTGGCATGCAACCTCGCATGTCAGCGCCTCCCATGGCATCACCATCATTGCTGTGACCACTGGCCATGGCCACCCTCTGTGTAATGCCGAAGCTACAGGGCCAGTGCTGCTGCACGGCTGGGAATCTTCTTGAGACTTCATCTGCAGCAAAAAGTCTTGCTTCTGAGTTCTTTTTGTTTTGTTTGTTTGCTTGTTTGTTTGTTTGTTTGTTTGTTTGTGACAGGATCTCTCTGTGTAGCCTTGGTTGTGCTGGACTCACTTTATAAACCAGGCTGGCCTCGAACTCATCGCCTGCCTCTGCCTCCCAAGTGCTGGGATTAAAGGCATGTGCCACTGTGCTTGGCACTTCTGAGTTCTTTAAGAGCAGTCTCTGCCTCCTGTGCTTCCTGAGGCTCTCTGCATAGCCATAGAGATGCCCAGAGGGAGGGCATGTTGCTAGAATGTTCAGTGTCCCTTCCTGCTTGCCACGGTTCCCTGCATCATATGTTCTTTGGCCAGATTTCTCACTGTCCACAACTATTGATCAGAGGATTGATCAATCCCCAGTGGTGGCTCTAGTAGAACAAAGATTCATTAAATTAATACAGGCTCACAAAGAACTTCTTTATAAGTATAAAATCCTATTGATTTATAAATAAGAAACTAAGAGTATGAAGCAAACAAATAAATGACTTTAAATTGGCCATTTTGTTTAACAGGAATTCCCTGCTTTAAGAAAGCTGAAATCTAATGGATTTCATTGTGGAAACTTCATTATGTGAATGTTCATTATCTATAAAGCTTACCTGTCTGCTGGACAAATATAGACCAAGGCCACAAAATACCAGGTTCTAGTACCAGAATCTATCCCCAGTGCTCAGAGTATAGGCTGAGCAGGATAGCGGCTCTCATTGCAAACCCAAAAGAGAGACCAGTCGAATTCCGGCCAGTACTGTGTTGGGTAGAAATAAGTAAAACCAATGGACAGAAAGCAGTGGAAGGAAGGCACTTGACTGTGAAATGAGAGTTCTGTCAGAGAGTGACACTGGGCTGAAGGGCATGTGAAGATATGAAAGGACAGTCCAGGCCAGGGGCATATTAGTCCACTCTCTATTACCTCTCAGTGAGCTCCGCCTCTTAGAAGTTCCACACTTCTCACCCTGTGACACTGGGGACGCAAATTTCAATTAAAAAAAAATGTGCAACTCAAATCATTTCTAAGGCACAGCAACCAGTGTCGCTGAAGGGCAATGGCCTGGGGAGTACATCACAAGAAAGGAGACCAGCATAAGAAGTGTTTAAATGTTATTTATTTATTTATTTATTTATTTATTTATTTGTTTGTTTGTTTATTTGATACAGGGTCTCTCTGTGTAGCTTTGGCTGTCCTGGACTTGCTTTGTAGACCAGGCTGGCCTTCAATTCACAACGAACCATCTGCCTCTGCCTCCCATGTGCTGGGATTAAAGGTGTGTGCCACCATGACCTGCCTTTTAAATGTTATTTTTAAAGCAGCGGGGAGACTAGAGGTGAGCAAACTGTAGGATTCCTAGACCCACTCAGGGTATTGAAACCTAAGTCACAGATGGTGTGTCTGTAATCATAGGAAATAAATATGTGTTCTTTTTGATTGCACTCATTAGCTCAGTATGGAATATGAATTCTTGAGCCTCTACATAAAAAAAAAAAAAAAAAAAAAAAACTAGATGACAGTCACTGGTCTCAAAGACCTTCTTTTATAATTTAAGGGACATGATAGGTAAAAAATAAAAGGCCTTCAAAGAGCAAAACATCATTGAGGGGATAAGAAATTGGCAGAGGCCAACAGGCTTTTGACAATAGTTTTTGGCTGGAGTGAAGTCCTCTGGGTTCTTCTATCCTGAATCACCGTGGTACTTCTGAAGAACCAAAGAAACAGCCATCATGACCTGTGTCCCAGTAACACAGGCCACAGCTGCCTGGAGATAGGAATTGGCTCTGCTTCCTCCTGACCACGCCAGACCAAGAAGCCAGAAGGCCCAGAGGAGGCTATCACTTGTTTTTAACAATAGCACCCAAATATTTCTTCTTATCATGTCATCTTATTCTCAATAGTATAGTTATTCTTCTTAGAATCCAGCAGAAGTCACAGCCAAGAAAAAAGGAAGACAGCTAAACAGAATACAGCACAAAGAAGGAATTCGTTTAGGTGGCACTTCTCGGTTTCTTGGGAGAAGGACATTTTGAGCTGAATTTTGGCCACAATGCCAAAAATGAGGAAACCATTCCTCTAGAAAAGAAAGGCGTGGAACAGCCAAGAATGAGAGATGTGAGGCATAGGAGAGGTCATAAAGAGAGAGGTGGCTTGATTTGTCATATCCCCACACTAGGTTATTTTAAAAAGGCTGTATCAGATGTACTCATAAATTACTGAAATCAGATCCTTGGCCTGATTATGTCCAAGATAATTCAAGAAAGACAGCGCTTTTTTTTTTTTTTTTGAAGATTTATTTATTTATAATTATGTATACAGTGTTCTGTCTGCATGTACATCTGCAGGCCAGAAGAGGGCATCAGATCACATTATAGATGGTTGTGAGCCAGCATGTGGTTGCAGGGAACTGAACTCAGGACCTCTGGAAGAGCAGTCAGTGCTCTTAACCTCTGAGCCATCTCTCCAGCCCCAAAACAACTCTTGAAATAATGTTGTTGTCTTTCTCTCTGGTTAAAGTATCAGAAAGAACACTGATTTGAGAGCAAAAAAAATTTTTTTAAGTGACTTTGTTACCTGATTGCCTATAATATGCAAATGATTCTCAAGGAGGAGCTGAACTTGAATTACAGCAATGGATTTCCTTTTGTGGATTCATGAGTATGATTTTTTTCAAGATTTCTTTTTTAAAATTACTTGCATATGTGTGTCTTTCTGTGTATGTGTGTACATGTGAGTGCAGATGCCCATGGATTCCAGAAGAGGGCACTCTGGAGCTGGTGTTACAGGTGGTTGTGAGTGCTGACTGCTGCTCTCAACTGCAAAGCTGCCTCTTCAGTGCCCTAACAGATAGGCTTAAGTATATTTCCAGCTGGGTGCTGCAGATACCATATCCTAAATTCTTCTATATCATCACATTAACCTAGCATGTGTGAAATCCTGGGTTTAATTCCTAGAATGGCTACCAGCCTCATCCTCTAAAACAAACAAACAAACAAACAAACACCAACCAAGCAAACAAACAACACAGGAGAGAATAAAAACATATTGTTAAATATGAAAAGCTTTAGATATTTAGAGAAACTGTAGAAATAATAGTAACACCTATCCAGAGTCCTCATAGATTTAACAATAGTTATTATTTTCCATATACTGACTCAGTATTCTACCCTTACACTGGGGTTTACTTTCTGTGGCTTCACTTATAAACTACCAGCACTGGCCTGAAAATATTAAATGAAAAATTACAGAATTGCCAATTCATAAATTCTAAGTTGCATGCTATTCTGAGCAGTGAAATAGATTCTTGTACCTCATCCTGCCCCACTGTATTATTCAGGGTTCTGTAGAGGAACAGAACTTATAGAATGAATACACACACACGCACACACACACACACACATCTATATCTATACTTATATGTATATCTATACCTGCATAGATGCAGATATATACAGGATGTATTAGAATGACTTACAGGGTGCAGTCCAACTAATCCAACAATGAATGGCCAGCTGGAATGCAGCTGCTCAGTCCACAGGCTGGATGTCTCAGCTGGTCTTCAGTACACACTGAGGCCAGGAAGTAGTGGACCTGCTAGCAAGGTGAGGGCGGGCAAGTGGACAAAGAGAAAAGTTTCCTTCTTCCATGCCCTTACACAGACTTCCAGCAGAAGGTGTGGGCCAGATTAAAGGTGTGTCTTCCTAACTCAAAGATCGGTGTTAGAAGTGTATCTCCCTACTTCAAATTAAGCAAAATCTTTCACAGGTGTGCCTTCCATTTTGGGGCTTTAGTTCCAAATGTAATCAAGTTGACAGCCAAGATCTGTCTGTCTGTCTGTCTGTGTCTCAGTCTCTCTCTCTCTCTCTCTCTCTCTCTCTCTCTCTCTCTCTCTCTCTCACACACACACACACACACACACACATACACACGACAGGATGTAAATAACACTGTACTACATTCTGCATATCCTTTGTGTTTGCTGCCCCCTTAATTCCCTTAAGTAGTGCTCTTATTTATCCGATTGACCATTGAAAAGTTTGTGATCAAATAACCTCTGCCACTGATGCTGGCAGTTGGATATGCTCCATAGAGGGCATAGATGACTCTTTTAGGTAAAAAGATGAATGTTCTCTATTTACTCAACAAAGAGAATGGGCTTGCTAAGATCTGCTGTAAGAACCAAACAGTATGTTTATGCAGACTCAGAACTATCTGTGGATTGAGACTTTCACTGAGGGTGGGGCTTAGAGTGTAACCCTCAAGGTGGGGGTGGCTACTGTATTTGCTCTTGCTCTGTATGTATGTGTGCTTTCGTGCGTGCGTGCATGCATGCGTGTGTGTGGGGGGGGGGCTGTGTGTGTGATACAGAGAGACAGAGAGAGAGAGAGAGAGAGAGAGAGAGAGAGAGAGAGAGAGA
>OU015753.1:96542991-96556724 GCA_907169655.1 Acomys percivali | reverse complement strand
TGTGTGTGTGTGTGTGTGTGTGTCTTTATATTTCCTGCTAAATGTTCAGACTAAAATATATTGCTCCTAAAAATAAGAATTATTGCCAGGTGTGATGGTCATGCCTTTAATCCCAGCACTCGGGAGGCAGAGGCAGGTGGATCGCTGTGAGTTCAAGGCCAGCCTGGTCTACAAAGCAAGTCCAGGACAACTAAGGCTAATATGGAGAGACCCTGTCTCAAAAAACAAAAATAAGAATTATCTTGTATATAACCACAATGCCATTGTTCCAACTGAAGAAGTTAACATTAGTCCTGTTAGCATCATATAATATCCATATCATTTAATTTATAACTCAGGTCCAGACTTTTCTGAGTTGTCCCTAAAACAGTTTTTAGCCATTTGTGTTGAGCTACATCAAGGCTCACACATTATATTTAGCTGTTAAATATCTGGGTCTCTTTTAATCTAGCACAACACAGACACACAGATACACACACAGACACACAGAGATACACACACACGTGGCGACATGACAATGACTTTAACAGTTTTTTGGTTTTTGGTTTGTTTGTTTCTTTTTTTTTTCTTTTCTTTTCTTTTCTTTTTTGTAGAATGTCTTTTATTCAGAATTCCTCTGCAGAGGTTTTTTTGTTTTATGTAATTTGGTTACAATTTTATTTTCTACTACAACAAGAACTCTATATTTGAATTTAGGCATAGAGGCTTCATCATCTCTGGGTTTAACACTTTGGGCAAGAATATTACATAAAATATTCTGTAGACTTTATCTGCATCAACAAGGAAGGCTAGAATGCAATTTAACCAGCTTCGTTGATTCTAATACTGGTCACATCTACAGCCATAACATCCTGAACACGCCCCGTCCCATCTTCTACCCTTCATGTGGTGAGAGTGCAATACCAGATCTCTTTGTGAGCTTTGCCAGGGGAGAGGAGCTGGGGCTTTTCCACTGCAAACTCAGCCCGAGTCAGTGGCGTCACTGGAAGTTTCAATGTGATGACTTCTAAATGTCATTACCCCATCTTCTCTATGAACAAACATCCTCTCATTGATTAAGGGACTCTTCTGAAGGGAAGCAGCTGTCCCATTCTCTTATTTTTCTCTCAGTCACAGAATGATGGTATGTTGAACAGTCACTTTCAATAATGGTAAATGACATCCCTCCTATTTTGCTATCACTGGGGACTCATAGATTTTTTTTTTTTACATTTTTTGTTGTTGATGTTGTTTTACTATCAATGTAAGTGTTCAAATTGTCCAGAATTTGAGAAGCCAGAGGCCTTGAAAGCTAGCTCCTATGTCTTTGTAACACCTCAGAAGTGACCCAGTGTTTCTCTGCTCTCTGACCTACCCTGAACTTAACCCATACTTTTCCTTCTCAGTAGCTGGAATCAACTATTTCGCCAAAGATCTTTTTTTTTTTTTTTTTAAGTAGGTAAAGTTGGACAGAAGATAAGACCTGCTTATTGTTAGAGAGACGTCACTACTCATATGTTCTAGAGCTAGAGTCTGTCTGTCTATCTGTCTGTCTGTCTATCAATATGTACATAAATACGTACTCTTCTCACATATGCATGTATTTTAAAAAATTTTTTATTAATTTATTCTTGTTACATCTCAATGGTTATCCCCTCCCTTGTATCCTCCCATTCTTCCCTCCCTCCCATTTTCCCCTTATTCCCCTCCCCTATGACTGTTTCTGAGGGGGATTAGCTCCCCCTGTATATGCTCATAGGGTATCAAGTCTCTTCTTGGTAACCTGCTATCCTTCCTCTGAGTGCCACCAGGTCTCCCCCTCCAGGGGACATGGTCAAATATGAGGCACCAGAGTTCATGTGAAAGTCATATCCCACTCTCCATTCAACTGTGGAGAATGTTCTGTCCATTGGCTAGATCTGGGTAGGGGTTTAAAGTCTACCACCTGTATTGTCCTTGACTGGTGCCTTAGTTTGAGCGGGACTCCTGGGCCCAAATCTGCCTATCATAATGTTCTACTTGTAGGTTTCTAGGACCCTCTGGATCCTTCTAGTTTGCTATTCTCCCATGCTTCTCTCATCTAGAGTCCCAATAGGATGTCCTCCCCTCTGTCCCAGTTTCCTGGTAAGTGAAGGCTTTCATGGGACACGCCCCTTGGGCTAGTATGCAGATATAAGTGAATATATACCATTTGAGTCTTTCTGCTTCTGGGTTAACTCACTCATTATGATCATTTCTAGCTCAATCCATTTGTCCACAAATTTCGGGATTTCCTTGTTTTTAATAGCTGAGTAGTATTCCATAGTGTATATGTACCACAGTTTCTTTATCCATTCTTCTACTGAGGGACACTTAGGCTGTTTCCATGTTCTGGCTATTATGAATAAGGCTGCTATGAACATGGTTGAGCAAATTTTCTTGTTGTGTGCTGGAGCATCTTCTGGGTATATTCCAAGGAGTGGAATAGCTGGGTCTTTAGGAAGCCCTATTCCCAGTTTTCTGAGATAGCACCAGATAGATTTCCAAAGTGGTTGTACTAGTTTGCATTCCCACCAGCAATGAAGGAGTGTTCCTCTCTTTTTTTTTAATTTTAATTTTTATTATTATTATTATTTTTTTTATTTTTTATTAATTTATTCTTGTTACATCTCTATGGTTATCCCATCCCTTGTATCCTCCCATTCTCCCCTCCCTCCCATTTTCCCCTTATTCCCCTCCCCTATGACTGTTCCTCAGAGGGATTACCTCCCTCTGTATATGCTCATAGGGTATCAAGTCTCTTCTCAGTGACCTGCTGTCCTTCCTCTGAGTGCCACTAGGTCTCCCCCTCCAGGGGACATAGTCAAATGTGAGGCACCAGAGTACATGAGAAAGTCAAATCCCTCTCTCAAGTGTGGAGACTGTCCTGTCCATGGGCTAGATCAGGGTAGGGGTTTAAATTTTACCGCCTGTATTGTCCTTGGCTGGTGCCTTAGTTTGAGCGGGACTCCACATCCTCGCCAGCATGTGGTATTGCTTGAATTTTTGATCTTAGCCATTCTGATGGGTGTAAGATGGAATCTCAGAGTTGTTTTGATTTGATATGCATGTATTTTAATGTAGCCTATATTGATACTTCCGATTCAAATGTAATGCAATAGGTTTTTTTTTTTACATTAGACACTGTTAAGGAAGAGGGAACAGAGTGAGGAATGAGTTAGATGTAAGAGGCAAGGATCAAGAAAGGATCAGGGGGTGACTTCTGGAAACCCTCTCTCAGGAAACAGAGCCAGGATGGGAGGAAGCATCTCTGCTGTTGTCCCACTTGAGACAGGGATGAGAAGACAGGAAGTAAGTCACAGAGTGGGCGCTGCCCTGAGAAGCCTACGTGTCGTGTGTGATGTGCTAGCAGTAAAATTGACCTACTCGGGAACTAATGTCTCAAACTTGTAAAGAGGTAAGACAAAGAGCAACAAAGATGGAGAAATGCAAACTATGCTCAAAGTCGCCAGCAAGAGTCACCTCTGATGCCGAGTTGAGTTTTCCAAATACCATGAACATCTGTACACCTCTGTACCTCAGTTTACTGGTGAAGCCAGACCAGGAGTGTGAGTCATCTGGATAGGAGAAACATTCTAGCAACCCCAAGATAAAACACTGCATTATTTCACCAGCACCACCATTGCCAGGCACTGCAGGCCAATGAATTAAAACAACACACTTTTTCTTATGGTTCTAAATGATGAAAAAAAAAATCAAGTTCGAGGGTGGCGGGCTCCGAGGCGAGGTTCTGTACATGCCAGGCTGTGGTCCCACCGCGCTGTGACCATGGAACTCAGCACTAACTACCTCCGAGAGAAGCTGCAGCGGGACCTGGACGCAGAGCATGTGGAGGTGGAGGACACGACTCTCAACCGTTGCGCGACCAGCTTCCGAGTCCTGGTGGTGTCGGCTAAGTTCGAGGGAAAGCCACTGCTCCAGAGACACCGGCTGGTGAATGAGTGCTTAGCAGAAGAGCTCCCGCACATCCATGCCTTTGAGCAGAAAACTCTGACCCCAGAACAGTGGACCCGAGAGAGGCAGCAATGAGGGGCTCAGGCCTGAACAGCCATTAAATTGTGTATCTGGTCCAAAATAAATAAATAAATAAATAAAATCAAGTTCAAGGTATCAAGAGGTCTGTTTCCTTCTACAATATCTCTCCTTTGCTCATTATGTCTATTTCTTATCTTCCTACATGATTGCCCCTCAGCTTATGTGTGGTCTGTGTCCTAATCTTATTTTGTAAAGATTTTTAAAAATGTGTATGTATGTACGTGTAGAGCTGTGTCTGTGTGGTTGCCTGTCAAACCCTCGGGAGCTGGGCTTACAGGCAGTTGTTAGCCACCTGATATGTGTGCCAGAAAAGGAATTTGGGTCCTCACAAGAGCAGCAAGTGCTCTTAACCACTGAGCCATCTCTCCAACCCTACTCTCTTTTTATAAGGATAGTTGTCTTACTTGATTATTGGTTATCTATATAACCCTGTTTTACCTCGATAACCACTTTAGAGGTTCTGTGTCTAAGTAATGTCCCGTTCTTATGTACTGGGCATTAGAACTTCATCCCGTGACCTTATTGATACAGTGAACACAACTCAGCCTGTAACACATGGGACTGAAAAGGACTATGTGATAAAGTTACATGCCTGAAAAAAATCAGCCCGCCTCTACGGCTGGGTCTCGTTTCTAGGTGGATGAACTGGAGCAGGAATGTTGCCCCACAATAGCTTGAGCAAGTCTGAGTTGCTGACTTAAAACTGAGTCACATGTTCATCCACATTACTATGGTCAATGATGAAGACACACAGACCAAACTGGAGACACTAGAATATGCCCACCCTGTTTCTACCAGTATATTTTTTTTCTAGGCTTTAGACTTCAGTCACTATGCTTAGCTTGCTTTCTGTCAGGGGGTGGCATTTAATCGTTGCCTTTCTCTCTCTCTCTCTCTCTCTCTCTCTCTCTCTCTCTCTCTCTCTTTCAGGACAATTATCTCTATGCTGACTAACTCACTTAACTGTCAAAATGACGTGGGAGTGGCAATGACTGCACCTTACTACAGCCATCATTAAGGAGGGAGAAGTCGAGTTTTGTTAAGGGCCTTAGGAGGCTGGCAGCCTCAGTGATGAGGAAAGCACAGGCTGGGGCTGGTGAATCGACAGGCACAAGGACTGGCTTGGCTTAAGGACGAGGCCAGGCTCACTCTCCTAGTTTCCTCTACTGATGTTCTTTCTGTTTCACCACAGCTAAGTAGCTCTAGGCTTCGTTTTTCTAATTGAAAACTGTTCCTGGAAATAACTTGCCTGCCATGGAAAGTGACAGTACAGTGGTGAAGAAGACAAAGTGTCCAAGCCAGCCGATGTTTGAATCCCAGCTGCATAATTTTTACCATTAAATGCTTGTCTTGTGTCACATTTGTAAAATACCTAAATGTTCTTCAGTGGTGGGATGTAAGTAGTAGCAGTGCCTACCTCACAGAAAGAGCCTGAGGACTTTAACAAGGGAAAATGCTGTTGTAAAACACCAACAGTGTTACATAGCAAGTGCCCCACAAGCAGGAAGTGTTACAACTCAATATAATAACCTCAAACTTGGCAGAATTCAAATTTCCATTCTGATATCTTAAGTAAAGCAAAATAAAATTAGATAGATAGATTAGACATCTTTCTATTTCATAGCAAAGAGGACAATTTTTATAAGACTAGGCAATTGTGAACACAGACCAAAAAAACAAAAAACAAAAAACAAAACAAAACAAAAAAACAACAAACACAAACAACAGCAAAGTAGTCAAAGGGTTTCACACTTTCATTGATTAAAAATCACAGCCTAAGGCAAAAACTCAAATCCCTAAGGCAGTAGACAAGATGCATGGAATAGCTACAGAAAATGAACAGATGCTATCAAATCTACAAGCTCAACCAAACCACAGTGCTAGACAGAAATTTTTAATTATTTTTTTTGATAATTTCATGAGTACTATATTTTTATAACTTCTACCTCTCCCTCCCCTCCTCTTAACTCCTACTGCATACCTGTCATTCACTTTCAAATTCATCACTTTTTCTTCCTTAGTTATTGCATTTAACATACATGTGTCTGTGTCTGTCTGTCTGTCTGTCTTTCTCTGTCTCTGTCTCTGTCTCTCTCTCTCTCTGTGATATACAAATCCGATGGGTCCATTGGTGTTGCTCATATGTACATGTGCTTAGGGATGAAGACTTGGGACTGGACAATCTATCAAGAGGCTTATTCCTGGAGGAGACCTTCTCCGTTTCTCAGCAGCCACTCATTGCCTATTGTTCTTCATCTAAGGATGGGGCCTAGAGACTTCCCGCATCCATGTTGACAAGGCAACAGCTGTTGTCCTGGTTCTTGTCTTGTTTAGGTGGCCATATGGTTAAGATTCCATGGGTGTGGTCCCTGTCATATACAGGAAACACTGTCTCAGTGTATACGTGTTGGCCGTCTGGCTTCATAGTCTTTCTTCCCTCTCTTCTGCGGTACTCTCTAAGTCTTGGGGTGGTTGTGTTGTAGGTGTATCAGCTGGGGTTGGGCACCCCACGGTCAGCTGATGAGCGACACTTATCTTTGGATATAATGCAGATATGCAGTGATACTTTAGGGAAGGGGCAGTAGTAGGTTCTCCTCTGGGGTCCAGAGTGTCACCAGTCATGGTTGATGGGCTAGGATTTAAATGCTAGGGATGAATTTCCTCTTATTGAGCAGCCCTTAAGTTGAATCACATAGTTGTTGGTGTAAGTGCTACTATTGCACCCCAGGGAACACAATTTTTTGGTGTCAAGGCTTTTCCGCTTGGTATTTGTTGGTTGCTTGTCTCCCTTGGCAGTTTGCATAGCCCTTTCATAGACTGAGAGAGAGTCAGTCTCCAGGAGGAGACTTCCAGCTCAATCCCTCTAAGTCCTATGATGTCTTCAGTAATAAGGTCTTGTCTTCAGATTCTGGAAAGCAACCAAGGATAATGCAAGAACATGTAGAGTTTTGGGGTTCTCTTAGTGTCCTCCAACCAATCGCTGCCCATTGCATGACACTAGGGTTTTTGTTAGATAATCTATGACTCTTGGTAAATGCATGTAATATATCTTAGAGTGTGTGTGCATCTGGTTTTTTTTTGTTTTTTTGTTTTTTCTTTTTTGGTTTTTCGAGACAGGGTTTCTCTGCGTAGCCTTGGCTGTCTAGACTCACTTTGTAGACCAGGCTGGCTTCGAACTCACAGCGATCCACCTGCCTCTGCCTCCCGAGTGCTGGGATTAAAGGTGCCACCACCGTCCGGCCTCATCTGTATTCTTATGTAAGCATAAACTACTATTTTCCCTATGGCTTTCTCAAACATTCTTAGTGCTGTCTGCCCTCCTCCTCCCTCTGTGTTGCACTGCGTTCCTCTCTCTGCCCCGTGTTACCCCATTTACTTCTTCATGGCACCTGTGCTCTACCAGTTCCTCATCTAGAACCCACACCATGGTCCCTCTTACACTTTCCTGGGTAAAAGTTTTCATTTCAGGCAAAGGTGGTGTACTTGGTTGGTGAGAGGAGAGCATGGTCTAGCAGTCTCTTGCGAGCTCCTGAAAGTAGATGTGTTTGAGTCAGGTTTTAAAATTTTGTATCAGTAAAAAATGGGCCACAAACCAATAAGGGTGATGAGCTGGATGGTGAAAATTCCATTATCTTTATATTCCGCCCCCCCCCAACGCCCTGCATTTATTCTAAACGGAAAAGTACAAATATTGGAATAAGAAACACTTAAATGACAGAAACAAGAAACTCCAAATGCTAATCCTGCCTAAAGGGCAGAATTTAATTCCATTCTAAACTACTGTGTGTTGGATTAAGAGGAGCGGTTAGGCAAACATTTGAGAAGAAGTAATTACGGTGGCATCTCTCTCGCTCATGCGCCCTTACACATTGTTTACACATCAAGCCCGCAGTGGAGGGAAAGAAAACGCTGTCTGAAACATTCTATTCAGCCACAAGTTCGTCAGATTTACTATTTTTTAAATCATCATCAAAAAAAAGTTTTTTATTCCCATGGTCTTGTTTTGAGTCTATGTTATAGGACGATAAATCACATCTCTAATCTGTTTTTTTTTTTTTTTGGTCTGTTTGTTTGTTTGTTTTTGTGGCTGTGAATTTCCTGCCAAATCTTGGCCATCTAAATGTGGAGGTGTCTAGCCCCTGTGCTTGGTTTTTGAAGTATGTTTAACGTGGGGATGGATGGGAAAGATGAATTTTATTTATTCAGACAACAAATGTTTATGAGACATGTTCTTTCTGCTCAGGACATAGGAGTTCAAGAAGGCTCCCCACATTTGGTGGGCTTGTAGGATGGTGACAGGGAATAGTTATTACAATCTATACTATGCAGTACAATAAAACCTGCCTGGAGTCCAGCAGGGAACTGCAGGAATCCGGATTCATGCTCAGGAAAGTCACGGATGACCTCTGAGTGCCACTGAAGGAATGACTCAAGTGACCCATGGAGGGGAAGCAAGTTAGAGCATAGGGAACTCCATGCCAGAGAGAATGCTTGGGAGAGATCAGACCATGGGAAAGAGAGAATGCCAACAAAGCAGGGTGGTGGCTATGGACGACACAGATGCTGGTACTGTTTAATGTCGTTGTCACTAACGTGATGTTCAGAAAGTTAAACACAAAAGCTGAACTTTGACAGCCTCTCAGAAGAGTTAGTAGTGGATGTTTTATGCATTTCCATCCTTGTTTTACTGATCCAACAAGGGCTAGCAGTCTGCTATTCATGCAATACACTTTTATCAAACACCCAGAAAGCACAAATCAGTGTGAAAGATTAAGGGATTCACTAGACCTGTTTAGTGGCTTAGTTTTCTGGGGGAGACACATAATGTGTGAGTGTTGGGGGTACATCTGGCAGAAGTTACAAGTACTTCAAAAAAGCAGAATTCGTAACCAGGAACATCATCTAAACGTTTTTTTCACACCTCTCTGGTCTGTGTCTCCCGAGCCACAGCCCCTGAATAGCTTGAAAGGGAGAAACTTGCTAGAAATGCCAGTATTATTTTTGCAAGATTTTGCTCAACTCTGGTTATACAGCCAGCAGGTCCGATCCCTTTCCTAAAGACACATGGTAAGATGATGGTAGGGCCCAGGGATGAAGCTGGGTGGGCGGAATGCTTGCTTAGCGTGTGTGAATTCCTAGGTCCAGTCACCAGGTCTGCATAAACCAGGCAACGGTGGCACACGACTGTGATCTCAGCACTTGGGAGCTGGAAGTAGGAGGCTTTTTGTCCACACAGGGAGTTCAAGGTCAGCCCGGGCTACCCACGATCCGGTTTTAAAATAAAACAAAACAAAAAATAAAACAAACAAATAAAATGAAAACACACAAAAAAAATGAAACTGGTTTTTCTAGTGAGAACTCCATCTGACCACGTAGCAGAACGACCTCCCATGAATAAGAGCTCAGCCTTTGTGTGCTATTGCTTAAAGATGACCAACTTCCTACCCATCATGAGGCCCAAGTGTCCTCTCCCCCACCTCGCCATTCCAAGCTCATGTTTCCCTGAATGCTCCTCTCATTACACACTTTGCCGCACGCACTGGGCTCCTGTTCCTAATTATCAGTTGTGTAATTTATTGATAAAGCCAAATATGAGTAAGAAGGAAGGTCTAATTAGACATAGAGTACTCAGTGTCCCAACAAGAAAAACTCCAGGGCTCAAAAAAAAAAAAAAAAAAAAAAAAAAAAGTGATTGCCAATTTTCTTTCTGACATTTCTTCTGTAACTGAAGAAATCAGCATAGTTCTTAATGAGCCAGAAAGTAGACTTCAGAGTCAGGGGATGGCATCCACTAGAGAGACCTGACACGTGCCGTCATGCAGAACCAAAATGTGTCCGACATGCATGGATGATGCTAGTGATGTCCTGAAATGAACATTACAGAGAAGCTGTAGTACGAGTGGGAAGGACCACAAAGCCAGTCACCAAGAGAGGGGGGGGGGTGTAGTGGGCTACGGGCCTATCTGGGAAAGGTGAGGCCATTTTTTTATTTAACAGGACTGATGAGCTAAATAGCTCACTTGTCTAATGCCAAACACTCAAGTTTGGGTACATGAGAGAGGCAACTAAGCTACAGCTTTGAGTAGAGTGTGGACACTTTAATTCTTGTAAGCCGGCCTTGTACTTGTCTTGCCTTTCCTTTTTTTATGAGCCAGGGTCTCATTAGCACTGAATTCACAACTGGGGGCCAGACAGGTCTCAACTCGTAGCAATCTTCCTGCTTTGGCCTCCCAAGTGTGGGATTATAACCAGATGCCCTTGGACCTGGCTTAAACGTTCACTTAGATAGAAACAAAACCACTGTAAGGGTGTGTATACCAACACCATCTCCTCTGTCTACAAATCCAAACACATGTCTAAGTTGACCACTGGCCCAAGGTTAATTGGCAGGAATTGTTCTCTGCACTATAGCAGAAAGCCAAGGCTCAGTGGGCTGAAGTCTTTGAAGATGATAGGACCCAGTGGCAAACACATTGGTTAGTGTCATCAAGTTGTCAGGTGATCCCATGCACAGATGCTGTAGCCTCTGCTCTGATTAGCATATCATGCAACTAAAGGATTAATATTCAGAGGTGCATGTGCCCCCCCCCACACACACACACCACATTATACTCTGTCTCAGAGATAACAAGCCAGCCAGAAGTCTCTCAGGTCTGCAGGAAACAGCACTGAAGACACAGCTTCTGCGTGACGACATAACAGATTGCTATTTATAGCTCGCCATGCATCTACTGGTGTGCACTAGGGTTGTTGGCTGCCAGAGAGTAATTTTAGGGAATAAGCTTCCTGGTGAGCTCAGAGCTTAGCCCTGCCAGTGTCACCATCTTGAGTCAGCGGCAGATAATTCTGTGAAGAATGAGCTAATTTTAGCCATCTGTGGGATCTTTGTAAACACCCCGTAGTGACTCTTTCAGAAGTCAGTGTGAAGTAGCTATCTCTGCCTCATTTTCAGCCCCCAGTAATCTACCAGGGATCTTTTGAGGTGACGTGTTCTTCCAGGAAGTAGCTAGGTGAGAGTCACTGTTTCAGACAGGGGATGCTCAAGATGCTGCCATTGATCCCACAGTCAGAAGGTTTAGTGGATCCTAAAGTGCTGCTTACCTGACTGTTGTTTTGTGACACTCTCAGGGACCCAGAGTTCATGGGGGAAAGGCAAGGAGGGGAAGTGGAGAGTCCTGAGCTAGTAGTTTCTCCTAGCTTTACCCCCAGCACCAGGTGGAGGATGAAATGATGGCTCAGCTCATGAGTCACACCCCCTCTTTCAGTGATGCACACTGGGCTTATAGTTGCACTTTCTCTTATAGTCAGGAGATGATGAAGATACCCTGATGAGTCTCTGAGGAAGAACGGGACCGATGACAGACTACACCCTATTTCACAGAGTGAGAACTGTAGGACCTGGCACTAGGGTTCGTTACCCTGTTTGGAGAATATTTAGGCTCTGGTCAGCATCCCAAAAAGACAGGAAAGAAAAAGGACAAGCTGCGCCTTTCTGAGTTGGATATCAGAAAGGTGGGCAGGCTAGCCAGTTGACCTGCCCAACTAGAATCTCTTAAGGGAGGAAAGAAGGGCGTATCTCCACACAGGGGTACATTCTGCTCTTTCCTGTAACACTGAGACAGGACTGCCTTGCATCCAAGAGCAACCACGGTGCAATACCTCAGCTCACAAATGCAAACGAGGGCCCAATGAGATGCTAAGGTGTGATCCCTAGCACCCACGTAAAAGTGGAAAGAGTCAATTCTCCAAAGTTGTCCTCTGACCTCCAAACATGCAGGGTGGCACACTTCTGCCAGCACCCACACACATATGGATGCACAGTAAGACATAAAGTAAAATAATTTTAGAAACATCTAAATAGAGGGGGGAAATGTGGAAAGCAAGCAAAGGTGCTGAGTTTGGAAGGACACATTCCAGGTCAGGGAACCTGAGCTTGGCTGAGGAGATACTCAACCAGGAGCGAGAAACATCTGACTACTTGCGGAGAAAGCTTTCCAGGGCTTATCTCTTTGCTGAAAACCTTCAGCCCTGGAATGTTTGAAATCTACTCTGCCTGGTCGGAAACAGAGAATGAGAGCATCTCAAATGAATGCATGGGAGGCCAGTAAGGGTGCACAAGAAATGCAGAAGAGGAGGAACTGAGACTGAAGGGGACGAAAATGATGTACACTGTAGGAGAAAGGCAGCTAGTATGAGTTCCAGTGTACATTTTGTATTTCTTGAAGCCTTTAAAAGTATTTTTGAGACTCTTGTTGGGGACAAGACTCTGCTGAAGGAAACTGCATTTAAATGTCTGTTTTCAAAGAAAACACACACCTTGTGTGGAGCTTCATTGTGCTGCTGGGAACGCGACCTCCCTCGGTGAATTCGTCTGTACTGAGGATCCCAGTGTCCTCAGCTCCCCTATAAAACTGCACTGGATTGAATACAGCGAGCCTTTCAGAGCAAGGGACAGGAGGCCACCCTTAGCTGTCTGCTAATGCAAGGCTTGTGTGGCGGTCCCTGTGAACCATGTGGGCAGTGTTCTCTCTCAGGAGCCTAAGAAACCGACCTTTTGAGGAACGCAGTGTTAAGGAATGTCTGGAATCGTTTCCTGGAAACCTGTATGGTCTCCAGTGAAGAATGGGCGAAGCGGTATTACAGAGTTAAGCAAGACTGGTTCAGATCAGAGAGGGATGGAGGAAGTCATTAAGAGGAGGGACAGAGGGATGAGATAGTCCCCTCTCAAGCATGAGATACTGGCTCAAAATTTCTTTCTAGATTCCAGCTGCATCTCACAGATAAACTCACAGCATCCCAGGCTGATGAGAGAGGGGTAGCTCCAAATACTCTATAAATGTTACAAAAAGCAACACCCAGAGATTTTATTTCTTTTTCTTTTTTCTCCCCCACAGGCCTTTACAGTATGTGAATAGTGAGCAGTTAAAATACCAACATATCTTCTGTGTTGTAATTTTACAGTATTCCCAAATGCTATTTGTGGACTCTGGAAGTCATACTTCTGGTTACCTTGTAAAGTTTTTACTATATTTAAAGGTTTATTTATAGCTGGATGCCCATTGTGTGTATAAGGGAACACATTTGACTTGAATGCTTCTTATGTCTCTGAAAGGATAAGCTTGTTACAGAACATGCTATTTTAATAGGCACACGTTCATTTAAAGACTGTTACATACTGCGGCCACTGACTTTGAATATTCTCTTTTTGAATTTTTTTCAAATTCTTTTGTCTGCACTCCATGGTGAGTTGGTGCAGTCAGATGCACAGGTACATACTATTTAAATATCTTGTAAAGGCATACCATGTGTGAATATGCGTGGTAACAAAAATTCATGAAATAAAGTTTACTCTTACCTACTTGATGCATTTTGATATTTTCCAGTCTGTTTTATTATTATTATTTTTAAATAGAAAATTCAAATTGTTACAGTGACTCATTTTATTTCCCTGCCCATTGATAGTTTGCGACTTGGAGTGTGAGAAATTTTGCTCTCCCTGACCCTCTAAATAGCTTCATAGCTGTGTGAAGGAAAGCGTCTTCAGAGGAGACAAACATGGACATGTGTTTGAAGTGACTCAGGAAATGCATAAATGCTACTGAAAAGATTCTGAGTTTTTTATATGTTCCTGTCTTTGTGTGTGTGTGTGTGTGTGTGTGTGTGTGTGTGTGTGTGTGTGT
>OU015753.1:96466881-96542981 GCA_907169655.1 Acomys percivali | reverse complement strand
TGTGTGTGTGTGTGTGTGTGTGTGTGTGTGTGTGTGTGTGTGTGTGTGTATTTCGAGACAGGGTTCTCTTTGTAGCCTTGGCTGTCCTAGACTCACTTTGTAGACCAGGCTAGCCTCAAAGTCACAGAGATCCACCCACCTCTGCCTCCCAAGTGCTGGGACTAAAGGCGTGTGCCACCATAGCCCGGCGTGTTCCCGTCTTATTAAAAATGATATTTTCATTTATTATTTGAGATTTTCGCACACCTATACAGTCTATCCTGATAGTGTTGGTCCCAGTTCTCCTTCTCTAACTCCTCCCTGGATCCCCTCCTCTGGTGGTTTGAATAAAGATGGCCCCGTAGGCTCATACGTTTTCATGCTTAGTCCCCAGTTGATGAGTTGTTCAGGAAGGATTAGGAAGTATGGCCTTGTTGGAGGGGCTGTGCTTCTGCTGTGGGCTTTGAAGTTTCAAAATCCCACTGTCTCTTTACCTGCTGCCTGCAGATCAA
This sequence comes from Acomys percivali, assembly GCA_907169655.1. Lineage (NCBI taxonomy): Eukaryota > Metazoa > Chordata > Mammalia > Rodentia > Muridae > Acomys > Acomys percivali. Next base: position 96,542,490 of record OU015753.1, on the reverse strand, counting down.
GATGTAAAGCTCTCAGCTGCTGCCCCCTAGCCATGCCTTCCTGCTTCCCACTGTGATGAAAGTGGACCAACCTTCCGAAGCTGTAAGCAAGGCCCCCAGCCAAATGCTTTAATTGATAAGAGATGCCTTGGTCATGGTGTCTCTTCACAGCATAGAACAGTAACTAAAACACTCCCCTATCACGTAGCCCTCCTGACTGCATGTCCTTCTTTGAATTACTTTTTAATCTAAGTATTTTTTTTAAGTCCTTGTGTCTGGTTAGCACTACTTGTGTGTGGGGGGGGGTGTGGAGGGGCTCATCCATGGGGGTCTGGCAACAGGCTAGTGGCCACAAACCCCCTAAAAGAAGTGACTCTTCCTCCCCAGAACCTAGTCTGGAGGGGACTTTGAATGTTTGGTTTAAGTGGCTTATGGTCTACATTCTAAAGGCTGTCAACATTGTTTGGGTTTGGTTTGGTTTTTTTCCGACACAGTGTTTCTCTGTGTAACCTTGGCTGTCCTAGAATTCACTCGGTAGACCAGGCTGGCCTCAAACTCAGAAACCCGCCTGCCTCTGCCTCTTGAGTGCTGGGATTAAAGGCATGCACTGCCACTGCCTGGAGAGGCTGTCAACTTTCAAAAGAGACTAGTAATGTACCACTTTTCTTCCTTTTAAATAACATTTTCTATAATATTTCAAACTTAGAAATTATAAGCTATCTCATTTCCCTAGGCTTCTCTAGTACCTCCCTTGTTTTTTTCTTTCATTTTCATTTTTTCTTTTTTTTCATAGAAGATAACGCACTCGTACAGAGCACACAGAATTAAGAGCCAAAGACTAGGTTTAGGAGAGAGCTTCACTCACCGCTTGAGGATGGGCACTTCCTCAAAACTGGTGTTCGAAGGACCTGGAGATGTCACTCAGATGTCTGAGTGCATAAGCCAGGCAGAGTGGACTTGTAACTCCAACACTCAGAGGGCTCTGAAGGGTCCACAGGATCGTAAGTTCAAGGTCATACTCAGCTGTGGAGTTCAAGGCCAACCTGAGACACCCAAGGCCCTGTCTCAAAAAAAAGCCAACAAAGCAATAACAATAATAAATAATAATAACAATAACCCACTTAATATATAAACTTAGCTTTTGAAAAATAATTACCTGAATAGCATAATTATTTAAAAACAAAACAAAACAAACAAACAAACCTCAACTGTGTGGCAACTCTACCTGTGAGAGTGGAAGGTTCTGTAATTTAAAGTCTGGTTCTCCAGTCCTGAGGCTTTTCTTTATCAACAGTGATGGTCTGGTTGGATCCCTAGGATTAAGGACACGGAGAAGAATATTTTTGAAATAGATCATGTTTTTACTTTCACATTTGGTTTATACATGCCAACTTTTGTATGTGGAACTGAATTTAAATGGGTCCTCCCTGTACTTCTTCCTGATGTTGCTGAGTTCATACATTTCATTGAGAGAGTGATTTTACTTTATTATAATTGTTCTTTATTTTTGATAATTTCATATGTACGTACAATGAAATATGACCATATCCACCTCTTCTCATTTCCCTCCTCCAACTCCTTCTATATTTCCCTCAATATATCTTCTTCTCAACTTCATTACTTCCTCCCCCTCCCCCTCCCTTTCCTCCTCCTCCCCCTCCCTCCCCTCCCCCTCCCTTCTGTTCTCCTCCCCCTCCCTTCCCTCCTCCTACCTCTCCCTTCTCTCCTCCTCCTCCCCCTTCCCTCTTCCTCCCTTACCTCTCCCCCTCCCCTCTCCTCTCCTCTTCCCACCCCTCCTCCTCCCCCATCCATAGCTCACTAAATACAGTTAGTGTTTCCCATATGTGTATAGGTATGAAGCATTCCACTGGAGGAGGAAGTACATCTACCAGTAGGAACATCCTCCAAAAGCAAGGATTCTGTCTCCCCAAGAACCTGGGATATCAACTGCTGACAGCTCCTTAGTAAGGGGTGGGGGCTGAAAACCACTTGCTCTTCTATACTGGGATTTTAGTTGGCTTCATTTTATGCAGATAACCAGCTGTGAAAGTGTATGTATGAGAGCCATATTATATTATGTGCAGGAGACAACATTTCACAGCACTCCTCCTCATCCCTCAGCACTTACATTTGTTCTGTGTCCTCTTCCAGGATGTCCCCTGAGTCTTGAGGGGTTTAGGGTGAAGGGAGGTGGTAGGCAGAGATGTTCTATTTAAACCTGAGTGCTCAATCTCTTATTTCAGTGCTTTGACCAGTTAAGCATCTATCTCTACACTGACTGCTGCCCGTGGTTTAAAAAACAAAAAAATGAAAAATTCTCCTCTAACCAAGGTTGAGAGCATCACAGATCTATAGTTATTAAATAGAAATATGTAGAAGGCCATTTAAGGACATAACCACTGAGCAAAAGAACAACAGCTACCGTATGGCCTATAGCCTTGCTAGCCACAGGCTTTATAATCAGTATTACAGTACCAGGCATGGCATGCCATCCAACAGAGCAGGCCTCAAATTCAGTAAGAAAGTGGTTAGTTTTCCCATAACAGTCATGCCACTATTGTACCAGTGGGCACGGCTTGGCTGACAGGTCAGGCACTGTAAGATACCAAGTCCAGAGCCGTGCAAGACTTTTGACACATTTTCTCCCGCAACAGCCTGCACAGGACTTTCTAACATCATAGATGCTAGCCTCTAAGGAGGCTATCTTGAGATTAAAAAACATATGCTAAAACTTCAGAGACAACAACATGGATTCCCAGGGTGTTCTGATTGGCTACGCTTTAAGGATTTCTCTACTGGACCGGATCCTTCCTCAGCAGCTGGTTACATGGAGTTTCTGTACAAACTCCTGCTTCAACCTAGCACGGGAACTCAGGCAAGAATTTCCAATAGGTCCCGCTGTCCTATTCCCAATGGCTTTCTTCACTCATCTTTTCTAACTTTGTCTACCATACTTAGTTGCAAGTGTCTATCAACTCCTGTCTCCTCCCTGGCATCCACAGAGAGCAGCCAGGATAGGGTATCTATCCTGGTACACCTCCAAACTAAGATGGTAGGCTGGCTACATTTTATTTTTTGTTCCATTGAGATATGTCAAGGGAAAGCATATACGCATGAACAAATAGCAAACCAATGACTTGCTCTGACTTGTAGGACCATTTAAGAGTCAACCTTCCCTGTTGGCCTGGCACAGGGTGGGGCAAGTGCCAGGCAGCTATCGGATCACCCTCACCCAAGCCAGAAGGCTGCTCATTTCCAGAAGGCTTCCAGCCAGTGTCTAAGTACAGCCTTAGCTCCATAGGAGGAGCCCTGGGATCTTCGAGAGTGATGCTTGCGAGTTGAAACCGCTGACTTGGCATTTGGAAATGCCTAGAAGCAGCAAATCTGATGATATCCAAAGTCTGAAGAAAAGGGAAAATTCAAGTCTTTTTCTTTTTCTTCTCAAAATTGCTGGTGACAAATATTTCTCTGCTAGCGAAGGAGATAATTTTAGGGGTAAATATTTATAGTTAACATTATTTGGATGTGGTTAATCAGTTAAGACACAAACCAGGAGACTTCAGTGACCACATGCTAAATAGCATTCTTCAGAAATCACAAAAAAATTCTTTAACCGGGTATGCTCAACTCACATCAACTGTCCTGAGTACTTGATTAAGCCATGTGCAGTTATCATGTTAGTGGGTCAAAAGATCAAATGCCAACAGTTTCCTACACTTCAACATAGTGTAATCAGAGACATGACACGTCAGCATTCCAAAAGAGTTAGTGCTGGGTCCTGCTTCTAAGGAAGTCTGCTGGTACATCTGGCCTTTGGCGCGAGCCAAGCACCAAGTAAGAGTACAGAGGCCACACCATTGCCCGGATGCTTTCATGGCATATTCAGATGCATTTCATCCCCAGAAGATGCATGAAGGGAGACAGAGAAAAGGCCGAGTGTGGGAAATGCTGGAAATGATGCCTTTTATCAAGAATTTTATAGTTCTGCGAGTGTAGCTCATAGTTTGTGTGCTGAAGAGTTGGAATGGCTCAACAGTGACGGAAGCTACTGAGCCTTGTGTAAGCGAGTACATTGATTAGACTGATGAAGCATTATTTGAAGGCATGTCTAGTACATGGTTGGCAGTGCTGAGCTAGGAGGATCATCTATGACCTGAGCGTCAAGGGCCTTAGGCCTCTGTCCACCTTCACCACCTAGGCCTGAGTGTCTTACACATCCTAGCCACACAGAGGCCCTGGCAGAGGCCCTCTTAACTCTCATGGCAATCAGGAAGGTACAGAGTTGTATTCTGCACACAGGTTGCGTTCTGCAGATTTTATATTGAATTTTTAGTGCCTGTCACTTATGGTAGGGTGGTACACTGCACGTGCCACATGATCCTATCTTTTGCATGTTGTGTGACACTTCTCACAATGAGCCTGATGTGTGAGTGGACTTGCTTCCATTTCATAGATGGTCTTCAAAATTTTCAAATTTTAGTTCCCAGAGCATAGCTGAGATTAAATGACATCAGTTTGTTCAACTCTTTGGATTGATTGACTTTTGGGGTTTTGAGACACCATCTCACAAGGTAGATCAGATTGGCCTGTGGCTTACTATATTGCTCAGGTTGGCCTCAGACTCACAACAGTCCTCTCAGCCTCTTGCATGCTGGGCTTGCAGGCATGACTCCCATGCCCAGGTAATGCCAATGACTTATTCCTTGTACCATGTTAATAAGATCTGACACTTACATCATGTTTATTATAAGCCAGGCACCGAACACTAATGGATTTAATAAATAATAAGTCCACAGAGGGGCTATTGCTAGCTCTATTTTCTGACTGGGAAAACAAGATGAAATCGAGCAAACTGTCAAGTTTACACAGATGGAGAGAGAGGGGGCTAGAATTCAGATGAAGCTGTGTGGAGCATGGCTGTGCAGCCGGGGAAGGCATGTAGCCGTGCTCAGCCCAGGATTTCCCAAACTCCACTGGCCAGGGAAGCACCGTGTGGAGGCAGCGCCTATGATTACAGCAATCAGCTTCAGCAAACGTGGTTTGGAGTCTCAGGCCTTAACTTCTCTCCTGGCTCTGTCTTACTTCTCCGAGCCCGGTCCTCGTGTTCTCTAACTCCCCCACTCCTGGAGACCCCCCACAGTCTCCATTTTCTCCAGACTGCAGGGTTTCAGCGTCAAAACCCACGGCTTGCACTCTTCTTCCTCAAACCTTATGATGGAATAAAATCAATAGCACGGTGTGCAAAGATTAAGATGAAATAACTTTAGGACAGGAAATAAAATTCTATCTTTTATCTATGTAGAGAAAGGCAACTTTTGTGCTCTGAATATCTGAAAATCCTAAGACACCCAATGATCTTATGGGGTTATGATTCACAGTATGGATGGTAATTCTACGAATGTCTTTTAAAAGGATTGAGTTCGGTGTAAGACACCTTTAATTCCTATGTGGTCTGGGTGGATGAAATCTAATGCTTATCAAGTGTTTCCTATGGGCCAAGCACTCTGGCCTTTACATAGACTGTCTTGTTTCACATATACGTATGGGATGGAGACAGGTGGTGTTCCCATCTTACAGAAGGACAAGACAAGGCACCGAGGGGTGAGGTAATGTGCATCAGGCCTGACTGCTCCACAGCACACACTAGAACCAGAATGTGAAGGGTCAGCCTGGCCTTTTACTGTCCCCAGCTGCTTTAGCTCTTAACACTGGGCTTGCACGACTCCAGCCAAGAGCCCCCACGTTCTAACAGAGTGATCATTTGCTTTTTTTGAAAACCCTCCATTAAAAGGAACATGACATCTACAAATGGTGATCTTTAGGGAACCTTCAAAATCTGTCAACTGGAAATAAGATTCCAGAGGGGGAGACCTGAGAACCCCTAATTGTTCCAAGATGATATGTTGGTCAGCAGATGTGGCTCGTCTTGAAAGAACATTTTTTTGGAAGGTACAGCTGGCATTTAACAAACATGATTTGGGTTCTCGTCCTCACAAAAATCATAGCTGTCCCTTCCCGGGCTGCTGTGAGCTTGTTTTGGTCTCTAGGCTGCAGAAGCCAGTGCTGTGTATTCTTGGAGCGGTCTGCACTCCCTTCCCGGACCAAGTGGGCTGTATTTTTTAGTTTTTCACAGCACTATGGGGATTAACTTACTGTATACAGACAGTGGTGGTGGTGGTGGGGACCACTTTAATCTCCTGAAACAATTTATTTCATGTAAATGTATGGATGTGGAGCGTTGATCTTGCTATGTTACAAGGCTTTGAGAGAAAATCACTAAGAGTTAGTTGTAAATGGGGCTTTCAAAAATTTCCAGAGAGGATCTGAAGAAGTGGCTCGGCAGTTACAAGTTTATACTGTTCCTGGAGAGGACCCATATTGGTTCCTAACAGCTGCGTTGGGTGGCTCCCATCTGCCTGTAACTCCAGCTCCCGTATTCAATGCCTCCTCAGGCATTCACATACTCTCTCCAGTGTACATACCCCCCCCACACACACGCATGCACATAATCAAAAGTAAAGTCTAGAAGAGTCCCAGAAATCTAAAGTTACTGCAGGTTCTGATAGTTGATGGTTTTCTTTAAACCCCACCTCACACTAGACATGGCAGCACAAGCCTGTCATCCTAGCACTGAGAGGGGGGGAAAAGGAGGACTGAAAGTTGGAGGCTAGTCAGAGTCACATAGTGAGACCCTGCCTCAAAAAGCAACAAGCACAACCACAAAACAAAAGGCACCAGTAACAGCACCAACACAAACAGACAAACAACTACCGATGGACTTTTGAGGAGGGAGAAAAGACGAAAACAAAAAGGTAAAGATTACCTTTGGATTTTTCTTAACTTTTTAAACTTATTTGTGTGGGGGGTCAGGCTTGACAGTGACACCTTCCTCCTACTAAGTCACCTCACACATCTATTTATGTATTATTTATTTTGTGTATATGAGGTGGGATGTGGTGAGCCAAGGCTATGGGTTATCTCCTCCTGATGTAGGCTCTTTTACCTCATGCTCTTCAGAGCAGCCGTGCACCTTTAGAAGTGAAGTTACTTTAGGCTTCTTCCCGATTCCGAACTATGAGCAAATCACAAACACATTTGACAACAATATGTTCCTCTTGCGTAAATGCCCCTTCTAGGCCACATACATAATTAAAATCCTGTTGACTCAGGAATACTGTCTCAGAACTGAATGTCCAAACTCCGTAACTTCCTTTTCTAACCAGACAGCACAGCTGCCAAGAGCTCTCAGGCCTCTGCCTCGCCCTCTGTGTATATGATTACACATTACATACGGATAACATATATTTGATTTGCCCACATCTGCCAGGAAAGGTTCCTATGACTGCTTATTTGAACTTTGTTGCTGTATACACACGTGACCAAAACCACAGTGCACCAAAGCAACAGTGGGAACAGTCATAGGCTGGGAGTGGGCACAGTCCGAGATTCTCTTTATCCACGAACACTTAATGCAAGTCTCAAGGCAAAGCAGTGTGCATGTGTGTTTGTGAGGTAAACACCCGCTTAAAGAGAAAGACTACCTTAAAACCTATTGGTGCCCCTGTACAACACACAAGAAAGCCAATTTTTTAAAGGCCTTCAAAACATAGACAGCACAAAATGAAGCAAGCACTCTGGACTTCTCCCCTCGCCCCCCTTACCCTCCTCCCCCACCTTTAGGCAGCGCCAGATTTAAACCAGACATGGAAATCTATGCTATGCTGCAGCCCTCTAGAGAATGAAGTTCCCCGACGACCTTAGAAATTTGTTCCTGTGTCCCTCCCTCTGGGTCATGAAATGCTTACCGTTCTGCCTGAAATCCCTCACGCTCCTGTTTCAGCTTAGGTCCCTCTGTGCTGGCTAAAGAGCACTGCCAGAGGGCTGGAGAGCGCTGCTTATTTACCATACCAAAGTTATGAAAATATTCCCCGTGGAAGTTAAACACACAGCCTGTAGTTGTCAGGATCTCTTTTATTACTGCACAAATGTTTAAATACAAGGACTCTTATTCAATTTCCCAAACTTCTCTGTTCTTCTAGAAGTTCTCAGTGAGATCTTTCCGTCTTTCAAAGCCTTCGCTTAATTATTTTATTACATATCTCTATTTAAGTTACAACTAATTGCATGTGTTAATCTGTACAGGCAACACATTTTTGACTTAGAGACCTTCTTACTTGTACTTAGATTTCTAAGTTGTTTCACGGAGAGGGGAAGAAGGGAAAGAAATAAATCTGAAATTATTTTATTTATTTTGTGTATGTGCCTGTGTGAATGTGTGTGAGGGTGGGGGCATATGAAGGTCCACAGGACAACTTTTTGGGGATCAGTTATGGCCCTGCACCTTGTTTTGGAGAAAGGACTTGGATCATTTCTGCTGCTCTGCAGCATGCGCCATGCTGTCAGCCCACAACAAGTCTAGGTGAACTCGTATCTCCACCTCCCACCTTGCTGTAGGCACCGCGGACTACGAATGACTTCTACCAAATCCGTTTCTGTATGTGTACTTCAGGGATCTTAGGTCAGGTGGTCAGGCTTGAATGGCAAGCACTTAACCAACGAGCGGGTCTTCTCATCCCTCCACCTTACTTTTCAAATCAGAGTTGACCAGTGAGCTCTATCTGTCTCTGCGTCCCCTGTGCTGAGATTGCAGAAGTGTGCCACCATGCCCAAGCATGAGGACTGGAGCTCAGAATGCCAGCAGGCTTGGTGTTCCATCCCTTCATCCCAGCCTTTGGGTCTGCAGAGCCAGGCAAATCCCTAGAGCTCACTAACCAGCTAATCAAACCAAACTGGTACCTAAGGAAGACTTGTAATATGGATCTCTGGCCTCCAAATGCACATGCACACAGCAGACGACGTGAGACACTTTGTCGACTGGTTTAATTGATGTGGGAAGATCCACCCAAAATGTGGGTGGCATCATCCTGTGGGCTGGGAGTAAGATGGGCAAAGTAAGCTGAGTGCGGTCCATCCTCGTCTCTGCTCCCAGGCTGTGAGTACAATGTGACCATCTGTCTCTCACCCCTGCCACTGTGATTGCTCCACCGAGGTGGGACTAACCATGGTATGTTCAGACATGAGAGCCAAAGTCAATCTGGCTTTGCTTGTGCTTGTCAAGTGTTGGTCACAGCAACGGGAACCTAACCAGTAGGAACACTGCGTTCTCCATGCCTCTGGCTGCCGCGCCGGTGAGAACTGAGCTGTCAGACCTCAAGACTGCTGTCTTCCAGTCTACCAAGACTCACCCTGCAAGTCTGCAGTAAGGTGCTGCCTCCAGATTATGACCTCTGTTTCCTTCCAAGGAGGAGTTGTAATCTCCTTTTGAATATTCCTTTTACAATTTAGAAGGCCTTTTAAGGGACAAAAAGAAGACATGCCTTGTCTCTGTGTTGCTGTTGTTGCTACTGTTACTACAAGCAGGGGTGGGGTCACAGCACCTTAAGTGAATTATTGGTAGTTTTTAAATTTTTAAATTTTAAATGGGTTTCATTATCCTATTTCAAAACACTTTTTATTACTATGGGTCTTCCCCTCCACTAATGTCCTTTCACCATCACCAGCCAATCAGAGCCCACTTGAACCCATGAAAGTCTTAAGCATAGTCTTTTAGTGGCAACTCATTTTTCAGTCCCCTCTAGATCACTCCCTGTCTGCTGCGGGGGGCTCCTCTTTCTCTTGACAAGTCCTTAGGTTACCATCTGTGTACCTTCAGGGACACAGAGAAGAGGATCTGCAACATTGTCATTGTCGGCATGTGAACAGCCAGCTCCCCCGCACCTGTCACAGACAAGGCTATTGTTTGTCTTTATTCTGACACTGCCATTAAAAACTTGGACCTCAGGAAGCCGAGCGTTGGTGGCCCGTGCCTTTCATCCCAGCACATGGGAGGCAGAGACAGTTCAAGGCCAGCCTTGTCTACAGAGTTTCAGGATAGGACAGCCAAAGCTATGACAAGGAAATCGTGCCTTGGGGTGACAGGGGTCGGGAGTGAACCTTGAGTTCAGCAGGTAATGGCACACTTGCTGCCAGTCTAAAAGACCTGAGTTCAGTCCCTGGGACACACATGGTGGAAGGAGAGAACCGACTCCTTCAAGTTGTCCTCTGACCTTCCTGTGAGTGCACTTGAGCATGAACACACACGCACACACGCACACACGCACACACGCACACACACACACACACACGCACGCACGCACACACAGAGAGAGAGAGACAGAGACAGAGAGACAGAGAGAGAGAATTATTTCAAAAAGATGTTTTGATCTCTGACCCTAATAGGAAAATAGTTGCTTTTATAGAACTTGATCATACATTGTAGCCTAAGTCTAGAGAATAATGCTCCATGGTTTATGTTTATTTGCTTGTGGGATATGGTAGAATCCTGTGATGACCAGCCACTAAAACTACTCCCTTGCTAATAGATAGATAGACAATAGATAGATAGACAGACAGATGATAGATAGATAGATAGATAGATAGATAGATAGATAGATGATAGACAGACAGACAGATCTCTGTGTGTGAATGCACACACATGCATGTAACTCTATGGAGAAGGTCCTCTCCTTTTACCTATATGTGAGTTTCAAGGATTGTACTACAGTCGCCAAAGCTTCTACTCACCGAGGCATCTTTCTGCACCTTTTCCAAATAGTTTGTTAGTAAGCTGACAACTGAGTAACTGCCTGAAATTTCCCATAACTTACATTTACCATTAATAACAGTCCTGAGATATGTGCACAAGTGTCCCAGGTTTATGACTAGGAGCAGATACTGAGAGCCTGCAAGGTTAAAAACTCTCCTGAGACCACACAGCTGGAAAGTAGCAGCCTCAGGAACTAAACTGACTTCTTATGATCTTAGTGGGCTGACCACTCTGCTTCTCAGACCTATTTCATAGTAAGTGTGACACTGAAGTGTAGCCCAAGCACCCAAGGCCAAGCACCACATTGTCACCCTTGTAGGGTGTATTTTCCAGGAACCAGGAGATACCACAACATTCAAACTCAAAACATCTGAACCTTCTTAGCTCGTACCTCTGCGCCACCCCCTCCCCTGAATCACTCTTCACTGAGTTCTAGGCTGCAACCTTCCTTTTACGCGCTCAGCACAGTTTAAACAAAACCCAAAATTGAGGTGGGGTTGCTGAGAGTGGGACTCAGTGTGAAATTCCTTAGCATTAGTGAGACTCCAGGATTAGTGATCTAGTGCGGACCAATAAGGAAGGAAGAAAGGAAAAAGGAGAGAATGAGAGAGCAGCTCAAATATCCTATTGTTTTAAATGACTGTTGCCACGGATGCAGGATCATGCTGGTGTTAAGTGTCAGCTTGATGTTCCAGACCTACGTGCATCTGTTAGGGGCTGTCTAAGTTACGGTTAGCCTCGGAGGATGTCTGAGATGGAGTTCCTTGATTATCTTTGTTGATGTGTGGAAAGACACCTTAATTTTATGGCCCAAACCATTCCTTAAGCAGAGGACCATAGACTGTATAAAAAGGAAGAGTGGGATGAGCAGTAGCGTGCATGCATAACTTGCCACTTCCCCGATCTGATGGGCTGCAAGCTGAAACTGTGAGCTTAAATAAAGTCCTTTCCCCCAAATTCCTTTGGCCACGGTATTTGATCACAGCACCAGGAAACTAAGGTGCAGGATGAAGTGGAATCTACATAAGGAGGCCAGCGTGCTGAGGCAGATGTGTTCCAGGTGCACACAACACACAAACAGCTGCCTCTGAACCTGTGTTCCAGGAATTCCTGTCACCCCAGACCATGCCCTGAAGCCAATCACTTCCAGAATCATGCGGTCTGGATTTCTGCTAACCTGTGATGGCATAGGTAGGCTGAAGGAGCATCAAAGAACAAAATGCAGACGTCTTTAAGCCACATTGGCAGGAATGACGGCTCTGCTGGGCATCAGGACACCAACTTCCTGCAGGTCTAGTTGCATAAGTAAATATCTTGATCAGGTTTTATATTTACAGAAGTAAAGCTCAGAGTGGAAAAAAAAATCAATATAACATTACGATTTTTTTTTAAAAAGGCTAAATGTCATTAACTCAATACAATCTTATTGTCCAGAGCAAATAGAGAGCCCAAAGCAGAGAAACTTTTCCCCTAGTTGGATGTTGTCTAAGCAAAATGCCTTAAAAAAAAAATCATGATTGAAAATCATGTCTGTCTACCTGGGCATGGTGGCACACACCTGTAATCCCAGCATTTGTGAGGCAGAGGCAGATAGATCTCTGTGAGTTCGAGGCCAGCCTGGTCTACAAAGCAAGTCTAGGATAGCCAAGGCTACACAGAGAAACTCTGTATCAAAACAAAAACAAAAACCCAAAAAACACCCCCACCGCACCCCCCAAAAAAAGGAGGAAAAAGAAAGAAAGAAAATCATGTCTAGAAGCAAGATATATTGGGAATTTTTGAGGCAGCTGCATTGTTTTTCATTTTCATTTTTATATTTTGGTTATTTAGTACTAGAATTATGTTTACAAAAAGGAGATCTGTTATTTACCTCTTGCAAGTTTGTTCATAGGGTCAAGAATGTGTTACACACTGAGACACCTAAAGAACTTCACCTACCCAACATTTCAGGCTCCTCCTTATTCATTTAAGCCAAACAAATCAGATGTCAGAGGGATAAAAAAAAAAAGTGTCTGAATTTTTGTGAAGCCAAGAACTGGACCCAATATCTAGATTTCCACACAAGGATGAGTTGAGGCTAGCATCACTGTATACCAACATGTATACCATGTTCAAGCATGGGCATGAGACATTGCTGGACAGGCACAGAGCCTTGCTTCCTGGGTTTGCTGCCTGCTCAGATGTTACAGGGAGTAAAGAAACAAGATCCATGCGCTGCATTTAGCCTCACGTTTTAAATTAAACAACAACAACAACAACAACAAACAGTTAAACCGTTCTCAGGTCATGCTGTCTGCCATATAGGCAATCTCCTGAGCCATGGCATGGCTGCCAGTGAGCTGCACCGCCATGTTGGTGGTATTGTTCTTCTCTTCGCTCACTCAGACACCAGGAGCCACGTTGGGTGTTGGTTTTATCCAGCCAGCACTAACTAGTTTAGTCAGACTGCCCTCTGTACTAGATGAAGTGCAGAGGGAATTCCTAGCCACCCACTCATCGGGAACCACAAAACCCAACTCTCATCCTGCAAGCCTCGGGGTGGATGGAACACGGCTCCTTTCACCTACCTGAGCACAGTAGCCGACTATCAGGGAATTGCCTGTGGCCTCTGCACATTGCCACACTGTTTACACAGCTGATGGAAGTGTGCCCTCATTGAGGAATTTGGCACTAGAGGACTCCCCTTAAGATTCCCAAAGGGCCTATTCACCCTGTCACACCTACACAGATGCCTGCAGAGATAGCAACAGTGGGGTTCATTTTCTAACTTCCTCTGTACAGGACTGGAATTCTACACGTTTACTTAAAAGGAGGGGGTTGGAGCAGTGCGAAGGGGGAACCGCACAACTTAGCATTATAGGAGGTATTTTTCGAGAAGTATTTTCAGCAAAGTCAACAACCCCCTTCTCCTGCCACTCAAACATTCCTTGGCTTCATCCAACAGCCTAAACTTTGCCTTCCTTCCTTGCAGGCACCAAGCTGAGCCAGATGAGACTCCCAGCAGCTATGAGCCTTTCAAAAGCAGAGAGGGGGAAAAAAAAAACACTCAAATAGAAGAGGGAAGCAGGGGCCGAAAATTCTTCACCTTTAGTAATGTAGAGGCCAACTCTTAGCAGAAGAAAATGCTTAGCCCATGGTTTCATCAGAAAATTAAGACACAGCACAAGGCATAAGGCAAAGGCGAAGTTCCTTGAGGTTGTTTATGTGTTTTCTTTCTAGGTAAGGATCAATTTTTACTCATTCAGTTGCTAAGATGTGTAGAAAGTGGCAGTTCACTATTCATTTTCCCATCTCTCCATGTTGACTGGCAGTTGGTCTTGGCAGCAGTGGGGCCTGCTTCTGTGAGCAGTGAATGCCTCTTTCACTAGGAAAGCCGCTCAGGGAACAACCCTGCATTTGAAAACGAGGCACACACAAGATGTAACTATATCCAGAATGTTCCCTTTCTTAATTTCCTTCCCTCTCCCTAGGACCCTCAGTTTGAATAATTAATGATATTATGTTGCTTAAATACATTCAATGTCAAGGATATTTAAAAAAAAAAAAGAGGTGATGGGGATATGGGCAGATGAAATAGGTAGTCTTGAGTAGCTCCCATTTTTTTGTTTCTAAGGAAACAAAAGGATGTAGGTTTTGATGACAAACTCTGAGTTTGACCAACTTTGCGAAATGACCAGTCATGTGACTTTGGGTAAATCTCTTTCATTTCAATATCCTTATTTATATAGTTTTCTTACTTGTAAGGAAGAGCAAGGGAGCTTCTAAACTTCTAGTGTGGTTGGGTAGACGAATGCTCCATGTTTTAAAGCATACCTACGAATCCTCCAAGTTCATGGTATCGCTTCGCTAGGTCTCGAATGTGTTCTCCCAAAATAATGCGTTGGAAACTTGACTGCTGTGATACCATTGATAGTGTTATCTTGCAGAAGAAATTACCCTTGAGAGTTCTGCTCTCAAGAATAAAAGGCGACCATCTTGGCAGTTACAATAGGAGTCATGGGAGAACATGGCTTCCTTACAGAGGGGGAGCCCAGCCTTCCTCTGGTTCTGTCTTCCCCGCTGACTTTCTGCCATCAGATGGCCCCAAACAATGCCCTTGCCAGATGCCACCATCTTGACATTGAACTTCTTAGTCTCTAGAACTGTGAGTCAAAACATTTGTGTTTATTGTAAACTGCCCGGGATAGGGTTTCAGTTACATCTGAGTAAAGCCGACTAAAACAGTGTTACTGGCTCTTCCAGGAAGACCATGCAAGATAGAAACTAGAGATAAAACTTTTATACAGAAGAGGTCTAAACTGTTAGTGGGCCAGAAACACATGAAAGTTAACATAGCTCTTTAAAAAAAAAAAAAAAAAGTCTAAGCATAGTACATGATCATTTACAGACATGTTTTGTAGGGCGGGGCGGGGGGTGATGTTCTCTTTCAAATACGTGATAATAATCAGGAATTTATTTGAGAAAGTAAGGTAAATCCAGAAAATGGGAATTAAACTAGAAGATGCACCTTATAGGAAAGAGAATATCCGCTTTCGGAGAATCATTATTAAACACTTAAAAGCTCTGAGAAATCCTTCGGGGCTGGATCACACAAAATTAGACAGGTTCTCATCAAGGAAACCTAATTCATTTTGTGAAGTGGAAAGCACCCTAAAATACTAGGGTATTTGGCCTCATTTGTACATAAAGGTTTTCTGGAATTAGTTTCAAACAACAGTCTGAGGTTACAGGTCAGTAAGGCAGTATCTGTACTGTGTGGAATGCTACAAAAGGGGCTCTAAACAAAACATACTATTCTATGCTAACAGTAGCTATACAGTTAATGGTCATCAAATTTTATCATCACCAGAATCTTCTGGAAGACTTGTTAAATGACAGTTGCTGAGCCTCACGCCAAGGTGTCTCATCCAGTAAACTAGTAAGGAAGCCTGAGAATTTACACAGTTGTAAATCCTGCTCACGGCGCCCATGCTACTGTTGGGAGCTATTATAGTGAGCTTAGATCATGAACGTCGAAGATATCTGCCTAACCTCTGTTTCCATATCTAGACCGCGACCTTAACGCACAACTGTCTGAAACTCCAGTGTCAGAACCGACTCTTTCTGTCCTTTATGGGCATGTGTCACATATGTGATGCATAGACATTCATGCAGGCAAAACAAAATAAAAGAAATATTTTTAAAAATCTTTTCATGTGTCACTTTAGAAATGACATAAATTTGGCACTGAAATCTAGAGAGGCACAATAATGTCTGCTCATGGCAAAATTAAATCAATATGTTATACTAAAAAAGATGCAAAATGTTATGTCCCGACCTGCCTTTATTTAATAAGCCCAGAGAAGGATCCAAGCAAGTAAGAAAAAGGTAAGCTTTAGGGGTTGTCCTTGAGCTTGTGTCCTTTTCAGGCCTAGGAAGGCAGGCCACATCTGCTCCCACCTGACCACAGCCAGGGCTGCGCCGGGAACTCTGTTCACCTCTGTCTATGTTACGTAAGGTTGTTCGTGGAAAACATCCCATCTCCCAAGCTCTGAAACCCCATGCAAACAATTTCTCCCAAGAAAGCTGTGCTCTACCCACGGGACATTCTTTAGGGCTTACTGTATGTATAAACTGAGTTCCCCGCCATTATCCACACAGCGTCGGCAAGGATTTTATGAATGTGCGACCTTGGGTTTTAAAAGGAGAACACAGACGTTGACAATGATCTAAACCACCCATGAATGTCAGCCTTTCAGAGAGGAGAATGTTGGTGAAGACTCTGGAAGACGAGACATAGGGTGCTCAGAACTCTGAAACCAGGTGAGAAATCACCAGTTCTAATGGTTGCAGGGGTGTGAGAGACTCTTGATTGAGCTGCTGAGGGTGTCTCTGGGAAAGTTTGTTAGAAATAAACAGTGTTTGTGACTAGAACGCCGCTGCTCTGGGCTATGCTGGTTTTCACTGGCTGCTTTCCCAGGCTTCTTGGTAGCTTTTGCCAACAGAATCACAGCGTCCTCTGAAGAGACTTAAACACCACTGTGCACTGCAGAACCTTGCTGGCCTTTGCTCGCTCAAAGTGTAGGCTTTTCTGGATCAGAAATAAAGGCCAGCACAAGATAAATAATTTTCCTAATTTACTTCTTTCATCGAATGTTGAATGACTACCCATTACATTCTGAGTCTTTGAGAGGCACAGTGGTCCAAAGAGGTAAGAACCGCTTGTTCCTGGAGAGACGTGACGGAGACCACAAGATACTCCTGGTACAGCAGTAGGAAATGGGTTAACAGGAGACAAAGCATTGTGGGAAATAAGAATGCAGCAGCCTTCTATGATGTACTTTCCAGAGGTGACAGGTCAGGTGAATGTTAATGGAATACTGGGGGAGGAGGGTACAGGGAAACTTCTATGCACTGTGAAGGAACATGGTTTGCTCAGAGAATGATGAGAAAACTGACAATTTGAGGATATGCTGGAGGATACATGGCCAAGATTTGGAGTTGACTTGGGAGCTGGAAGGTTCTCAGTGCTGATGATGATCCATACAGTCACTAAGATAAGGGTGGGTGGCATGAAATCCCAGAGGATGAGCAGTTTTACCCAGTGTTCAATCTGAATACACCTGATCAAGTCTTTGCTGAAGGAATGTTTAAGCCCAGTGGTAAATGGCTGGAGCCTAAGCCATCATCTGTGCAACTCAGCTATTTAACAGAAAAGGAGAGAAAGAAAATCAAATCCTTTCTGTCCAGCACAACGTATTACTCCCCTACTGTCTCCATCTGTTTTTCTGTTACTCTAACAAAATTCTAGAGGCTGGAAAGTTCATATAAAATTTGTGGTTGTTGTTTCATGGTTCTAAGGACTAAAGATTTTAAGAACATGGTGCTGACATTCGCCTGGCATCTGCTAAAGGCTGCTGGCTACAAGCCTGTATGCAGAGGACATCACATGGTGAGGCAGACAGAAGAGAGGCTGGCCTTGCTTTCCCTTTTTCTCCTCAAAAAAACCTTTAATAATGGTGGGAGTCCACCGCATGCCGGATGACCTCCCAGGGGCTCTGCCTCCAGATATTGCTGGTACCTCACAGTCTCTAACCCAAGAATTCTGAGTGCCCTGATCTATTCAAAGCGCCTACATCCACTGGTCTCCCTTTTGTCCTAAATTCTCACCTCTCCAGTGCAATCTCATATCATCAAAGCCACCATCTTCAAACAAGCTTCGGAATCTGGTTCCTTGGTGCCCACGGGCTCTAAGCAGTCTAGAATGTTCTACGCATACCTTTGTAAGCTTCTGTGGTTTGCCTTATGGTAGAATAAGATTGTCCCTGCCCAGGTGAGTGTAGTCTGAGAGGCACCTCTTCAGCAAAACCTCCTTAATTCTTCTGCCTTCTGATACCACAGCTCTGATTCCTGTAAAGCCTATCAATTCTGCATTGCGTTTTAGGCCACCCCTGGGAACTCTTTGGTGTGAGTATCTTAGCTGTCTGGAGGGGAAATAAGAAAGAAGAGACATGAGGCAAGAAGCTTCACTTTTGGGTAGACACATAAATGACCCCTAGACAAGAATTGGGTATCTGGAGACAGATGGGGCCAATGTGGGATGCTGTCTATTCCACAGACAGATTTTATAATATCTCCCAAGGTCTTCTACAGTGTGGCCTTCCATCAAGAAAGGAACCTAAAAATCTGTCCCATGGAATCACAGGTGGTCTTAGGATGTTTTTGTAACCAAGGGAGTCCTGTGGAGGCCATGCTACAGTGCTAGTGAGACTGTAGCAGGAGACACTAGGAAACCTTTTCCTTGTCATCTAGGTGTCACTGCTCTGGGAGTAGTGAGCTACCATGCATGATTGTCACCAGAGTGTGTGGCGATAAAGAATCTGTGCTGAGATCTGCGAGAGAGGTCCATGTGAGCCCACACTTCCAGCTGTCCCTATTGGGGTCCCAATCCACATCTCATCCAGCCCACTGGCAGAGGTCAGTATCAGGAAGAGGGGGAAATGACTCAAGTGGTTTGGTTAACTACCCGGCTGCAGGATCCATAACATGCAATTGGTACTTACTGCTTTAAGTGGCTAAATTTAGGGACAACATGTTCTGTAAAAGTTAGTATTGGAAGGGGTTCCTGACCCTGCCTCTCATTCCTAAAACTCCTGAAAAAGTCAAGATTACTCAACAACTCAGGATTAAAACTGACATTCCTCATCTCCCCCAAATGCCCATGGGGTAGTAGAGTGCTCATGGAGCACGCTTAAGGTTCGATCCCCAACACTACACTAGCATGGTTGGTTCATGCTTCCAGTCCCAGGGCTTGGGCGATGAAGGTAAAAGGCTCAGAAATTCAAGGCCACCCTTGGCTACATATGGAAGTTTGAGGTCCGCCCAGGCTTTAGACTATATCTCAAAACAAAACAAAAGAGAAGCAAATGAATAGCTTGTACTTTTTTGAGAACCATCAATTGACTTCTTATGATCTGACTGTAAATACTAGACCAGAAGAGGCTTGTTGGGAGCCCAGAGTAACAAAGGGGTGCATCACTCATCTGACCAGGCACAGCCACTTATGTTAGGTTGCAGAAGCTAACAGCACCTGTAAACGCACAGATCCAACAGGTGGGAGGAATGAATAGGTTCATTATGGATGGAAAACCAGAAAGGGTAGAGAGTGGACAAATATTTGTTGCTGTGATTGATAGAATCCAGGAACTGTCAGCAATAATGATGGCTTTGCTCATACCCAAGGGTCACAGGTGCCACAGCCTGATACAATTTGGACATGCTCCCGCACCCGCTTCCTCAAGGACTTTTAGTTAGAGTGCTCAGAGACTGCAGGGATGGAGCCAGCCTGCTGGCCTCTGGAAGGGGATTTTCTAAGGATTCTGATCACCGTCAGGCCTACTGTGGATGGTTATGCTTGTTGCTTGCATAATATTTACATTCCTCCTCTCCCATTCTGTGGAACTCACTATCTAAATGTTAGTACCTGTGGTCCCCTGATGGTTCTGCAACCTTTCCCAGAGTACCATATGAAATATGACTCTCTCCTGAGCTGACAAAGCTTCTTTTACCTAGGGCCACACTTAACAATCTTCTCATGCTGATTTGAATTTACTAAAGCCTGAGGGAAAGGCTGACTGAAGACCTGGAAAGAGACGGTGAGATTTCGGATCACTTGAACCATTTCTTCCTCCTGGGAGAGGAGATCAGTATCATGGCCTGAATTTTCAGAAGACCTTTAGCATCTTACCTGTGAGATGTTTGGGAAGCCGTTGTCCTGTTGAAGAACACACTTCCGGTTAGGGTTTTACAAGAGTACGATTTTTTTGTCACCTTCAAATGACTGGGAATTTCCTCCAGGTGATTATCATTCTCCCTCCCCCTCCAGAACTAACTGTAAAATATTCAAGATCCTAATTGTGTGTGTTTCCTCATTGAACCATTAGGACTCTGCCTCTGGGAGGAGACTCTCCTCAATCTCTGTGCTTCTCAGACATTTGTAAACTACACCGCAACTAAAACGCTTGAGCAAAAGGCTCTTTGCCTTGAATGGAAACAAATGGGAGAATTAGCTTCAGAGGCAGACAGGACCAATAGTTTCCAGGTGGTGCTGGCTTGGTGATCCTAATGAGGACTGACTGATTGCCTGCCTAGCAAGGGCTGGGGTTAGAGGGCTCTCTGCCACCCTTGCCCACCAAAAGGCCTCACCGTGCCTACTGAACCACCTCTGCAGTCACAGGCATTCCTCAATACTCTAGACTAACTGGATGGTAATATTATAGATGTTAACTATTCTGTTACGCAGACTAAGGTCAGTTTATCAACAGACACAATGATATTTAAATGTTTGCGAAGAATTGCAAATCACCTGTAAGCATCCTACTATGCTCAGTTGTACAATGAGCCGCAGCCAAGTCAGAGGACCCAAGGGGCCTCGCTTCTCTGTGTTCATCTGCAGCCTTGTCCTCCACGTCCCTTGGGGCAGGATCTGGGTATGATTCATCGCCAAGCTGTCTGTGCCTTGCACACTGGAGCAACACTGTAAATAGTTTTAGATTGAATGAAAAGGAACCTCCTTTAAAGCTGGGTGTAGTGGCGCATGCCTTTAATCCCAGTACTCCCCGGAAGTAGAGGCAGGCGGATTTCTGTGAGTACACAGCCAGCCTGGTCTACAGAGTGAGTTCCAGGACAGCCAGGGCCACACAGGGAGATCCTATCTCAAAAAAAAAAAAAAAAAAAAAGCCAAGAATAAGAAGGGGAAGGAGAAGGAGACACAGAGGCCTCCTTGTATAGGAAGGAGTGGGATCGTCTTGAAAGTACAGGCTGGGCCTCTGACAACAGCACGAGTTGGGAACCCTTTGTACAACGCTGTGTACTGGGCAACAATTCAGTACATTCACTATGTCATGGCCAAATGCCAGTAATCTTGTCTTAGTATTGAGGAAATTCACCTTTAGAGAAACTATGGGATTCATCCCAGATGGGCTACTTCCCCCGGTTGTGGAGTTAGACAATGAAAATACAGGCACGTACTATACCAATTTACCAAAATCACACAGGTGGCTCAAGTTCTTTAGCTTATCTTGTTTTGCTCATAGCTGTACCACAGGAGAGGAAGCGAGACAGCACATCCAAGCAATCTGTCTCTTTGCCAGGCCACACGCTTACAGAACTCAGAGTAGCTGACGGCGTTGACATGGCTGAACACACCAATTGAATTTCTTACGCAAGCACCAAATGCTGTGTTTGGCTTTTGCAAATATCCTTAACCATTGGGTACAGCTCAGAAAGACAACAAAATGCTGACTTAAAATGTAGCACAAATCTGGGCAGTGGTAGCACATGCCTTTAGTCCCAGCCCTCCGGAGGCAGAGGCAGGCAGATTGCTATGAGTTTGAGGCCACCCTGGCCTACAGATCGAGTCCAGGACAGCCAAGATAACATAGAGAAACCCCGTCTCAACAGCCCCCGCTCCCCCGCCCAAATGTAGCACAAAGACTGGTAGATTAGGAAGCTGAAAATCAGAGAGTCTTCATCAAAGATGTTTAGACCTTCCTGGTCATGCAAGCAATGTGGCAGTAAAGTAAAATCTCCATCATGTTCAGTATCTCGACTTGTTTTAAATTATTCTATAGATCACTTAAAACAACTGATATCCGCACCCCCATTTCTGCCACAGGACTGTGGATATCTGAGGAATCGGCAGTAGAGTGGTCAGGGCCACTGGTTTCTTCTCCCCTTCTCTTGGGAACCAAAGCCAAAGAGGCTCCTCGTCACTGCTGGCTGCTTTGATCGCTTGCTTTCTATTTTTAGAACTCTTCTGTCCAACATCCTCTGCCCCACTGCTGTGACCTTTCATGACACACTTCTCCTGGTGGTTATTTTGAGATCATATTCCTTTCCCAAAGTATTACTGCAGCTAGAATCAATGTATGAGGTAGATCAACACAAGTCCTTGCTTGACAAAGCACCCAAAGCACATGTTATCACAGGAGGGTGAGTGAACTGTGGTACAAAAGACAGGCACATCATGCATATTTTTAGTCATCAAAGCATTCTAGAAGGACCGCTCAATCAATTAGATACCATGAGACAGCTTTATCTAGGTACAGATCTGGACATGTGATATGAGGTAATGTGGCCAACACAGATAAAGGCCCATTAAAAAAAAAGTGTGTGTGTGTGTGTGTGTGTGTGTGTGTGTGTGTGTGTGTATGTGTGTGTGTGTGTGTATAAGAGAGAGAGGCTTAGGAGATACAGAAAGAATAGGAGTAACCATAAAGAAGATAATAGAACTTATTATTTTGAGTTCATTTTTCTTACCTCATTTCTCCCTAAGTCCATAAACTATGCATAATAATAAGTTTATTTTTTATTTAAATAATTTATTCAGATTACATCTCAGTTGTTATCCCCTCACTTGTATCTTCCTGTTTCTCCCCTCTTTCCCCTCTCTCTTTCACCCTATTCACCTCCCCTAGGTCTGTGACAGAACGGGGACCTCCTCCCCCATCATATGATCATAGCCTATCAGGTCTCATCCTGGTAGCCTGCTTCTCCTTCCTCTGAGTGTCACCAGGCCTCCCCAGCAAGGGGAAGTGGTGAAATAGGGGGCACCAGAGTTCATGTCAGAGTCAGTGCCTGCTCTCCACACAACTGTGGAGAACGCACTGTCTATAGGCTAGAGACTGACCATGCTTTGACTCTTAGTAGTCCACAGACAAGTATTTCTGCACAAAACATTTTAAAGTAGAATAAGAATAATAGAAATAAGACAGGCATTTAGATTCAGGACAAACCTGTCTTCAATGAAGAGACAGGAATTGCTTTTTGTGTTTGTCACTACCTCCTGTGTTATACACAGTGTTAGCCAGACAGCTACATTAATTAGAAAAGAAATATACAACAATGAAAGTCACTATGTATTGAGCACTTGGTATTATGTATATGTAATAAGAACTATTTTATAAGTTCTATATAAATTATGTCATGGGATACTGGCAAACACACAATGACATATGATCTTGTATCCTTTTTGGGAAAAACTACTGAAGTACAGAGAGACTAGAAACCATGGCCAAGGTCAAACAGATGCCTATGGTTTACAACAAAGAGCTTTGAAGTCATACTAAAAATAGTATAAAAGGGAACCAGCAAGATGCTTCAGGAATAAAAAGTGCTTGATGTGCAAGTGCAATGGCCTGAGTTCAATCCCAGACCCATGTAAAGTCTACAAAGTTGATGATTGAGCTATATATGCACTGTGGCATGTGCACCCCGACACAACAAACACACATAGGGATAATAAAGCTTAAAAACTAAAAATGACATAGAAGTTATACAGAAAGAAAGTATTATGAAAATAAATTCTTGATCCACATAGAACATTTTGCCTTACTTTTTATTCAATTAATTGGGTTGAGAGCTATCCCCCAAGTCATTGGTCTTAAAATTTTTAAACTTATTAGTATATAACGATACCCAGGAGATGTACTAGAATTTAACAAGATCAGTGCTGGAATGGACGTTGCAAAGTGAACAATCTTCAAAATTGTTGGTAGCATCTTGTGCTAAAATGCTGTAATCTGGAAACCAGTTTCATATTATATACCAGCATTAATAAAATGATCCATACTTGTTCAGCGATGGAAGACACCAGAAAAGCATGTTTAGACTTGTGTTCTCAGTGAAATCACCCTGAACACCTACTGTAGGTTGTATGACTCCTGCTGCTGTAGTGGACACCTCAGTGACATCTGGAGCCATTGGGCAGTACCGTGGCTGCCAGCTATTTCGTGAATGAATGCTCTCCTGGTCCTGGGCAAGAAAACTCTTTTAGAAATTGAGTTTTGAGTCGGTCAGGCTGATCTGCGTGTTAGCCAACACCTGACAAAATAAAGAACATAACTACTGAAAAACAAAAACCAAACCAAACCAGACAAAAAAACCCAAACCTCAATGAAAAGACATGCATAGTTTCCAATATAAAACATGAAGTGTGCCAGGAAGCAAGACATTCTGGTCTAGAACAAGGAAAAAAGTCAACCAATAGTAAGAGACCTAGAAATAGCAACAAAAGTGATAATGAAAGTTGGCAGTAAAGCAATTGTCACCTGCAGGTGCAAATAAGAAAGAAAAACCTAGCCAGGTGTGATGGTACACGCCTTTAATTCCAGCACTCAGGAGGCAGAGGCAGGTGGATCGATGTGAGTTTGAGGCCAGCCTGGTCTACAAAGTGAGTCCATGACAGCCAAGGTCACACAGAGAAATGCTGTCTCGAGAAACTCTGTCTCCAAAAAACAAAACAAACAAACAAAAAACGAGAGAGAGACAGAGAGAGACAGAGAGAGAGAGACAGAGAGACAGAGAGAGACAGAGAGAAGAGAAGAAAAGAAAAGAAAAACCTAAGACAAAATTAATTGGGAACTGAGGAAAACCAACTACAGCCTTTAAAGATGGAGAATGCACTGTCTGAAGCAAAAGTTTTGTTGGGTGAATTTAAGAACAAATGAAACACTGCAGACAAATTATCACTTATTTTGAAGATATAGAATATCAGATACATGAAGTATACACTGATGAAAATATTTTTTAAGTCACCAAGACTTTTTGACTTAAGGAACAAAGCTGAAAGCATATGTGAAACAGAATTCATCAAAATTTCAAAAGTATGGTGAAAAACTTCCAAAATTGTTCCAAGTTGTAAATCCACATATCAAAGATTCTCAATGAAGTTCAGCAATGTAGAAATAAATTGAGATTAAAACACATAACTACAGAAACACAGGTATAAAGTATCAAAAACAACCAGAGGAAAAAATATAACTAAGGGTAACAGAAAGAGGCATGACAGCTGACTTCTGTCAGGAATATGCAAGCCAAGGATGATGGAACACTTCAAGGCACAGGACAGAGGTGTCAACCTGGATGTCTACACCCGCTACAAAAGCTTCAGAAATTAAGGCAAACTTACATTAAGATCAGAACAGAACATCATTGGCATACCTAAACTGTAAGAAATGTTCTAGAAAGTTCTTTCAGAAAAAAAGGAAACAAGCCTCTGCCTGTTCAGTAGAAATTTGGGTCCACATAAAGAGAATCATAAATATGCGAGGAAATTGGAAACACTGCCTTACTGTTTTAAGTTTTCTTTAAAATATAATGCTGGGCGAGGTAGTGCACACCTGTAATCCCAGCACCTTTAATCCCAACGCTAGGGAGGCAATGGCAGGTGGATCTCTGTGAGTTCTCAACCAGCCTGGTCTACAAAGTGAGTCCAGGATAGCCAAAGCTACACAGAGGAATGTTGTCTCAAAAAACAAAAACAAAAACAAAGATAATGTACTGAAAGAAAAATAATTTCAGAAAATTGTGGCATTGATACCACATAAAGAATTAAAATAAATAATACCATATCACAGATGGATTTTGTTGTTGATGTTGTTTTTTCACCTCTGAGCCTGGTGGCCTAAGTTCAAGTCCAGGGACTCACATGTGGGAGAATTGATCCACAGAATGACCTCTGACCTCCATATTTCATATGTGTGCCAAGACACACATGTGGCAGGTGCATGCGTGTGCACACACACACACACAGACACACACAGACACACACACACACACACATTAAATAAGAAGGCAATAAAATGAAAAACCAAAATGTACTTCCTAAGTACCAGAACGATAGTAAATACATTGGATTGTAGTTATTCATGGAAACTAATGTAATGTTGAAAGAGAATTGATTCAGAGAGATAACAAATGTAGAGAATGTTGTAAGAAAACAACCTGACAGTTAGGGAGAAAGCTTTGGCTCTGTCCTGTCAGGAGTGATGCGTTTGCAGACATGACACGGACCTTCCTGATGGGTCCTTCTCTTCTTTGTTCTTCCCTTTTCCAGTTCCTGCTTCCCCCCCTTTCCACACATTTGCGAAGGATCCAATAACTGCATTATGTTACATATTAGGATTTTTGTTCTCTCAAGGTGGTTGCTGGGAAGAAGGTCACATTCAGAAGTAAAGTCACATTTAAAATTAAACTTGGATGTAGAATTGAAATATTCCAGCATATTAAATATAATGAAGGTGACCTCAGAATTGCCTTCTATGATAAAAAGTCTGTGTGTCTACCCATGGGCATAACCAAGTATGCATTGTTACCAAAAGGAAAGCCATCGTAGAATGTAGGAACTTTTTTAAGAACCCTTTTCTAATGTTGATGTTGGGACTGATGAAATCATCTTGTGGAACTAAACTTCACTGAATGTCAGTAGATCAAGTAAGCAATTATTTTTGTGGCTTTTCCTTTTAAAACGAGATATAAGTGGAGCCAAAGGTGAAGCTGCCTCTCTGACAGAGCCGCTTCCAATCCCTCCACACATGGAAGCTGTAATTGACTTCCCCTTTTTATCCATAGGCAAGAGGCTAAAAGAGCATCATGAGCTCCGTGTGGGGAAGCACACCTGTAATGCCAGTACTTGGCAAGCCATTTCAGGAAGATTATTATAAGTTCAAGGCCAAAGTGGGCTACATAACAACATCCTGTCTTAAAATTAAGAAACAAGCAAACAAAACAAAGAGAAAGAAAGAAAGAAAGAAAGAAAGAAAGAAAGAAAGAAAGAAGAGGTACCATGTCAACTAATTACTATATTTTCCCAGTTTGAACTTCTCCTTTTTGTTTATTTTTCTTTGTTTTGTGAGACAGGGCTTCTCTGTGTAGTCTTGGCTGTCCTGGAACTTGCTCTGTAGATCAGGCTGGCCTCAAACTCATAGAGGTCTGTTTGCCCCTGCCTCGCCAGGTTAAAGATGATCACCACCATCACCTGGCCAGCCAGTTTGAACTTCTAATTTCAATTTTTTTTTTCTGGTCTAAGACAGAAAAAAGTTTTAGTTTTACAAAGTGAGAAGTGTTTTTACAAAGGGACTTGGAGCATAGCCCAGTTGGCAGAGTATTGGCCTAGCTTACTTACATACAGCCCGCGGGTCAGTCCTCAGCAACACTAAGAGATTGTGATGGCACATACATGTAATTTCAGCACATGGGAGGAAGAGGCAGGAAGGATAGGCGTTTGAGATCATCTTTAGCTACATAGTGAGTTTGAGGAAGGCCAGGGCTACATAAGAACTTATCTGAGAAGGGTAGGAAGAAGGAAGAAGAGGAGAAAGGGGGAGAAGGAAGGAAAGAGAGGAGAAAGAGCTGATTTGAAAACTAATATGCCCAGGGACAGGACAGTCTCCACAGTTGAGTGGAGAGTGGAGAGTGGGGACTGACTTTCATACAAACTCGGCTGCACCATATTTGACCATGTCCCCTGGATAGGGAGACCTGGTGGCCCTCAGAGGAAGGATAGCAGGCTACTAAGAAGAGACTTGATACCCTATGAGCATATACAGGGGGAGGTAATCCCTCTCAGGAACAGTCATAGGGGAAGGAAATAAGGGGAAAATGGGAGGGAGGGAAGAATGGGAGGATACAAGGGATGGGATAACCATTGAGATGTAATATGAATGAATTAATTAAAAATGATAATTAAGAAAAAAGAAAATTAATATGACTCTTAGAAACACTTGAGAATATTTCAAAGTAGATGAAATACAAGTGGGGTGTTTTCTCAATCCCCTCTCTCAAAACATTTTTTTTGGTTTTTCTACTTATTATTTAAGACAAATGTTTGTTATGGGTTGAATTATGTTTCCTCAAAAGAACTAAAATCCTAGTGTCTTGAACCTGGACATAAGATATTACTTAGAAATAAGATGCTTTTTTAAAAAAGTTAATAGATATTGATTTACATTCAGAATTTTAGACTCACCAAAATAGGAAAGATGTTTTCTTCAAAGTTGCCAAATACAAGTAGCCCAAACACTATGAATGTAACATTAATATAATTCCAATTCCTGATTGTTTCATGGTTCTTCTTGCTTTATGTAGTTTATTTTATCATATAAATGTATATGTAAACAAGAAAGAAAGAAAGAAAAGAAAAGAAGATGCTTTGTGGTCTTGGTATGAAATGTCTCCCATCTGGTGTATTTGAACCCTTGATCAACTGGTGAGTGTGTTCTGGAAGGTTGTGGAATATTTTGAGCATGAGCTCTCATTAGCCACGGGGGAAAGGCTCAAGGGTTCTAGGCTGGCCCTGGGTCAGTTGAGTTCTCTGGTTGCTGGGTCTTTCCTCATAACAAGAAGGTGCCACAAGTTCCCTGCACTCTGCAGTGCCTTTATGATCTTATCCATAAGCCAAAATAAATCTTTCCCCCACTTGGTAGCTTGTGGTCAGGTGTCTGTTCACAGCAACAGGAAAGCAATGAAGTTTGCAGATGTTGCTAAGTTAAGATGAGCTCATACTTGGTTGGAGTAGATTCTAATTCAAAGAATGATCCACTTTCAAAAAGAAACTTGGTTTCAGGTAGACGTGAAGACAGGGAGAGAACAGGCAGCCAGTGGTCACCAGCAAACATTAGAAGCTGTAAGAGCTAAAGATGGGTCATTTCCCAGAATCCTTGGAAGCAACATGGCCACTGATACCCAGATTTCAGAACTCTAGCCTATGGAACTGGGTTCATTTCATTTGAGGCTTATGGTGCCAGAGGGTAGTCAAGCCCATGACCATCATGGCAGGAAAATGATTTATAAGTTGCCGTGATAATGGAGTCTCTTCATGACAATAGAAAAGTGACTAAGATAATTTAATACTCAAATATGAAAATACAATCTAAGACGAGGAGAAAAAAACTAACAAAGACAGATTCATAAATTACACACATGATAGAATTAGGGATAAACACTAATTAAATACTATCCCTATATTCTATATATGCACCAAGGTCAGGGAACTATTAAATAGCAATACAGAAGATATTTTAAAAGATCTGACTCAAGCTTTTAGAGTTGAAGGCAGGTGTGGTGCTCCATGCTGATAATTTTAGCACTTGAGAGGCTGAGTCAGAAGAATCAAAAATTTGAGGCTAGCTTGTACTAAAAATGTAAGAAGGAAAGAAAGAAAGATGAGGGAGTTGTCTTCTAAGCTTCAAAGTGTAATGTCTGAGAAGAAGAGCAAAGCGGCAGGGATGGAAAGCAGATTACAAACCTGTCATTTAAAAGTGCTGATGAGGAACCAGGAAGAAGGCTCACCGGGTGAAGCACTTGTGACAGGCGCATGAGGATCTGGGCTCCAGTCCCCAAAACTCAAGGAAAGTCTGACAATAGCACACGTCTATAACCCCAGTGTGCCTGTGGCAAAACAGGAAGCAGAGGCAGGAGAATTCCTGCCACCAAGCCTGGAACACATAGCAGTGAACGCTGACAACAAGAAAAAGAGACCCTGCCTCAAGCAAGGTGGAAATGGAGCACCGGCACCCAAGACTGCCATCTGACCTTCAAATGCATGCCACTGTGAGTGCATTCACAGACATGAACATTTGTATACATTCTGCTCTTACACACACACACACACACACACACACACACACACACACACACACGTTAAAAGGTTGATGAACTTGAAGACATAGCATTAAAAGTGTCCAGAATAAAACAGAGCTTAAGGCTACAGAGATGGCTAGTGGATAAAGTTGCCTGATGCAAGTCAGGTTATCTAAGTTGGATCCTGGGACCCACATAGCGCTTAAAGTTCTCCTGACCGCCACATGAACACTGTGGCAGGCAGGTGTGAACACACAGACACAGACACACAAGCTACATACACGCATACACATGCAGAGCATATACATATACACAAAATAAATAAAAACATAGTAATAACATATGAACTAAAAGTAAAATAGACATTGTACCATATGTTTGTGAAAACTTCAAGTAACTTGATATACATACTTCTAGAGTCTGGAAAACCCAATAGTAAAAAAAAATAATAATTATATTTAAAGAAATAATGGCTGAACTGTTTTCCATACATGATGACAAATTTAAAATCCTAAGTGCAGGAAACATGCAGAAGACTCAACCAAGGCATGTCACATTCAAGTTGGTTAGGAATGAGTAGAACAAACATTCTTGAAAGCCACAGAAAACATACAGTATGGAGTGACGAGCTGATTCTCAAGTGGCAGCATTTGGAACAGTGTTATTTCAGAAACACCAGTCAAGAACACGGTGGCAACGTCTTTACATAGAGAAGAAGAAACAAACAAAACATCCTGTCCATGTAGAACACGATATTCCAGGGAAACTGTCTTCCAAGAGTAAAGGAGAAATGTATAAATGCATGTTGGGAACTGACAAAGATCAGTAGTTTAGTTAACTAAGGTATTTTCTACCTTTCATGTGACCTGAGATGCCACTGTTGGAGGAAGCAGGTGACAGCTCATGGCTGACAGTGCTCTGTGCTATTTTGTAAGTTCTGCAACTCCGGAGAATATCAAAATTAAAGGTTTAAAAAATAAAATTAAGCAAAGCTTTTTGCAGATGCAGAGGAAGTGGAAAAAGTTCATCCCCAGTACACCCTGAGAAGAGGTGAAATGAAAATAATATTCAAACTAAAATGAATGGCGACATTTCAGAAGCACCAATATTCAAACTAAAATAATGAAGGGCACCAGAGATGTCATATTCGTGGGTAAATATAAAACTTTCGTTTTAGACATCTGTCTGAGAAAGTTGACAGTTTAATGCTAAGATATTAGTGCTGTGTCATGAAATATGATGTTACATACATGGAAATAGAACATGTAACAAAAATTACACAGGATAGAAAGGGAGGTGTGCTGGTGGGGGTCACTGTACTACATACAAAGTAATGTAATATCTGATAGTGGATTAATTTAAATTTATTCTATAAATTCTAAACCATGGAAATGAAGCATCAGCCTCAAAATTCCAACCCAGGAAAGAACAAACAAGTGGGAGAAAAGAAAAAAGAACAAAAGGAGCAAATGAGAAACAGATAAGGATGACAAATGGATTTAAACTGTACCTTAGAGCCACATTTGGTGATAATAGTCTGAGAAACTCAATTTAGAAGTAAAAGATGTCACTTGGACCTAAAAGACAAATTTCAATAGCAACAACCAACCAACTTTATAACCAACCAAAACAAAACTTTATGAAAATTCATACAAGTGGGAAATAAAATAACAAAAAAATATCATATAAGCAAAAATGATCACTAGAGATAAAGAATGTGCTTAGATTCGTGAAGCTAATTTTTCAGGGGAAAAGAACCCCCATATGATCATCTGTTCATGTATGTATACATGTACACATGTGTGTATGACATACACATATATGGAGATGTATTTTCTTCTTCTACAAGGGATTAGTTTATATCTGTTTGGAGACTGAGGTGGTCCATGACCTGTGGATGGCAAACTGGAGATCCAGCAGAGCTGATGGTTACATCTCCAGTCCAGAGCTTAGATTCTGAAAGGATGCTTAAGTCTGAAGGCTTATGGAAAAAGAAAAAAACCAACACTAAACAGGAAGCAACAGTGTACCCCTCTTCAAAAGCACTTGGGCAGGAGGAATTTCTTATTTTTTCCCCCAGAGGGACGGCCATGTTTCAAGGTCTTCCACAGACTGCATAAGACCCACCTACACCAGAGAGAACGGAATGCTCTAGTCAGCATGCGAATGATAAGATCATCTGAAATCACCTCTGACACATGCCACATGGTGTCTGGCCACATATCTGGCACCTGTGGTGTATAGTCAGGGTGACTCATGAAACCAACGAAGAGTCACTTCATAATTATAGTCAGTGTAGTCAAAGGATATAGCGACCCCCGATCAGCCTACAACAGCGTGAGGTAGAACATGGTGTTCTGGGTCTTCTTAGTCCATGATGCTCATGGGGCTGAAGCAAGAGGGTTCTCTGAATGGGGCCCATGGGCAGCCTGGGTAACAGCAAGACTCTGTCTCTTTAAAGTAAATACACTCAGGAAATGGAGACAGGAAGGCCAGTAGCCCAAGGTTATCCTGTGCTATAAAGCTTGTTTGAGGCTGTCCTGGACTACATGAGACTCTGTCTCAAGCAAACAGATTGACAGACAGACAGATAAATAAATACAACGTGGCATCTCTGTATTAATGATAAAATGAGACTTAAATTCAGAAAGCATTGTCATTGACTGAAAAAAAGAAGATACACTAATAACAGTAAAATGTTTAAAGTGAGCGATGCCATTAGGTAGGTACAAGTCAATGCTTATGCACCTCTTAGCACCTCATGAGTGGAGTCAGACTGCACTAAACATAGGCTGGAGGTGAGGCTTATTCGGATGCATCAGGCAAAGAAAAATAAATCAGGCAAAGTTGATCACAAATGGAGATTAAACAAAGTCACAACTGAGATGGAGACTCCCAATGCTCCACCTTAGTTAGGTAGATTTGCTTTAGAATAGGTAGGCAGAAGATGGGTGAGGGCAAAACCCACCATGAGCCAGAACGCCAGATCCCAAACAGCGTAACTGGTGTGCTCTTCAGATAGACTTTCCTTTCAGCTCTAAAATGAGTCTCAAAAATGCAAAACAATTCAAGTCATGCATACTTTATTTCCTGATCGCAAGGAATTCAAGCTACCAACAATAAAAGAATAATACCTGGAGAATATGTAACTCACTAAATACTAAATACCACTTCTAAATAATGAGTCAAAAATAAATTTACAAAGAAACTAGAAAGTCTTTTGAGCAGAATAAAATGAAAGCACGGTATATCAGAAATTGAGGGATATCACCAGGAGGGTGGCTCATGACTTTAATCCCAGCACTGAGGAGGCTGAGGCAGGTGACTCTCTGAGTTAGAGGCTAGCCTAGCGAACTCCAGGACAGCCAGGACTATATAGAGAAACCCTGTCTCAAAACAAGACAAAAGTTGGGGGAGGCAATTAAAACAGGAGTCGAGTGATATTTGCCACAATAATTAGAGACAGAGCTGGGGAGAGATTCAATGGCCAGTGTGCTTACTAAGCTTGCACGAAGTCCTGGTTTGATTCATAACTGAACTGGGTGTGGTGATGGACTCCTGTGATCCCAGCACTCTGGACGTGGAGGGGGAGAATCAGAAGTTTATCATTATCCTTGACTACACAGCAAGTTCAAAGCCAGCCTGGGCTCCATGCAAGCGTGTCTGAAAACACAAAACTCAATAGAAATAAAGGGGACTTATGTCAGTAAGGCCCAATTTCCACATTAAGACATTTTAAAAAAGAAGATAGACCCAAAGTAAACGGAAGAAAGGAAAGCAAGCAAGCTAGATATCAAATTTTTAAAAAATGATGGAAGACTCCTGCCATCAAATGATGTGGAACCATGGAGGTCAACCCTCTTAGCCAACAGGCTGTCCCTTGTCCACTTGTGCTGAGATAAGGCTTCTAATCACTGGGACCATCTTTCTTCAGCAGAAATGTAGGGTTCTTTCACATCCATTTTAAGTAAAGCCACGAGTAACAGAAGGCCACCAAGCTATGGCCAGGACACTAGAAGATAGAATTTCCTTCCCCCAAGCTATAGACAGTAGGAAGCTGGGCTATTTACCAAGGAAAGTGGAGGGACCATTGACAAAAAAAAAATCCCACCCCTTGTGAATGGAAGGCTCTTCGAAATCCTCATCTCATTTGCTACTATGTCCTAAGAAGTCAATTAAATCTAATCAGGGGAACATGAAGTTTGCCCTGGCAAGCTTTATTAAGGAAACTTGGGAGACCAAGCACAGCTCCCCAAGGATAATAAGAAGCCCCCATCCCCAGGCCCCTAGCCCATGCCCTTGAGCATGTGGTAACATTCCTGCATAAACTGCCCAGACATTCTCTGTGTTTAAAAGTCCTTACCAGCTGTGCTTATGGACTCACTATTTACACAGCACTCACCTCTGTCTATTACACCTAAATCAAGGTGTGAGGCCACACTCTAGTCATCACAGCATCCTTAAGTCCTAGCATGGCACAAACATTTCATAAAGGCTCTCTAATATGCAATAAGGGGACTCCTGTGGAACTATAAATATTCACAGAAAGAAAAAAAAAAGCCTGGAGCTTTAAAAACAAAACAAAAGAAAAAACAAACAAACAAACAACAACAACAACAAAAAAAAAAACAGAAACTGAAGCCAAGGAACAGAAGTTCCCTATTTGTTTTCTGAGATTAGATTTTTTTAAAAGCATTTACTTTAAACACACTTGTTTCCAGCCTTCTGTGAGAGTTTGGGTGGGTCTGAGTTTTATCTGACTTCATCTGCCCATCCTTTCCCTCCCAGTGTCCTGGAAGAAAGGAGGCTGCCTGTGACTCACAGCTCTGCACACTTCTTAGTTCCTGTGTGTCACCAAACTGTTTTCCAACAGAGAAACAAGACCTGCGGAAGTAGGTCCCATATAAGGCTTCCAGCATGGCACTAAGTTAACAGCGCTCAGTTCTAGGTAGCTGACAACTAACTGGAGACAGGATTGTAAATGGAGATTGTCTCCATTCTTATTCCATGGCCCTTTGTCCACCTCCATATTTCTCTCTTATTTCTCTGGCTCCAGCTTTCAGGGTCACTAGCGTTAAAGCAGCGTACATAAGAAGGGACCTCTGTGAGTTAGCCCTTTCTGCTTTCTTTTCTTACACAGGGGCTCAAGAACTTCTCTAGTCAGGCAGAAAGGGAGAGAGCTACGGCCTAGAAGATGAAGAAAACCTGGAGAAAAAGGACGCTAACAGAGATGCTAGCAAGAAAGACAAGGAGTCCCTGGGGATGTAGTCATTGGTCACTGCTCTCAGCTTCTCCCACGCTCCATTCTCTCTCCATCACTAGTCATGCCTCTTCCCGCCCAAAGACTCTATGGGGGCTTCAGGATGGATCCTGGATTCTGGGCCGAGATTGATTGACAGGGCACACCTCGCTTTCCAGAGAGCAGAGAGCAACCCTTAACGTCGCCATTTCATTCCATCATTGTTGTAATCTTTGTGTCTTCAGACCCTAGCACAGCAAAACCATCTTGTAAATGTTCTTTTTAAAAAGCATTAGGGGGACTTTGAAAACATAAGGGTTCGTATATAACACCCACAAAGCCTTCAGACTTAGCTGAAAACAAGACTTCAGATCCAAGCTGAAAGTAAAGAACAGAGGCTTAGAAGAGACTGAGGTCCTGAGAGATTTGGTGCTTAATCTGAGGGTTTACCACAGCCAGAGCTACCTGCTGGCTTTCTCTGTCTCTTTCTATCTCTCTCTGTCTCTCTGCCTCTTTCTGTTTCTCTGTTTGTCTCTGTCTCTCCCTCCCTCCTTCCCCCTTCTATGTCTGTCTCCCTCCCTTCCTCTCTCTCTCCCTCTAAATATTCTCTCTCTCTCTCTCTCTCTCTCTCTCTCTCTCTCTCTCTCTCTCTCTCTCACACACACACACACACACACACACACACACACAAATACACCCCTCAGCATCCCTCAGCACACACTCATTGTATCTGTTCAATGCCCTCTTACCATAACCAGCTAACTACGTTCCAGAAGTGAACTTCCAGATTATCCCATAGTGCTCTTTGGTAGTCTTGGGTTGCCATAGCACCCATCATCTATCTCTTAAATACAAAATACCCAAATCATGCTTCTTTCATTATTCCTAACAAGCACCACCTCCTCTGGAGCTTGTCTTTGGTCCCTGGCAAACAGCTCACACACGTCCAAGTCATCCTTCACAGTGCCTGGCAAAGAAATAAGGATGTGTGCAGGCTTTGTACACACCATGCTCTTCTCTGATTATAATGATGGTGCTGATGGTGTCAACTTGATGCTAATGATCCCATTCACTTCAATTTGCATCTCCTTTCAGACACTAAAGAGTCATCTCTGGCTCAAAGACTACCGTTAGCGGATTTGAACATGCTAGGGAGAGCTTAAAAGGTTGGCTCCATAAAGACATAGCGCTGGTAGCAATTTCTGAAATACGAGGATTGAGCTGTAGCTCAGTTGGTAGAGAGCTTGCCTCACATGCACAGAGGCCTGGGTTCCATCCCCACACAGTACATAAAATCCAGGTGGTAGTACAGGCTTATACTGCCAACACTTAGGTGGTGGTTGCAGGAGACAAGGTCTAGGTGAGCCTTGGCTACCCAGTGGATGCAAGGCCTGTCTGGGCAACGTGAAACCCTGCCTCAAGAAAAAAAAAAAAAAAAAAAAAAAAAAAAAAAAAAAAAAAAAAAAAAATTAAAAATTAAAAAAAAAAAAAAAAAAAGAGCAAGCAATTACAAAGAAACTCAATGAATCAGGATGGTGTTGTGGGATGTAGAAAGGATACAAGGCTGTATTAGAATACCTGAGGGTCACGTTCTAATCATCTGTTTAACTTCTCTGAAACTCTTTGTCTTTTTAAAAATTTATCTATTTTTATTTTATGCGCATGGTAAGTTAGCCTACATGGATGTCTGTGCACCATGTATGTGCCTGGTAACCACTGAGCCATCTCCTTGGCCTCCTGAAGCTCCATTTCTTCCTTCTTTTTGTTTGTTTGCTTTTAGAGACAGCCTATCTTGAAGCTCACTTGTAAGGCCTGGCTGGCCTCAATCTCACAGAAATCCACCTGCCTCTGCCTCCTGAGTGTGAGGATTAAAGACGTGTGGAAACTCCATTTCTTAAACTTAGAAAATGTCAGAAAAATTAATCACAAATGATGCTTTTAAATTTTTAAAAATTAATGGGTGAATAGCAATGTAGAAGGATCCAGTGGGTTCTAGAAACCTACAAGTAGAACATTATGATAGGCAGATTTGGGTCATGGGGTCCCGCTCAAACTAAGGCCCTAGCCAAGGACAATACAGGCCGAATAATTTAAACCCCTACCCTGATCTAGCCCATGGACAAGACAGTCTCCACACTTGAGTGGAGAGAGGGATTTGACTTTCTCAAGTACTCTGGTGCCTCACATCTGACTATGTCCCCTGGCGGGGGAGACCTAGTGGCACTCAGAGGAAGGACAGCAGGTCACTGAGAAGAGACTTGATACCCTATGAGCATATACAGAGGGAGGTAATCCCTCTGAGGAACAGTCATAGGGGAGGGGAATAAGGGGAAAATGGGAGGGAGGGGAGAATGGGAGGATACAAGGGATGGGATAACCATAGAAATGTAACAAGAATAAATTAATTAAAAAAATAAATAAATAAATTAAAAAAAAAATAAATTTTTAAAAATTATTATTATTAGTGTATGTTTGTGTGTATTTATATGATGTCTGTGTGTGTTATGTATGTGTGATATATTTCTGTGCATGTGTACAATATTTTTGTGTGCATGTCTGTGATGTATGTGTATACAGGTATTATGATGTATATGCATGTGTGTGGTCTATTGTGTATGTGTATTGTGTATATATGGATATATATGTGTGTGTATGTTTGTGTGTGGTGTACGTGTGTATGATGTATGTATATGTGTGAGTGCAGATACGTATTGCCACACTCTGTGCTGTGTGTAGAGATGTGTGGAAAACTTGAGGAGTTAGTTTCTC
The DNA here is from genome assembly GCA_907169655.1 of Acomys percivali. Classification (NCBI taxonomy): domain Eukaryota; kingdom Metazoa; phylum Chordata; class Mammalia; order Rodentia; family Muridae; genus Acomys; species Acomys percivali. Next base: position 96,504,958 of record OU015753.1, on the reverse strand, counting down.
CCTTTCACTGTGGGTTCCTCCAGGGATCAATCTCAGGTCCCAGGCTTTTGGGTCATGTGCTTTAACTCACTGAGATCTTGTTGCCTGAGAGGATTTCTTGAACCTTCGGTGAGGTGACCTTGAAGGCATTTGGCCCAAGATAGATGCCCAATAAATAGCACTTTTCTTTCCACCTCAGAAGGAAGGGGCCACAGATGAAGCAGTATAAAGCTCAGTCTCTCTGTAATCAAGGTCCCCGGGGAGCACATGCCCTGCCCTCCAGATGCTTGCTAATTTCCTGTGAAAACGCATATGTTCTCATCGGCTTTGAAAGAACATGTGTTGGAGGAAGGACCATGCCAGCCTCTTCTCATTTATCAAAATGTGCACACAGGCAGGTAGTTTTGTTTTTAAAGAGTGTCTTCAGAGGTAAGCCTCCTCTTATCTTCTCTCTCACAGCAACTGGGCCACACTGCTCCTGAAGCCTGAACCCCTACATTGTGCTGATCCATCTGTCCGTCCATCTGTCAGTCTGTCCACCCACCCACCTATCCATCCACCTACCCATCTATCTATCTATCTATCTATCTATCTATCTATCTATCTATCTATCTACCTATTTATCTATCTACCCATCCATTCATCTATCTATCTATCTATCCATCCATCATCTATCTATCTATCCATCTATCATGCATCTGTGTATGTGAGTGTACTCACGGGTGTACCTGAGTGGACAATCACATTGTAGCATCTTTGCAGGAATCAGAGGACAGCTTCCAGGTCTCATCTTCTACCATCTTAAGACAGGGTCTCTGGGCTCTGGGGGTTTCTGCTATGCTCTGGACTCCAGACTAGCTGGGCTCCAAGCGTCAGATCAGTTCTCCTGTTTCTGCCTCCCATCTCAAGTGGGGTGTTCTGGGGCTACAGACATGGGCCATCTCATCTGGCTTCACATGTGTGCGCCCAGGATTGAACTCAGGTGTCAGGCTTCTGAGGCAAATACAATCCGCAAGGCATCCTCTCAGCCCGTGTTCTCTTTGTGAACAGTATGTCGCCCTGGGCTTTGAAAGCCTCTGAGGCAAAGGTGAGAGATTAGTCTCTGCCTGGATAGCCAGGATAAGGCAGTCTCATGTGTCAAGTTTATTAGATGGAATTGCATTCTTCATCCTTGGTCTGCAACACCCTAGTACTTTTTTATACCTTGTAATTCTTCAGGAGATTTCCCAGAGCCTTGGAAATTCCAAGCATTGAACACATACATTTTCTTTGTCCTTTAAGAATCAATGGTGTTAAAACACTTTGTTTTTCGAGCTAAAACCTAGCCAGAGAACTAACTCATACTAGCTTCAAGTTGCTTTCAGCTTGCCATAACCTAGGGCATTACCACCCACCCAAGGCTCAAAGACAGCTTGCAAAAGCACACACTGGGTGTGCTTGCCTGGTGACTGGAAAGTTCTGTGCCTAGTAACTGTTGTGAAGGTGGCCACACGTGGGCGGTGGCAGCTTTGACTGCCTCAGGTAACAAGATTAGTCCTGATGACTAAGTTACAACTGTGGTACCGCTCAATCTCTGGGAGACTCTTAAAATCACCTGGCTCTCCCTCCCTCCTTCCCTTCTCCCGCCCTCCCCCCCCTTCCTTAACTCCTCCTCCTCTCTCCCTTTTTAGAGAAACTAGGAGAAAGCTCAGGCAGGGGCCTTAAAGAGAATGATTTTTGTTAACTCACTATTTGCCAAACTCTCACCTCATAGAAACTGTGGGTCTACAGTTACTGAAAACACAAATAAACTGAAGACATCTCTAGAAAACGAAACGGAAGTGATGGATTCAGTCAGTTATTAAGGAGTCTTCCAGAATCTGCAAGCTAGTCTTGAATTTTAAGGTAGATTTCATGGGGGTAAGAGGACAGAGCACCTATGCTGTCCTTGAAAGCATCTGGAAAGGCTGCTCTATCAAGAGGCTTGCCTTGCATGAGTGCACTACTTACAAACTTCTAGGGAAGCCTCCCTTTTTTTATCCTTTAATAAATATACTTCAGGGCTGTTTATAAAGTTCAGTTGAATGTGTGTATCCTAACTAATAGCTCACAGTGGGCAAAAGGCAGGCTCCATAGGGGGGGGTCCCAGCCGGCTCCATTGCTGAGGCCCCGAGTAGCACCCTCAGACATAGCACTTTGTGTATCTGTTTATTTATTTACTTAGTTGATCGTTGCAGGCACTTCTCTGACTCTAATTATCCTAACCCTAATATTTTATTGCCAAGAAAACCAAGACAAATTTTACACTGCTCACCACCGTAGAGAGCCACCAGCAAAACGGCAATGCTATGGTAGGCAAGATGATTTGCATATCGTAATGGATGGTCTCTTGCACCCAGTGCCGGCTAGAAAGCTAGGGTAGATGGGTCTTTTAATCACATTGTCACTATCCCATATACATGCATGTATAGCCTGAGCTAATCTATTCTACAGACTAGGAAATGCTTTCTAGAATAAGGCTAGCTCACTCGATGCTAATTATCATAAAAGTTAAGTAGTGGTAGTGCTTAGCAATAGGGGTAATTACACTTTATTAAGCATTTTCTGTGTGCCAAACATCAGGCTGAGTATTAACACATGTTCTCACACAATCAGCCCAATGTCAGAACCCTCCCTAATACCTAATCCCCATGACCTGCAAAAAGCTGGCACAAATAAAAAGCTTCATTCTGTCTGTAGGCTGTGTCTGTGCGCATATCGACTATGCCCAAATCAAATCCCTTCTGAATTCCTAATGTGGTATGTGTGGGTTTTTTTTTTTTTTTTTTTTTGAAGTGGGTAATTAAGTGAAAGGTATTTCCAGAAATAAAACACAAGAGGCGGAGGCTGAATTCTTGATTCCCCGAATCTGGAGACAGCCCATTTGATAGTGACTTATAATTACTATACTTCAAATTGCTCAATCATCTCCAGAAGATAGATTGCAGGGTGGGGTGGGGGAGGTGCCTTCCAGTTCTTTCCAGTGAAATATTTCTGTGTTAAAACAAGACAAGAAGTTCTGTAAGGTGAGGGATTTAGATAGAGAAGCCGGGCTTCCTGTGGCTCTGCGCCAGGTGGAGGAAATAAACAGATATGGTTCCCATTGGATACGGGTGCCCTAAGAGAAGTGTTTCCTATCATACTGCCAAGACAGTGCCAGCTGCTCATAGCGCTGACTCAGTGGAGCGCAAAGAGGATGATAGGTGGATTTAAAAAAAATAAGAAAAGGACAGTTTTTTCATTTTATTGATAGGTCATAAACCAAGAGTGGCAGTGTGTGTGTGTGTGTGTGTGTGTGTGTGTGTGTTTATGTGTGTATGTATGTGTGTGTTTATGCCTGCCTATGGAAGCCAGAGATTAGGCATATTCTTCAATCACTTTCATTATTATTATTATTATTATTATTATTATTATTATTATTATTACTATGATCATCATTATCATCAACAAAGTCTAATTGTGTAGCCCTGGTTGGCCTGAAACTTGCTTCATACAATAGGCTAGCCCCAGACTCCAAGAGATCTGCTAGTCACTGCCTCCCAAGGGCGTAGATCCAAAAGGCTGACTCCACCTTACTTTTTTGAGTCAGGGTCTTTCACTGAACCTGGAGCCCACTGATTTTTCTAGGCTGTTTGGCCAGTGAACTCTAGAAATGTGCCTGCATGTATGTATGTATGTATGTATGTGTGCCATGTATTCCTGGTGCTAGCAGAGGCCATAAGAGGGTGTCAGACTTTGGGGGATGGACTGAAATGCCAGATGATTGTGAGCCATCATAACAAGCACTCTTGGCTGGTGAGCCATTTCTCCAACCCCCATGCGCAGCTTTTGATGTGTTCTGGGACTCTAATTCAGGCTCTCATGTGTGCGTGGCAAACATTGTAGCCTCTGTGCCGTGTCCTCACTTCTGATGCTTAGATAAAGTCAAGTTTGTCTGGCAATGAAATGGGCAGCAGGTGCTCCTCTTAGAAGTTTTCCTGGGGAGCTACAAAGCACTAGAGAAGACATGTCCCTTGAAGCCTGCACCCTGAACACTGATTGCACCTGGCACCTGTGAGGTGTCTTCTTTGGCTTTCCTAGAATCAACCAAAATGATGTTTTAACATTTTTAACTAGTTGCCAATTTTTTGAATGTATTTATTTATTCACTTTACATCCCTATCGAAGCCCCCTCCCTCCTCTCCTCCCAGCTCCACTCTCTCACCTTCTTTCCCGCTTTTCCTTCCCCCCTTCTCTTCAGAAAAGGGAGCCCCTGCCTCATCCACCTTGGTGCATCAAGTCACATCAGGACTAAGTGCATCTGCCTCCCCTGGTTGCCAACGTTTTAAAACATCGAAGACTTCATAAATGCACCTTATCTCTGTTATCTCTTGTATAAGAAAACAGGCCTGCATTTTCCTACACACACAGTTCTCAACACTGAGGCAAGCATCAGCCAGTATGCATCCTCAGGCAAGGCATTTTGTGACCTGGCAGAGTCCCACACCAAGTCGAATGTGCGTGTCCTCGGACTGGGATTGTCCCATTATCTTACAGAACTAGAAAGTAAGGCAAACAAACCCTCAGGATCCTTTGCCAGTAGGCAGCTAAAGTCCTAATGCTGTGACAGGCAAGGCAGGCCCCACCTAATCTCTGACCAGCATCCCAAAGTAGCCTGTGGCTCAGCCTCATTGTCCTCATGCCTGGTCAAGGCTCTGCTACCAAGTGTGCTTCCCTGTTTGCAGACACCCGCTTGTCCTTTCAGCTCCACCACGTTAGCAAGTTCAGCACTAACTCTGGTGCCTGCTTCTTCATCAGACCTGAGCCTCCTCTGGGGGAAGTTCGGTGTTTAAAGTCCTGGGTTTCACTTCACTAGTCCCTGGCACTGTACCAGGACATCTCATGAACTAAACAAATCTCACATCCAGAAAACAAGAATCAGACCTTTGATATATTGGTATGTTTTTACACAGTATGTGAGGGGGAGAAAAACAGTTAAAAGCAAACTGATGAACCATCAAGTAAATGCTACTGAAATTTTAACTCAGCAATAAAGGCATTTCACTCTCACCAGACCAGGCCTTCCCTCACAGGTGGGGAAAGCATAATCAATGTGGTTCACAAGGCCTTAAATATCCTCCCCACTACCCTACCATGGTGCCTAAAACCTCCTGTAACTTACCTCTCCTGAGACTTTGTTAAAATAAAGCACTGTTTTTCCATTCTCAAAGCCAATAGAGATTAGCAGCTTCATTTACTTTACCGACTGTTCTTCTGATATCTCTTTCTTTAGACTGCCTGACTATGTAGCTGTCGAACTACAGAACTACAGGAAAAGTTCCAGGAGTGGGGCAGGCCTGAACGCCTGAGCTAAGGAACCAGGAGCAGGCGCTATATGCCTGTGGTTAAATGCAAGACAGGTTTGAACCAAGACGCCCAGGTGCAAATCTAGTTCTGGGGTGTGCTGAGTGGCCTGTGGCTAGTCACTGGGCTTCTGGAGTTCTGTTTCTGAATGAAGGATGCTAGCAAAACCATGTGCCTCCTGGGGGTATGGTGACAGGAATGACAGTGCGGCAGGACCACAGTGAGCCCTAGTGACCCAGACACTCTAAGGATGGCGTATCTCTAGGTTTGACCCTGAAAGGGAATGTGGGAGTTTTACTCTCGTAGGCCTCTTTTGTTGATGTACACTTGAATCAAGAAAAGAAAAGAAAAGAAAGAAAAGAAAAGAAAAGAAAAGAAAAGAAAAGAAAAGAAAAAGCAAGGCAGTGGTACATAGCTTTAATCCTAGCACCCAGGGAGTTCCAGGCCAGCCAGGTCTGTAGCGCGGATTTCCAGGATGGCTAGGGCTACACAGAGAAACTCTGTCGGGGGTGTGGTGGGAGGAAAAGGAAGGAAAAGAAAAAAGGTGGAAGGTTGTGCAAGACTTGGAGACAGGAGTGGGCACCAGCTGGTGTCTTTTGGAAGATAAAAGAACCCAGGCCCATTCTGAGCTTCACCCTACCACCCTAGGCAACCGCAGACCCCCCCCCCCCCCCCCCCCCCCGTTTGTCCTGTCTCAGTAAAGGCCCTCTTCCTACACAAGAGTCCCGAGCCTCCGGTTCCTGGGCGTACCCTCGAAGTCTGGCACAGAGCAGCCACTTGCTGCCCCGCAGGGAGAACTAGTCAACAGCGGGGTGGATGGGAAAAGTGACATAATCCTTGCAGCGCCCTGTGCCGCCAGCCTCTCCCGCAGGCAATACTGGATTCTGTATTCCCGCCTTGTGGCTGGGGATTAAGGCCCAGCGCACTCCGGAGCATGGCCAGCCAGCCCTGGGGTCCTTCGCCGCGGGGGACCCTGGCGTGGGAAGCCGGGGTGCACTTTTCAGGAACGCTGTGGAGGCAGCGCGGTCGCCGGGCACGCTCCCAGGACCGCCGCCCCCTCGGAGCAGGATGACGGAGTCTCGAAAGACTTTCACCAAATATGGGCCGAGGCTGGAAACGTCCTGTGGCGCGAGTCGCCGGAAACCTCTAGTCGCGGCCACCGCGGGAGTAAGGCTCTTGGGCCGGCAGCCCGCAGGGGGGCGGGGGCGGCTGACCCCATCTCGGTGGCCAAGGCCCGTTGCCCTCGTGCCCTCCCGACCCGCACAATCCGTCACTCAATTTCCGCCACCGCCGCCACCATAATCCCAACCGCTGCCATCCCGGGCCCGAGACCAAGCCAAATTGTGGGGGTGTGGGAATGAAGTGGGGTGCAAAAATGTGAAGTGACGAGAGGGTGCCACCCTAAAGCGTCTTGCAGACGCTGTAAAAGTGGCTAGAAAAAAGTGAAGTCCTGAACAAGCCCCTATTATGGACACACACGCTCAAGGATGGGGGAAAAAGGGAAGGGAAAGGTGATTAGGAGGAGGTGAGAGACAGTTGGAGAAGGGAGGAAGAGGAGACGGAGCACTCCTGTGGTCCAGGGCATTGTTATGATTCTGTCACTAGGAGCATCAACATCACATAGAGATTTGTTAAAATGCAACCAAGGAGAAACTGTGGCGGGGGTGGGGGGGCGCGAGAGTTGGGGTAGCAATCAGACTTTTAACTAACACTCCCGGTGATTCTGGTGTACGCCCTAGTCTGAGACCCACTGAACTAGGAAGCTAGGAGTGGACAGGTTTGGGATTGTGATCTGTCTTAGTTGCTGCCAGACAGTGAAGCCTTCTTGGGGTAATCTAAACTTCCCTGGCAGCTGCGAGTGAGACTCGCCATCTCTCAGCCCAAGCCAGGAGCCGCAGAGGACAAGCAGTTCTTTCTCCAGTGGCTTGTGGCTCAAAGAAACAAGTCGGCTGGTAGAGGGACGGTGAGGGGCGGGGGGGGGGGGGGGGGAGGGAGAGAAAGCCCTGCAATGAACATCCGAAGCAACACTTACCCACACCATTTGCACATTTCCCTCCCTGTCTGTCAACGAAGGATCTGTAGCTCTCAGCGGAGGAGGTGAGAAGGCGACAGGACGTCTGGAGTTTCTGGACCATCCTAGGCAAGGACTCAGACAGCCGCTGTTCCCCTTGGTTACCAGCAGGCGAAGCAGGGCATGCTGTCTGCCAAGGCTCTGCGCGTAGGTTACCCCAGTCTCTCCTCCTGTGGCACCTCCTGGCCTTGTGCACATCAGCTTCGCCCTCCTCTTCCCGCCACACACCGGCTGGTTTAAATGGGCAGCTGTTGGTAACGTTCTCCGGGGCTTCCTCCTTTAAGACAATCCCATTCTCCGAGATTGCCCAGTTGGAGTCAGAAACAAAGCCGCACACTTCCTTCTTAGAAAACTTTAATCTGATTTTTAAAGGCACGTATGGAATGGTGTGTCTGTTTGAGTGCTGTGCAGTATACTGGACCTCTAGGCTGCCCCCTCCCCCTTTCCAGCAAACGAACACAGTATGTTCAGGCCAATTGGATCACCCACTGTAGCTTTATTTTAAATCATGATAGACAGATTGCGTGAAAAACAAGGAATTCCAAAGAATTTCCTGCCCTGGGAACAGAAGTTAAGTCTATATTTAACAACATTTGAAGCTGTCAAGAATGCCTTGTGGTTGGATAACAGAGGCAGAAAAATGTTAAAAACGCAGGCTACTGCTATACCCAAATATGGAAATATTGTTACGTCTGGTGTCTGATTCACCATCTGGAAATACTTACAACCATGAAGTCAAATAGAAAAGACGCCACAACAGAAGCCAGGGACCCTCCTCTCCGTTCTTTTTCTCCATCCCCTCCTTCTACCCTGTGCGTTGCCTTCTCCACCCTCACCCCTCATCCTCCCTCCACTTCCCTAAGATGGAAACGGGAACAGAAAGGCGGGAGGAACTGTTCTCCTTTAACTAATAGACCAATTGGCTGGCCTAGGGGATGGACGGGGCCCAGGCTTTGCTTTCTTTATTTGCATAACACTTGACAAACCATTGTCTTTAAAAGTCTCCACTCCCAGAAAGCCTTAGAGATCTAACTGCCTCCAGCAAATTCCTCTTGGGCTTACGGAAAGGGCACTTTTGAATGAATGAACTTAACTCTTTGCTGTAAAAGCTGTCTTCTTTGGAGAGGGCGTTCACCCCAATAGCTTCTCACTGTGTTCATAGAGGTCAGCACAGAAGGCTCTCTTAAGCAAGACTGCTACGTTGCAGAAGGCAGAGAAACCCTAAACATTAAAAAGGAAGAGGAGCTTATCCTAGTGCATTAAGTGGGGGTGGTGGTGGGGAGATCTAATATCACTTCTCATTAAAATTACATAAGAAGTAGTTCTGAAACTTGGGAAGTTTATAAATGGCACAAGTAATATTGGAGAGGGTCTCCTGAGGGCTTCAGTTGTGTGTCTGTCTAATAAGATCTTAAAATCCTTCATTAATTACAGTGTTGCCCTCTAAATCTCGGAACTTTGAGAGAGTACCATTGCACTTCATTTGAAATGAAGGTCTTCCAAGTGATCCAAACCAAACGAGTTTTACACACACACACAGCACAGAGAGAGGAAGACAGACATACACAGAGACATACAAGCACACACACACACACACACACACACACACACGCACGCACGCACTCACACAGGAGGTGGGGGTGGGGCTGGCTGTGAACACACCAAGAAGTCTTTTTTTTTTTTTTTTTTTTTCCAGCTGTCAAAAGGGCACAAAGGTCCTGTTAAAATCCGTTTTGTCCTGGCAGCTTTTGCACCTGAGGATTTCCGGACAAATCACTCCACGGTGGTCTCCTCAGCTTCTGGTTTGGCTGCTTAGTTTCCACTGCTGCCAGTCCGGGGAGAGAGGCCAGGAAGGCTTACCCGGCCTCCCGCATCCGTGAGGAAGTGGAAGTCAGGCTCCGGGAGAACTCCTTGCATTCGCTTCCTCTTGGATTTCCAACGCAGGCAGTGGGCTGGAACTAAAACTGGGAACCTCCAAAAACAAACAAGCACAACATACCAAAAAAAAAAAAAAAAAAGAGGGGGAGGGATGAGGGAAGACCTCTGGCTGGAAATGTGCCAGGCAAAGAGGGAAGCTCCCCACCCCTACCCCCCACCCCCATTCATAACTGCCTCTCCGAGTATTAATTTGCAATACACTTCTCTTGGCTAATAAACATCATGCCAAAGTTTTGGGACTTGATCAGAGCATGCCTCTTTGAAGTCCACAAATAGATTCCTGGCTCAGAAAACTACTCCCCCTCCCTTTGGGCTCAGTAGATAACTTTACTCTCACCTTAGTTGTAAACAAGCAAACAGCTCGCTGCTTTCCCCGGGTGAGGCCTTCGGCAGATGTAGGGTCCACTAGGCATCATCAAACAAAACCACTTTTGTTCCTCCGTCTCAGGTCCTCCTGCCCTCCTAAGTCTAGGCAAAGATTTGAAATGCTCCCACCAACACATACACCACGCCCCCCCCCATATACTTTTCAATCAAAATCATCACCCTCGCTCCCCAAGCATTCCGCTCTCTCTAAAGGAAGTCGTTATTTAAAGTGGAAAAAACGAACTTTTTTTTTTTTTTTTTTTTTTTGGATGGATCTGAAAGGAGGGGGGGAAAGGTGCAATGGAGCCGGGGAGGTGCTTGGCAGCGGCTCGCGCCAACCAACATTCCTGAGATGTTTGAGAATTCTGGAACGCGCAGACAGAGCCGACGTCACTGCAACACGCGGCGCCGAGGCCGAGGGTTTATAAAAGGGCGGGCTCCCGGCGCCCAGGCAGACCGTGAGTTAGAGAGCCCCAGAGAAGCGACAGAAACCTTTGCGCCTCCTCCACCAGAACCTCGAGAGAAAGACGCCAGCCGCCTCGGCCCTCGCCTCACCGCGCTCCCGGAGCATCCGATCCCGCTGCTCACCGGCTTGTTGACTTCCGTGTCGCCGCGCTCGCTCCGGCTCCTTCTGCGCGCCACAATGAGTTCCAGCACCGCCAGGGCGCTCGCTGTCGCCGTCACCCTTCTCCACTTGACCAGGCTGGTGAGTTGGACTTTTCTTTTCTTTTCTTTTTTTTAACCACCGGTTCCCTGCCCACCCTCTCCGATCTCTTTCTCTGGGCCCTGATCTTTCACAGCAGGGAAAGTTAGACTAAGAAGTTTGGAGGGGGCTGTTGCTTTAAGCCCCGACGACGTGTCCGGGAGGCCTCTTCCTGGGGCGCAGCCGCCGGGATGGCCGGGCAGGCGGGAGGCGATCAAGTCTACCGGTGGATGGAACCCCACAGCCAGCCCTATACTCAGAGTAGTTTAGGCGCCTCCTCGAAGCAATGCAAAGCAATCTCACGCGTTTCTTCTCCCCCTTCCAGGCACTCTCCACCTGCCCTGCCGCTTGCCACTGCCCTCTGGAGGCGCCCAAGTGCGCCCCGGGAGTCGGCTTGGTCCGGGATGGTTGCGGCTGCTGCAAGGTCTGCGCCAAACAGCTCAACGAGGACTGCAGCAAAACGCAGCCCTGCGACCACACCAAAGGGCTGGAATGCAATTTCGGCGCCAGCTCCACCGCTCTGAAAGGGATCTGCAGAGGTAAGAGCCTTGTGGTTTGGCCCCTTTAAAAAAAAATAGTAGTCCCATAGTCCAGGAGTTTAGTAATTTTGAGACCATGTATGGTGACGCTTTGTTGATGGTAGCTTGGCAGAAAGGCACATGATTTCAGCAGTCTGGAATGCAATTCAGTGTGTCTGGGCCCAGCGAAAAGCGCATACGGAAAAGTGATTCCTGACTAACTTATTGTTCGGCTCTGGAGTCTCGGGAGAATTGTAGGGAACTTTACCATACATTGAATTGAACAGCGGAAAGCGTGTCTGAGTCTCAGCCCCGTGGCGGCGAATCTTAACCTCCTCTCTCTCTCGGTTGTTTTCACAGCTCAGTCAGAAGGCAGACCCTGTGAATATAACTCCAGAATCTATCAGAACGGGGAAAGTTTCCAGCCCAACTGTAAACACCAGTGCACTTGCATAGACGGCGCCGTGGGCTGCATTCCTCTGTGTCCCCAAGAACTGTCTCTCCCCAATCTGGGCTGTCCCAATCCCCGGCTGGTGAAAGTCAGTGGGCAGTGCTGTGAGGAGTGGGTCTGTGATGAAGACAGCATTAAGGACTCCCTGGACGACCAGGATGACCTTCTCGGACCCGATGCCTCAGAGGTGGAATTAACGAGAACCAACGAGTTAATCGCAGTTGGAAAAGGCAGCTTACTGAAGAGGCTTCCTGGTAAGTGGAAACCGAGCCCCTTAAGATGTTGTACTGAAATGCATTCTTGCTCTGCAACTTTGAAGAAACCAGTGTGTGTCTGCGTGCTTCTAAGTCTTCCATTTCGCTTATCTTTCTAGTCTTTGGCACGGAGCCACGAGTGCTTTACAGCCCTTTGCATGGCCAGAAGTGTATCGTTCAGACCACGCCGTGGTCCCAGTGCTCCAAGAGCTGCGGGACTGGCATCTCCACTCGAGTTACCAATGACAACCCAGAGTGCCGCCTGGTGAAAGAGACCCGGATCTGTGAAGTGCGTCCTTGTGGACAATCGGTGTACAGCAGCCTGAAAGTAAGTTCCTTCAAGGGACTTGACCATGACCCCACAGGTGGGTGGGACGTGAGTTTTTGTTCAAGAAGGAGAAAAGTCCAGGATATGTTTGGAAGGAATTGTCTTTATGAAGCTCAATACTGTGCACACACCCCCTCCCCCAAATGCCCAACAAATCCCATTCCTGACTTTTTGTTGTTGTTCTTTCTTCCAGAAGGGCAAGAAATGCAGCAAGACCAAGAAATCCCCAGAACCAGTCAGGTTTACTTATGCAGGATGCTCCAGTGTGAAGAAATACCGGCCCAAATACTGCGGCTCCTGCGTGGACGGCCGGTGCTGCACACCTCTACAGACCAGGACAGTGAAGATGAGGTTCCGATGCGAAGATGGGGAGATGTTCTCCAAGAATGTCATGATGATTCAGTCCTGCAAATGTAACTACAACTGCCCGCACCCCAACGAGGCATCTTTCCGCCTCTACAGTCTGTTCAATGACATCCACAAATTCAGGGACTAAGTGCCTCCTGGGTACCTAGATGTGCGCATCGTGGAGACGTGGGCGGGGTGGTGGGGTGAAGGGGCTCATTGTAGAAGGGATGCCTTGCTCTTTGATGAGTAGCAATGACATTATTTCAAAAACTGCCAAGGGGGCTGTGTGGACGGACGTATTGCAGCCGCAGTTCGAGAATACTTCGCTTCATAGTATTGGAGCACTTGTCTATGCTTCGTTTTGGAGCGTGTTGTGTGGATGGTGTTCTGTTTTCTGTTTGTAAATTATTTGCTAAGTGTATTTTTTGCTCTAGATCTTTCTTTTTCCTCCCTCTTGGGTCTACAATTGTAACAGAGATAGTAAGATTAGCTGGGGCTTTGTGAAAGCCCTATTTGTCCTTTGACTGAAGTAAATGAAAGGGCCTCCCATTCCTTCCCGAGGAGGGCGGGGGGACACTCTGTGAGTGTCCCGAGAGGCAGCTACCTGCACTCTAAACTGCAAACAGAAACCAGGTGTTTTAAGACTGAATGTTTTTATTTATCAAAAATGTAGCTTTTTTGGGGAGGGAGGGCAAATGTAATACTGGAATAATTTGTAAATGATTTTAATTTTATATCAGTGAAGAGAATTTATTTATGAAATTAATCATTTAATAAAGAAATATTTACCTAATATCTGAGTGTATGCTGTTCAGTGCTGTTAGAAACTATCCAAGTTATCAGGAGCAATTGTTCCTGTCAATCATTCCAGCAGGCTGTATTTTTTGAGGATCTGTGTTGAGAACTGCTCTAGGTGTCCTATTTGGGTGGCAGTGAACTAACCCAGGAGAGGAAATAGAACAGTGGTTGTTGCTGTTGCAAATCTTTAAAGTCATCTGTGTGAGGATCAATGTACTAAGCACAGGCAGTACATAGACGAAGATTAAAAAGGAAGCTGAAATTTAGTTTGTTAATCTAAAACAATGAATTATTCTCATAAGAATTAAAAGGAAAGCCTAACAGTGCCTATTACTCAGGCAGGTGTCCTTTCTTATTTTCACGTCAGGGTGATTCTGCCTATCACATAAGTAGAGGTGGGGGGAACCTTTTTAAATAACCATTGACCATAACTGCAACATTGAAGTGTACCTAAAAATCAGGGAGGCTCGCTTAACATTTTGCCCTTGGCTAGCACCAGAAGAGGAGACTAGTCCTGGATCTATGGGGTCCCTGGTTTGTTAGTAGGTGAACTTGAAGCCAAGACTTGTGCTAATCCTAATAAGCCAGTGATTAGGTAAACAGGCTGCCAAATGCAGAAGAATGTGAGGAATTTCAAGTACTTTCCAATCGCTAAAGAGCCAGGGCAACCAACCCCCTTCCTTTTAATAGTGCACATTATATTGATGGCAGAGGGAGCCTTTGGATAGAGCCTGCTATCCAGAGGTCGAAGGCTACACACTGAGCTTTCAAAGAAAGGGCCTGACTGTGGGTCAGGGAGAGGTAGTGACAGCTGCACTAACATTTGTGAAAACAAGCCAGTAGCTGGGTTAGAAAAATCTACATCTTTAGAAAGCGTTGACAATAAACCTTTTATATAGAGAGATTTTCCTTTCACCGTCAGTTCTGGCTCCCATTCAAATCCATAGTGAGATATTTTAGTTTGCACTTGTAGAGAGTACTTGAGTCTTTAGACATAAGAGAAAGTGCTTTGAGAAGTGGGGGGGGGGGGCAGTGTCAGCTCTTGGGAAGAGAGTTTTCTAAATAGATGAATTAATACTGATGATTTAATGAAGACCTAAAAACAAAACAAAACAAAACTCCATCAGCATCAATCTTAGACCCTATGAGATGGCTGCTGGGAAGATCCACAGTCACCTTCTGCCTCTCTGATTTTGACAGTCTCTTGCCTAAAATACAGCAAATGGTGCCTTCAGAACTGTAAGTTTTTCTCGCCTGGGGCATTGGCGTTTTGAGGTATTTGAGATCTGTGGTGCAGTTAGGCTTGCCAGTGTGTGATGTTAACCTGTGGAAGAAGATGAAGGCGTGAGGATTTTGTGGGGGCAGTCCTGTTGGACAGACATCGGAATTCATGAGGTTTCCTAGTTCCCCGGCATGAATCCTGAGATGTTGCTTGAGAGAGTCCACAAAGTCCCACATTATACAGAGACCACAGAGTGCTGGTGTGAGGATCTACCACATGTGTAGAAAGACCGTGTTTGTGTGAAGTACCTCAAATGAGGAGCAACGTAGCTGAGGAAAACTGGATCTTTGAAAGGTCATTGATCTCCAAACCCTTACAGTGATGATGACAAGCCAGGGCAAGAGCCACAAGAGTGCTCACTTAGTACAATGATGAGTAAAAGCAAATTATGCCCATTTACTTGGACAGAAAAATACTACAGAAGTATAAATACAGTGAAGAACCTGAAACCAGCAGAGAATGAAATCACAGTATTCAGACCATACAAGATCAACTGCCTGGATGGGATGACATTTGGCTCCATTATTGTAAAAACAAAAGTCACTATCTTTACATACATGACATGAAAGTTAAACATATCAACGTGTGCTGTGACATATGTAACAACAGTTTACTACCGACCGTAGCCAAGACCTCTCCCAGTTCTCTTTCCATACCAGCCAGTGATTCTGGAATGGTTTCTGTAGATTTAAGACCAGAGTATGATAGACTGACCTCAGAATCTTAGGCATTCTATGAATCTTAAGAAATATTCTGAGATGAGAGGCACAGCAGCCCAGTCAGTGGTCTTGCTGGGATGCTGCTTCATACAAATGCTATGTATCGGCCGTTCCACAAAGAGATGCAACTGAGTCAAAATTAGAAAAGGGTATTTTAGGGTTATTTTTCCAACAGTGGGAACATATCTGATCTGTTCACAATGTCTTCTCCTAGGCTTCGGGCACTATTGGTAAGTCTGTTGGGTAACAAACAGCATAGGCCGAACACAACCGCAGGATCATGCAGAGCTGAGTTCTCAACAGAAAGAATCCGACACCACATTCGGAGTCCTGTTTTCATGGCACCCAGCTCCCTCATTAGCTTACTAGGTCATCCTAGGAAAGTTTCTTGGTCACCCTCTCAGGCACGAAAATGAGAAGATGGCTTTTGGAATTTGTTTTAAAGCTCTGTTTTATGTGTTTGTGTGTTTGGCATGCATGCATGTGTGTGCACCATGTGCATGCACTGTCTGTGGGGTTCAAAGAGGGTCCCCTGGAACTGGAGTTATAGACAGTTGTGAGCAACTATGTGTGTGTGTGCTAAGGATAAAAGCCTGGGCCTCTGCAAGAACAGTAAGCTCTTTTAAACTCTGGGCCATTTCCCCAGTCCAAGCTTCAAGCTTTTTTGGTTTTTTTTTTTTAGGAAAAATATGTCCTATACAAGTGTTATATACTCTCTTTGGTGCATTCTTCTAACACCTCCTAAGCTGGTGCCATGAATCACATGGGTCTGTGAGGTCAAAACTGTCCAGGCCTTTCTATGGTTAAACACACTCACTTCCATGAAGCGGTTAAAAATATGTTGCCAGATCCTTCCTTAGCACCCCATACTCTTACCTCATGAGGCCCATAGAGGTCCCTGGACCTCACAGAATTTCTTTGGAACCTGTGCCTCATTAGCTTCACTGTCCTATGTTTGAAGCATGATTATGCACCTTGTGACAATTTCAGTGGTGATGACTAGCATTCCTCTACGGAATCTCCAAACTACAATTCCATGAACAAATCCTCAAATGTGCTGTTTTGGAGTGTTACGGTTCCACGCTCTCTGCTCTTCTGTGCAAACATGCACACCTAAGCCACCACCATCTCTTGTCTGAGTTATCAAATGGTCTCCTCACTCGTGATGGGGGCATGTCTTCCGAGGATGCCTGCAACAGCATTTCCTACCCTACCTGGGCTTCTGTCATGCAGTCCCTTCCTTCCGTGACAGAAAGCAGAGTGTGTCTCCTTTTCTCTTGAGTCTGAGTTTATCAGTGGCCCCTCAGAGTAGAGCTCTGGAGTGCTCCCTTCCTTTCTTTTACAGATGAGCTTCTAGGAAAAGGAGCGCCACCCTCAGAGCTCGGTGGACCATGGGAAACATGAACTGGTCCTAGAGAATGAGTTGGTATGAGGAGAAAGAGAAAGGTCAAGGAACATGTGGGCAGCCTGTCCGTGCATGAATAAACTGTCTAGAGAGACAGCTCTCCTCCCTCGCTTATGTCAACTTATGGCTCGTCATGACTCCGACATGAACTGCTTGAGTCCTGACCGCTATTCCTGAGCAAACTAGGGTGGCGATTGTAGGTAAGGAGTTTGGGGTGTGGTTAACAACAGATAATCAAATCATATGTTCTTGGCCTCTGGTATTCAGTTCTCTGCAAAAGAGCCCGAGTGACTTTGAAATATAGAGCAGAGCATGCCAACTGCGGTGTAAAGGACCCAATGGTGTCCTGTTGCTCTTGGAATAAAGCTCAGCGTCTCACCTGTCACATGGGTCTAGCTGTGCCTATTTGTCACCAGCCACCCCTGCCACTGACCTTTGTCTCCTCTCAAGAAAGGCATGCCAGGTTGCTGAGAGTGTGCACTTCTCTTGCCGCAGACTGGAGTCCAGCCCACTCACGACTACCTGTGACTCCAGCTCCTGGAAGGCAAAGGCACAAAGAGCTAATTAGAAATCCAGGTTTGGCCAGCCGGTGGTGGCACACGCCTTTAATCCCAGCACTTGGGAGGCAGAGGCAGGTGGATCGCAGTGAATTCGAGGCCAACCTGGTCTACAATGCGAGTCCAGGACAGGCTACACAGAGAAACCCTGTCTCAAAAAACAAACAAACAAACAAACAAACAAACAAAAAAATCCAGGAGGTTTGTTGTTAGCAAAGCCCAATCTAGAACACCCCTTTCTCAGAGCAGGTGCTTAGAAAATCAGTTTTCAGTGGGGTAAGACTGTTTAAACCTGAGAAAGAACAGAGATTGCTTTAAACCTCTGTGCCTCCTGGTGCCCTGCCCCCCTGCTTCCCCTACAGTTCCAGGATGTGTATTTTTGTAGAGAACTGCATACTCCATTTATAAAACCATGTCACATTTTCCAGCTGACACTGGATAAGTTAATCAAAGATATACAGCGCATCCTGAACATGAGCTGAATTTAACAGCCTATTTTTATAATAACCAAAGAGGTAATTTGCTATGAGGGAAGAGCTGCAGCAGATAACCTGAGGGGTGTGTTTTGGGATTTTTTTTTTTTTTTTTTAAAGAACTCCAAGTCCTACTTTCAAATAACCACTTATTTTTCAGATGTGTTCAAGGACTCGTCTATGTAATGACTTTCTTTACTGGCTAGTCAGACAGTAGCAGAGGAGAAAGTAGATCTCAGAGGATTTGTTGCCTGAGATTGCCCCAGACAGAGGCAACTGGAAAACAGGAAGGGACTCGAATTCCACAGAGGTCTGGCGTCATACAGGTTCTTGGCATAATGTGCTGGTCCTACAGAAGACGTCATCAATGGGCTTTTAAAAGTTGAGTCAGCATTCTTGGAGGCTCACTGGCAAGCATGTCACCTTTCTCCAGCAAATGGAGAACAATTCTATATATTGTGAAGATTTGCTAGTTACGGTAAATGCATTCACCCATAGCAGGAACTTACATTTCAGGCTCCTGGGAAAGGCTTTCTGAAAGGTCCCTTCTATATTCCAAATTTAGTTTGTTCTTGGAAAGAAGCCCATGTCTTTAGTTGACCTCTTGCATTTAAGACGATACTTGGCCATTTAAAATGTTTTGCAATGTTTGGGTTTTCTTGTTGCTATTTTGCATTTATAAAAGGAAGGCGTACGGAGACAAATTCCCTATGATAAGACAGAATGTCAGAGAATCTTTAGTACACTCTGTCTCTCCCCCCCCATACACACACACACACACACACACACACACACACACACACACACACGCGCGCGCGCGCTTACACAAAAGCACAGCCAGCCAGTATTAAGGAGGTAACATCATATATTCTGGAACTTGACATCTATTGATAAATAGTGAATCACTAATTCAAAAGAATAGACTGTAGCTACACTTAGTCTGTCCCCTGAATAACTATTAAGTCTTTGTAGTAGTTTCACAGGCCTTCATTCTGCTGCTGATGTGACAAAATTCTATTTAAATAGTTGGCATGGTAGGCACTATTTTATGCCCACCTGACAGCCATGCCCCATGTCCCTGAGTCCTCTTGCATGAGCAAAGACTCAATTTTGATTGAGTTGAGTTTTCTACCTCCCTGTCTGGGAAGGAAATCCCCTGTCTCCACCCTCACCCTCAAGGATTGCATCAGGACTGCCTTAGATCACCATGACTTAATCTCATCAAGGATACTGAAAGAGAATCTTCCAGGGGCGGGAACGTTCCCAAGGAGCTCCTTGAGAATAAGGAGCTGAGGAGAGGAAATGCCTTCCTTCTCTGATGGCCACCACCCCTCCTTGAGGCCCAAGAGAATGATGGGACAGCAGGGAGGAACCTCTGTGCACTTGAATGGACTTGAGCAGTTGAGTCACCTGGTCCTAGTCCCACTGACCCTCTTATTGAGTGTGACAATAAACCCTTTACTATTTAAGCTACTTTAGTGAGGCAACTGATGCAGGCAGACCCATGACTATGGGGACCCAAAAGCAAAAGCTAAAAAGAGGCCTGGATGAACATGACAAATATCTGCTGCACTTGTGTTTGGAGCACAAGTCACACAAAGTCGAGCACTTAATGGCTTCTGGTTCCTCTAGGAGTGAAATGTATGTATGTGTGGCTCTCATGTTCAGAACTCCAAAGCCTGCGGTAATGTAGCATGCCAACAGAGGAGCTCCAGCAGCTCTTAAGACTTCAGCTATTTCTCCAGATATAAAAGAACTACTACAGTCCCCTCTTAATCCCACTGGGTGTTGGAGTGGGCACAGCGATACAATCTCTACCTTTATGTGTCAAGCAAAAACTCCAAAGAAGCTCATGGTCCTTGTGTGCTACATTAACAACTGAAGGCTTGGGGCTAGAGAGATGGTTGTGTGGTTAAGAGCACTTATTATTCTTGCAGTGGACTGGATTCAGTTCTCAGCACTCACATGGTAATTTACAACTATGCAATAATTCCAGTTCCGAGGGATTGGACGACCTCTTCTGACCTCTGCAAGCATTGGGCATACATGTAGTGTGTGTGCGCACACATGTAGATGAAACACTCACACACAGAAAATAAAACAAATATATCTAAAAAAAACTTAAGTGAAAAAATAACTGAAAACTCAGCCATGGTAGTAGCAGTGCCAGGAATTGGGACACTGAGGCAGGAGAATCATGAGTTTCAAGGAAGCCTAGTCCACACACTAAATTTCAAGACAGCTTGGGTTGTATGCCAAGACCCTGTTTTAAAACACAGTAAAGCTGGGCGGTGATGGCACATGCCTTTAATCCCAGCACTTGGGAGGCAGAGGCAGGTGGATCTCTGTGAGTTCAAGGCCAGCCTGGTCTACAAAGTAAGTTCCAGGACAGCTCGAGCTGTTACACGGAGAAACCCTGTCTTGAAAACCCAAAATAAATAAATAAATAAATAAATAAATAAATAAATAAATAAATAAATAAATATAAAAACACAGTAGTAGTAGTAGCAGCAGCAGCAATAATAATAATAATAATAATAATAATAATAGTAATAATAACAACAACAACAATAACAATAGCAGCAGCAGCAACAACAGAAGTTAAAACCTTGGGCTGTATTATTATGTCAACCCATTTGTTCTTAACCTCTGCTGGTATCTGGCTCTGAGCAAGGACTCCTAAGAATGTTTCCCACTCCTGATAGTCACCCTAGGCTTGGCCCAGAAGTTGTATATTCTATTCGTGCTCCCATAAATCAGAAGCCAGGTCCCCTGGCACACATTTGCATAAATAGGACATGGCAGTGGTTCAGCTCCAGCAACTGGAGCCTCTGGCATTTGGGGTGAGGAATAATTTATCCCAAAAAAGAAAGAGAAGAAATCCCCCATAACATTAGTAGATTATAAGGGTTTTTTTCCCCCTCCTGAATTTTGGCCCAAAAGTCAACATCAGCAGTCCATTGCACTCTTCATGCAGTCAGCTCCTGGTCTCAGGCTCAGAAATGCTGCTCTCTCTCTCTCTCTCTCTCTCACTTACATATGTCTCTGTGTGTGTACACATGCATATGGAGAAAGAGTGTATGCGTTAGAGACATGGAGACCAAGAGAGTAAGGACTCTTCCATGTAGGAGTCAGAGACCCAGTATCAGTGGCCTTGAAGGACTGCCTTCTAGACCAGTCCCTGCTTCCTGTGGCTCATATGGAAGGGAACCAGAGCTAGGCCACACACTGTTTTTCACCCTCAGAAAAAAAAAAGGTGAGGTGAGTCCATCCCAGCTGCCCATATAAGGAGAAGGGGCCTTATTTTAAGTTTAGGACATGTGCCCTTTGCAAAGCAAAGCCAATATAGCACATTTACACGGGCTCGGTTGTAGCTTCCAGCATCTACTCCTCTTTGGATTCTTGTATCATTAAAGCTACTGTTTTGCACTTTTGTGTGCCCTGTTCACCCATGTGACACCTTGGCCGCTGCAAGCTAAGGCGTCAGTTTATGTACCACCAATAAAAGCCCAGCCAATTAAACTATGTCGCGCTTGGAGAGAGCTCTGTTGGTAGAGTGTCTGTCTAGCTTGCATGAAGTCCTAGGTTCGGTGCCATCACCTCATAAATGGGGCATGGCGGTGCGTACTTGTGATCCTAGCGCTTGGGTGGCAGAGGCTGGAGGAGCAAGAGTTCACAGTGGTTCTCAATTACAGTTCAAAGACAACTGGGATATAGGAGACCCTGTCTAAAAACAAACAAACAAACAAACAAACAAACAAACAAACAAACAAACAAACCACAGGCTGTGATGTGCTACCCACAATAAGACATGATTTGTTTTTTTAAAACTGGTAGACTTAGAAAAAGTTCCAACATCAATGAAGTTTGGAGGCTTGTATCTCCTTAACTACGAGCTCCCGGCAGTCCCAGAAAAGACTTCGCTGTCTTCTGCACTTTGGTGTGTCAAGCAGAGTGTCATGTGACACCTAGACAGTTCCTGGTGAGTGGGTGAATGGATGAGTAAGTGACGAGTCAGGATCATGCCCGTCTTCTCCCCATAGAAACGTGAACCAAGCTGTCCACGCAGAGGCAGGAAGGCCTCAAGTGGACTTTGCTCTTCCTGGTGCCTGGACTAGACAGAAGCCTTGGGGGAAGTGCTTCACAACCACAGCCCTAAAGCTCTGGAGCAGCTCTACGCCTACTTCTTTAAGGTCTGGGCAACTGTAACCAGACCAGCTTCCATGCTAGATTCCCTGGGGCCCTATTTATGTTTCTCCTGAAAACTAATGTGCAATATCAAACTTCTGAAAATAAAACCACAGTTTCAGTGGATTGCAGGAGCTGGCTATTTACAGGACATTGCTCGCTAGTCCATCTGTCCAGTCAATAACCACTACCCAGGTCTATCTTGTGCATAACTTTGGGTTTGTGTGTATCTTATTCCCATAGCCCAAGGCACACCCTCATATTGAGTTTCCCCACAGTAGAGCTTTGTGCTAGGTCAGTGGCTTGAAAAGCTTTGGCCAGGACCAGCCTACCTCCCTTGAGAGCCTTGGTTTGCTCAGGCTCCTGTTAACCAAACTCCTTTGCCCCAGGTGCCCTGGCTTCTGCCCTGGGAGAAGGAGAAAATGGAAACCACATTTTGTTTTGTTTCACCTCTTCTAAAATGAAGCTGTGTCTCTGACTAGAGTTTCACTCCAGCTTTCAGGAGATTGGCCTCAGTGATAGCGGGAGCACAAAATGCTACCCAGTTAGGAGTGGGCTACAGTGATGGAGAGAGAGGGGTCCGTAGTCGACTATGAGGCCTGAATGTGGAGGCACTTTGGATTAAGAACTACTCCTTTAACGATTAAGGAAATGAACAAGACTCAGTTTCTGGCTCTGAGGTACTCACCACCCAGTCACACATTTCCTGTGCTATACGCTATGATGTCTCCATGAGGCTTTCTGCTCCAGGGAACTGGGACAGTTTTTATTTGGGAGTAGAATAAAAAAAGATGAGTCTTGGAAGAAAAAGAGAGGAGGAAAGCTCTTTCAGACAGTGAGGTTGTGTGTGAGAAGGCACCTAGGGAGTACGGGGCCACCAGTGTCTCAGGTCCCCAGTGCCCCTTAGCTTTTGTCCTCAGCCAGTGCCAGACAGATGGGATACTTCCCTCACCCAAGTCATGCTTGCAAGGTCTGTCTCTGGGGAAGGAAATTTTCATCTTGGTCTCTGAGGTCTGTTCCCCACAAACTTGTAAGCTTGGGCAGCTCTCTCTAGCCTGCACCCCAGCTGTTGGTGAAGTTGTACCACTCCCTAGCAGGAAGTAGGGCCCAAAAGCTCTAAAAAGACCCTCCCTGTTGTACTGTGGGTCAGAGGGTGAGAAGCTGAGAGGAACTTCAGTGAGGAGCACAGGGGCCCTGGGCAGGGCTGCATTGTTCAACAGTCAACGTCTGGTGGCTTCCTTGTACTCACTTGGCCTTCTTCCTTAGTTCCTGCTGAATGTCATGCTTGTGAGGCCCACGTGATGGATCCCACTCACCAGGGGTTGAGCCTCTGTGTTGGCCTCAAGAGTATGCTAAAGCTCAAGTTATCCCAGACTCTCTCAAAGTGGTAAGAGATACTAGATATCACACAGGGGTCCAGATCCAGATGTGTGGTCCTCACATTCCTGGTCTCCCCGCTCAGGCTCCTGGGTTAAGTTCTGAGGATCAGAGCTGAGGACTGTCCTCAGCCATGGAGGATTCTCCGGGTCACTATTAGGGATGTCTTTCCTCTCGTACTTCTAAGACTCTTTAGTCTTGACAAAGCTCAGGAGGAGGGTGCTATGGGGGTGGTGCTTGCGGCCCAGGCATGGGGGTGGCATTGATCTCCAGCAACCGTGCAAGAAGCTGGGTGTGATGGCACACACTAGTCATCTCAGTGCTGGGGGAAAGTCAGGGACCTGGGCAGAGTTAATGCCACCCTTTCCACTGGGGCTGACTCACAAGTGTGTAGGTGGAGACCTGTCTTCCTCTGCTGTCAGTGGCTGCTCACAGTTCTCCTCCTGAGGGCCCATGGCTGAATCTAATCTCCTCTCAGCTGTCACCTTGAAGGCTTGCAGTGAGCTCCATCCCCATCAGGATTGTCACTGCTCTTTTCGTTTGTTTTCCCTCCTGGGATAAACACATGTCTATAATTATCCTGCCCACCATCTGGTCTTCAGGTCTCGTTTCTCAGCCTGTTTCTTCCGGATTCGCCTACCTCCATTTATCAGAGCCACTCTACAAATCGCAACGCTATGTGGGTACTCCAGGTTTTCTCTGGCAGCTGCTCAGGCCCTTGGCGTTTCACTTCTTGTACACATCTTTCCTCCCAACTGACCCACACACACTTACTTAGGGCTCCCACGTGCCCTAGTGTGAAAATACAGGACTCCATTCCTGAATCCAAGATATGTGTGAAACAGCAGAATTGGGCCTTCACTGTTTGGGTATCTATCCCCAGGTCCTCATCCCAAACCTGGTAACCAGCAGGTGCTCAGTTACTGCACTGTCAACCAACAAGTGTGTTTGTTTAAAGGAAAGTAGGCTGGGGAGCTGGAGAGATGGCTCAGTGGCTAAGAGCACTGGCTGATAACCCAAAGGTCCTGAGTTCAATTCCCAGCAACCACAAGGTGGCTCACAACCATCTATAATGGAGTCTGGTGCCCTCTTCTATCTGACACTGTTTTCTGTCATGCAGCATACATGCAATAGAGAACTTATATACATAAATGAATCTTTAAAAAAAGGAAAAAGGAAAGCAGGCTGCGTTTGACTTTAATTTCTTAGCAGAGGGCCATGCTAATGGCTAATTGCTCCAAATTTCTATCATGGCCGCATATTAAGAGACTGTTGCTTCTAGTAGTACTGTTGATTTTTGAATGTAAAATTAAAGCCTGACAGGTTCTTAGTGAACCCTTCCACAGTTTTGTGGCTTCAAATGACTGTTCTGTTTATTGTCCCAATTGTCTTGACTGATGAGGTTCAGCTGTGAGGTAACTCCTTCAGCTCTGGCCTGGCTGGGGCTAGAACATCCCAAAGTCCTCTCATTCACTCTCTGTGGTCCTGCAGATTCGCATCACTGCATGGTGTTTCTGGCCTAAGCTTCTTTTCAATTGTCAGTGTTGAGACAGGGTCTCATTATGTAGCCCTGGCTGACCTGGAACTCGATACACACACACACACACACACACACACACACACACACCAGGCTGGTCTTGAACTCAGGCTTTGCTTCCCACAGAAGTGCTTGGATTACCCACACCTGGCCTAGCCTAGACTTCTTCACAGCAGAGAACTGGTTTCTAGGATTGCTTGCTTAAACAGGATAAGGCCCGATGCTGGAGCAAGGTCTACTAAGCCCGGATTGCCTTACACTTCACAAATCAGAGTCAAAACAAGGAGATGGGGGGGGGGGGGGGTCACTGGGTAAGGTGGTTCTTTGGGGCCAAAAAGGTTCTGATCTTCCTCTATTTGCTTTTTTATTGCTTGATTAATTGGTTGGCACTGGAGAGCAAACCTAGGACCTCCTGAATGCTAGCTATGGACTCTACCACTGAACCGTATCTTTAATCCTCCCATTTTTTTTTTAATTTTAAGGATTTATTTATTTTTCTTTTTCATAATGTCTGTGTGGTGGGGAGGGGTCTATGCGTATGAGTATAGGTACCCACAGAGGGCAGAGAAGTCAGATCTCGTTGGAGCTGGAGGCACAGGCAGTGCCGAGCCATCTAGTATTGGTGCTAAGACCAAACTCCAGTCCTCTGGAAGAACAGAACGGGCTCTTATACACAGGGCTATCTCTCTAGCTCCTGGGTTTTGTTTTTAAAGCTGAGCCTCAGTTAAGGTGCCCAGGTTGGCTTGGAATTCACTCTAGCCCAGGCAGGCAGTGAGTTGGCATCTTCCTGTTTCAGCCTCTGCCATAGCTGAGACGACAGGCCTGGACTGCTGGCTTATTCTTACTACATTTCATTATTAAATTTTCCAGAGGGGGAAAAAAAAAGCATGTCTTCATAAAATCCAAAGTTTTCTGGAGGTGGGCAACTGCAGGAGTGATGGAGGTAATGGTGACGGTGGTGTAGGAACAAAGACTCAGCCTTCCCCACCTCCTTGTTCCAGATTGTTCTTTACCTGTTTACGACTCATATACAGCTCACACAGATGTATCATTTCCGGCTTACACACAGGGAGAGTGAGGTTCTTAGAACCGTACCAATTTCTCAAAGCTTCACGGTCAGTTAGAAGCAAAACTTGAACCTCAGCCTCTACCTTCTAAGTCTTTCCAGTTGTCTTCAGAGTCTGCACCTTATTTTAAACATGCAGTAACTCTCTTCGCAGAGGTACTGAAAGAATTCTAATAGAGGAGCCAGAAGATAATGTTTTGTTCGCTAGAATCCTTCAAATGTTTAAATCTTGCTTTGCCTTAGGGCATTTTGGTTTCTTCCACTCTACAGAGCTGGTCCCCTAGAGTAAAGGAAGGCGCCCTAAAGTGTTGATCATACAATATGGCCGTGATGTTCCGATATCGGAGAGAAGGTTCCAGTAAGACTGTGCACACGGCTACAGGGCAAGCTTCTCAATTAAAGAGGGAGTTTGAACTTGAAGCCAATCTTAGCTCCATCCACAGTGTCTGGGTCACCAGCGTAATTGGAGCTCCAAGTGGAGAGCTATGCTTTCTTCTTTATCTACCATGGTAAATTATTAAAGGACTCTTCTGCCCAGGGGAGATCATTAACTACTGGGAGGCTGCAGAAGGCATCTGGCAGGTGCAACACGGGGAGCCAGGGCAGCTCCAGTCTAGTACCAGGCTCAGGCTTCCTCATGCAGTTTCTACCTGTTAGCCAGAGTGAGGAAAAGGCCACCCACTGTCACTCAGGAAAAGGGTGGGGGTGGGGGCTGTGTGCAAGAAAGGGTGGGCCAAGAACGCTAACGCATTTCGGATGCAGTAGGTGATGCCAGTCCAGCTTTGCCGATGCTTGTATGGCCTGTGCACCTGCACCAACCCACACTCTTTCCTTCTTCCTGGAGGGTGAAACTCCTGGGTGGCAGCTGCCTCTTAGGGAAATAGAGACTGGGCCAAGTTCCATTGGTCATGGGACAGTGTTTGTGCCTATGGCGCAGGACAGTAGAGCTGAACAGGAGTTATGGGCTCAGAGCTCAGTCTTATCTCCAGCCCAGGCTCTTCATAACCTACTAAGATGACATGGAAAGTGGAGTGGCATGGCCATGGTGCCCTAGATATGACGAAGATCCACATCTCCTTCCTCCAGGACAGAGCCTTTGTTTCAGTGCGGGTGCCATGTAGGGCAGACCACTAGAAGCACTTTCCTAAGGGTCAGGAGACCGGAGGACCAACAATCCACAGAGTGGTTACTTTCACATCGCCTACCCTTCACTCTGTTCTTTCCAGAAAGCCTCGGTGTTGTTGGGAGTTTTCTCAAGCCCACAGATAGGCTCCCTCAGCTTTTCCATCCATAAGACGGGCCCAAGTATAATCTCTCACTCTTTCCTTGCTTGCAGGGCTTGGAGGAATGTCTGAGGTAGTTCATGGTTTATCCTTGGAGAGAATTGTTCTCCAGAACTTGTCTGTGGAGAATGAAGACTCGCTTGATAGTCTCTCATTTATTCTGTGCCCAGAATAATTCTCTCTCTCTCTCTCTCTCTCTCTCTCTCTCTCTCTCTCTCTCTCTCCTTCCCTCCCTCCCTCGCTCTCTCCTCTCCTGTTGCTGACTAAAAGATGTAAAAGAATAATGAGAGATACAAGCCATGGAGAAAGCTTCGTCTGTGGTATTTAAATCCACTGATAGATCTGGACCCACACCTGCGAGAACAGTGCCTCGGGTTAATGGTTCTTGTGCTTTACGGTTAGTGGCAAACAGTCTAACTCAAGCGGAGTTGGGGGTACGGGAGGTAGTATGGCAGGGCAGAGGCTAGAGATGGGACCTGTGCCTTGATCTCTGGCACTTGGCTGCTCCTCCTCCATGGTGTTGCCAGTCTCAAAGAGTGTGTAGGCCAGGCTTACTGAAATCAAGTGTGTCCCAGAGCCCAAGCACTTGGCACTGAGAGGTGAGGCCCCTGGAGTTCAGGGCCTCTACCTCCTTCTCGAGCAGCTAGAGTAGGCTGAATGGCCCCAAAGCCTCAAAGGACAAGCTGAGCTTGGCCTAGGGAAAGGCATTTCAGCTAGTGGGAAGCGGGGAGGGCATCCTGTGGGCCTAGGGGGTCTGACCAGGGGGAATCCTGAGCTGCGGTGGGCTCAGAAATCCGGTTCAGGAAGAAGTACCAGAGAGGCGGATCCGCAGGTCAGTCTTCCTCGTGGGAGGCCTACCAAGGACACTGTGCCTCCGGTTCTTATTGTCTGAGGTCATGGAACCTCCTGAAAGTATGCCAGGAATGTGGATGCCTGACTCACTCTTCCTTGAGAGTTCACAGTCTGAAGTTCATAAAACCCCGCTTTTCCCTTTAGTCATTCTTCAAACATCGGCCCACATGCTACACAGCTGGAGCCTGAAGGAAGGCTGTGGGGACAGGGAAGCAGAAGAAAAAGTGAAGAGACCAAGGAGCCGCCTTCAGTCGCCAGGCCCTTAGCAGGCACTGACAATGGCAGCCTGGCTCAGCACGGTCCTCCCACAGGAGAGGCAGGGCTGCCGAAGCCGGCAGCACTTGGTCTCAGTTTCCTCATCCATAGACAAGGTCAACCTCATCTATTTCAAGGGCCTGCGAGGAGGACCCAATGAATAAATCTGCAGAAAGCAGTGAAGGAATCATCTGGGCATGGCTGATGCTCAGCAAACACTTGCTTATTAACACTCGCTGTAGACAAAAAAATGAGTCTTCCAAAGGGGGCGGGGGGTTGGAGAGAGGGAGCCTTCCTGCAATGGGATCTGTGGGATGAAATGGGTTAGAAACCATCTCCTGCCTTGTGTACAGCTGACTTGGTGAGGAGGATCCAGGACATGACACTTGGGTGTAGTGCCAAGGCTAGGAAGAGGATGAGTGTGAGGACCACATATGGCCTGGGACCAGTAACAAAGTTTCCATTCATCACACATTTCTTCCTTTTGGAAACAGCCATCATGATGCCTAGAAACGCAGGGTGCAGGAGAGATGTGGCATCTGGGTGGGACACACAAGTAGCTGGGGACTGTGTGGATCCCTCATTTGTCTTGCTGATGAGTGGGTCGAGAGCCAAAGGGACACTTTTTAAAAAATATATATTTTATTAATTTATTCATAGTACATCTTAATTGTTATCCCATCCCTTGTATCCTCCCATTCCTCCCTCCCTCCCATTTTCCCCTTACTCCCCTCCCCTATGACTGTGACTAAGGGGGACTTCCTCCCCCTGTATATGCTCATAGGGTATCAAGTCTCTTCTTGGTAGCCTGCTATCCTTCTTCTGAGTGCCACCAGGCCTCTCCATCCAGGGGACGTGGTCAAATATGGGGCACCAGAGTTCGTGTGAAAGTCACCACTCTCCACTCAAGTGTGGAGAATGTCCTGTCCATTGGCGAGATCTGGGTAGGGGTTTGAAGTTTACTGCACGTATCGTTCTTGGCTGGTGCCATAGTTTGAGCAGGACCCCTGGGCCCAGATCTGCCCATCATAATGTTCTATTTGTAGGTTTCTAGGACCCTCTGGATCCTCCTATTTCCCTGTTCTCCCATGCTTCTCTCACCTAGAGTCCCAAGCTGAGATCCAATGGGACACCTTTTTCCTCTATTCTGATCTCAACACCTCAAGGACTGGATCTGCTGATCTCCAGACACGCTCCCTACGAGGTATACATAAAGCACATAGATGCTGCACCTTCCTCTGAGCTAGGTTTGAGATCTGTCCATCATCAGGGCTTGTAGAGTGCCGGTCAGAATGCATGAAAACCCTGGCCGGTTCAAGTCCTAGGACCATGTAAACTAGGTGTGGCTGTGTGTGTCTATAATCTTAGCACGCAGTCGGTACAAAGAGATGATCCAAAAGCTTAAGGTCATCTTCCGCTACATAGTGTTTTCGAGGCCACCCTGGCCTACATAAGCCCTCTCTAAAAAAAAGAACTAGAAAAAAGAAAAGGGAAATTATCAGTTGTCTTGACTCAAAGGTCTGAGTCTAAGCAATCTTAAGCAGTCCTGGGTCCACTAAGATGAGTAGTTCTCTGTCTCTTAGAAGATTCTCCAAGACATGTTTTATTTCTCCCTGACACAGAAAGCCAGCAGAGCTACTGGGGTGTAAAGTAGACATCCCCCCAACCCCAGGGTGTGTCCTGTGGGTATCAGGCTTTAATTCCTCCTCTGATGTCCTTCCTCAAGGAAAGGCTGAATATCTGCCTCCGGCTGTGTGTGTCACGTGTGATCAATAAGTGTGAATCTCAAATGAGTTTGAAAGGTCTTTTAAACTGAAAACACTTGTAGTAAAAGAGGCCAGGGGCTTCACGGGAGAGAACCAGAGGAACATGGCTTAGAGGGAATGACAGCTGAGTGGACAGAAGAAAGTGGCTGCCCTATCTTCAGACCAGGGCTCGTGTCCTCCTTTCCTTGATCTCACCTTGTGAAAAGTAACCAGAGAGTGAGACACAGTGATTCTTGAAATGTGACATTATTAGATTCCTTACTATTAATCATTAAAATCTCTCTTTTTATTAACTAGCCTTTCCCCCCCTAACAATAAATAAAGACATATGGTAAATAATTCAAACAGGAAAGAAGGAAATGAGGTGAAAAGTAAAATCCCGGGACCGGCTAGGTGGCTTAGGGAGTGAAGGTGCTCACACCAAGACGGATGAGCTGAGTTCAATCCCTGGGAAGGAAGGAACTGACTCTTACAAGTCCTGCTGTAACACACATGTGTCTACACACTCCCTCACTATATAAGTAAGTGAAACTTAATGAACATTTTAAAAAATGTCTCCACTTTACAGCCCCTTCCCTGGACACCATCCCCAATGAAACCTCCACCAAGACAGTTTCTTTCCCATCTTTCTAGAATCATCTATATGTATTTGCGCCTTCTCTCACATCACTTTCCTGAGCTCCAGGGACCGTCCTTGTTGCTTTTGCTGACTGGGAATTTTTGTCCCTTTGTGTCACAGGCTCTTTCTGTGTTCTGTTACATCCTACTCAGAACTATCGCCTACAGAGACGTTCTCTATGACCTCTCTATTTGAATGTCCCATCAGGAACATTGTTTGTCCTAAGCCCCAGGCTGCTGGCTACTCAGTCCTCAGCACAATGCCTGGAATGCAGAAGCCATCTGCTGGCTGCATGATGGGTGCGTGAGTGAGAATATTGATGGCATGTATATACTCAGAATATTTCCATAAAATATAAAAGGCATGGTATTATATACATGGAATTCAGCAACTTGCTTTTCTACTTCATAAAAATGATGATTAGTATTCCTACGCACTTAATTAGTGTCCTGAGGACTGTTCTAAGCATACTACATTTATACTTTCATTTAGCTTTAAAACAATTCCACAATACTAGCAGATGTCCAAGGTAACCAGAAAGTGGAGGTATAAAGACAACAAAATACTTCCTTAGGTCATCCCACTTCCAAACAAAAGAGCATACACACACACACACATACATATATATACATGTATATATGTATATACATACACATATATTTGTATATATACACATGTAAATTTACATGTCATTGTAAATTTATATTAATCATTGTGGTGGTCTGAATAAAATTGGCCCCCATAGCCTCATATACTTGAATGGTCATCAGGGAGTGGCACTACTTAGGAGGGATTGGGAGGTGTGGCTTTTTGGATGAAGTGTGTTACAAAGGGTGGGCTTTGGGCTTTCAATAAGCGCATTCCAAGCTCAGGCTCTCTCTCTCTTCTTGCAATGTGAAGACCCGGATGTAGAACTCTCATCTCCTTCTTCAGCACCATGTCTGCCTGCATGCCATCATTTCCCCTTCCATGATGATAATGGACTGAGCCTCTGGAACCAGAAGCCAGCCCCAGTGAAATGTTTGCTTCTGTAAAAGTTGCTGTGGTCATGGTCACAGCAACAGAACACTGACTAACACAATCATAAAGTGTCTATTTTGCGTTAACATATGCACTTTCAAAAACTGTGTGGAAACATATGAAACAAAGCTGACCACTTCTGCCACTTTCAGCCAGGCAGCCTGATGGTATCTCATATACTGTGTTGTGGGGGAGCCTCATGTCGTCCTCTTCAGAACTCCTTCACCATCTCAAATTAAGGAGCACAGCCACTGAACAACTGCATCCTAGTTTCTGTCACCCAGGTCCCTGGGAACCACCATTCTACTCTAAAGTTCATCAGTCTAGGCCTTTCAGCTGACCCTCCACCTTTTTTATTTTTTTAAAGCTTTTCTCCTTTTGTGGACTGGTTTGCTACACTTAATCTAATATGTTCTTTTTTTAAAAAAAATTAATTTATTATATTTTGTGTCTGAGTGCTTTGCGTGGCTGGATATATGTGCATCCCTGCTGTTTACAGAGGCCAGAAGAAAGCACTGGATTCTCTGGAGTTAGGGTTACAGGGCATTTATGAGCATCCTGATGTGGGTGCTGGGAACTGAACCCTGGTCCTCTGTGAGAAGGGCAAGTGATCTTAGCTCCTAAGGCATGTCTTCAGGCCTCTGATATATTCTTAGTTCACTAACTTTGAGGTAAGGATATTAGATAGGGTCTCTCTCACCTGCGTGTGTGTGTGTGTGTGTGTGTGTGTGTGTGTGTGTGTGTGTGTGCGCGCGCGTGCGCGCGCGTGGGCGCACGCACACGCACACACATGAATGCGTGTGTACATATATATGCACATGCGTTTATGTGTGGACATAGGTGCTCATGTGTGTCAGACATCTACCTCCATTGTCATTCCTCTGTTGTCACCCACCATTCATCTATTTACTTATTTATTTAATTTTATTTTTGATACATGGCCTCTCTCCAGTAACTCACTGATTTAGCTAGGCTGCTGCCATTGACACCCAGGGCTCCTGGTCCAGCCCCTCTTGTGACCTTGTTGGACCTGCAAGGGCCCTGCCTCTGGGAATGGCCCCTCCCTACTGGCTTGAGGTTAAATATGTCCTACACACATCTTCCAGTCTCACACTCTCAACCATCGAGTTTTTTAAAAAGGCTTTCTCAATGTCATAAAGAGTGTGCATGTCCCCTGGAGGGGGAGACCTGGTGGCACTCAGAGGAAGGACAGCAGGTTACCAAGAAGAGACTTGATACCCTATGAGCATATACAGGGGGAGGTAATCCCCCTCAGCAACAGTCATAGGGGAGGGGAATAAGGGGAAAATGGGAGGGAGGGAGGAATGGGAGGATACAAGGGATGGGATAACCATTGAGATGTAACAAGAATAAATTAATTAAAAAAAAAAAAGAGTGTGCATGGAGCCGAATCTCACCTCCAGACTTCTCCCCTGATGAAAACCAGGAGCCCTGGCCAGAGATTTATGTAGAAAGTCTTACCACAGTGAGGAGGGGAGGAATGGCAGCCTTCCTGTCTGACCAGCCACTCTGCGTTCACAGCTCTTTAAGACCTCATCCAATCGGTTTAGAGCTTGAGTCTCAGTTCCCCCCCAAACACAAGAGGAAACATGACCAAGTGTTCCCAGTCCTTACAAATGCCACTTTTAAAATAGAGCCAGAACGACTTCCTAGTGCAAAAGCAAAGCAGCATTAACTAGTGTCAGCAAAGGGCCCTAGAAGAGTTGAGAATAACAAATTCCAAGTGCTTGTTATGTGAATTCCAAGCCACTGGGGAAGGGAGCTGAAATACACAAGGCAGGAACAGGTACCAGTGGAGCCAAGTTGGATATAGTTAATGTCCATTTTGAGTTTGCTGTTTGAGGAATTTGAAATCCCAGAAGTTCAAACTGGTCCTCGGGCTCACTCTCCACCCACATCCCCCTTCCCCTGCCCCCCCTCCCGCCCCTCATGTGAGCCTCCTTTTGCAGGGAGGGTCCTGATGGGACAGAGTAGGGGTCAGGGGTAGGGCGAGGCTCACATGAGAGGCAGGGCAACAACCGTAAAGGCTGTGATGGCTCCTCAGGTGGCAGGCATGTCTGTGTTCCTGCGGTTCTTCCCTCCAGAAAGCCATATTCCAAGCATTGCTGCCTGTCCCGGATCTGGTAGAAAAAGGAGGAAGCAGAGGATGCACCCACGGCACCACAAACTCTGTTTTGCTTGAATAACACTGCTCCAGCTTTGGCCTTTATATTGCAATTCCTTTCATGGGCCTTAAAAGATGTCTCCTGGGGCTAGAGAGTTGGCACTGTAGTTAAGACCACTTGCTGCTTTTGAAGAGGACCTGGGTTCAGTTCCCAGCACCAATATGAGAACTCTAGTCTGTAACTCCAGCTCCAGGGGATCTAAGTTGTCTCTGGCCTCTGCAAGCACTGCAGGCATGTGGTACGCACACATATGAATTCATGAAGAGCACCCATACATGTAAGAAATTTAAAACAACAAATAAAGAGTTCTCTTTACTTCGCAACCTATAACAGACCATTGCAGATGTGTCTCCAAATCCTTCTAGCCACGTTTAGCTATTATAGCTGCAAAGCTGAGACCATCCTCTGGTTTTTGTGTAAGATATAGAAGGAGTGAAAATGAAGAAAGAATATAGGCAGGGAAAGAACAGTGAACCTATTGGATAAGTTGGGCATGATGGCACATGATGGCTCATCTTTTCCTACAAAATGAGAACAAGAATAAACAACTACAGAGAGGCTCTCATGAGGTCGCAGAAGCTAGTTATATGAAATTTGAAGAGGACAGAGAAAAGGTATTGTCACCTGGAATGACTGAACAGATGACAAACACCAGGTGGCAGGCCAAACAAATAGAAAATATGACCCACTCACTCTGGGAAGGACTGCAGGTCCTAACTCCTGTTCAATAATGAGATTTGATTTGTTTTGTTTTGTTTTCTGACTCAGGGTTTTGAACCAAAATATGGCCCAAAGCTTCAAGCTTGATTTCTAGAAGAATATTACAGTGCACAGACTGAGCATCCTCAGAGCTATAGCGTCTGAGATTTACCTCTGAAGCTCCAGAAACAACAGCATTGGCAGCAGACTACCTTTCTAGGCTGGAGTTGGACAAAGGCCTGGACATACAGTGCAGAGAGCATCTTAGAGCTGGCCCAAAGCCAAGTCCTCCTCCTCCCTGATGAGGAAACCTAGGTATAGGAAGGAAAGGCAGTTGACTAATGGCAGAACTGGGGGCAAAGTCACAGTGAGCACACTTCCATTCCGTCTCTTCCACCAGCATGTAGCCCAAGACCAAGACAGCTGGGAGGCAGAAAGACAGGAAAAGTCTGTCAGGCAGCTCCGTGGTGGAGTGATTGCTTTGCTCGCAAAGTGAACCAGGTGTGGCAACTCATGTCTTCCACCCTACCAACTGGGAGATGTGGGGACCGGAAGAGTTCCAGGTCATCCTCAACTACAAGTTCAAGGTCATCCTGGGCTACTTAAGATCGTCTCAAAACAAAGCAAAATAAAACAAAACCAAAAGTCATTACTAACCCTCTCATGGCTTACAGCTAATGTCACTTGCTAGGAAAGCTTATTGATTTTCTAAATATGAGAGACAAATATCTCCTGCATGGAAGAAGAGGAATATACAGGGAATATAAGTGTATACTATTTACATAAAAGCATATCATATTATAAACGTATAAATAGTACACTTAACATATACATTTACAGATTTACACAGTATATCCTCATCTGAACACACATTTTGACTATTTTGTTCTGTTTTTTGTTTTTTAATACAGGGTTTCTCTGTGTAGCCTCAGATGCCCTGGACTCACTTTGTAGACAAGGCTGACCTAGAACTCACAGCAATCTGACTGCCTCTGCCTCCACGAGTTCTGGGATTAAAGGTGTGCACCACCATGCCTGGCTACCCTGACCATCTTGCCGATAAAAAAAGCTCTTTTGTTGTTGTTGTGTTGTTTTGTTTTTATTGAGACAGGGTTTCTCTGTGTAGCCTTGGCTGTCCTGAAACTCACACTGGAGACCAGGCTAGCCTCAAACTTAGAGAGATCCACCTGCCTCTGCCTTCTAAGTGTTGGGATTAAAGGAAAGCATTACCAATACTCAGCTGAAAAAAGCCCTTTGTAATGTGCACAGAATGATGAGAATCTTGCAGTTCAAAAATAAAATTGCCTAAGTCCTTTTCACTGTCAATTTTTAAATTGTTTTTAAATTGTTTTTCTTAGATGTTGTTTACTTTTTTGTACACACACACACACACACACACACACACACACACACACACACACTGGGATGCCATGGCACACATGTAGCAATCAGAGGACAACTGCCAGAGTTGAGCTCTGATCAGGCTCGATGACAAAGGCCTTTCCTGGTCTGGGTCTTTTTTCAGGCCCTCTCAACTTTTCAAGGGTGACTCAGAACACCACCTACCTCATGGTGGTGGGAAAGCAGAGGACAAAGCAGAAGTGCAATTAGTCAGTGCTACGCACGCCCAATGTTGGTAAGGGTCAGCGTGCCTAACTGTGAAGGCTGCGGGATGGGACAAGGAAGTGTGGCAGACCCAGGGGAGTGATCATTTATCAGACCTTACTTCTGAGGCTCCTTCATAGGACAAAAAAAATGTAGGATTGTGCTGCAAATGAGTATTTATAGGAATATAGGCCTTCCTCATCGTTTCTTATGTAAGTTAAAACCTCAACCATCAAGAATACAGAAAATGACTGTAATTGTCATTTGCTACTTTGTGGGTTCCTTTTTCTTCCACCCTTCTCCATCCTTTCCCACCCTTTCAACTCCCTAACACTAGGTTAGAGAGGGAAGGAAAGACCCCTGAATAAAGTCAGGGATCCAAAAGGGGATGACGTTATCCTTAGACTACTTCCTGCTGATGAGGGGTATTGAGTTCCTTGGGGCAAGCTTGATCTTCATTGTCAAGATATCTAATTTCTTCATCTTTGTACTCAACTACCTAACAACAGCAACAATCAATCAATCAGCAACCCACCATGCCCCTCGGGGTCCTAGCATTTATATGCCCTTTAAAAAGTTCCCAGAAAATAAAGTGACATTAATCCCTCTGAAAAAAAAAAAAAGTTCCCAGAATTCCAAACGTCACACAATCTCAGAAACTATATGCAGCTTGCAAAACCATGCTAGAGCACAAGGCAATTTATAGTCAGCTTCTTTGAAGCAGCCCCATATCCCTACATCTGGGATTAAAACAAAAACATATTCATAAAATATTTTTTTAAGAAACTAAAAATTCCAAAATTGTCACTACAAGGGTGACTTCTTATCTTTTATTCAATATTGATTAGTGAATGTCAGACTGTCATTGACATTGATCAAGGCATCCAGTGCACATCAGAAGAACACAGTTCTGGATTTCGACACTCAATCAATCAATCAACACACTCTCCCAAAGGCTTTGATAATCTCTAGTGCATGCATGATGGGCAGACCGCATCCCAATAGGTTTGTGAATCCTTTAAAAATGCAAACTACACAAAACACAAGCAGACCACTTCCCTGTCAGACTTTAGTTCAGGTGAATGAACTAGAAAATACAGATTTGACTGCACAGGATGATGCATACCTGTAATTGCAGCGCTTGGGAGATGGAGCTTGAAGGATGAAAATGCTCAGGGTTATCATACAGGGCTACACAGTGAGTTTGTGGCCAGCTGGGCTTATGTTTGCATTGAAAGGAAGGGAAGGAAGAAGGAAAGGAAGAGAATGGGAGAATAGAGGGAGGGAGGTAAAGATTTAACTTTATTGTAATTATGCTGATAACATAGTCACCTAAAGATGCGCCTTCCGCGTCGGTGACAGGCACAGGCACCTTGGGGATGGATCTCTGTCCTCCAGATGCACCATGCCTGGGATGATACATTGCTTCTGGCAAAGTGGTAGGGTGGGAGGATTGAAGAGGCAGATATGGCAAGCCAAAGTACATCAATGCCACACACCCTCATCTTGGTGACTTCACACCCTCTGTTCCAATAGGACAGATCCCTTGGTGGTCAGCAGTTTGGGCTCTTCAGTGGTCTCTGGTCTGATCACTGTAGTCCGCAGGATGGCCATGCCTGTAGTCCTTGCCTTTGCTCAGAGTGCTCATCCAGGAGCAGTGCAGTCAAGGCCAGGGCACAGGTCTGAACACAGCTACCTTCAATTGCAGCAGAACTTCAGACACGAACCTCAGAGAGCCACCTATAGCCCAGCTACTTGCCAGAGGTGACACAGCAAGTAAGTGACAGAACTGGGCTGAAGCCTCTTCTAGTCAACTTTTAATCTTCTCTGCCTCCTCAGGAGCCCTAGGCTGAGTGGCACCCTTGCACCACATTCTCCATTTTATTATCAAGAAATCCAAGTGACCTTTATTCAGAAGCCTGGTTTCTGAAAGGTTGCATTTGTTTTGTGGTGCATACGTATGACTTGTCCTTTCAATGCATATTTCCACCAAATAAAACCATATGCATCACCATAGCAATACTGCAACACACACACACACACACACACACACACACACACACACACACACAC